>OY982924.1:8765000-10015000 GCA_963891755.1 Pyrrhia umbra
CAGATCGCCTCCTACTTCAGAAGTGAGGGCACGGCGCTGCTCCTCCCAAGCCACACACTCTTGGAGCGTGTGTTGCGCCGTGTCCTCCCCGCAATGGACGCAGTGGTGGCACCGAGCGTCCGACTCCCTGCCTATGCGACACAGGTACTTGCCGAAGCACCCATGCCCCGACAGCACCTGCGTCACCCGGAACGACAGGGAGCCGTGCCTTCTCCCGAGCCATGCGTCGAGCACTGGCCGGATCGCCTCGACGGTAGCGAGGCCGGCGGTAGGGCGCAGAAGCCTGTCCCGCCATTCCGCCACCAAGACCTGGCGGAGCTCCGTTCGGCGCAGCGCAATCTGCCGCTGCACCGGTCTGAAGCCCCGTGCCCGCTCTTCCTCGCGCCACCGATACAGTGACGCGAGTACTTTAGCCTCCAGGTCCCAGGGCGGGGATCCGGCCAGAGCGCAAGCCGCCTCGTAGGAGATCGTGCGGTACCCGCGGACGACCCTGACGGCCATCGCCCTCTGCGGCTTTCGCAGAACGGCGATGGTGCCGGCCGTCAGGTCCATCGCCCACACCGGGGCCCCGTAAAGGGCCATGGACCGCACGATTCCCACGTACAACCGCCTACAGGCGGCGCTCGGGCCCCCCATATTGGGAAGCAGCGTTGAAAGCGCGCCCGCCGCGCCCATCAGCTTGGGCGCCAGCCGCCGGAAGTGGGGTCCGAATTCCCACCGGCTGTCGAGCACCAATCCTAGGTACTTCATGGTGGACCCGACAGCTATCCGGGCCCCACCGACCACGATGTGTGATCCCGGCGGCGGCGCGCGTCGGGGGCCATGGAGTCAAACAGTACCTACTACAACCATACCATCTATCGCGTACTGATTGTTTCAATGAATACATTGGTATCTAATTATTAATTGTTTGATTTCTCAATTAGATAATTATTTAATCGCTGTCTTATTATAATACATGCAAATAGGTATCTATTTAGGTGTAACAATGGACCACAATATTCAAGTAATGATTGGTTTAGTGCCAGTAGTGTAGATTCGAACGAATTATACGCATCATAACTGTAACGATACTTCATGATTTTTTTATCACGCGATGCAATGCATTAAATTTTTAGTTTTGAACACTCAGACAAATATCAAGTATATTAGTCTCCACTAATATACTTGATATTTGTCTGAGTTGCTTGCTTTTTGCTTAGTTGCATGCTTTTAATAATATGTTACTGAGTACCTCCGTACTCAGTAACATATTATTAAAAGCGAAAATTACTTTGTCTTCGGTTTGTTTTTTATGCTTTCACTGTAAATTGAAATCTGAAGAAATATTTTTAATCGGGTACAATAAGTAGTTTACTCAGCATACGAGTAAGGCCACGGAATACAGCTATAGTAAATAGGTATTAAAGGTCAGTTTCATTTTTGGGTTTTCGAGAATCTATTAGAAGTTGCAATAACTTATAACAACTGTTTGTGCAAGCCCCTAAAATATTGAAACAAGAATAACAACATTAAATTATTATAATAATAATCTAGAGCGTAACTTTGTTCATACAACCCGAGGATACCACAAAACAACGGCAACGTCGAACTACCTGTAGATATTTTTGTCATATTTAACGACATCACGTTTCAAATTGGAGTTGACAAGCTCAATTTTTATTTCAGTTCTGAAAATGTTGGCGAGGATATTATAAAATTACGAAAATATATTTTATGACAAAATATAAAATGTTTCAACGTCATAGAATGTTAAATTATTTTTTCCGGCACGAGTTTCAATGTTTTTGAATATTCGAATGATACCCGTGGCAATGGAAAAACGTACTTGCGTATTCATTGCAGACCTCTTAATATTATATTAATTTACTACAAAAAATGCCCCATATTCCACACTAGCAGTTTCCCGCGGTTTCAGCCGCATCCTGAGGGAACCACTTCGCACGCCCGGATAGAAACGATTTTATGAAATAACGTTTTCAAATAGGGTTAATTAATTAACTTAAATAAGTAGGAACTCTGAAGAAACGGTTCTTCATGATAATTGTAGGTACCAATAATGTGTGGGTTGAGATTTTTGAGAAATATGAGTAATTTAGGTACTACAAAATTAAATAATGTACTACAAAACTGAAAGTTCTCGTACTGATGCCCGGTTTCTGAGTTGCTTTTGTATGTGGTTTATGTATTCTATAACGGCGGTATCAATACATTTTTCGGCGATAATGAATAGATAAACCACCGACAAAGCACTTTAGAAACCGGGCATGAAACATTAGACTGTCTACCAAAGTTCTTATTGACTGGTGTCATTCTATAAATCAAAGACATTAAAACGAAAACAAAATGACGTTAATTTCCTCTCAATTTGAAAATCGGTCTACGTTAAGCAACTTTCACTCACTTTCAAACTAAATCGATTATCATAGCCATTCGGAAAGTCATGTAAAAACATTAACTTCGTTTTACAAACACAGGAAACTACGTGGGAACCTGACACAAGAAGTCGTGACAAAGCGTTAACTCCACATTGATTGTGTTACCAAGTTTAGCCGATCAATCCGCGTATTTAGAACCGTACCAGCCTATTGGCGTTACAAGTTTTTTTGTTATTTATTGTCTTGGATTTTGTGGGCTATTATTCAATAATTGGATAGGTGAAAATTCTTTTGTATCTATTTTAATCACTGTCTGTTAAATTCATAATACTGGAGGTCAACAGATTTTTTCATAGAAAGACAGTAAAATTTTGTGTTTCCATGTGATTTTTAGCTACTACGCTAGTAAAATACATAGAAGTCCAGCGTAGCCTTTTAATAAAATGACTACACTTTCTCTTAAATACTATAGGAAGTTTGACTGCGTATGAGCAGTAAAATTTAAATGATGCTCGACAGTTTTCAATGTGCTTATTGAGTGTCATAATATCGTGGCTCTCTCGAAGATTGCGTACCTAATACTTTGATGCACTATTGTTATTGAGATTAAAAGCTCCTCCATACTTTTTTATACAAACATTATTAAGTACCATTGTGTTTGTATATGTTCGATACAAACGCAACCGATAATACAATAACCTTCTTTAGATTAATGTTATTGTAACTGATCGCGACGCCCTGTATACCTAAAATAAATTATGTTTGCGCATTTTGATGGGAAATTTCTTATCAAATTATACGAGAAAAAACAATTGTTATTTGACCTCAATCATGAAGCATTTTTATATTTCTCATTATTTATTTGTAGTAAATTAAAACCTTAACCACCAGATTATTTTACTAATTTGAAATTTGTGTAAAGTCGTGATTCTAGAAAGAAAAGATGAGATGAGAATGAAGGCAGAATCGTATTGAGGAGAATAGTTTATAAGTAATAGGTGCGTCAAAAAATCACAAGCGAAATCTTTGTCTATAAATGTGTTCTATGTGAACATATATGTTGATATATGCATCATTAGGTAAAGGGGAAAGATTTATTAAAAATGTTGGGAGTTGTGCCAGTATTTTCTTTTTTACAAATGAGCTTAAAGTCGTAAAAATAAATAGAGAACAAAGGACGTGTCTGGCATCGCCTCATTTGAAGAAACAATTGAACGCAAATACAATACATGGCACCGTCGCATGTTGACTGTTGCATTGCATGATACCTTTTTTGTTTAATCCAACCACAGGCGGCCAATTGAAAGTTTAAATACACTTTCACTCAACTTCATTACCGCCGTACAAAGTTCATGTTCGTGATCAATATCAACATTACCAAATCGTGCGTTTTCTCTCGTTATGAAGATTATGTCATGGCACATATTATGTTTACTTATAAGAGAATATGGAAGTCTGAGAAAGAGACATCAAAATTTTCGTCTGTAAGAACCTTATGGTAGCAAAACCACTCTACTCTCTCAATTGTCTGAGTCTCTCAATTGTCTCTCAAAAGTTGAGAGTGAGAGAGAGTTGAGAAGATAGTGGAACTTTAGAAGTATTTTCTAAAAAAAACATATACCCCCAGACAAAGAAACTGCATCAAAGTTTTTGTTTAAAAAAAATGAATGGCCCTTTCCAGTATACAAACATACACTTAGGGATAATGATACTACGCTGCTATGAAGTTAACAAACCAAATTATAGGTTTCAATTTAAATTTGTATAAAAGTTGGAATACTTGGTTCAAATGATTTTTTCAAAGGTAGGTGCGTGTTGAACATTGATGCAGTTTATTAGTCCGTCAGTGTATCTTAGGAAATATTTCAAATATATTCCTCATCAAATATTAAACCAGGAGATTAAGGAGGAGCTCGTGGCTAAGTAACAGCCGCACGGTTCGACCGATATCACACGTTAAGCTGCGCTTGACGCGGTCTGTCCGTGGATGGGTGACCATCTTTGTCATAGCGAGACTCCTCCGTGCCTCGGAAAGCACGTTAAGCTGGTGGTCCCGGCTGTCACTTGTACATCTTTGACAGTCGTTACGGGTAGTCAGAAGCCAGAAAGTCTTACAACCAGTCTTACCAAGGGGTGCCGTGTTACCCGGTAACTGGGTTGTGGAGGTCAGATAGGAGGTCGCTCCATGTAAAACACTGGTACTCAGCTGTATCCGGTTTAGACTGGAAGCCGACCCCAACATAGTTGGGAAAAGGCTAGGCAGATGATGATCAAATATTAAACCTAAGCAGATTATAAATCTTGTTATTTTAATAATTCAATAAACTAATCGGCCATGACTAAGAACACGCTTCATAAAGTTCAAGATTACATTATAATATATATTTTTAACCGTGATGAGAGCATGAATTTTATCGTTCAACGCCCACGCGTATGTGATAAAAGTATTAAGAAGGTATTATATTTTGACTATCGGAAAATACTTGGAACAAAAATTCTTGTAGTTAGCATAAGTTTAACGTGAAATGTTTGAAAACACCTTACTTTTTGTTTGATCGTTTTAACTAGCCAATATCCTTAACTACTAGTCGATTTGAAAATAAAATGTTGGCATTTGATAGTCCATTCTCGAGGATAATAAAGGCTATTGAACATCACGCTATGTGATGTTAAAAGATTAATTTCTTTTTAAAAGCAGTACGGGCGGACGATACGACGCTCTGGGTCACAATGAGAATCATACGTGAACCTAGTACGAAATAAAAGGATATATAGATTTAATAGATACTATGTTCAATTTTCAAGGATGTTTTTAAACACTAACCTTCATTGTTAGATTCGAAGCTGGAATTTATAAAGAATAAGTTCTTTATTTAAAACAACCCGATCGTTTGTCATTGACTATTTTGTTCACTTTATGGCTACCTTTAAAATATAACAAGTGCTGTTTGAAGTTTTGAAGTAATAAAAGATTTTAAATTACTGTGTAGTTGTTATATTTATTCGGTAGAGCTTATCACTATTTATAATTAGATTTACTTAATGGCTCTATTTATAATGAGATGAGAAATATTTATGATAATGATATATTTATAGGTTTAAAGTCGTTATGGGTTCTTTGAAAAGTCTTTTTAAACCACCACAGCTACTAACATATAATAAGTATAACTACTGGAAATTCATTTTCCGACGTTCGTTAAATTTATGCTTTTAAATGCGTTTACGGCAAACGTGAAGATAAATGCAGAAAAACTTTTTAATGGTTCATGCATCATAGAAAGTAAGTAGGGACTTTTAATATCTTACAAAAACTAACCCTAGTTGCTGTAGTTATTAGTGTTATTATTCTATGTTTTTTTTTCATTATGTTGTTGTTATGCTACGCCTGCATTAATTGGTAAATGCGATACCTTACAAAAAGGCATGAAAACTAAACTCCGCTAACGATCTTAGAACAATTATTTATTAATAAATTTTGTTATAGAACCATTTTACAGATCGTGGGGCGGTTTACTACCCTGTTGAGTAAAGGCGTGGTGATCAATGCTCATGACTTATTCGCATGACTCTTCTCATGTGGAGAAGTCATGAGCATTGATCACCACGTTTGCTCAAGGTAGTTTGGGGATATCAGACTGTTTTAGTTCCTCACGATATTTTCCTTCACCATTTTGGTGGTGCCTTAGAAAGTAAGTACATTTTACTTTGGAGTCCGCACTCTTGTCCTCAAGTTGCAGGTGCCTTAACCACTAGATCACTACGACCACGAGGGGCAAATCTTACTTTTCCTAATTGTTAATTAGATTTTTTATAGAACCGTTTTAAAGCATATTGAATTAAACGTTCCGTACAAAATTTTTTTTTTATCGATACTGCTAACAGATACAGCACAACACACGCACATAGATTGGATAATCCTGTAGAGATGTGTCGGGTGATTCAGATCTATAGGGTGTGTGTATCCTTGGCCTCACTCAGCGCGGTTATGTATAGAGATGTTGCATGATTTACAATGTAGGTACTAAATCGACATTGTGCTCCAGAAACACTATTCTGTTTATGTGCTGGGCACTGTATACGAACTACGAAGTTGGTATCCGAAGAGAGGTTCATATTCCAAAAACTAAAAGAAAGTTAGTTTTTGGGGAATATTTAATAATGATTGTGGCTTGGAATGTTTCAATTGAATTGAAAAAATAATAACAGATGTAATAACAGATAGTTATACGGTTATACCTAAAAAATTGTCATGAAAAATACAAAATTTACTATATTAACTATACATTTTTATTACCAATGTGTGAAGGTTGTAATGATAAAACGTTTAATATTTACAATAAATAAAAAATAAACAATTTTTTTATCATTACAGTGATGAATAAGCTTTTAAATAAGAGAATATTCTTTATATTTACGAAAAAAATATTTTTGCATCATAATGTAATATCCCATCGGTTATGTTTGACTTGACCGTGTCGCCGTGCCTGCCTATAACAAACAGCTGCCATATAAAGAAATCGAGTTTACATTCACCTCACTGCACCTTTATTGGCAACGTGATCAGATGTCAATGTCAGATAATTATATCTTATGTCAGTGCACAAATATAACACCCAGTATGTGAAATGGTTATACCGGGGCATAAGGGATTGAAAATGAGCTATTAGTAACAACATTGTTGTTAATATTTACGTAATCAAAATATTGAGAAGATATTATGTTTGTTGCACATTACACATAGGGAGTTTCAGAAGAACATAAAACCCGTTAAAAATTGTAGAATTTTTCATAATAATAAATATTAAATAATTCTTACAATTAAGCTAACAAATTAGCCAAGTTTCCACACAGTCATTAATCAACCAGAACACGTAAAATATTTATTTATTAACAAAGAATAAGAACCTCTTACTAGGCAATATCTGGAATATAGATGGTAAATTAATGCAAATATTACAAAGAAAGTAATTACTGCACGCCAATAAAGATCTACACGTCAATTGCGAAACATCAAGTCTTCCGTTTATTTTACGTATTGGAATAAAAATGCAGGAAAGTAATTATCGAATAACATGAATATTTCTTACCCATTTGTTTCGATGACAGTACCCATTATTGTTAGCACACACAGTACACTTTAGGACAAATTAATTAGCTCGACAGTGTATTGTGACTCCTATATATATTTATTTATAATGCGATGAGTGTGCAGTCGGTTTTATGCCAAATCCTGACTCGCTCGTGAGTCTGCTTTGCTTCAGGCTAACTTCTATTTTTATGAATATGATATCACTGTGATGATTTTGCAGCAGACAATGAAAGTTATTTAATAAGACACTCAATTATAAGCAAGTTTGATTATTATAATATTACGCACTTAGACAATTTTTTTTTTTATTATAAGTTACGAATAAATTTGAGAAAAATAGCAAAAATAATGTTTAATATTTTTATAACGTCATTAACATTAATAATATTTATTCAATTTTTATTTTCAATTTTTTTACAGAAATATTAAATCTCATGAATTTTGAATTATGAATATGGAATTTCTAGATTCGCGCATGCGCAGTGTTGTGCGCGGTTACGGTCGCGTCGCGACTGTGCCGGCGCGTGCGCCTTCTTCCTCAATTGCTTGTTTATTTCCACTTTTTTGTCGCTTTTTGCCATTAATAATGAGACAGGAGATAAAACACGGCGTCAGGTAGCAATTATTCGCACGAAATAACATTCAAAGTGATTCCACTGTACTAAATACATTTTATTTCTAGATTGAATGTGTAGATATTTTTATTATTGTGTAGTTTATTCAATTTCTAAATAAAAATTAAGGTCAGTTTTGTCAATATTTTTTGAGACTGAAAATTCATCTCTTTTTGTCCAGCTTTTCATTTTCAGCAGACCTTAACTACTCCTAAATTGTTGAAGGTTCCAATACTTATTCATTATAGTTTTGATTCTCAAGTTGAATTAAAATTTAATTAAATTTCGATTCATGGCAAGTGGCTTGCATCAAGAATTTCTATACACACCTTCACCTCAATCGCAGGCAATCTGTCTTACATCGGATAATTCTCTCAGGCAAAACAAATACATTGAGTGCTTCCATCACTAGCATATTGATCGCAGATATTCACCAAGCGTACTTGTAATGTTCCAACACAAAGGTATCATGTACCTATTGCACCAATGTATTTTAGCGTTACTTTGATGATCCACATGCACTGTGGAATGCCCACTATGTTGGCGCGCTGCTAAATTTCATCTGCGTAAATGTCAGTGCCCCTTCGGCAGCGCGCACTCCATAATTGATCGGTCAACGGCATTCAAATCAGCACAACGTTTATCTTTGGACGCAGTCTTCAATGAAGGTACCTTTACAAACAGGTTGGTGTCAAATTATTATTAAGATTGGTCAGTTCTTTATTACTCAACCCTTAATTTTTGGTAGTGATAATCTCATTTCTTACTTAGTGATAATAATCGCAGATGTACCTATTTAATGTCTAAAGTTTAAAATGTACCTCGTTAAAAATGAACACCTCACCGATCAAACCTCGTTTTTAATTTTTAGCCTTACTCAGTATGACTGTGAAGCCAGCGCTGGCGGGAGCCATAACATGTTATGTAGACTAAGCACGGGTTACAGTGACAACGTATAACTTATGCGTCACCAATTTAATATGACGCAGCTTAAGGTTAACCTGTAAAAACGGCTTGTTATTAACATTTATGTGTAACTAGCTTCTGCCAGCGACTTCGTCCGCGTGGAATAGTGGTGCTCCGCTCCTATTGGTCTTAGCGTGATGATATATATAGCGTATAGCCTTTCGCGATAAATGGACTATCTAACACTGAAAGATTTTTTCAAATCGGACCAGCGGTTCCTGAGATTAGCGCGTTTAAACAAAATGACAACATTTCCCTTCACTGCTCTGCTCCTATTGATTGTAGCGTGATGAAAAGTATATTATAACCAGCTCAGGAGTATGACAAATAATTTTACCAAGTTTCGTTAAAATCCGTCGAGTAGTTTTTGTTTCTATAGAGTTTATACAGACAGACAGACAAAAATTTTACTGATTGCATTTTTGGCATCAGTATCGATCCCTAATCACCCCCTGATAGTTATTTTGGAAATATATTTCATGTACAGAATTGACCTCTCTACAGATTTATTATAAGTATAGATTTCAGCTTTTTTTTCAAAACTTCAAAAACAACAGCAAAGTCTAACAAAATTTAACTTAATATAAATCAAGTGTCTGCCAACAATGCTGACTGGTTAACGTTACCGATCTTCAGATTCGGGCCTCCTATTTGTAAATAGAGATTGGGTCACACTTCCCCAACTTGGACCGATTGTAGGTTGGTTAATTGGTAAACAATGTTATATGGTTGCATCAAAGTCGTTTAACTTGAAAGTGAAAACGGTCACTAATTGTTGCTACTAAAACTTGGGTATTTGACCTTCAAGATATGGGTGACCCAGATTTAAGATAGGTTGCGACACCAGTCAACAACAACAAAATGACATCTTATTTATTTTATCAATTTATAGACGCTGTGTCTACGTGTTTAAGATATTCATGGAAAAATGTTTCCTGGGCAGTCTAGAACGTACAAAATATTGTTTTATCTTACGAGCTTTCCCTAAAATCCATTATCTTCCAGACGATAAGATTTTTCTTAAAAGTTGGCTGTAATGTAAGGTTTCACGAAAGGATAGAATTCTGAACAAAACAGAAGTTTTACAAAACTCAAAACAATTAAAACCAGAGCAAAAGTACTTTCCTGAAAATCAGCTTAATTTCAAATACCAGCCTGTATTTTGTTCACCTAAAGACGGTGGCGTCATCTATATGAGTGACTGTTTGTTTGTTTTTGAATTGCACTTTCGAATTGGCCTGTCGCCCATAAGATAAGA
Source organism: Pyrrhia umbra (assembly GCA_963891755.1). Lineage (NCBI taxonomy): Eukaryota > Metazoa > Arthropoda > Insecta > Lepidoptera > Noctuidae > Pyrrhia > Pyrrhia umbra. The sequence continues at coordinate 8,775,306 of OY982924.1, forward strand.
CACGGCTGAGGCATGTTAACTGCGACAACAATCTGTAAATCATTGTTATTGCTACGGTAAGGATTAACAGGTGGTAATAAAATGTATACAATTTGAACACTGTCAAGTAACTGTACATGAAGTAGTAAAGGCTTCAGTTGCTTTGGTTAAACTTATAGCTTTTCTGTCGTCTGTTAGGTACTTGTTAATGAAAACACTTAATCAGGAAATTCTTAGGAACCTAATATATAAGATTGTGCATTCAATTTACACGTCAATAAATTATAAATTCATTGACTTGGAAGTTTAGGTACGAATATAAAATGAAACAAATGACTTGAACTAGCTTAAAAACTAGATGTGCCTGAAATGTAACCTCTATTACATAGAGTGAAGCTTCACCTCATTTTATCGCTATCGATAAATATTTGAATATCAAGAGAAGCTCTACATTTGAAATACGATCCCTGCCCTACGTATGGTACTATTACCTTATAGGTATTATAATTATATTATCATAGTTCTCTTCATATTATACGCGCTTACAGAATCAAGATTTTCAAGAAAACCCGCATGGTACATTCGTTGTTTTGAGTTTTACAAACAGAGATACTAGATGTGGCTGAGTCGCGCGGAACAGATATTTGAATGTTCCTCAAAATCGATGATACAAACACTTTTGTGCATACAACTTGTGTTTTGTGCAATGTACAGTATCTTCAAATTCACACACGAAACACGTGCATTTCTGTGCAAAGTTTAAGAAATATTCGTTCTCTGTACTTTAATAGCAAACTATTCAATTTACAGGGTTTTTAATCTCATCCGAATTTCAGTCCGACCCGTTGCGTTATCACAGTCAATTAGGCTCACTGCACATTGTATTAGCGTCACAGATGATTTGAGCTCTTCCATTAGGGTCACGTGAGTCGTCCGTATATTCTACAAATACGAGTAATGTTCATTTGGACAGATCATATTGATTTGGGTTGACTGTGACTCACGGACCGCCTATTGGCAAGTCTATTATTTTGTTTTGTTTCCTATGTGTTCGCGTGTATTTATTTATAGCTTGCGACTGTTATTTTTAACGCTGTGCAGTCAGTCTACATTCCGATTAGACGCGATAATGTTAAGTATGTTAGTTGTTTAGTTCGGGATTTATGCACTATACAACATATATAGTGGAAGTTAATAAATAAATAAATAAATAAATAAAACGTTTATTCTCTCAACACAATATTTAAAATGCTACAATAATGTATTATGCTGTTGATAACAATGCAATTACAATATTGTGAGAGACTGGAGCCTAAGCTAAGCCAGAAGCCTGTGTTTCAGGACTCCAGGTCTCCCCTGAGTAACAAGGTCAGCGCGTACTAGCACAATACACCGATAACATACGGCTATTACGGTACAAGACAGTTAATAATTAAATATGGTAGAGTATGTGAGTGTGCTGTGTAATTGGAGGTGTGTAAGTGTGGGTGTTGGTAGTGATTATGTTAATATTGTTGCAAGAATTTGTTCGGTGGAATCATACGATAATTTCTGCAGAAAGCTGGTAAGTATACTTATTAGTTTTTGTTTGCTCAGACCATATACATCAAGATGACGATGGATTTTATTATAAATACGGACACTAAGAACATCGAAGTGTCGGCTAGCAAACGTGGTACGACACTGCACAGGATTGCAAACCGGGAGACCTTTGCGTCTTCTTAAAACTTTATCGTCGAGAGGAAGCAGAGAGTGACGTCGCAATATAGCGCGTAGAATGAAGAGTTGACGCACGGTGAGGACTTTTGATTCGGAGTAGAGCAGGGCAGTAGGATAATCTCTACGTTTGAATTGCATAACTTTCAGGATAGCCCTTTGAGCTCGTTCGACTTGAATTAGGTAGCTTTTGCAGGTACCTCCCCAGGCAGAAATACAGTAAGTAAGAATAGAGACGCACAAGCTTTGATAGACAAGGAATAAAGTTTCGGGCTCAGCTGAGTGTCTCAGTTCCTTGAAAATATATATTAATTTCCTAATTCTTCTACACAGCGCTTCCGTGTGAGGACGCCAACTGAGATGCTCATCAGTTCTGTACAAATAATGTGTACCTATAAAAATAATAAGAAACATTTGCTCTCACTCTCTTCTCATTCAACTTAGTCAAATCTAGGTATTTCTAGGTAAAATAAAAAAGGTTTTTATTGAATGTCTCGTTATATAATTTTGTGCGTCACTATTATAAAGGCGCATACCCTTGTCTTTGTTAAAGTATTGTTATTATCCATTGAATGGACAAATTACACCACAACTGTATCAATAAGACGTCATTGATCTGTCAAATGGTCAAACACCGTGAAATAATTTATAAGCTCCAATTTGTATTGTTTTATTTGCATATGCCACTAATTAGGATCTTATTATACGTGATCACGTTTAACTTACTAATTTGTAGTGTGGTATAGTGTAGGAATAGTTGAGCAGAGCAGTCCGCTAGTGTGAATATTGTAAAAATGTGCATAAATAAATTAACTTTATAATGTCTGCACCAATCAGATGGGATTTATAATTTTCGTTTAAAACAGGTTCGCAGACCAAACAATAATTAATTATTACTATTATTGTATTAACTTTAAATAAGTTCACGTGTTCTATTACGTATACTATGTTTCTCTACTTTTTGTTTTTGAAAATTCCTTTGACAAACTAGGAAACGATTCAAAACAAGTAACGATGTCACTAATTTAATTGCATTTTTTAATTGTTCGACCGAAAGTTGAATACCATTCTTGCTTCGCAATAGTGAAAAAAAAGATAAAATAAAAATCTTAACAAGCGAAAAGAGATATTAATTTAGTTAAACTATTTTACTGAATCACAAGACTAGATATAAGATTTAAAAATTGATTTTATCAATGTTTTAAATAATAACAGGTGCCCAGTTATTGAATAATTTTAAAGTGACATCAAATAATAAATAACTAGATTTTTTCTTCTTGTTCAGGCCCCTCCATTTATTTTCTACATTACATATACAGAGGGGGCAGACAATTTTCTGGGTTGAATGGATATGAATTTAAATTAAATACGGTTTAAGTTTTATTAAAAAAATAATGGAAAGTAACTCCTGATAACAACTGCACTAGGTGACACATAAAAAAAACTTCTGTATGTGCGTCCACCAAATCAATCCTGTTTTTCAGGTATAGAAGATAAATACCTAGGCAAATGTTGTAGTCTCTTATAAATTGGAGGAGCACATTGCTCTTGTCCGCTGAATAACTGGCAAGCTTTAGTTTAAAATTAAAGTAAATAAATAAGCTATAGCAACATTAACTATTTTATCGAGCGATTATCCGCTAAATCGAATTAGCCCACATTTGACCGCCAAATAAAACTGCCAATATCATTGTAAAAACTTTTTTTACATTTTTCAGTGGTTCAGAACGTACTTGACACAAAGAGGAGTGACCTGCTTCCTACGCTCCTATGGAGTCGTCGCCCTAACAATCTTTTAAATAGTCAGTTCTGAAATTAAACATAAGCTTCAAAAGTCATCGGCATTACGTTGTTCAGCAATTTGTAAGGTGACAGTGTGAACAAGTTGGCAAAACATGCCTTTTTAACAAAATCATTTCATCACGCTGGGTAGCTGATGTGTGTTATTTACAATTGCCATACCCTTATTTTTCAAGTAAACAGGTACAAAAAGTATTTTCGCCTTATTTATTACCGGAACGTAAACAAAATTTGTGACAGTAGTCCTTAATCTATATATATAAAAGAAAGTCGTGTTAGTTACACCACTTATAACTAGAGAACGGCTGAACCGATTTGGCTGAAAATTGGAGGGGAGGCAGCTTGGAACCAGGAAAAGGACATAGGATAAAAAAAAAAAAAAAAAAAAAAAAAAAGGTAGGAATTGGGTAGGAGTTGGGTAGGAGTTGTTGGGTAGGAGTTGGGTAGGAGTTGGGTAGGAGTTGGGTAGGAGTTGGGTAGGAGTTGGGTAGGAGTTGGGTAGGAGTTGGGTAGGAGTTGGGTAGGAGTTGGGTAGGAGTTGGGTAGGAGTTGGGTAGGAGTTGGGTAGGAGTTGGGTAGGAGTTGGGTAGGAGTTGGGTAGGAGTTGGGTAGGAGTTGGGTAGGAGTTGGGTAGGAGTTGGGTAGGAGTTGGGTAGGAGTTGGGTAGGAGTTGGGTAGGAGTTGGGTAGGAGTTGGGTAGGAGTTGGGTAGGAGTTGGGTAGGAGTTGGGTAGGAGTTGGGTAGGAGTTGGGTAGGAGTTGGGTAGGAGTTGCATACCACGGGAACGAAGTCGCGCGGGGCAGCTAGTCTATATATATAAAAGAAAGTCGTGTTAGTTACACCACTTATAACTAGAGAACGGCTGAACCGATTTGGCTGAAAATTGGAGGGGAGGTAGCTTGGAACCAGGAAAAGGATATAGGATAAAAAAAAAAAAAAAAAAAGGTAGGAGTTGGGTAGGAATTGGGTAGGAGTTGGGTAGGCGTTGGGTAGGAGTTGGGTAGGAGTTGGGTAGGAGTTGGGTAGGAGTTGGGTAGGAGTTGGGTAGGAGTTGGGTAGGAGTTGGGTAGGAGTTGGGTAGGAGTTGGGTAGGAGTTGGGTAGGAGTTGGGTAGGAGTTGGGTAGGAGTTGGGTAGGAGTTGGGTAGGAGTTGGGTAGGAGTTGGGTAGGAGTTGGGTAGGAGTTGGGTAGGAGTTGGGTAGGAGTTGGGTAGGAGTTGGGTAGGAGTTGGGTAGGAGTTGGGTAGGAGTTGGGTAGGAGTTGGGTAGGAGTTGGGTAGGAGTTGGGTAGGAGTTGGGTAGGAGTTGGGTAGGAGTTGGGTAGGAGTTGGGTAGGAGTTGGGTAGGAGTTGGGTAGGAGTTGGGTAGGAGTTGGGTAGGAGTTGGGTAGGAGTTGCATACCACGGGAACGAAGTCGCGCGGGGCAGCTAGTTATTTATAATCCTTTCTTTTTATTCATGTTAATGTGACCTTGCCCTCGAAAAATTTTTTTGGGGCAACCATTATGAAGATGGGCACAGTGGTCATTTTCCTTGATTTTTATTGTTGTTCAGGGAACGGAAAGGTTATTTTCGCTATTACGGTGTGTGATGATGTTACAGCACAAATATGATAAAACAAACGCCCGGAAGGAGTGGCACATCTGTTTATAACAGCATTTTCATCTGTGTGTTATGTGTTAGTAGAAAAGATATTTCTTACAATGAGTGTGTACGAATAACATAGTATCAGATAAGTTGATGTGATGTGATGTGGGTAGTATTATTCAATTGTCAGCTTATCATTGTAAATCGAAGATAAAGCGGTCGGTAGCTCTACCTTGTAAAACCAAAAGTAAATCGTGCCACCATAGATTGAAAAAGAGTATAAACTTTGTTTAAATTTAATTTAGACAAGATACTAGGTCTCTATAACACGGTTATAGCTATTCGGTTCACAAAAGTAGGTCCTTTATAGAAGCACTGACATACCAAGGGTACTCTTTGTTTGAACACTAAAGTATCAGCTGAATCCTCCTCAAAATCACCCAATCCCTTTTATAAATGTTTTGAATCCTAATATTTACACGCGGAAAATTTATAGCGACATTTTATTTTTATTTTGGAAGAAAAAAAACACGCTTGTATCGATAATGTATTTTAACGGCTGAAATGATTTACCCTGAAGCCAATGTCAATGTTCTTCATCAAGGGTTTATATGAAATAAGAAGGTGTCTGTAATATCGGCTTATTGGCCTTTAGCTTCTATGAACTTATCTCCGTCAATGGAACATAATAAAAGTGCCCTCGATGGATTAATTTAATACGATCTCGAATTATGATGAGGGTAGGTAATCTATTCAGTATATAACTAAATCGCATTAACTTACGCTCTCCTTGAAGAATATGACACCTTGGTGTTGATGTCAGATGCATGGCGGGATATAAAATATCTTTAGTGGGTATATCTCATATCCTTTACGAAACAGTGTCTATTTTATTTATCTACAATACATGCTTAGTACAGTCAGCAAGAGATTAAGAAAAAAAAATTGACGAAAACGTGTGACGAGAAGAAAAATGGCCGGTTGCACTAAACTGTTTTATCATTTATACTTTTACGAATATCACAAAACATGATATCAATAATAAGCGTACTTTTAATATTTTTTTATGTTATTAATACATATAAATTATAATGAAGTAAACATATCTCATAAATATTAAGACGAAAAACATAAAATAATAGCAATTTTATCCACCATTTTAAATGACAGTTCTTCCGTTTCACGTATAAGTTACCTGATGTTTTTTTGGTGCAACCGGCTGATAGTTTTTTTTTATTTTATTTATTTATTAAATAAATATATAGTATATATTGTGTATAGTGTGCAGTGAAAATATGTAGTAAGTAGGTAAATTGTTACTTACCCGACAGTGCCATTGCCAAGGTTCTGCATGTGCTTGGTGAGCGTCTCCTTAATGTTCTGCTGGGAGTACAGCCCGATGGGCGAGTTGAACTGCTTGTGTACAATCTTCGGGCCGGTGGCCATCTTTAAATCGTTCGTTTAGCGCTGGAACGTAAAACAATCTTGTTAGTCACCTACGTCGTAATTATGTAAAGTTAATTGTTACAAAGTGTGATTTGGGAGATGTTTGTATGTGTAGGACCGACTTTGATAAATTTTCACATGCTCAATGGGCAGCTATAATAATTCCTGGCTGCCATATGCTAAGTTTTATATCATAAAACTTATTATTTTATCACACTTACTGAGGCTAGACCTGAGGATTTAATGGCTTAATTACTCTCTATCTACTTTGGTCTATTTTATGATTGATTGGTGGTAATTCATTATTATAAGTAGGTAGGTATTTTAGGCAATAAAAGCATAACATTCGCAGATACTGCCGCATTTTAAATCAGATTCAAGTTTTAACTGCAGTCTTAAAAGCATAATAAAATTTACGATGCATGCAGACATTCAAAAATACATTGGTTTATGACCCAAGAATAGATACAGAGATTGTAGTTAAATAAACACATAATAATATTAGACTTTGATGATATGAGTAAACTTAATTAAATTACCTAATTAATTAGTTTTGAAAGCCTCGTCATCTTACTACAACTTAAGATGAATATCCTAATTGTCGTCATAGACAGTAATTTTATCTACTAACAATGTGCGTGCATTATCAATTTAGTACGTATAGGTTTTTAGATTAAAACTTCATTAAGCTTAAGAAGCGCGTAGTTTATGTTGCTAGCTCATTTTGTTGCCCTAGAATATACGACTATTTACCCCAGGACGCATATCAGAAAAATTAGGATGACAAATTTTATCCTTCTCATGAGATAATTTTATTACACTCTCGGAAGATTCACGCCTCGGGGTTGGCGTCGGAGCACCTCGTGTTATTGCGTTTTTATTAGCCGAGCCACCGCCAACGACGGCTATCATATTTTTTCCGAATAATGTGTTGAAGACAGCCAGCTTTGTGCGAATAAGTTTTCAATACTAAAGCTTTGGCTGCAGAATATTGTATTATTGATATATGAACACATTAATGATCAAAACATTGGCACGATAAAATTTTATTTTTTCAATGAACTTTGAGAGGTTTTTTTACACTCATTGGTGCATAATTAGTTTATAATGTAGTGTAAAAGATAATCGTTCTCAGAGAAATCGTTCGTCACTGAATTTATTTGTGTACAAGTGTCGTGTAATTGCGAAATGGACACGGAAGGCGGCTTCTCACAACACCGTCACATTCTGTTCTAGAATTAGCTTATTTCATGTTTCCACATCGCGGAAAACAACATAATATTCTACAAGATTTTCGCTTGTAAATAAGAATATCCTTTTGCTTTGAACTATCTGTGATAAGAGATCTATATCTATTTAAAATGTTTCAAGATAAAAGTATATTAACATTTTTTTGGCGTAGGTGTATTTTCACTTATAATATAAATTAACACTTCCTACGTTATTATATTAGGTAACCTGAAATACAACTTAAAACAGAGATACGCTTGTAGCACTTAATAATTAGATAGTTTCACTACTATTTACTCCACTTAGTCTCGCGTTCAGTATTATGAAATACAGAATATTTGAAATTTCATATCTTGAAATATGGAGGATCATTGCCGCTTTAAATAATGCTGCTTGAACGCCTACGTTTTCACCACTAACAATATCAACTCAATTAACTAGAAATACATTCACTTCTTTGACGATTGATTTCAATAATAATTACACCAGAGAAATTAAATGAAAACGAAGATTGAAAATACCGTGTTTGCAGAATGAATGTAAAATGTTCAACTTACGCGTATAAATATGGAGTATGTAATACAATTTATGTTAAAACGGCAAGTGTGATTGGCTTAAGCGAAGATCAAAGGTATGTCGGCTATTACAGATGCATGTTGAACATCGACTCGATCTGTATCCGTTTGCAATCAGCGTATTGATGCATTTGACATGCTAATGTTATGCCTGTAATCTGGGAATCAATAAAAAGGACAGCTGTTTCCATTTTGCTGTCATAACAAACGTAAAATAGTTTAATTTATTGCTATTTATGTTTCAAACAAAGATGTCAGTTCTATATAAACTTTATGTCCAGAAAGTAAACTAGAATAAGTAGCGCTTTTATTGTCTCTTAAAAGTGCAAGGTTTGTGTCCTAATAGTGTCATAAAACTGCTTCGCGACATTTCAAAGAGAGCTCGAAGAAAAAACAATTACTTTGATACGTTGATTGAAACTTTGAAAGTTATGAATGCATTTCAGACAATATCGCTGATGAGAATTTGTTAGAGAATGTGTGTAGGTGTTGGAAAAATAGTTCGTTATCTCCATGCTGCTCAAGATGCGATATTTAATGTGAACGCGGAGAGGTGTAGTCTATTTTCGTTCTGGACTCCTTGCCCGCATGCGTAATAAATATTTGCGCACTTATTTTCGGAATTATACATCGAAGATAACTGAAGATGTTTAACAAGAGTGTAATAACACTTGAACAAGTTGTTACCGGCACGCGTGTATATGAACAATTATATTAATAGTTATATTAACTTCGATTGTTTGAAAGTTTGCATCTACCAAAACTTGCACTGTAAAGTTAATATAAAATAATGACTTATGTCCTGTTTATCATATAAAAATAACTAAATGGATACAGCGTTATGGCGTCCTAGATGAGGAGACACTAAACATTAAAAGTATTTAGATGTTGGAAGGTCAACAAAGTTGTTTATAGCTTGGACGAGGTTAACAATATCGTCATCAAGGCTGAAAATAATCCACTCGTATAATTCAGACGATCTTATGTTCAAGAATAAGATTCTATTCTAATTCAACAGTACACATTAATTTAAACGTAACGATAATCGAGATTATTCGGAGACGATTTTAATAAGCATGGCGCGAAAAACACTTAAATTTATTATTGATATGTAAAAGTAGCATTATTCCAGAAGTGATGAGGAACCAAATACCTATTCCCGTGACCAGCCAAAATATTACAGCGACCGCTTGAACGGTACGCGTTATTTCAGTCACATGAAGTCACGGCGAATTATTTTTGTAACTGTACACCTTGTTCATGAAGTTAGTCATGGATGTCGAGGTCGGCAGGTGATTAGTGTCGAAAAAAAATACACAGACATTCGTAAGCTTTTATTAGTGCAAATGTTATATGAAGCAGTGAGAAGCGTTGTTTTTTAGTGTTTATACCTTGTGCGGCGTTCAGATTCGTGCGAGCGGCGGCGATGCCTGTCTCTAACTGAGTCCGCGGTCGGCGCCCGCCCACTGCCTGCGCACGAGTCTGGGAAATGGACGCCCTCACCTGCAATGTTTCAGCAATCACGGTTATGTTGTTTGATGATCGTATCGACGTGTATAAGTCTTCCAATTGGAAAGTATCGGGTGATTCATACTTCGCCACATTTGATTTATGAAATCATGAAAGCTGAACGCAGACGTAAGTGTGCACATGTACGATCGACATAAACACTTATAATATTTGATTATAATTCACTAATAGCAAATAAAAATTAAAAAAAAACATTACAAAACAAATAAAAATAGTTTTTAAATCGTGATAAAGTAAATTCAATAAGTATTTCCCAAATTTGAAAATAAATATCCTTTGGTTTCACTAAAATTGTCGCAGTCTCACCTGATATAAACAAACAAAGGTCCACACAAGTCCTTGAACTTAAACTTCACCCGGTAAACTGACAGACGTTTAGCGATCACTGATAGCCGCGGCTTCCAGCCAGCGAATGAAACCGCTTTCCCTCGCTTTAGTTCGGAATTTTATCTAGTTTACATTAACTATTTTTAGTCGGCCTTATATTAAAGTTGATGTATAAATTATATTTTCCAGTTTCTCTTTACTCTATTCTAAACTATCAACGGAAATGAATTAGAAGGTTTGATGATCTAGAACTAGGCTATTGATTTTTCTTTATTTGCCGAAAATAAACTGAAGGTTTTTAAATATGTATCTTAATATTAATAAGAAAAATCAACGATACACCATGTTCTTTTAAAATATTTCTTTATGATGCTCACATAATTCATAAAATGTTATATGTGAATTCAAGAATTTAGTTTAAGCATTATGATTTCAGTAGGATCTAAAAAGTGCATATTTAATATTAACATAATTTAGATTGCTTATTATTTTACAACGTTGAATATTAGAAAATTTAAATAAATTAAACTACTTCTGCGACATCACATTCTTTGCCAGATACTATGGTTAGCGCGCCTGGATAATACGTAACCGCAAACCTGTGGAGAACCGCTTGGTGCTTCTCCTGTCCAATACATAACCTGATAATTATCGGTTCGATGCTGAAATTCTCAGGTTTAATTTATCAAGTATGCAAAAATAGAAAATTGTGCCACGCAACAAACCAACAGACAAACGACCTTTAAAAAAAGCTTTTTACAAAAAAATTAAAACATCGCTTTCGAAGTCGGTGTCTTGTAAGTTACTATTGTTAGTATTTCGCCACCGACTTCGAAAGCGATGTTTTGGTCGTAAAGCGTTTAAATAAAATTATTTTTTACTTTTCAGTTTTTTTTTTGGAAGTCGGTTTTAATTTTTTCGTAAAAAGCTTTTTAATTTTTTCGCTTTTCAGTGTCTCGGTCTTGCTATCTTAACAAAATAAACACACCACTTTTTTAGGTTGTAATAAGCGTAAATAACCAAATCATCTAAGTATTTGGCATATCAGCAAGTAGAGATAAATCGTTATTTTTGATATATTTATAAAACGGCTGAACCGGTAGTGATAAAATTTAAATGGGACCACACGGGAAGCACCAGCTTTCAAATAAAAAAAGAATCATGAAAATCGGTTCACCCAGTCGCAAGTTATGAGGTAACAAACATAAAAAAAAAAAAAAAAAAAACATACAGACGAATTGATAACCTCCTCCTTTTTTTGAAGTCGGTTAAAAATTAAGAAGAGATGGTTCTGAATTAATCCAGTAGAAATTATCTAAATTACCGTAAACATATTTTCTTTGCGGTGATTTTATACAGATTCTGCAAAACGTCTTGACGTCAATAACAAAGACAATAAAAAATATAATTTAGTAGAACACGCACATGTTTTATTTTGTAAATATGTATTTTTCAACCAGGTTTTCCTTTTGTTATAAAAATTAAAGTACCTATACTAAGCATTCACATATTTTGTGTGGTTTCAAGTTTATTTTTTAGATTTTTACCTTGTGGTTTTGTGAATACATCCGGCTTTTTCTGATGCCCAAGAGGACAATTAAACACCGAATGTGTTTTAAAAAAAAATGTTTATATTCCCATTCGTTGTTATTAAACAAATAAAAATTTACGACGTACACAGGAGGTAAACAGTACCCCACAGAGATCGTCGTAGCCTATGCCTACGTGTTTGTGCATTTTCTTTTTCATTCGTGATTTTTTTAGGATTCGAAACATTGGTTCATAACCAAAAAGGAACCCGTATGGTTTCACTTCGTCTATCTGTCTGTGCGCCTATCACAGTTGATAATTTCAGAACCTACTTATACTACCGACTTGAACTTTGGAACAGTTATAAAATTTGGATTGACCATTAAATATGTATTGCGAATGAAAAAAGTTGAAAATTAATATTGATTTTGTTGGATGGGGGTAAAAAATTTAAAAGTGTAGTTTCTATGTCATGTGGGGCTTCTAAATTATAATAGTTTTGTAGTTATCAGCAATTTTCAGCAACAAGATAATTGCATCGATTTTGCTGCGTATAATTTTCTTTCCCAAGTACGGAACCGTCAGTTCGCGAGTCTGAATCGCACCTGGTCGGTTTTATAATAACAGCCTGCTTAATATTTTCTTGTTTACTGTTATGTTAATGATAACACAACCTCAGAATATCTCTTAGACTCTAAAATAAAATCCTACACTGTAAGATACAATTATTTTGGTAAAATATGGATCGAAACACTTCAACAGCCAAGTTATTTGGCTGGATTTAGTTTAGTCTCCGTTTATTTTGAGTTTTATTATAATTGTTTCCAAGCGTCGGGCGGGTATTTTGTCTGAGCATCGCCTTGGACGAGAAATGTTTAAATATAAGCAGAGTCACGGACAACATATCATATTCTGTAAAACCATGGTCAAGAGCGAGTCATTGACTTGTCTCATTTAAACAATTTCAGTAATGTTTTCATATTCTAAGAGTTATTAGGTGGAGATATTTTTACCTGACTACGGCAATGCAAAAAGGAATATGTTGATTAGTATATATATACTGGCTATTTGACGTCACGTTAAATTTAATGAAACGGACATAAAGTCATGTTTTTTTAATGATGCCGTGTTGAGTTTCTACCAAAAAATACTAATAAAATAAATACGTATTTTATTACAGACTATGGGAAGTATGTCAAACAAAAAAAATAAGTTGAGAAAACTAAAAGATGACTACGAGTTAAATTGAATTAAAAAAAAACGCATACCGTCGAATTGAGAACCTCCTTCTTTTTTTTAAGTCTGTTAAAAATACCGTGGTCTCATGCGTTTATGGTGTGGCTTAGGTAAGGCCTCGGCAGGAATATTTTGTCAATTCATGCTTTTCTGGCATTTCTTTCTCGTAGTCTTGGGTTTTAATTAACAAACAATTTTTTGTGCTAGCGTAGTTCGAAACGACGAGGCAGTATGATTTTAATTGTTAACTCACGTACAAATATTTAAATTAATATTTAAAAAACATTGAAATATGAAATATTATGAACTAGAATAATACGTCAAAAATGTTGTACTTACTAATGTTGAAATACTATAATGTTGGTAATGATTCCCGTATAGGTACCCTATGTACCCGTGTACCTATGCTGGTTAGCAGAAGAAATAGGTAAAGGGCTGGGTACTTATCCGGACGAGCTCCTTCACAAAGTAAAATTAAGTTTGTGATTGGGAAAATCAGTAGCCTTTGTAAAATGTCGTGGTGGCCTAATGGTAAAGCCCTGCCTCTCGTGTACGAGTGTGCGGGTTCGGAACCTGGCAAGTACCAATGTGACTTTTCTAAAATCATATGTATTTCTAAGTATATCTTAGACGTCACTGACTAACGGTGAAGAAAAACATCGTGAGGAAACCTGGACTTAAAAAGTCTGAAATCGCCAATCCGCCTTGAGCAAGCGTGGTGATCAATGCTCATGCCTTCTCTGTATGAGAAGAGGCCTGTGCCCAGCAGTGGGACAATATATAGGCTGATGATGAATGAATGAATGAAAAATCAGTAGGTAGATACTATACTTATCTGTAGGTGTAACTAAGCTACTCCCACTGCCAATTATTGAACAAATAAGCGTAAATAGACAAATCTACCTGGGAAGTAAAATGAAAAATTCTTAAATATTCTTCATGATAGTAAAAAGTTTCTATTTTCAGCCAGGTACAAATAGTCGGACAGGTGTGTTACACGTAACAGAGCTGTGTTACGTGAGGAATGGATCCAAGGTCGATGTATGATGCATTGCGAGCCAGTCCTATGAATCAACGTGATGCAATGACATGATATAACGAACACTTTCTTTTTTATGAAGGCACATAATATATATCTATACCTACACAATTATAGAAGCATCGTTATTAAGCAATAAGTAGACTACAGTTTGATGTACACGAAAAGATAACACTGTTTTCAAAGACCATATACCAGTTCTCAAAATTAATTTAAACGCAAATCATTTGATGACTTCCCATATGTAACCCGTATCATACGGGTTCCCATACGTATGGGTTATGACTCTCTCACCGTGGGTGGGGCCTGAGGGAATATCAGATTCGTACTGAATTCTTACTAAAAACCATTTATGTTCCTTCCTTTGTGTTCCAGGGGCGCGGTAACTCTTTCAAACATCCCGCAGCTTCGGCAACGTGATTGCCTAACCTGACTAATTTTTTTGTCTAGTAGTACTAATTACAGGTCCTGTGTCGGCTGTGCGTCCACATAGCAAAGGTTAGCTTGAGTAGCAATTGTTTATCAATTAAAAGGCTGGCTACTACAAACACTATGATAAAATCCTTACTTACAACAGTATTGTCGTAGAATACGGGTGATAAACTATAAGTACATCTCAGCCCTTTAGGGAAAATAGGAGTAGGTTGTTATGTTAACGAGACAGAGGGTGGTTGTATTTTGTTTGCGAGGGAAGTCTTAAGCAACCGTTTAGTTTTTTTTTTATGTATATCTAAAAGGACAATTATATGGCCGGTATAATGCGAACATTGATCAGGTGCTCTGTAGGTTTACAAAGTATGAACAATTTTCTCAAATGATACAGATGTGTTGACTATACAATCTGAAGCAAAAGGTTCAGAAATAATCAGTATTTATTTTTTTCTTTCGCATTCATTGCTATATTTATTAGTGACTCTCAGTTTTACTTCTCAGTAGGTCGTCGATATGTTGTTTGAGAATAAGATGCTAAGAATAGAAAGTCTTTTAGAATGAATTTATCAATAGGTATGAAAGACAAGAACGGCCATGTCGTTGAACCTGTGTAAAAATAATCTTGTTTTGAATTACGTAGGAAGAAAAATAATGTGCCAAATATATATTATTTTGCAATTTCTGGAATTACGATTAATTGCTATAAAGAATAAAGATTTATACGTAGGTAAATTGTTTTTTTTTTTGTAAAAGATTTCAAAAGTAGGTACTACATGCTATATGACATGAAAATTTTGTAAACAAAATGTTCGTATAGCCACATTTTTTTTTCCTAGCGTATGGATGCATACGTTATATTTTTTTATTCAAGTTTTCATACTAACTACTAAATACAATACAATTTAAATACAATCCAATTTCGAACTTTCGGCAAAAACAATAGCTAATTCACGCATTCTCGGCTCATGATTTTTCATACTTGCGGCGTATAAAATATAAATATTAAACTCAATTAGGTATAATATTTTGACCTAGACCGTCTATTGCTCGAAGCTCTGAATTTCGCTACGTACGTGTAAAACTGAATATGTTATTATATTGCTCACAATAGTAGTAAGCGTTTTATAACCAACTGTTACTAGCCAAGTTGTATAATGATAAGTACCTACGTACTACTTAATTTATAATGAAAAGTGACAGTATAGTCTTCCTGAACACTTACGTTTAATGTAAACTAACTCGTAAATTTGAATAGATTAATGCCTACAATGTTATTTTAATGTTATATTAAAGTTCATATTACATTTTACTTTATCTTATTTTTTTTACTTTTCTTAAATATATACAGTTATCTTATTTTTTTATTAAAGTTAAATAAAAGCATACAAGATTTCTTAAAGAACAATAAAGTTCTTTTATTTAAAAATTCAACATGGCCGCTGCATAAACTCCACTACGTGATGTTTAAAAAACTTATTCGCATAAACACCGAGAATCACGTGCATTTCAAAGAAGTTTCATGCACCATTTTTTAGGGTTCCGTATTCCGACAAGGAACCCTTATAGTTTCGCTCTGTCCGTCTGTCTGTCTGTGTGTCTGTCTGTCTGTCCGCGGCATAGCTCCGTGGTTTTTGTTATTAGAAAGCTGAAATATTGATCACGCCGAGAAAGTGGTAAAATAAAATTTTGAAAAATATTTTTTTTAAAATCTAAGACGTAGCACATGTAATGAACTTACAAGGAAAACTATCACGGTTACAGAGTTATAGTCGACTAACTGAGACCTACTACGGAACCCTACTGCGCGTGGCCCGACACGCACTTGGCCGGTTTTGTTAAAACCATATTTGAAACAACTGAACACCCCACACCTAGCATAACCTTATTTATTTTAATATAAAATTACGTGGTTTAGATGAACTAAAAAGTTCTACTGACAACTTTTAGATGAAACCTTCATAATAAGCACCAACCATTATAAGTATATAGTAATTAATTTCCGCGTCTAATTTACGTCTCTAACACATAAAATGAAACAAAACATAAGATAATAGTAGTTGTAAGTATAATTTTAAATCCATCTGCTTAATTGTCAAAACAATACAATTAACATTTCCGAACTGCGAACAAAACACTATCAGGTATATTACCCTTATCGATTGGAAGTAGAAGAAGCGTGTTGGTGACACATTGACAAGTGTTCTTCCTTCTAAGATATTATCTGCAGGCTGCCCTGCTGCGATTGCTTGCAAACTCACTTCAAATGCTATCGATACCTATACTTGCAAGACGTTTGAATATTGCGTAATACCGTTTAGAGTATTGTCTAGCTAGAGGAATCCGTGCTCCTATTTATTATATGTAAATGGAATTTAATGCTTCTAGACAAGACTGGTACTGACGCGCTCTGATTGGTGTTTCCAAAGGGTTTTAAGCTTAGACACTACGATAGAAAATGCGACACAAACGTCAAAATATTTTTTTATTCAGTTCACATTTCAGTAGGCTGCTGTCGGGGTATTTTTCTAGTGGTACAGTAAATGTCTCGCGCCTATTCACACACAGTGTACACAACACAATAAGTATGCGGTGTATAGTTTCTTAGTGTAAACCTAGCTTTAGAGTCAGAATTCGGCTGAACAATAGATGAACTAAAATGTTAGTAATTTTAAGAATATAGGTAGTACATATGTTCAGGTTACTGCTTATCATGCTATCATATGACTTCTTATTGTTTCGATGGGTACTCATTATCTCAGGTGCACATTAAGTGTGAAATTAATAAGTGTTAATTGTATCTTAACACATATTGATACAAAGTCGACTATGAAGACTTAGTCAATTTTAATATAATGTTACAAATAATAAAATACACAAGAAATAAAGTTAAAAAATCATGCAAAAATACGTTTAAAAAGCTTTTCTTTTCAATTATAGGTACAGTCGTTTGTGTATTTTACTATGAAATCTCTCACGGTTTATTTTGATCTGAATCTCTATTTAAAAGAAATGAAAAATAAACGAATGTGATGCGTTGCGATGTATGATAAATTGGCGTAGGTAAGGACCAGAGGGACAGTAACTACTACTGCTCCTCAGCTCATCACCTAATTATAGATCTTTCATAAATGCTTCTATGAAAATCTCTCTCTATAAAAAATATATCGAAATTAAAAAAGAAAACCGAAATATCTCGAATGTTAAGCATAATGAAATATTTATTTAAATCAAGTTCTTTGAATTCCGAAAACACCTATCATTTACTGCGTCAACTTGTAACCTTTTCCCCTTTGCTTCACTCGTTATTTCGTATCTACGCTACGTACAAAATGTTGTTGAGTGTACCTACTTATACAAGTTAATCCTCCGGATTCGCTCGCTCCTTTCGCTTCTGGCGGGTCGGAAGTCCGTAATGGGCATCTATCGGACGTCTTGATCTCGAGTTTCAAGACCAGTCAACCTAGTTTAAAATCAATTGTTTTGTCCCAAATAAAGTTAATAATACCTACTTTCCTTTTTTCCAAAGGCCTATACTATCTTGAGGCATACCGAGTTACTAGTTCCTCTGGTACCAATTCTCTACTAAACAGTATGTAAAGCATTTCATCCATACCTGTAAGTATTAGCAATGTTACTAGCTATTTCCCGCGGTTTGACCCACGTCCTGAAGGACTTCACGCACCCGGATAAAAATTATTCTAAATCCATCTCCAGGTGTCAAGAGCCATGCCTTTTATTTCCATACAAAATTTTATCTAAATTGAGTCGGCAGTTTTAATATAAATGCGTAACAAACTAGAATACATTCCCATTTCTAATATTAAGTGAGGTTTTCAACTATAAAAATAGAAAGACTTTAGAAAAAAGAAAATGATTTATAGTTACTGAGGTCCTGGTCAAATAAAGTTTAATTATTTTACTGCCAAAAAATACCAATTCATTCTTCCAATAAATTATTCTTATTGGTTTCCTACTCGCTTTTAGAATAATAATTACCTTTAATTTTTATTTCAAATTCTTAAAATATTCATGGACTTTTTCTGTTGACTTTACGTGACGTCTGCATCTTTTAGAGAAGAAAGTGTATTATTATAATATAATTAATGAAAAATATTTTTATAGTTACCTATTGTGTTTATATCATTAAAAGTTTTTAGGAAGGCTATCATGACTTCCAGCTAAAGGTTGATGAATCATGAAACTAATCCAAAAAGATAAGCTGATGAACTTAGAGTGTCTGTTAATTTATGTAAATCGAGGCTTTTAAACACAATGGCCCAGTCTCAGCTACACTTCAAAGTTCCTTACCCCTTCACAGAGAACATCCCTAATACTAAGTCACAACTCATGAATAGGTTCATTGCCTCCGAAAGAAGTTAATTGTTTGATTCTTCTTTTGTTTATAATATGAGTTATTCAGTTGGGTGTAAAGGGCAAATAATAAGCGGCAAAATAAACGGTATCATTACTTGCTCGCCGTTTTTAAGTTTGCGTGACGATCCAGCGTTTTTCTGCCTTCGAAGCATTTTTGTTTTTCCGCGATAACGAGTTATGATTTATGGTTACGATTTTTAAATAAATGTGTTATTGGTCCAAATATAAAATGTTTTACGGGCTGTTGATAGGTAAACGTTATAATATTAGTTCATTTTATTTATCTTACTTTGTAGAAGTGGAAATACAGTGCACAGTTTTATACCTTATTTGTATTTGGGCTGGAATTGATATCTATGTGTGACCGAGTTTTATCTTTTAAGTCATATACTTGGAATAGTACATAAAATTTTATTTGCAGGCCTGGGAAAATTAAAGACTTCTAGGGAAATTTATGTACCTACTCTGTCCCTTATAACTAATAGGTACTAACTTTATTATAAACTTCCGCACTTTAACTTTAACAAGTTAGATTTCGGCCCATCTGTCTGCAAGTTGGTAATCCACGTGTAAAAATAGGAATCTCTGATAATCATATAACAGATGGACCATCATTCCTGAAAATATTTCGTATCTGAGAATTCTTGTGTTACACTAAATGTATTCGACAACGTGACTGATTTTCCAATGAATAGTCTGTTATTTTAATTTATAGGGGTGCTTTAAAATAAACTCGTGTTGATCTCAGCTCATATTGGGTGGTGATCCCGGCTACTATCCTGCCTCATATTTTTGCTGATATTTTTACCATGTCGAAAAAGTAAGAAAAATAATTCATTAAAATCAAATATAGGTAGCAATCCCGCAGCCCACGAAAGGGTCTCACCCAGATACTCACCACGTCTCGTGCAGCGTTCTATCGCTCCAAGGCTGTTACATAGCTACAAGCTTCTTAATAAAGCAGTCACAAACTCACTGACGAAACACGTCATCTTGAAAATATAATATTCTCTGAAGCTGAAATTTAGCAGGTAGGTAGCTAAGTAGTTAATAGGTAGAAGTCGTCAGCTATAAATTGATTAGTGAAAATGAAACTACATATTAATGAGGTTAAATAAAAAAAATCATCATTCTTTAAAAAACATTTATTGTAAATTGAAAAAAATATCTAACAAGCATTTCAGTGTATTTGGAAATGAAAACCCTATTGGTGTGAAATACTTAGATGAAATTATGTATGAAGTCCGCCCATTTACATGTTAGACATGAAATACAGATCAAGGTTTCAGTTTAAATTAGTTTTCTTTTTATGAATAGAAAATCATAAAATGACTCAGAGTATCGGACTGATACTGGCTAAAACCCATATGTCTACAAGTTCCTTTAATAAAATTCTCCTGTGCGTTCCAGGGCCGCGGTAACTTTTTCCAAAAAACTGGCAACCCTGGCAGTAAGACGCGCGCGCGCACGTCGCAGTGGTAATCTTTTTCACTGCTGTTTGTAATTATAATAATTGTATTCCTTGATATTTTCCCGGGTTGTGAGTTGTAGGTATTTTGTTTTGTGCTAATGTGCTGAGTGCGTGATTTGTAAGTTTCAAAACGTATTTAGTTACATTTTGCTAGAAATACATTATAACTTCAGCTATCGGTAAGTGGTTTATTTTCTCCTGGTGTGGGTATCACGAAATATTTTTATATTTTTGACGTTTTACATATTTCGATTTAATCTAAGTAAACCTTAATAATAAGCCTATACATAGATATATACAATTTATTTTTATCGTTTCCGCTAAATAATATTTCAATTGGCAATGACGATCTACCCGATCGCAAAAAATTTCGTAAAAATATATGTAAATACACCCAGGTCGGCGACCTCCGTTTATTCTAGTTTCTGTAAGATTAATAAAACCTTATAACTATTGTTGCCAGTCCCAAGAATGAACCTACAAACTCAAACTTGAGCAACTTTTCCTTTAAGGGAGATGAAAGATGTATGTATATTGTGTAGTCTAAACATAGGACAGAATATAGGGTCGCGACGTCTGACTAACATATACAAATGATCGACTATAATCTAGGTATTTAGTACTCATTCAAGGATAATATACACGAAGCGGAATATATCTGTGTTCTTCTAACTTTACTGTGACGTCACTGAGTAACCCTATGATGCTTTATGGTGTCATCGCGGAAGTCTTATCTGCCTCCTTTAGAATTTGCGTTGTGAGCTGTTACCTTCTGTTTTCAAACCATAGTACCTACTCCTTTTTTTGTTGGATGGGAAATCATCAAATGACCCCTCCCGCCGTGGGTGGGGCGGCTGGGAGTGTCAGACTCTTACTGACTAAAACCCATTCATGTTCCGTCCTCAGTCCTTTGTATTCCGGGGGCGCGGTATCTCTTTCAAACGTCCCGCAGAACCCTAGTACTCCTCATATAACAAAAACTGACATGTGTTTCTGTCACTTGCGGGCTGCATAATTAATATCAAAGTCGCTCACGTCAAGGCATCACCGCTCCTCTGGTATGGGTATGGTAATGTTTGGTTCATGGATTGTTAACTTCCCTGTTGAGGATTTCATTGTCATTTTTTTATTTAAGAACCTAGTAATTTATATCACCCCTAAAGCGTCACCTACATCATCATCATCAACCTATTTAGTATTATTCCACTGTTGATGATAAGCCTTCCCTAACGCGTGCCAAATCACCTGGTCTTCAGCTTGACGCATCCGACATAAGCCTGCAGCCTTTTACAGATAGTCACTGCATCGTGCCAGAAGGCGTCCGACACTACGTTAGCCTAGCCGTGGTCTAAACAGGCATTGAATGGGATACAAATTTACAAAAGTAAACATTCGTTGATACATTCCCGAGAATGTTAATAATTTGAGTTCAAATTGTGTGTGTGCAGCAAGTGCGAACAGAGAATCTGAACAGTTCTAGTGAATAATAGGTAAATAACCAAAACCCAACTGCGAATTACTTATTTTCCTGTAATTTTATGCAGGTCACCTAGGAACTCCATGAGTTAAGAGACCACATCAATGAAATTTCATTTGAAATCCGTTTACACACTACCCGCAATAGCCCATAAGACACTTTCGAATCGATTGGGAATAGTTTATAACTCTTCCTTCCAATAGAATTCAGGTAAAATCTAATAATAAGTAGTTATAACAGAAAATATCATCATGAATAGTGCCTACTATAAAGTAGACATTGGAGTCCCAAAGCTGTTCGAATTCTATTTGACCTGTATTTTTTAACAAATTACTTTCGTAATTTACTCAGTCGCCCACTCAAGCAGTTTTTTGGGTAAGACAGAGTAAATGGTTTTACACCATCTGTATTTGTCTATACAAATGGTTTGAAATGATAATATTGACCTTTGAACTAATAAAAGTGGCCCTAACTTATTTATAATGCTTTTAGAATTTGATAGTTCTGTATATTTATTTGTTTAGCAGTTGTAAATACACTGATAAGAAAGAAAAGTTAATAAAACAACAATATATATCCCTTGGAAATATTTTTATTTTTCAACTCATTAATTGCACTATAATATCCATACAAAACTAAACATAGTTTCACTACACTTAATATAATAAATAATGTATTTGCATAATGTACTAAATTGAACTACGAATTTTTAAATACTGTTCTGATAGTTACCAAGAGATCAAATCAAGTAGTACCTACAAGTAGCGAAGTAGTTTTACATTTACCCAGCTCTGAAAATGTACAACTCTTCGCAGCAAGTCATAGGTATAATATACATAATATATATCTAAATGGAAATAGAGATCGAAATCAAAAGAGACAGTCTTACTTCAGTATTGACTAGAGTATCATCGATATTTATAACATTTATAACCATTTAGCTGATGATTATGTGGGCAGAAGCATTTCACATTTCAAACTGTATTTATTTAATACAATATTGAAAGACTGAGTAGGAGTGATAATTACTATATAAGTATCCTGAAATAACATTTCGGTTAACAACATACAAGGTACTAACTGATTATTATGTACACATAGCTTATAATTAAGTTGAATAACATCTAAAAATCGATTGTATTTTGTTAATATGACACCATATGTGTTACGGGCTGGACGTAATGTCCTTAATTAAGAATTGTTAATAAAAGTTGACGGGGCGGGTAATATTTCTATGTAGATAATTGGTATTTGCGGATATGTTGTTTGTTTATTCCTGTTGTCTGTCGTCTTCCACGGAGCCGTTGGCCTTCACTTCCTGGGGCAAAGCAGACTGAAACACAATTTATAGAGCATTAGTAATGCAATGTGTCTGAACACTTCTCGGAAGTTTACGCCCGCTTAGGGAAATGTTAATGTTATTTCCTTCATGTAGGAATAATAAAGTAATGTTAACTTCGTTAGAAAAACTGCAACACAAGCGCCTGGCATAAATTTTATTCTAAAAAAACATCCTTGTCTTTTGTGTTATCGTCTCAAGCGAAATCTTATTAACAATAATTTTGAGAGAATTTGGTACAGACATTTATAATAAATTGTAAAGTTTTGATTTAGTGGACAACAGTAATTTAGCAATTGTAATTATTTAAGTACCTATCGCAAAGTTAAGCGAGAACTCTTTACGAGAATTTGCATGTTTATCAACAAATGAAAATTACTTACCTCGTAGGGCAATAAGAACATGTTGTTGTCCGACCGGCGGCCAAACCGGAGACGGATGGACGGGGCACGCACGGCACGGTCCTGCTCCTGTGTTAAAAACTAAACTTCATTTATTATACACACATAACATGTACACTATGTCGTGGACTAAGAAGCCCGCTTCTCAAACACGAGTCTGCCGGTTCGAAACCTGGCAATCACCAATGTGGCATTTCAAACTTATTAACCTAAGTTTATACGACAGTAATTGCGACACAAATGTCAGTTTTTTTTATTCTATTCACACTTCAACAACTGTTTTCTGACGCCGCAGTCGTGACACTTTTCTCGTGTCGCAATAAATGTCGTACACATTAGAGTTTACATACAGACAATCGCTGTACACACTCAGTGTACGGTGTATCAAGTGTATGGTACCGTAGTGTAAACCTAGCTTGAAGTTTATCTTGAACATCACTAGCTAACGGTGTCTAGGTAGGAACAAATGATTGATTGATGATTTTCTTAGTTTACTTTATTGTGGCCGAATAAATATGATCATTATCTTAAGAATACATACTAGTAGGTACTGACGTATATTTTGTGCCATGTCTATGTATTTTTTATTATACGAAAACGTGTACAATTGAATAATGGAAATATTAGATATAATATTATTTTTCATACTATATAGGTATTATCTGAACAGTTCAAAGAATTATCCCATAATGAAGAAACGGTTTTACTTCTTGAGTTATTATCTGTACCACCCGATTGAAAGTTGCTAACTTAGTTGTCAGATTTCTTACTCATTTTGATGCTTTAGAATTCGAAATAAAATGCGTGACGGAAAGGCTAGCCTAATTAAAATTGTAACAAGCTTCTTGACAATCCCAAAATAACGTCAGTCTAAGTTAAATTTTAATTATAAATAGAATATGCCAAATCGCACGACCTTTTGGGAAATATAACAACGATTTTAATTTCTGAAATATTTATAATGCCCCAAGGTTTAGGTAGCAAGCTGAAGTTTTGATTGAACAAAATATTTTTTAAGAATTATTATTTGCCACAGTAACCTACTTGATGTCTCGAGAAATACTCGAAATAAAAGCAATGCGCATAGACAATGCATGTCTTATCCGAAGAGCCGATAATGAGTAACAAATTATCATCCCAAAGCTTAACATAATTATGTGAAAAGATAATTCGTACATTTAAGATTTGCGAACTGCTTCTTTTTATTTCTCATTTATAGACAAAAATATGATTAGCTTTATTAAATACAAAAAATAATTTTGCTTTTCAAATAATGGCTCTGATTGTTTTACAAAAAAAAGGTCGACCATAAAAATTGGTCGATTGTCGTAAAAGATCTTATAGTGGCTTGTTAGAGGGAATAACTTCATTACACGGGTTTACACGGCATCAAGGGTTTTACGATGTTCGAATTAATACGATCTTGGAGTAGATACGTCTCCTTTCACAAGATATTTATAGTTTTATGAGGTTTTATATAGGGTGCTACGAGTTCATGTACCAAAATTAAATGTTAGTTTTCATGGCTGGTCTTATTTAGGAGTTTTATTTATAAGTATGTCCGCATGGTCCAAACATTAATATCGAACTGTAAATAGACAACATAAATAAACTTTAACTTTCATGATTGTTTGATACCGTGTTCAATTTATCAACGGACATGACATGATAACAACGTCTTTGGCAACTCAATGATCTCAACAAAGATTACTATCATCGATTTATTTCTTTTTAACCGATCATTAAAGTGATGGATGGAAACGTGCACCTGCACCAATATTCGGTGTACAATATAATTTCCAATTTTTATTGTCATTTGCATAGTCTCCAGACCATATGCCTACAAAGTCAGTATCACATGGTTTAAAATACAATACTACTGCTATTTTTTAGGATTCCGTAGACTTCAAGGAACCCTTATAGTTTCGCCATATATGTCTGCCTGTCTGTTTGTCTATTCGCGGCAAATCTCACAGGCTTTCAGTACTGGCTTTTAGGGTACCTCCCCTACACCTAAAGTGGGAATGATTTTTTTTTCATTTTCTCCATCATGTGGATAATCGTTTAAAAGGTATTCCAAAATAATTGTAGGTGTGTTAAGTTCATTTTCTGATTTAGGGATCTATTTGTGAAAAGTTAAGCTTTAGAGTGCACAGCTATAGCATATATAATGAAGTTAAAAGGAATACTATAACAGCTAGGTTTTACGGGGTACAGAGTCTACCAACTAAAATGTTTTACGGAACCATACATTGCGCTTGCACTAGGCACACGCTTTTTACATTAAGCACAATACAATATACATTACAATAGGTTTTGTATAAATATTTACCTCCTGAGGGAAGATATGGGGTACAGCGCGTTCCTCTGAGCGACGGCCGAAGCGCAGGCGCACTGGTGTGCGGACCTCGCGCAGGGAGAGCAGTTCATTCATCTCGTCCAGCTGTAATAGAGTAGAATTTAGTACGACGTCATTGAAATATGACATAGAACCTGATGATGAATCCGAAAATTTCAATCGGAAATTAGTATGATTGTAGGTATGTAGATTAAGTTGTTACAGCACACCTTATCGAGGTACCCAAAAGATAAACAACGACATTTACAAAATCTAGTATCTTGTATTCCAAAGATAATTCTGAATACACCCTTAAAAACTTCCCCGCAGGGAAAATGTTTAGCTTAAGGAAAATGGATGAATTTTTAGACCTATTAAGGGAACTGTCTAAATATCTTTAAAGTACTCAGGTGGGAAACATAGCTTTTACCATTAGATGTAAATTTTTAATACCGCTTGCAAGTTCGCTAAATTTTCTTGGTCACAAACTACGTAGTATCCAACAATTACTAACTATAAATTAACTTTAAAACGACGTGAAAGGTGAAATATGAATTTTACCGTTAACGTGTCTTAATATTAAAGACAAAACTATTAACTATTACCACGTTGTACATATATGAGGATCTAATGGAGTGAAGGATAAGACGGAGCTTCATAAAATTAGGGATGAAAGGGTGTATAAGTTAACAAAATTGAGTTATACAAATGCGTTGGGGTTGAAACGACTTGCAAGATTATGTTCCTGCTTGAAAGATCATTCGGTTATGTGACATTACTACAAATAGTAATGCGTTTTGTAACGAAATGATTCTTGTTCGCGGTTACGAGCATCTTTGTGTTCAGAAAAATTGAGTTCAGAGTGCGCATATTCTACATATCCTAACAACGGCTGCAAGCCCGAAAGAGTTGAACAAACATGTACCTAACAATATAATAGAGCCAGCAGGTTTTAAGCTATAGAGGATTTCTCCAATAATACATGTCCCGAGTATCAAACCTAGGACACCATGATCAACAATTCATTTGCGTCTAGACTACACCAATTATGACAGTCCACTACACCTGATATAACGTATTCCTTCGCGCTGTTTTAGTGACAATACGGACTGAAATATACAGACAAAATATAACACTTTTAAATGCTGGCCATTTTTTTATATCAATTTCATTTTTTTTATTCATGGTTTGCAAAGAGTAGACCAAATTATACCTTTTCGACTAAGTTAGTTTCGTAACATAACTGTGGTTTGGTTCAGCTTCATTAACCTAAAAAGCGCTAGAAATGCATTGCTGTATTAATTAATAGTAACTACTGTTTATGAGGGGTTCATAACTCTACGCGTGCTTTATTAAGTAAGCACCAGTCAGGTCTAGACTAGCGCTTGTTATCTGAACTAAGCCTAATGAAGGGGTTATATCATTTTTGCTCGTTAAATTGCAACTCTTTTTTTGCTCTTATCGGCTGTTTACATAGGTTACTACGGCTACTGATATAAGATATTAGAAATAGAAAAAAAAACTTAGAAAACTTTTTTATGTGGCAGACACAAATAATTATGATATGAAAATTATCTGCATGTCTATCTCTATAGCTTTATAGTATAACATTTCATAGTAACTCTAAAAGTCTTTGTCTCTTTACGGAGAGGTTTCACTTAAATGCTAACTCAATAAACATAATCTTATACATCATTCTATCTTCAAATATGATAAATACACGCAGAGGGTTACCGATAATACAGACAGAACAAGTCAGATATGACAAATCGAATTACTCTGCGCATTCACTGGTTTAAGAAATTAAGATAGGTATAATTTCCCAAAAAGATGAAAGGTATGTCTGTGTATGTTAAGGACAACTCAACAATTAAGATCTGTGTGGAAGATAACATAGGAGCCATAATAATAGGTTTAGAAATGAATAGGCAGAATTTAATGAAAACGTGAGGTCTTTTGATCTTGAAACTTTGGTCGACGCCTGAAAGGAATTGTTAGATAGCTATTACGAGACCGAGTAGGTGTAGGTAGCTGCGTGTAAAAATATCTGGTCGTCGGTGTACCTACATTATAATGCATTATCCACTCGAGAAACACTTAGAGCCTCCGTCAGAAAACTGTTGCGGTTCTGTGGGAAGCCAGCCGGCAGTACTCCGTTTTAAATATAACCCTTTACTTTGCTTGCTTTTATTCTTCATTCATTTTTAATGTTTTTCATTCATTTGAATAATTACTTTGGATTTTTTGCGGACCTTGATGATTACGAGCATGTCTTCATTTCACTTTGGGATAATAACAGTCATGAAATTAGATGTGTAAATTAATTCTATACGGCATTACTTATTGGCTTATTTAAAAACTTTAATGTTTATTTAAGCAGCTCTAATTTCACAGTGAACTTTAGTGCAGCCACCCCTTTCTTAAGCTCCGTTTACCCGTTCATAAGTACTTGTACCGGTGTTTGAACGGTTCAAGTTTTGGGATATACAAATGTTGAAGAACTTGGATGTTGATACTAAAATATGTATGTATAACTACCCACCTCTCACCGAATAGAGAGGAAATTGTAGGAGATTTGTTAGGATATCTTAAAGATAAGTTTTTTACACCTCGTACCACAAATGCCGAACGCAAACGGTGGCATGGTAATTTAATATTAAGTATTTAAATATGAAAATTTGATAGAGATGATTTACGGAGGTGGTTTTCGGAGATGTGACTTTATTGGATTGCCGCCGAACGCTCAACGAAACGTTAACCGTTAATTACTGATGTATTCAAATTAATACAATTGCTAAATACGAGAGATTTAAACGGATTACTTTGTATGGTAACCTTGCTTGAGTATGACTTGTGAACTACATATATCTAATATTTTTTTCATACATAGTGTCAATAGGTTAACTAGATAGAGATGAATTTAATTGTTTTGAAATACTTACCTATAACAGCCTATTTTTTTTTCTATTACTTACAGGAGCTTGAGGAGGCATGTCGGGGTCTGAGCGGCGCCCGAAGCGCAGGCGGCGAGAGGGTGAGCGCACGGACTTGCGGGCGAGCGCGTGGCCGCCGAGAGCATCGTGCTGCGCTAGTAGCGCATACAGCCCGCTTAGCGCTCCCCAACCGTTTTGACTGTCTGCTGCCGCTGATGCTAAAAAGATAAATATTTTTAATTCACTGTTATTTTCATAGGCATCGTACACTATCATCGACCACATCGCCACAGCGGCGGAAGCAAATTGAAGTTTTCCAAACATCGTCTGGGATCATTCCATGATCCATACAGACTGTTCCCACGGTCCATTGAACGTACTAAACTTAATTGTGCTTGTCCAAAAAAAAACATCAATAAAACGAGGACTGAAGAAGGATCTGAATGTTTTTAAATTTTCAAACGGATTGGCACAGTAACTACGATTTTTTTCTTGTAAAAAAAAATACAACTCACGATAGAAGTTTTAAAGCATAGATTATTAGGCGATCTTTTTAGTTGGTTCAGAAAATAAATAATAAACATACACGATTAGGTCTTTAGAGTGCCAATTTACAGTATACTAGTATACACAGGTAGACATTGTTGCCCTTCATCTTGTTTACGCCATGAGAGATTAAACCCCTGTGCGGCCGGCTGAGTACTAGGACTTTGCAAACTGCTTTACATAAGGTTCTATTCATAGCATCAAAACCTATGACTCACGTGAACTACAGTTGGTAGGTACAGGTAAGTACTACGTCTACCGATTCTTTGTACAATAACTCATTTGACCGTCGCTTTCTATGAACTTTGAATGATAGTTGAATTGATTTTTTTTGTATGATAGTTGTAAGAATTAGGTTGACTTTAAGACTTTATTTCAACCCCTAATAACTACCTACCTAATAGCCTTGTTCGCCAACCAGTGGTGGAAACTTTACCCCATTAAACAATTTATCGATGTTTTATTGCAATAGGTAGCTCTTCATATCATTCTGCAGAAGTAATAAAATATTCATAGGTGTCGGTGGTAACTTACGATTATCTTTTAATTGTTTCGGGTCTTCTTTATCAACCACACTCGTATATTTAATGATTAATCAAAACCTGAGATAATTTTCAAATCTCATTATTTCTCAATAAAACATTACTAACGTAAAATAAATATAAATAAATAAAAGAAACCATCAAAAACAGATAACTTTTCTTATTAATCAAGTAATATAAGTTTGTATATCAAGTTTTATTGGGACAAGCCTTTTGGGAGACAAAACAAAAGTTCTTACAACTTCACTGCCGTACATACAGGTTAACTTGTTTAAAAAGATTTATCCTCTGTGTATGTGTGAAGCATAACTAATCTGAAAAATAAAACTTTAACTTAGTCTGAACATAAATACTATGTTCGAAAGCGTAGACAGATTTTGAACAGAATTTCTCAAGCTTCAGGCTGCTGGAATGGAATTTGACGCCGTGTACAAAAGATAGTTTTTTACGTACCTAGCAACACTTCTGCCTTAACAGTTCAAAGGTGTAATGCTTTATACATGAGACTACACTTTGATCTGGACGTCAAAGAAAAATACACAAAGGACATTCTCTATATTTTCCTTGTAGTCTTTTACTTTAAAGGACTATAAATGTCGTAACACTTCTTCTAACGATAAACCTCTATAATGATTGTAAAGGTAATACAAATAAATTAAGTGAGTTTATTTTAGTTCGCGTTTATAAAAATATATTACCAAATTAAAATTCTTCCTTATTCCTTAGTCTTTACCACGAATTTCTAACCCGAGCCTCTCCCGTTGGAAAAGCAATACATACGTCTGTTTTCGACCGGTTACTCAACATATACCATTGCTTATGTTACGATCTGCGCATAAGCAGAAACTACGATATTTACATAATCTAAATTAATACTGGTCGGTCATGCACTCGCATCGTTTACGAATAGACAGTATACTATTTTAAAAACTATCATCATATTGTTTCTTACGACCTTCTATGAAATCACTCGGGTTCCGGTAAACATGAGCGCATCGTATTATAAAATTAGATCCTCCGTAAGATTTAGCGAGGAGTGCGGGACGGTCTAAGGGTCGATGGGCAGTCAGCCATGTGGGTACAGTGTCCCCGACATCGATGTGACATTTATACGGACACGTCTTCATTTATAATAACTAAGTATAATAAAAACGAGGTTTGTTACCCTATAAAATGCAATGATACGAAGAATCAAGGTATAATGAGATACAAAATTCTTGTAACATTTTACTTCCTCAGAGAGTTATCCTATAAAAAACGTCTATATTAATTGAAGACAATTAAATTGTCATCCATTATGACGATGATGTCTGTAGCAGTATATGTCCAAATGTCCATCCTATGTTACAGACTATAATTAGCTATGCTATTATTATATATACCAACGAATTTGCTACAAAGTTGATACTAAAAAAAATAGACTACACACAGTCTATAATAATCTCTGCAACAAACTATTCATTTGCAATGTGTGCATTTAACAGATACCTATAAAATACTCTAGTTTTCAAGAACAAAATTATCCACCTATCTGCACACGATACTGGGTCAGGGTATTGAGTCTTCTGAAATATTATATTATATTTCCGTTGTGTTCTAATTTGTTTGTAAAGGAAATTGATAACAGACACGTTTGCTATTGCCAGTCATATCAAGACGTGTTTCTACGAAAATGGGACCTATCAGAAATGTCATGAAGAATTGGCAAAATTGAGGCATGCTTGTTTGGCAAACATATTATGTATAAGGTGTGTAATGTCTTTTATGTTTAGAAGAGACTGCCACCTAAATTTTGTAAGAGTGCTACGATTGTTTTTAAACAATTTATTACTTACCTATCTTTGAACTAAACGCAGATTCGTACTAAAAACCGTAAAAAAAAACTGCTTATAAAGTCAATAAAAAAGGCGTTATAAATCCCTCTTATCTGTTTAATTTACACTAAAATACTTTCATTAATTTTAAGTACCTTTTTCAGCATTTCTTGTAAAAGCTTTAAACTATTTATTGACTTCAATCATTCACTGGATATTTTTAGTTGTCACTGATAATCATTTTTCCGTACCGTACTTATAAATCTACAAACACCCTTAATTAATCAAACGAACCTAATACTAATCCTGTACGATGAACATATATAAAGAACAGAAAAACTGCAGATGCCTTTGACTAGAAAAATATCAAGCTTCTATATTTTACAAACACCCGCCCTTGACTCACTTCGTATGGCTTCATTACTGATGCGAAACTGGGTTATTGTATCTTCTAGGAAATGATACTGGAATTTGCGTAACGTTATGTCAACATGGCTTTGATTTACTGTGTTTATATGCGACTGTAGTTTTGTATAGAGCATTAATTGAATTATTGATGACATCATACATATGTAGGGCAAACGATGGATGCTAAGTTCTATTCAAGATAATAGTTGCGCTTCCAGTGACCTTAGAATATGCTTTGACTTTCTGTAACCAGTAAAGGTTATACCAACATTTAGACTTCTGCATTGCTGTGGGATGTTCGAAAGAGTTACCGCGCCCCCGGAATACAAAGGAACATGGATGGATTGTAGTCAGTAAGAGTCTGACACCCTTCCGCCCCATGGGAAGAGTTATTTGATGATTTCCCATCCGAAAGACTTCTGCATTATTGTCACTCAATATTTTCAAACTATCTTTAAGAAAATGTTAAGTGCTTCGCTGGCGTACTTTATGATCTGCCGTCACGATTTAGAAGTGCATTTATCTATCAAGCTGTATGAACTATGCTCTTGGTAACCACTTGGTATTTAGACTAAGTATAATATACTCTTGATGTGACACCTCTAGTTCTAGTATTTGGGACTAGAATAAAAAATAACAAATAAGTTACCAATGAATGATTCTATTGAAACACGCGTTTTAATGTTATCTTGTAACGGAACAAAGTAATCAATGTTAACATATCGCTCGCCTTCAAAGGGAAAGTCTCATATTCCTAATTAAGTTTGCTATACACAAGTTTCAAGTTCGTAATCCGTGTCAACTCGGGAATGTACACAGGTCTTAGAACTTGGCATAAGTTCACAAGTTAGTTTGCTACAGCCCTATTAATTAGGAATGTTGCTCTGCCAATAATTTGTGCATCCTGCACTTGAAGTTCGTTCCTCCGAGATTAAAATCCGATGGTTGACGGAATAACATTATTGTTCCACGTAACTGAAATGGCTCTCGCTACGAAAAAGGAGGATTCCTTCGTGGTTTGAGAAGTAATTACTCGTGGGACTTGATGTGGTTGACTATTCAATTTTACTAAAGTTGTTTCTTAGAGCGTTTCTTAGGCAGAAGCGTGGCAATATAATTTGGAAACAATCAGAAAGTACAAATATGTACGTGGTAAATGCTATTTGATACTAAAATATACTTCTATTTTTGTACGGGAAAATAATAATATTGTGTATTCGAATAATAAGATAAAATTAAAAAGTGAGATGAAAAATATTCAAGAAACTTTTAAGGCATTTCCAGAAAAGTCGGTTTTTCTAAACATGGCGGAGTATGATCATAACTATAAAGAACATTTTAACTTGCTGTAAATAATTGCTTTATGAAACAGTGCAAGAAATTAATTCGAAACACAAACAAGACTTAACAAGATAGTTAATATTCAAGTTGCACACCTTGCATTTCAATTTTGAAAAGCGGCTCGAATTCGAGATTGCCCATCCCAAGAGAATACTGATTTCATAAGACGATATAGTCCTAATTTAGAGGTATTTCATGAACACATAAAAACCGCACATACCCGGGTCTTCCATCTAACAGTTCGATAAAGATCAAAGGGAAAAATCCCCTTTGCCTTGGCTAAGGAAGGGTCTAAAATAGCAGTTTTAGCAATCAAATCCTATTTATTTATTTGATAATATTATAAATTAAATAAATAAATAAAAATAATGGCTCTCCGTAAATTACCTATTGCCACTATAAGAGAAAGGCCAAGTAAAGTGATCCCATTTTATGCCAAGAATCACACAACAGGAATTGTAGGCGTAATAAATAAAGTAAAAAAAAAACGAATATAATACTCGCAGTCACTGAGCTGTAACTAATGAGTTTTACCCATTTTATTTGACATCAATATTCAATGCTTCTTTGTAATATTTTTATTTGGATCGTGTAACGCTTTTAATTATAAACCGTACAATATTTGAAAACGTGTTATTTCTGTTTGATGAATTTGTGGAAGGATAATATGAATATCAATCAGCGGTATTGTTATTTTTTCATGATATGTGACTGGATTGTTTGTTAGATTAGGTCTAAAAATTAAATGATATTTTTTTTACCTAACCTAACTGTGAAGTAGTTATTAGTTTCAGTTCACGTTTATGCTAATCAGTATTACTTTTGATAATAAAACCGCGAAATCGTTTTTATAACATAATTAAATGTTTTTACTGTACAACTTGTTAATTGTGTTTTACGTACAATAGGGACAAAATTATGCAAATCTCTCTGTTATCCCTACGGGCGGTTTGATTAATTTTCTGAGTTAGCTTGATTGAATTTATGGAAAATTATTTGGAAATAAAATTGTCAACAGTCATTGTCATTTCTTTATGTAATATTAATTAGATTTCTGTATCGTTTGTGAAATACATATAACTAAATAATCTACTAAACATACTTAATTTCTTGATATGTTTAAAACTTTTTGTTCCAGATTTCATAATAGTTATAATTCAAAATCATTTGTTTAAACTAGGCTGACAATTACCACTTTTTGAACCTCATAAAGACAGATGCGTGCTGGGAAGAAGGATTAACGCAAACTCCCCAGCAATACACACATTTATTTTATCTACCTACAAAAGAAATTTTAGTAATACACCATCACTCTAATTTTAGTTTGTACGTTAAGTTAATAAGATACGTGACGGCGACACCCACTTAAGATTTAAGCGTACCACTCGATATACCTATTATTTAGTTATGTACACCCGTGTCGCGAACATAATGTTACTAAAAGCTTAACAAATCGGTTCTTGTTTGACACGATACAATTGAATTGACACATTCTTAACAGTCGCGGTTGGATTATCTTCGGTATTTGGGTAGTTACTCATTTTTATGACAACATAATTGATGACACGAACGACATGAATAGTAAATACAGTCTATATTTTGAAATAATTTTCACCTATATTTTTTATCAGCGGGTTTAGAGGGGTGTTCAAAGAAGTTGTATGATGTTTGCTGGTACAAATCTTAATATAACCATTTAAACATTTACTTACTAAAATTTATAGCCATTTACATTTTCCAGATACATTTTAATAAAAAATGGCATTGCTATTTTATCAAATTATTGTTAGAGTCAAAGGTTTTAAACTAACTGCGTCGACACTCTCAACGGAACTCTTTAAATAACTTCTTGTCCGTCGGGTATCGGTAGTTTAACAGCACGGTACTTTATTTATTTAAGAGCTTCTAAGGGGATAAGTATATAGGTAGGATTTTCTAAATTAAATGCTTCATTTATAAAAATAATAACTTTTTAATCGGTAATCGTTGTCTTTTGTGGATTATGTTAGGTAGACTTAATAAAAATATTTATTTTTGCTACTATTTTGTTTTCATGTATCGGTTAAACTTCATGTGAAATCAAGTCAAAACCTCAATCTCTACACATGAATTACAAGATGTCTTTAATCGGTTCCTTAATTTAATAGCTTTTAATAACTACGAAAGTTGTAAAAACAATTAAATGAAAATATGAAAATTCAAAACAACCTATGTTGAACTACTCTTTCCATGAATAACCCTTGTTAATTTATTTTACCTAATATCATTAAAATATCGAATTATATAAAATTACAATTAGACACTGCTATTAAGCTCGATACTCCAGGCCGCTCGTGTCGTTCTACGATCAAAAGTAGGTTCACTTTAAATGTTAATCCCATCTACCTCTGCCTGTATATTTGAAATCATTCAAAAGCGCTCAAATGTTATGACGTAATTGAGCATTAGACATCCAAACATTCCCATTTACAATATTAGAGAAGAGAAAATTAAACGAAATGTAATAAACGGGTTCACTTAAGCGATGAAGAACTCGACTATGATCCCGGAAAATGCTAAGATGTCTATTAAGGATTCTTAATAAATCCTGCAAATTATTTGCATGTAACATTTGAAGATATGTTGGGGCACGTAGAAAAGCTTTGAACAATCGTCGGGTATTAAAATGACATTATATTTTACTAGCTGTTTCCCGCGGTTTCACCCGCATCCCGAGGGAACTACTTAGCGCACCCGGGTAAAAAGCCTATGTTGTTCCTCAGGGTCTATTCTATCTCTGTACCAAATTTCATTTATATCGGTCCAGTAGTTTTGGCGTAAGCGTAACAGACGGACAGACAAAGTTACTTTCGCATTTATAATATTAGTAACGATTATCCGCGCAGTTATAGCATGAAAGCATTCAACCCAATAACTTGTTTCTCAAATTCTAAGTATTGGATAAAGTCGATACTTAATACTTCTTTTATATGTACGGCTTTTAAGTGCGTGTTAAGTTACATAACATTCGTCACGCAAGTGATTACTGAATGGTTAGGTAGAAGTGTTTTCTTTGCTTACGGCTTTCTATTGAAAGTATAAAGTGTCAGTTAATACGAAAATGCCAGTAAACATACAAATATTACAAGTATTTTTCTTACTTAGTGCCACCATATTAAATAAATATCCTAAGTATTTTATCCTATCCTATAATATTATTATAAATGCGAAAGTGAGTTTGTTTGTTTGTTACGCTTTCACGGTAAAATGACTGAATCGATTGTATTTGCATTTTAACACGGATAGAGATAGATGGAACTCTGTAGACGGTTATAGGATTTTTATCCGGGTCTGTTAAGTACTTAATTCGGGACGCTGTTGAAATCGCAGGAAGCAACCAGTAGATAATAAATTGAAGTAATATATAGTACTTTAAACTTCTAGTCCTAATCCATAAAGTGCCTATTGCAATTTACTAGGTTTTTCTTAATTAATTTAGTATCTAGTTAAATTACTTACATTCATAAGGAGAGACGAGCGCCTGTGCACTAGACACGGGCAATGAGCAGATCGCCGCGAAACCGCACACCGCCAGAGCACACACGAAACTCGGAGACATGACTGAAACAATACAAACATTACATAATATAAACACCCTGTATTCCATAAGGTAGGCAAACATTATTTAAGCTAACATAATTGATTTGAAAGTGCAAGTCATTCGTGCGTTCATATTAAATAATGATAAACAATTTTAAGCATGTTTTATTTTTTGTTTTATTAAAACGGATATACATACATTTGTTTGTATTAGAGTGAAAAGTGCCTGACATAATAAATTGTTAAACGTTGATTGTGATGTAAGACTCAAGGTATCAAAACCATTTTAGCTCAGATCCACTTTTAGCCAATTTATTTATGTAGTAGTTTCTGAGAATAATTATACGTATGTATTTAAGTTTGCTTTTCATTCACGAAAAAACTGCTGAATGAATTTGGATGAAAATTGGTATAAATTTCAACCCGTAAAAGAAGTCAAATATAAAAAAGAAGGTTGTTCATAAGTCCATTAATATTGAAGTAAGAAATATAGAGTTTGATTAAAAATGTTAAAATACCTATTCAATAGCGTTTTTGTAAATTCAACTCTCTAAAGGGTGAAAGTTAGTATGAAAGTTTATATAATAATTTGGTATTTTTTGAGGTTTTAAAAATGTGATTTTGATAATATATAAAATCGTTTTGTAAAATTATTTCAATGGATTTGCGGAATACAGTCCGCAAAAACCTAAATAAAGCTATTCTCACTTTTTATGAGTATCTCAATAGTTATCAATACGGTTCCGTAGTTTTTCGTGTTTAAGCAACTGTTATTTTGTTCCAATAAACATCTGTCCAGAGCCATGAACAAATAGAGATGGCAATGTACTTCGTGGAGCGGACCTCTCAATAAATACAGAATGTGTAGCAAAATAAATGAAGTTGCTGCTTGAGTACATTCAAAAATATCTGCAGGTTCTATTGTATTGTTTGTGAAGTGGATTCCGTTTAAGTTCTAGATTGTAAACAGACAAAAGATTCTTAGCTTCCTGTCTTTGCTGGACATTCAAATATAATAAAATAAAATGTCTAAACATCTGTCCAACAAGTTGAATAGAAAGAAGAAGTTTTACAAAAAATTTAAGACAATCTGCTCCTATTTATTAATCACTTTCTTCTTATAGTGTGGACAACAAGTTTACTAGCCTGACAAGCCTTATAGCTTTTGACATGACATTGCAATAACGACTGTTATTACATTAGCAGCTGGGGACGTCAGCTTAACGTGCCTCTCGGGCATGGGGGAAAAATATGGCCAAATACTTGACTCCATACTGCTTTGTTTTTCTTTAAACCCAAAATGTGATTTTGGAATCAAACCCGCGACTGCTATAAATGGGGATTCAAAGCAGTCACGTTTGCGACCACTAGACCAAGGCAGCCACTTCATTAATAACTGTCAGATAAAAAATGAAGAAGTTAGATTTTATAGTAACAGACTTTTGGATTAAATAAAACCTTACGTTTAGGTTTACCTTTCACACGAGGTTGTATTATTTTTCTTTGCTATGACAGCCAGTAGGTACGAGAGATCCATTTGCCGCCTTCATATTTAGTCTTTTTAATCCGCTAGAGGGGAACATTCATTTGTCCGAATTATCCACGAGTATATCCGGCATTTGCAAACATTTTTGGGCCAAGCTTAACCAGACGTTATGAGAATGGTAACATTAAGCCTTTTTTGTTAGCGAGGATGTTTTGTCATACCTGTGCAACCTTTTCGTAACACGTATTCAAATGATGATATTGTTATTTTTAATATGACAAATGAATGGTTAATTATTTTCATTTAAGTAAAAATAATTACATTAATTAGTTTATTGCAAGCGCTTAGACACGATCGCCAAAACATTTTTTTAATCATTGACCCCTTCACAGAGTTTCTATTTAAATTATAGTAGAGACTAAACAATTTAAAACCGTAACTTTTCTGTTGTTTTCGTCAAAGCGAATCATATGAGCCCAATCTCGAGAGGTTTATTAGTAGCCATTTTCAATTCGATACGATAGTTAAAAGTAGTAAGTAGTAAGTAGTTAGTTATAAGTGGAGCTAATAAAAACGTAATAAAAATGGAAGAAAAAGCTTCAAAATAAAAATATTACTTTATATTATTTCAGAAAATGTTAGAACATTGAGAGCGACAGTTCAAGTACGTATCAGATATCAATAATTCCAAATAAATTATGTACATTGTACATCTTTCCAATTCCATTTATTTTTGTAAAGACAAAAGGTATGTTTAAGTATATTTCCGCGACATTTAATATCTCACAGTATCATCATAAATTACACCTAAATTATGCGTAACCTAAGCTTAAATACGTTACCAAATATGGAATTATTATCGCATTACGAACGACATTTACGGAATAAAGCGAGCGTGCGAATAAGTTCGTGAATATACGAGCTGTCAGTCAATATGGCTGACGCCATGGATATAGATGTACGGCCCTCAAGCCATCGTTATAGGCAGATGGAAGGCTCAACAAGTAGGGTAATGCGCGTGTCGTCGACCCTCCCCCGCGGACAAATGTCGCGGTGACGTCATCAATCACGCTTATCACTACCAACGTGACGTGCTGACGCGTCACACGCACCTCTTTGCTACTTACATTCACACGCAAATACTAACATTGAACATTTTGTTAGTTTGCACTACGCCGTAGAGGCCCAGTGCTACGGAATTGCTACGCTCAACTTTAAACATGGCAATTTCGTAGCACCTAAATTAAATGTTAACACAACACAATCTTTTTAGTGCGAAGAAATAAGCATTATTTAGAATACTTGTGTCAAAAAATTGAGTTCAAAACAATTTTAATTGATAAAAGTAAAGCAATTATTTTTAAGGGTCGTCACTTGTTTGTCTTTCAAACCTTTATTTGTATTCTTCAATTAATACGAATTTTACAAAAAATATCCATTAAAATTATAAGAAAGAAGTATAGAGCCATATACTGAACGATGGCAATTTACCTAGAATGTATTCTTTACTTACACATCTACATTTAATTTGTAAATTAATTCACCTAAAATTATAAAATCTGTGAGTGGCCCAACAAAAGGTTACTGTATTGCAAAAACATTACTGTATTATTCGAGGTCTTATATCATGGCAACACTAACTAAGCTGCCCTCTGCTCTCGTGTGTACGAAGAGATGACTGTGGTAAATTATTATACTACATATAATTAATGATCGTCACCACTAATTAAACCCCACTAGCCACGCTAAGTGTATCTGCAGTTTTAAAATAAGAAAAAGGTTTATTAGGCTCATCTTTTTTAGAATCTACCATATTTTTTTATGAAAATTATATTTTCCGATTTAGTTTTATAATTTAAGTTGATTGACCTATGACAAAGCCTAGCCAAAGATGTTAACGTTTTTAATTTGTATGTTTGACTTAATAAGATATATGAGAACGTAAGAAGGTGTTACACTCTTAAAACATGACTTTCTTAGAACCTTTGATTTTCTGATTGACTTAGGAAAGTAATTAAGAAACAATATTTATATCTTTAATTCCATTTAATATAAAATATGAGCAAATTATATCAGGCTATTACAGACCGCATTTCAGAGAAATGCAATTTGTAAATGTTAACCAACTTTTAATTGATGGTAACGCAATTACAAGTTAGGCTGCAATCGAGATGTTGCTGCTATTATACTTGTACTGTGTTACCAAGTTAGCTCTGAGCAATTTATTGCTTTATGAACACCGTTCAGACTTTGGCTCTGTACTACCCATATAATTTTAATAACTATTCTAAAAATCCGACCCTTGGTTACCACGTCGCATAATTCCAAATACCCACGCACATATTGACATATAAACCACAAATATTAGTCTACTCTTCGATTTTGTTGCTGTAAATAAGCGCCCCAAAAAGTACACAAGAGTTGAACTCGGGAAACTTACTTCGGGGTACTTCTTGGTTGTTGTCTCCTTCCTAACATCCTAGAGTTAAATAAATGTGTGAAAAAGCCTTATTAGTACTCGTATTATAAATGCGAAAGTAACTCTGTCTGTCTGCTTTCACGGGGAAACGGATGAACCAATTGGGATGTTTGTTATGGAAGTAAATTAATACCTAAGCAAGGATATGGTATAATAATAATAAGGATACTTTATTCGTAAAGTTTTTTTCTGAGGATGCAAGTAAAATCGCAGGACAAAGTCAGTCTCAAAGAAAAAATATTGTAAAATCTCGATGATTCCATATCTCTTTCGTACTTCTAAAGGAACGCAGATCAAAAGCGGATTATATAAGCATATTATAGATACGCATATTATTGTACAAATAGTACAATAACTTCAAAAGATTCTTTGAAATATTTTAGCAGCGGCTGTACATTCAGTACATGTCTACATATATTTTTAGATTCAGTTATTTATTACTACTATGAGTTTACATTTATCCTTTGAATAATAGTGGTATAAACTACTCTTTGAAGTACAGAAATATGGATCTAAAGGTAAATACAGTGTTAATATATTTTTTTTCACTATTTTGATTACGTCTGTATGAATGTTTGCTTAATAACGATAGTCGATAATTCTATGCCCTTCAAAAATTGGTACTATAATAGACCTATAA
Organism: Pyrrhia umbra; assembly: GCA_963891755.1. Lineage (NCBI taxonomy): Eukaryota > Metazoa > Arthropoda > Insecta > Lepidoptera > Noctuidae > Pyrrhia > Pyrrhia umbra. Next base: position 8,816,899 of record OY982924.1, read on the forward strand.
ATATAACACTGATTATCAAATGTCTCCTTTTCTATAGAAATGGAAAAATTAGTTATCATTGTTTATGAGAGATGTTTTCGCGTAACTAGTATAACACTATTACACTATAATCAATAAGTTTTTATTTAAGGAATAATATGTATGTTTAAAATAATTTAATAATAGTTTCAAAGACATATAGATGATTTTGATACAATACAATTTAATATGCGCGATATTAATAAAAGATCCAATCCCATAAGCTGAGGTATCCGTTTTTGTAGCGAAGTTTCTTTGATAAAGCGGTCACTGGTCACCCGCCCTTCTATTCTGTAATATCGTTATCTCATTTTGTGACGTCATCATAAAATAATGTCTGCTCATCAATCAAATGTTTTTCCTCACCTTTTTGGGACAAGTAAGTCAAGTATTTTATTAAATAAAGTATCTATTATTGAAATAAAATGGTGTTAGGAGTTTTTCTTCAGTGTGAATTTTCTGCTCTTTAATATATTTTAAATGTAAGACAGATTAAGTTAAGTATGAGGACAAAAGCAATATCTTGGTGATAATACCTTTATTTTTTTAATTATGATAATGTGGAAAAAAATACTATAAACGTAAGCGATTACCCGATCCATGTTTCCTCATCTTGGCTGTAACATATTTTCCATTAGAATTTTAGGTATACGAGGTGTATAAAATTATCGTATAAACTAAATAAGCGATTATTAGATAAATAAAAATTTAAAATACACATCATACCTACAAGATATGTTATTTGATGATAGTTTCTGCATCGTGAAAGGATTAGTGAGAAGAATCAAAAAAAGAAAGTATGAAGTTACATGCTTTTCACAATACATAATAAGCACTCTTCATCCTTTAGGGATTTCTCATTCCATAAATACCAAAAGAGAACAGTTAATTTTATAGCTTCAGTCTACTAAGCTTCTGTCACTGAGAGTAATGCAATTTCTTTAAGAAATTTTACTCAGTGGATACAATATATTCATTTAAGCACGTCAAATAAACTCTAAGACTCCATAACTATAAAAATGGATTTGGGATAAGATTTGAAATACACTCCAATTCGACCGAGAGTACGATTGTAAATTCAAAATGCCATCTGGCGGTGCCGCAACAAGCATTAGGTACCAAGTAATATAAAACTGTCGTCGACCTTAGATCTTGCGTTAAAAGTTTAAAGGTAAAATGTAGCATGATTGATTGGATCGTTGGCATTTAACTAAAACTAGTAAAGTTTTAACACTGTATCAGGCGACGATGAAAAATATTCAACATATAAAACAAATAGACAAAACTTTTTTAATCAAGCTTTGATATTACATAAATACCTTTCAGTCAACACAAAAATGTTTCGTTCATAAGCGTCACACAGAATTCGTTTAATTAAATTTAATATGATATCAAACAGGTATAGTAGATTATTTTTTTAAATCATTAAATATTGTACTTCAAGTCATTGTTAATATAAGAGGCTAGCTACATGGATTATAATTGATTGCTTGAAAAGTATTAAAGGTCTATATATGTGTTTTAACAAAAATAATTAATAAGTTATCAAAGCAATTTAAATAAATATTCATTAAATTACTGTTATTTTGGTGTAGGTGTGTTATTTAATCTTGTTACGAAACTATTTTTCGAGATATTTTTTTGTTCAAATTATAATGTAAGGTACGTATCTATACATTGTAAATATAGTAAACTAGCTTTCTGCCAGCGGCTACGCCCGCGTGGGCTATATGAATTCTCAGCCCGATCGGTTTAAAATTGACAAAGTTTCATGCAAACTTACATCCCCTATTTTATCCCCTTGGGGGTACAATTAATCAAAATCCTTTCTTATCCGATGCCTACGTCATAACATCTACCTGCATGCCAAATTTCAGCCCGATCCCTCCAGTGGTTTGCGCTGTGCGTTGATAGATCACTATGTCAGTCAGTCAGTCACCTTTGAGTTTTATATATATTTAGATGAGATAAAAATAATTTATGTAAATTTTATACTCCTAGATTCCGTATCCTTACTCTTCATACAGCATTTTCGTAAACATATCAAATATATTTATAAGCGTCCATAGGTTTCGAGTTCTCTTTATCCTGTCCAATAATTCGCCATAGTTAGGGTCTTTCAAGGGTGTACATGTTTCATATTTATTTATACAAGAGTATAAAACAGAATCCTATATATACAGCACCTATTTAAATCCCCCAACAACCCTCTTACTCCGATATCCTTTATGAAAAAGGCTTATGTCCAATTGGATGATCACATAGAACGAATTCAATCGTCGTGCATCAATTTTGAAAATTGCAGAACATCAGTACAGCTCCCTGAATACTATTTTTATCTTGTTTATATTTTTGTAACAAATGCTTACACGATGGGTTTAGTTTCTAAGCGCTTTGAGGGTATTATCTACTTCTTTCATGTTTATTTTTATGAAAATTCTAATATGACAATACTTGTAATATACCTGTTGGTGTCCAGAATACGGTCAACATTAATTCCGTGTTGTCATCAAAGAGTGTATTTTAGTATATCCAATTAGTTTGTACTCTGGAGGTGGATGTTATTATATTTCATAAGAACGAAACAACATTGTTCTGCCAACACTGAATTTGATTGATGGAGTTTTCAAAATACATCGCTTCATTAGGTTCAGAAACAAAAAGTTAGATTGTTTTAATCATTAATATTTGTCAAGATACTCCAGATGTATATATTACTTGAGCGGCAACTAAAGTAGCTTCGAGTTATGCCTGGCGCCTAGCATATAAATAAATGCATTTTGACCTTTATTATGGTTCCATATATAGCAAGAATAGATCATGTAAGGAACTACAGGTATAAAAACACGACTGCACTTTGGAGTAAAGATAAAAAGAGAAAAGACCTACAAAAAGTACATGAAGTTTGACTTACAACTCCATGATGAATAACGGTATGAATACCTATTTGTATTTCTTGGCTTTCTTCTACTGAACTTTCCCATTTTCCTTCTCAGGCTTACAATAAATAGTGTACACCTAAACTTAAGAAATCTTGGTGAGAACTTAAACGACCATGTAACCGCATCATATCAAAATCAATCATGAAGTTTGCACTAAGCAAATAGCCGAAAACTACTATCAAGCCTATTACTATCTAGCAAACAACATTATAATTTTTGATCTCTAATAATAACTTATTTGAGATTAAAGATGGATTGTGCGAATTAAAAAATATATAATTATAGTTTCATAAAATATTTCTATATAAAAAAAAACAGTATTAGTTGCACTAAAGAAAAAAAAAAGTTGTAAAATCGAACGCATGATTCTGTATTGGCGACTGGCGTTATTTAACGACCGGTGTTCAACTGTACGCGTACGGTATTAGCCATACGTGGCTGTCTTTGATCGCCCGAGCGGTAAATTGGAACTCAACACGAAGCTACAGGTGTGCACTAGCCTAACACTATATGCGCTTACCCTATTCAGTGACGAAAAACAGCTTCGAATATTTTTTTTACTCTTTTAGTAACATTCTGTATTATGATAAGCGTCACGTAAATCCCCTTACAAAGAGTTTTACTTGCATAGCGTCTGTGGGACTGAACATTCTGGTTATGTATTATCCAATGCCGCCGCCGACGGCTTACAGAGGTAAATATCAAATGCAAAGTCATCCTTTGTAAAAATGCAATTTACATTTCTCGCGTTTATCACACAGCGTGCACCTGACATTTTGAGTTAAAAAAATGTTTCACAATTTCATGCTAAATGCTAACTGTCTCCCACAATCGCGCGGTGTGTAGGTACGTCAATTCGACTCGAACACTAGAGTCAGCATAGGATTAACACCATCCCCTGATTAAAATACTTGAAAACACCTGCGTATAATCGTTTATCTTTCCGTGACACTTCGTCGGATATCGAACGATAAACTTTGTTATTAGTTCAATCAAGAGAGAAACTTGTAATCAGTTTAAAATTGTTTCATTTCTTTATTAAGTTAGAGATGATTCTTTTAGTTCTATTTCCTATTTGATCAAGTATCGATATTTTGTTTTAATTAGAACGGTACTAGCATAGTACACCACGTAAATCTAATATTTAAATACTCTAATGAAATCTGTATAATAAGTGACAAGGTGTTTGAAACCCGATTAATTCGATGGTTCAATGTCATCAGAGGGCAGAAGTCAAATATCTAAGCGTCGTGGTATTGTTAGCGCGACGGGGTTGCGCCACTACCGGGTAAGTTTAATTGGTTCTCCGCTGACTGTTTCCGACGGCGGCCCACTAATAGCAAAAACCTATTTAGTTTCAGGTAAATTTAAACTGAGGATATTATTATAACATAGAACTAATGAACACAGATCCTATAATACATAATATTATAAATACGAAAGCGAGTTTGATATTACGCTTTCACGATAAAAATTCTGAAGCGATTTATTTAGTTTGGTATGGAGATAAATTGAAACCCACAGTGAAGGACACAGAAAAGTTTTTATCTGGAATCGTGGAAAAGCTGCTGGTCTCTAATAAGCTTTCTATGAATTAAACGTTAACTAATACACAGAAGAAATAAATCTGACTTGACTCTTTTAATTAGAAAGTTACTAAATTCACCAAAATTCCAACAAAAACATATCTGTTTAGCGAATCCACTTAGTAAAGTTTGAACTCAATATCAACTTCATAAGTTTTCTTACCATAATTTTTTCTAAAGCTATGAGATGAGCAGGTTTTGTAATTAAAATTGTTTTAGCATCGGCTTCCAAAATTGACAAGTAGAGCGAGAATGAGTAGCGCGCCAATCACGGTCCCGGAAAACATGCAGTAACGAACCTCTTTCATAAAGGAAGGGGGAAACGGGAAAAAAAGTGTTAACGGTCCGTGAGAGTAGGGTAGTTTTATTGGCAATTCGTATACTGAACTATGTTAATATACACATTAATCCGTCATTTTAACACTCTTGCTATGATGACGTAATGCGTGCTTTACATTTCGACGCAAATTGGACACAAATTGTCCGAAATATCATCGTGGAGTGCACGAAGCACTATTAAATCTGACAATTCCGATATCGGCTCACAAGGGCCGTTTTAACAAAATTACCATGAAACAGCTTGGGTTAGGCGGTAACATCATTTTTAAGTGTTCTCTTCGTTGTGCTGAGCTGGATAATTTCTTTTACATTCAAATAAGTTTCCAATGCCCGGTGGAATATTTTTTTTTGCCTAAAAAGTATATTTAGCGTAAATGGTTTGAATATCAATAATGTTTTCTAACTAAGATTATAAAAAGAACGAGACACGTTTTTGACTTTCACGGTAAAACGGCTGAACAGATTGGAACGAAATTTGATAAGCAGATAGAATAAAACTTGGTAAGGGTAAAATATTGCATCTGACTGCGTGTAGTCGCTCAGGACGCGAGTGAAACCGCTGGAAATGACTAATAATCAATACTTTCTTATACCGGTAAACTACATAATTAAACCACATATTAACTATTAATTATACATGTTTTTCGACCGCTGACCTTTTGTGATCATTATACATTCAAAATTGTATGGTATGTGAAGGGCAGCTTCGGTTCCTTTACGATTCTAAATTTAAACTCTGTCATAATCACTACTCACTGTTTAACTACTTTTAATAGCTACATGAAACTTAATCGTGGTACTATTATATCTTAATGACACTCCAATCCAAAACTATTGGATTACTTCTGCGATAAAAAAATATGTAGATATGTAGGTAGCTCCCTAACTTGTAGTCGTAATGAACCTCTTTTGCAGGACAAAGGACTGAATAAAGTGTTCGTCTTGGATTTACCGAAATGAGATTTGCATGCGCAGACTGAGATTATATTATATGCAAGTATTTGAATTTAATCTACACTAATATTATAAAGAGGAAAACTTTGTTTGTTTGTTTGTAATTAATAGGCTCAAAAACTACTGGACCGATTTAAAAGATTCTTTCACCATTCGAAAGCTACATTATCCACGAGTAACATAGGCTATATTTATTTCTAGAAATAACTAGGGATCCCTACTAAAACTTGAATAAAGTAACCCAAAGTGTAAAAAAAATGTCCACGCGGGCGAAGCCGCGGACGGAAAGCTAGTATAAAATAATTTGACTAGTTTGCTCATAACAAATCATTTAAATTATTTCGAGGTTCCGTATTCTATTGGATTGAATACTAGATCAATTAATTAAATGAAACACTCAGGTAATTTATGTGCAAGTATGTTAGTTAAGATGTTAGTTAAGATGTTAGCTATCTAATAAAAAATGATATATTTGGACTATTATTCAATAAATTCATGTAAATGTCATCATAGCCTAATATAAAATTGAGTAGGTATGTATTACTACATAGTATAAAACAAAGTCGCTTTCTCTGTCCCTATATCCCTATGTATGCTTAAATCTTTAAAAGTACGCAACGGATTTTGATGCGGTTTTTTTTAATAGATATAGTGATTAATAATGGTTTTAGTATATAATTTGACAAGTTTTTGTATCCATTAGCTGAAATATAGCGGGCGAAGCGCTGGCGGGAAGCTAGTTATAGATATTTTGCATGGAGAGGGGTGCGCTAACGCTAACTGTAAAAACTTGATCACGATTACTGTGATTCCATTACTTATGCAATCATCGCTGGCAGATGACGCGAAGAACACCAAACGACATTCTATTATAAACCAATTTATGTATTCTCCTGTAAAAGCTTTTGAGATATTACCATCATGACCCTTAAATTAACCTACATTTTACAAAAACATTATATTGAACATTAAATTAAGGCATCTTTACCATTTCCGCTATCTTTTTTAAATCTTTTTTCGTGGCAAAAATACAAAATTTTAGGCCAACAGGAAAAAAATACAGCAACGAAACTCTCAATCATATTATTAAAACAAATTTTATCCTTTATAGACTCAGTTTACTTCTCATGTAAGCTTAAAAATTATACACTAGGTCGGTCAAATCAATCCAACCACTTAATAAACATATAGCATCGCGCTATTAGCTATCCTGAAATGACACAAAGGAAAAGAGTTTGCTTGACTTGTCAGCGATATTTTTTCGTTTTTGACTAACTAGAACATCAATTTAAGGTCTCATTTCTTCTCGGAAACTTTAAAAACCAACTTGACTTTTGACGGCACGTTTGGCGCAGTGGCTGAGCAATTGGCTGCTGCGCGGCGTGTCGCGGGTTCGATTCAACTAAAATTGTTCCGGGTCTGGGTGTTTGTGCATGTGTAATGTATGTTTGTAAACGCACCCACGACACAGGAGTAATTCCTAGTGTGGGGCAACGTTTTTTAAATAAAAAAAAAAAAAAAAAAAAAACTATGTAGAAAACAGCAATACAAATACAATACAAAAATATTATACTAATTGTATTTATTTGCACTTCTACAAATGTCTTTAAATAATTTTATAACTATCTTAGGACCGGTCGTTCTCATACACCAACACTCTCGACTTAGAATTACAATTAACGTCGTCCTACGTCGTATTTCCTATTAATTATGGTATACGTAGATAAGGGAACCGACAAATAAAATACAGGGCACATACATTACAAGATGATAAACGATGACGCTTTTATTCACATTGGGTCGCTGTGATTGTGTCTCAGAGCCGCCTAGAGTGTTTCAAGAAGCCACAATACTGCGGCCGTTTGGATTAAATTTTCCTAACAGAGTTAGGGGGCGAGCGACGTTGATGTGTATGCGTAGCAATAACAGGGATTCACCGTCATAGGGCTGCCAGACAGACAGCCCTCGGGGTGCTTATTAAAAAGTTGAGGGTATAATTGATCATCATAGACGATAAACAATTTACTAGGGACTTACAATTTTAATTTTGAACATTATTTCGTGTATTTTTTACTCTACGTATACCTATAAAATAAAATATAATGTAAAATAATATGAATCTTGATATGTAGGTATATACCTAACACCTAAATTGCAAGCAAATATTTGCTTACAATATTTATATTTGGCACTAAGTAAGTGCACCTACTTTTAAAAAATAATCTAAATAAAAGACTGATTTTCTTATGGTAGGTACCTACTATTTGTTTCCCACGGTTTTGAGAGTCCTATTTCGCCCACCCGGATAAAAATCCGACCTGTTTATCCAGGTTACAAACTATGTGTGTATCGACTAAATCCATGTAGGTAATAGATTTGCGTGACAGAGTACATATTTCTGAATGTGAGGTTACTACGGAGACGTGAAACGATTCATTTTTGTGTTCCAACATACATATGTTTATTGTATATATACACAAATCCTTACAAACTTTAAAATATTCGTATTTATCAGTGACATACATCACATGTCGGCATCGTGAGAAAAATACAAAGCCATTAAAATTTATTCTATTTTATAAAATTTATAAATTTATTTAATCAAACTTTATATTTAGAAAAGATAGTCTTTTTTAATAAATTTAAATTTAAAATAATAAGGCGAAGAGCAAATTTAAAAAACACCCGTTGCTCAACTTCTATATAGTATGCGTAGAATTGATGATGCTTTCGTACATAAAATTAAACGAGAAGCTAGTCTAAAGGATATAACTGTGGGTACTATATTAATACTGTTTGTGTTTTATTATGAGCTTACTACTTTCACAGTAAAATACCTATATAACAATTTACTATTACAATAATAACAAGTGACACTGTAGTTCTACACAGTATTACAAGTAGGATGAGGGTTTCCATAATATAATTTTAAGCCTCGTTTAAGACCAATTTGCATTTTGACGTAAACATCGAGACGCTGCTTTGACTTACGACTGTATTGTTATGATATGTCAAGGCCTTTAGTTCCAACACATTGCCTAGATTCGGATACAGTACCTAATTATAATTTAAACGTTATGTATTCTGGTGTAAAAATCCACAACTTTAAGAATAAAAATGTTTTAAGAGTAAAAAATGTAGCATCGTTAAAAAAGTTCATAATAATGCATGGATTCCTTGAAGAACGGGATACCTACAGTACAGCCGGAAAATCTGCTAATAAGGAAATCCACAAGAAAAAAACAATAACATTTTACCTGACACGAGTAAAGAAACCAGGCCTTCATGCTCTATGTAAAAATAAGATTTTACTTATATGAATTTCCACACATTTCTAAGTCACTATGATTACAAACCGTTTTCTTCGTAATAGCCCACCGGTACCTATCAAGCTTCAATATACTTGTAAAATGAAAGAAAGGACCGAAGTCACAAATAGGCTATTACTGAAGAGGACACCGCCTCCACTGTACAGTCCAGTTTTTGCAAAATTTCCAAGAAAAATAAAAGTGAAGTTATTAACACGCAGTACTAAGAAACCATCTAAAATAAAATGTAAATACTAGCCTTTGAAGTATAGATTTTTTGTTGATAGCAAAGGTATAATTTATAAACCATTGATCATTTCGTTTAGCGAAGCTATTCGTTAAAAAGGGTATTAATTAAATTACACGATGTCAAAGAGTACAGCTTGTTTATTTTGTGCCAAAAAAAATTTGTAACCTGTTAAATAGAATACAGTATCAAAGAGCTGGGCAAACTTCCTTTTTATCTTTGAACCTTGACTACTCAAAAAATACAGTTCTTTTAAATATTCTTTTTTTATGTAAACTAGGCGTTCCTAACTCCTACACTGAAATATAATTAAACAACCCTTTAATCTTAAATAATAGGTACGGTACCTACCTAATGAAATTAAAGATAAATAATGACTTGTGTTTCTGCGACTACTTGATATCTGACATCAGCCTTCTTACCTACCTAATAGGACATCTACAAGCTAAATTAAGTACTCAAACACTGCTTAATATTGTCATTATAATTAGCTATAGAAAACATGTTTTCGATAATCCATTTTTCTAATCTATATTTAACCACCTACAGTCTACTTCATCAAAGTCCCACTCTATATGATCGAGCTAAGCAAACGATGTAAAGACAGAAATAAAAATAATATCGGCGACAATATAACGCACGGAGCCGTAAACCGCGTCGTTCAACAAACACGCCATTCGGTCAATGAACGATCAACCGTCGCCTTACTAATTGAACGGCTTCGGATGCCAACGATATATTAATGAAAATGTATGAATTATACGCATCATAATACTTCTATGCTATCTATTTTGTGACATTGATATAGGCCATTGATACTGTCAGCAATTACCAAGTTCTTTAGAATTTAAAGGTACTTTTTTACTAGTTTTTGTATATCAAAAACCATACAATAAGTATTTGTAATACGTAACAAAGTTTCGAAAACCTTAAAGAGTATTGACTTGACTTTGATTTTGTTTCATTCCTTTGTGATCCAATGCATTTTAAAAGCTTTTCTCATAGAAAGAAGAAACTCAATCCCAAACGTTATAGGCATTTATTTGGCAAAACTCCAAAAAAGTTTAGCGCAGCAAGATACGCTCACATACATTGAAAAGTCGCAAGGCTGTTTACTGGACAAATAAATCCAGACACAAATGTTGACTTTAAACTCAAAGTGAAAAATTGAAACCCATTTTACGCTCCAACAAAATAAATCGTGACGTAACATGTTTATGACATACATATGAAGCTCATTCATTTTGCGGTAATATTTCACAAAAAAAGTGTGTTTACCGATATTAATGCAAAGCCGATAACTTTCTCATTCCTATTTTAATGTGAAGTCACCCAATTTTTTTCCAACTACGGCAAAACCAATTACTGTTGATTGTATGATTTTAGCAGCCTACGTAGGTATACGTATGTTTGTATCGTGTATGTTTGATCTAAACTACTAGGCCGATTTTGATGAATGTGATGTCAATCGATTCGTTTTTATGGCTCAGGCGACACAGGCTACATTTTATGAGGTATTATAGGTAGATGTTACTTCCAAAGAAAAGTCCAGTCTGTATATTTTCTCAAATATGTATGCCATTTTCGGTATCAAATGAAAGGGAAAATTCCTGTCGTGGTCACATTCCCTTTGGAGTCTAAGCTTTAATAAGTTAATACGGAAAAATATTTTCGTGTTTCATGCTACTTAGCCCGGTTTATTATTTTTATGCTTTAAACTTTTTTTTTGACATTCAAATGGAATATAACTATGGTATAATTTAATTTCACAAAATTGCTTTCAAATGGTGTCTAAGTTTAAATTATCATACTTAGTTAGTAAGGTTTCTTTCAATCTTTCGGGTCTATAGTATCGATCCCACGTAGATAGAAATAATGGAACATATGGAAGCAATGATACGGAAAAAAGAAAACTGAAGTATGCTATTAAGATCGTTTACATAAGCCGGGACCGGCAAACATGGGCTCCTTGATGTGAGTGATACCGAGTGCCTCGCCATTCTGTCGAGGACGCATATATTAATACAGCACTGATAAGCACTCTCGATTTATATTGGTACACAATAGCATAGGAAAGGTAAAGGTAGTCAATTTCCTTCAAGGTGGTGTTTAAAATATAATATTTTACCTTCATCTCCGATTTTTATACTACGCGACATATTAATTATTTTATTAACTTTTTGTCTTTGTATAAAACTGAGACTGTTTATTGCTCAGTGTTGGGCGGTGTGATATCCAACTATTCATATTAATTTTTGCGACTTTTTATTGTTTACTAAGTTAATGGATCGTTCATAATAGGAGTAGGTTTTCTTAGTAGTTCTTTATAATGAATCAAAACTACTTATAAAGTAACTGAAATGAATGCCATTAGAATTCTCTAAGGCGAGATAAATTTGTAGGAGAACTATAGTAAAGACGTTATTCCGTGCTAAATACAAAACCATGAGCGTGGTGGTGAGTTACAGATTTACGAGAGTTTATAAAATATTCAGTCTGCTAGTTAAACTATATCTAAGAAAAGTGTCGGCAATTTCTTTAAAAATTACTTGTATAAACGTCTTCCAAGAAAATTATAGTTATTTTTTTAGGATTATAATCTCTCAATATGCATCTCACACTACCACATTCCATTGCGCAGAGGTGCGTTTTTTAAAATTGACCGTAAGTAGGTACTGCAGTTCATATATAAAACACGCTGAGAGCAAAACACTGGAAAAGCGTCGACACGCGTGGTATCAGAACACACGTAGATCACGCGATCACGTGTGGTTCGCGTAACATCCCGCAATGTAGGGCACCCTCAGATCTGCACGCGCAGATTTTAGCGAACAAAGTACAAATAATATTACTGCAGCGTCCTAAATTATATCTTTCATAACAATTTTCAATATTAAACTACAGTGATCGTCCATGAATTGAAGAAGACGCAGATAAAACTACATGATGGTGCAGATGTGCGCCTCCATTGCCGCGCGCGTTTATCTGTCGCCCTGTGGACAGGAGCATGGCGCGTGCTAGTGTGAGATCCGCATATCGACCGCACTATTTGTCGACATGGATAAAGAATTTCGGTGAGTTATTTTTTCATAATATATTTAGCTAATATTATAGGAATTATTTAGAGGTATCTAGGAAATTTAAACTTCAATCAGGTCCCTAACTATGTATTTAAACGATGGGACCGCCCATTCTATTACCACCTGTACTGTTGTACTTGTATTGTATGGTACTTTTTCAGTTCCTTTATTTGACGTGCAGTAAATATTATTATTCATCTACGTTTATATTTATAACTTTCGATCTTTCTTAAATTTCCTAAAGACCCGGAACTTTTACTTCCAAGTTTATAATAGTCTGATTTAATCAACTTTAAAAAACATATATACAGTAATGTTGAAATTATAACTTCGCAAAGTGGAAGAAAATCCGTTACTTTGAAGTAAGAAGGATATAACAGTCTCCTTATAGACGACTTAATGATGTACATGCACGGTTATCCGGGAAAGCTTTATATGCAAAGAGTGCAGTGCACACAGTCGCCAGCGCACAAAAGGAGTTTTGTCCCGCCGAATAAAGCACCCACAATTGTTATTCAGTAGGTACCCGTTAGAGTTTCTGCTACCCTCTGAAATTGTAGCTGTCTAATATTATTTATGATGTTAAAGCAGGAGGTGAATTCTCCTTGAATAAGCCCTTATATATAAACGCTGGACCACTTATATGCTTACAGTTCATCGTAAAGATAATTACATAAAAATTAGGTATGTTGTTTTGTTTCTTTACTTGATATCGTTTTTGAGAAGTGCACATTCGTGTGTATTTAAAAACATATATTTTGACATTATTAACGGACACTTCATATTTGTCTAATAAAGATTTTTTTATTTATGATTAGACCAAAGATTTATAATAATGAAAATTTAATTAAAAACTAAGTCATTTGGTCTACTGTCATTTTTTCAGATATTTCGTATCTACGAGATTTTGTCAGCATTTTTCCTCTGATCGCTTGTTCGTTCTAAAAGGGTTCTACTTCGCCAGCTATTAGAACGCTCTTCTAAACGGCTATTGTTCCGCTTGTAGCTAAAAATACAGGCATATCTAGACAAACTGCGACAGACTCTGACCCCAATTTTGTAAACCAAAACGTGGTACAATAATACTTTTTTATAATTTTGAAATTCGAATAAAATAATAAGTAGATTGAATCATAGTATATCGATAGCCAGTTTGCTGAAGTGATAGTTATGGACTATTGGCGTTATCCTCTTCTACCATATATTGAACTAATGGTCATCGAGACGCCTGGACTCGACATTTACGGTATATTAATAATGTAAGACCCCACTAACTCTATGAAATTTACGAAATAAGGTAAAATCAGTGAACACGGGTGACGTGAAAATGTTTATCCGACGGCCTCACCTCCCTAATAGGGGAGCAGCACGCATTTATAGTTTAATAGATGTGTTTCTAACATGAAACAGTGCTAATTAACATTATGGATACAGACCTTTGTAATTTTGCTGCTGGTAGGCAATCTGTAACAAAATAATGGCGGATTAGAATTGTGTCTTAACCAGAAATAGGTTCTAAGTTTACTTTGATATAGAAATGTAGTTTTTTTTAAAGACATATATTATACTATATGACTATTAAACACTTTTTTCACCTTGACAAATGCAATTTACTTATCTATCGAAAACTACAACCAGCTTTAATTAAATAAGTAAACAATTTGTGAAATGACTGACAATAAATAGTGTCTGCATTTCAAGTATGTATAAAAGTAGTTTAGGTAGTATAAAAGAGAGTTTGATTCTTGTCGACATAAAAATTACAAAGAAGTATCGCAAAGAAGTTTAAAAGTTTTTGTCCTCGTAAGTAATTATAATCTTTGAGTAATAAAGATTATTTAACCGTAAGTTCCTAGATAAGGTCGTGTATGAACTTTAAAGTTCATTATTTCCTAATATCAAAAACATTTTGGTTGACCTCTAGCTTTCCTCTCCTAACACAACAATCATAACCAGATATTACCTACAATTCGATGAACATTTTTCATTCCAAACATCTCTCCTCTCTACGCGCCATTTCATGGGCACCATTATTTCCCCACATTTAGGGCAAGGGCAATGGCAGTGTTGCCACTTCATTACCTACGCGACATAAATTTAATTTTTGCATACCATTTTATTCGTAAATAAAAATGTTGATATTCCGAATACGATATACCATCATTATGCTGATAAAACATTTATTTTAAAAGGCAATTTTGATATGCAATTCATATGTTTATAAATCATTAATTATATTTATAATTATGTATTTTTGTAAATGGCTAAGTTATTTCATTCTAGTCAGTAGAATAAGACTAAAAACGTAATAATGTCAGTATTATTCAAATATAATCTACAATAAAAGGCATCAAATCTACATTTAAAAAATATATATAGAAACACATTCTCAATTCAATTACTCATCACTTGGAAATTGACCAGCTCCTTGTAATACACGGCCATAAGCTAACACGATATTTAACGAGATTCAGCCCTAATAAAATCAAGCTCGGGACCGGTAATGGGAAACTAATTATGGATTCAAAGTGTTAAACATCTTGTCCGTATATAAATTGGAAGTCCTCTGTAAACCTCAGATACACTGTTTATTGTATCAATACCATGAAGGTGGACATCGGTAATTTTATGGTACTTACTTTGGGATTGTTAAGGTTAAACCTATCATCTGCCTAGCCTTTTCCCAACTATCTTGGGGTCGGCTTCCAGTCTTTAACCGGATGCAGCTGAGTACCAGTGTTTTACATGGAGCGACTGCCTATCTGACCTCCACAACCCAGTTACCGGGTAACACGGTACCCCTTGGTAAGACTGGTTGTCAGACTTTCTGGCTTCTGACTACCCGTAACGACTGTCAAAGATGTACAAATAACAACCGGGACCAACAGCTTAACGTGCTTTCCGAGGCACGGAGGAGTCTCGCTATGACAAAGATGGTCACCCATCCACGGACCGACCGCGCCAAGCGCACCTAACTAAACTAAACTAAACTTAACCTTTGATCGGTCGAACCGTGCGGCTGTTACTTAGCCACGAGCTCCTTAAGTTAAGGTTAAACCTATACTTTGATGAAATATAATTTTGTGGTCTGTTGCTAAAAGGGCTAATGTCGAAAATCAATTGATTGGATAATAACCGCTAAAAGAATTGACAGCTTTAGAGTTAGTTTTTAGATATTATAATGTAATATAGCAAACATATTTTAATTTTATTTAATTTATGTTATAGCTGTCTGGTGAAAGGATTTATCTCTAAATCGTTTCAGCTGCTATGCTTTGAAAATAATAATAATAATGCTTTATAACAAACACAAAAACTCACACCGCATGTATAATATTAGTTAGGATATGCAGGAATACTGAACAAGAGCAGTAAAACTGGGTCCCAATATTAATATTTCCGAAATTAGTAAAGCGTAGCAAACGGTAAAGTAATGCTCAAATAGTTGTGTGTGCTTGATATTTTACGAGCGACCGGTATCCTGAAACAATTACTTCTCGCACCTGGATAAAAACTATCCTTTGCTTTTCCCCAGATTTCAGTACCAGATCTGTACCAAATTTCATCTCAATCGGTTCTACCATTTTTCCGTGAAAGCGTAACAAACATATAGAGCTACCTTTGGATTTATATATTACTAAAGATTTTTTAACTGACCCGGATGCCTGCCTCTTAAGTGTATTGTCTTGTCTCATTAGGTTGTTCCAACCTTGAAAAGCTTTCGTAAGTCTAGTCGTTACTTTTTAAGAGTACGTATAAAACCATTTTAAAATAGCATTACCTGAATTTACTACTACGATTTAATATTAAAGTGATTCTTAATGCGGATTCATTAAAACTGGAAAATTCATTATTAATTAAATTTTAATCGAAATTATCTGCCATAAACGAATTAGAAATTGTGTTACAGATATAATTCAATTAGATAAATTCGGCATAAATATTCTTCTGTAACTTAATAAAATGTTTGCAAATGATAACTTAGAAGGAGGAAACTCGCTGACCGTAATTCGAGCTGTCTAAGTAACCTTTGCGAACCGCAATTGTCAAATCAACTTAATCAATTCAAAGAAAATTCAGTTATATTCGACGACTGAGAAGGCAACATCTTTTCGGCATGAGTAATTAATTTAGAAAAACAATAACTAATAATATAAATGTGAAAGTGACTTTGTTTGTTACACTTTTACGCAAAAACGGCTGAACCGATTTACATGAAATGTGGCACGGAGATAGATTGGACCCTGGAAACGATTATAGGCTACCTTTTATCTGGGTGCGTTAAGTAGTTCCCTCGGGACGCGGGTGAAACCGCGAGAAATAGCTGGTATAAAAATATCACTGTAAACGTATGCGTCGATAGAAAATGTTTGATATAAACAGTAATTATAAAAGCTGGTTTCTTATAATTGAATATATGCAAAATTACAGTATCATAATCCCCTGAATGTGTGCGACATCTCGCCTCGTAAGCGTGAACACGCTCTCGAGCGGCCTTCAAAAAGTTACCTTTCAAACTTATTTGATTCAAACCTAGACCTTTTAATAATACAATACATAACTATCACCATTTTGATGTTTTTAAGAAAATATTTAATTTCTGTTCCGCGTCGAAAACTTTCTCGTTAATATTTCTATAAATTCACAACAGCGTAGAATGATTCACTCAGTTAAACATTTAATAACGAATACATATTTTTGTAATTTTAAATCCTAACTAAAAGTTTAAATGCGAATCTGAGTTTGTTCGTATTTTTATTAGATACGTTTTCGGTAAAACCGGTGAACCAATTTGGTTGAAATTTAGTATGGAGATACATAGACCCTAAAGATGGCTGTAGGAATTTTATCTTTTAACATTTTATTTGGGTACCTGAAGTAGTTCCTTCAAGATGCGGGTGAGACCGCTAGAAAAAGCCAGTGAAAACATAATTTCAGAAGTAATTTTATTCATTGCCGACTTTTAAAGAAATCTAAATGTCAGTTTGTCTGTGTCTCTGTAGGTGATACAACACCTACGTATTTGCCTACGAAATGTATATATAATAATAAAAAACTGCTCTAAATTTAGTAGTCAAATATATTTAAAAAAGTGTTAAGGTTAAAAGGAGATTTAATTTTTCCTCGAAACGAACTTAATTCCAATTCACACTATGCTTTCTGTTACGAATACCTAGGAAAACCTTTCAGTCTTAATCAAGTTGTGCGCTGTGCAGGGGTTTATCTGTATCGAACAGACAAATTCACACATTTACTCATTCCGAGTTTGGCTTCGTACGAAATAGAAGAGCACTCGATGTTACTTCATACAATTCAACCCCTGTTATCATCCAAGTTTAATCAGAATTAATCCTTTTATTGCTTTTATTTGCGTCTAGATAACTTCGCTTGTAATTACTAATCTCGTGTCTGAAAGTGTTAAGAATGTATGAAATTTCTGCAGTTTGCGGTACGGTTTAAATTTCTAGTATAAATTCGCGACCGCCTCAAAGCAATTTCATAAAGTAAATATTATACGTGGATCGTACATACTTGTAAATCATAACAACAACGCACATTTTTACTGTTTTATTTAGTGAACGTTAGTGTATCGCACGGATACTCGTGCCTTTTAGGGATTACAAATTAATTTAAATTCACCAAACCTTTTACACGTAACTCAATATTTTACGTGTAAGTAATATGACTCTTTATTTACACGCATAAACAGAATTTAATTGATAGCAGAAACAAAACGATATGCTCCGAATCCTCCCTTTTTAAAGTTGGTTAAAAAAAGGTGGTTTCATATCCCGAATAATTATTAATATTAAAAATAAATTGCTACAGTGACCTTGTTTGTTTGTAAAGCTTTTATGGTAAAACGGTTGAACCGATTTAGATGGAATTTAATACGGAGATAGCTTGAATTGTGGGAAAGGATATATTTTCCGGGCGCTAGAAGTTCTTTTAGGATGCGTGTGAAACCGCAGCAAACAACTAGTTCAATCATAAAGCCACTTGACCTATTGAAAATGTAATTATTCATCTACCCACGCAAACGATGCTATAAATAAAAACGTTATAAATAAAATCTAAAAGTTATTTAGAGCATATTTTAAAAATAAAATGTATCATACAAACTTTATATACGTAAACAATGTACGCTCACTAAGTCACATTGAAAACGTTTGCTCGAATCTAATCTACAAGTTGAATATTCATAAGTAGGTAGTCAGTGAATACGATGGGTCAGCTACTAATTTGTGTAAATCAAACGTGACTAATCTTAAATTAAATTTGTTGAAGACCTATTTGTTTTGCCGAATGTATTGCTGCTGTGGCCTCGTGTGTCCACGATTTACAGCTTGTGTTGCTCGCGTCGATTTAAGGAGCTTCTCTATATGTTTGCGGTAATATATGTTACGCCTAATAAATTTATTGTTTCACTTTTAAATCTTATGATCGTAAAAAAGGCAATATATTCATAGTCGTTGTAGAAACACCGTATTTTTTCTATCAGAACTCGACTTGGGGGCGTGTCAGTTATGAATATAAATTCAATTACGGAGCAACGAGTTTTTGTCCCCGTAGATAAAGTTTCTAAATTTTTTCACAGAGTGCTACCGCAGCATAAATTAAAATTGTACCAAAGGCTTTAGTAATAAATAAACCCAGATGATTGCCGGAAAATTGTGGACAAACTTTTAACGAAGTCAGTGATTTCTGTGAAAAATAAAATTGGTGGTCATTTTAACCAGTTTAACGAATACTGTAGAGTGTAGAGCATTTAGAATGGCGTATTATAAAAAAAAACTATTTCTATGTTAACAGAGTACAGACTATTTTTTTACATATTTTGAAAATAATTTATTTTGTTATTTGACTGTAGCTGTCTGGAAACTAGTTACTTAGGTATGCAAATCTCAAAATAAGTAAATCACATGGTCGTATGTAAATAGAGGCACAGTCTCATCAACGGATACGTGTACATTTGATTGTTTTATGACCACCTGATTGTACCCGAAATAATTCAAAAGCAAAAAGGTAAAAATTGAAATGATGCGATGAAATTAAATTTCCTTAGAATGCGTTAGATACAAGCGATCGTACCGGATGTCAGCCAACAATAAGTCAACCCGGGCCCTGATCACTGTGTAAATTCGAATTACCCTTCTATTTGCCTACCTCTGACACAGTCGACAGTAAAAGATATTATTTTAACATAAACCTACCTGAGCCTGAATTCGACCAGTAGGGCCATATAAAATCGTAATTAATACAAATTATTAATGATATTGATCATTATATGCTACAATAAGGAAATAGCTAAATCAGAGAAAGTTCTGAAAGATTTTGTTTCTTATTAGCTTTTATTTTCACTGGTTATTATTATGTATTAATTATTTTTAACAGTTGCCTGTAGAATCATTTCTGTGTCCTTCCTATTTATGTGGACCAGAAAATTTATTGATACTAAAATAAGCCCTACAGATTCTTCTACACTTCAACAAATAAAATGTTCAATGATGAAATCAAATACTGACATTATTAGTCTAGAAACAGGAACAAGAAACTATTATTTACTTTTACCGTCTTTGAGGAAAATCACACCCTCACAGCCCAAGGCACTAAATACGACAGCTTATTATTGATACTATGTTTTTTTTGATACCCAAAGTCTTTATAAGTGGTACTACTATGAAAGGTCAAATTAGCAGCGTGCTTAATTTTACTTCGTCACACAACGTGCTATACGCTCATATATATTAGGTTATTCATGAACACTAATGAGTCAGTCCTTCACATTGTCATGCTTTTCCATTGTCCAGGTACATGGACATCTTGTATGTTTTAAGAATTGAACAAGTACCTACCTATACTTTCAAGAAAGCAAATATCTTATATTTTAAAGAGGAAATATGTAAGGAACAAAAAAAATACAAAAAAACTGAAATAAATTTATTTCCGCGTATTATTTATCCTTAAGATCAGACCCGAGGCATCAGAAGCCAATACGATAATCCAAATTTAGACATTCATTTGTCTTTATTATTGTTGAAGGCCCATCATTGATTGAAAGCCCCCTGAGGATGATTGTAATTAAGGTCAAAATCTTATCAATAGCCTATAGCAGGCTCCTAAACTGTGAACGAAATGTTACATTCCTCATATAATAATCATTCTCGAATATATTTTAATTACTAATTGCGTCTGTAACTTCAAAATGTCAATCAATAAAGGAAGGTCAAGTCGTAGGGAATGAGGATTACTTGTTAATAAGTAGAAACAATTTTGACTGTTAGAGTAACGTGAATCTCTTCGAATGTCAGTAGGCCGTGAAATTTGGGCGTAGGCACGTCACAGGCTCTTAGTGAAATACTCCGTCTTATACGTAAACAAGTGCCGTTGTTTTATTAGGACTACTTTAAATATGGAGACGAAATAAATTGTTATGTTAGCTTTCGTACTTTAATGCTGATCGGATACTTATTCGCTACTTTATTATAGAGTGGTGTTAAACAAAAGCATCTAGAGTCTTTACAACATGGACTCGCGCCTGGAGCTCTCTAGAAGGTTAGTCACATTACGAGTATATATCTATATCTCAAAATGACAAAACTTGCTGAATATCTTTACACCATGGCTCTATCCACTATAGAACTTTTTATGACGTATACTCACAATAATACAATAACCGACAGCGCACATTTAGCACTTCAAAATCCCTTCAAAAATATTTGTTCAATCAATAACTAGCATTATACAAAATTTCATTCTTTCAAAGCATTTATTTCTAAAGGATAATGTTTTGTTTCTTTTTAAATTATTATCGTAAATAAGTTCAGCGTTATGGACGTCAAACACAGCCACTTCGAAGCGTGGGGGGCCCGTTTTACAATCCGACATTGGCACATTAATACTGTATATGGCATGATATAAATATGTATACTTATAAACGTTTGCGACTGCCACTAGAATCTGTTTCACTAGAATTCATCTTATAATAAATTCATAAGGAACGGTGTTCGTAAGAAATCATTTCCAAGATAAGTTAACAGAATTACCTGGAGGTGTTGGATAATCGGTCGAATATCAATTGAACTGCACAATATAGTTATGTAAAAAACCATATATAAATTATTTTGAAAGGTAAAAATAAAAACAGATTTTGACTCATGAGTAATAACTTTTAAACATTTTATCCGAAAACGACATCATTCGCAAATGGAAATACTAATCGACTGATATTGATGTTGTACTTCATTACATAAAAGCAACAATCTAGCACTATGATAATCTTAAATGTCGAATTAATGACGTCAGAGTATGTTTATCTAGTATCAGGATATTAGAACCAATAGTGACGCAGCAATAAAAAGATGGAATCGCAACAAATGACGGCGCTCAGATTTCCGCGACAGTGTGTCGGACATGTGCCAGTGACGGACGCGACGCTGGACGGTGACCACAACCGACGTCCTATTGAGGCACGCCGCAAATCGATCAGAAGCACGTCACACAATGAATGTCACAAACAAAGATACGAAACTGGACGTGTCGACGAGTCGCCGATGTTTAGTGTAAACTTGCATAAAAGGGGCCTTCTAGCGAACATGTACATGTAAAAACGAAGGTGCTTTGACAAAAGAGTACACACACAATAAACTTTTACCTGCCCCATATGATCGATCACCATATTGTGTGACATGTATGAAAAATGTCCACTTTAGCATACAATTAAAATAAAATAAAAAACATGATAACTATGTCTTATGGAAAAATTCAAACATATTTTTATAAATCTACATTATGTGTCCTTGTTTTTTCACCATGTAACGCATAAATTATCACATTAAAGTAGAACTAAAAATAAATCTGTTACTATATAGTATTTGAGTAACGTGACTATAGTACATGTAGAACTATAAATATTTATGACAATCGAAACTTTTTCAAAACACCATTGATAAAGTTTATAGCCATCTACAGTTACCATATAAAACTACTTCCATGAATATAAAAAGCTGAGTATCTAGGCAAACACAGCGATCTTCGGCGACGAACGAGCCCGTAGGCATAGCTAGTCTCCTCAAACTACAAAGCTGTTTGCCGAACACGGTCTCTCGTTATCCTCCTAGCAGCGGTCGAGTGCGGGCCGGCTCTTTTGTTAAAACCTTCATAGGACCTCTTAAAGTCCCTGTGTAGATCGAACGAGGAACTGTGTCATCGAACAATAGGAATCGTTCTAATATACGTTTATCTTTGGACAGATCCTGCTGATTACGTCGACCCTTTTTATTGCCTGAAGTCTAGTGGTGATACTATTGGCTGAATGATGAATACTTAGGCTACTACGATTATTAGGCTATAAACGATTTTTGAATTTTGAACTTATCGTTTTTATAAAAGACGGGTGATGTTCTCGTAAGAACTTTTTCTTTTTTATAGAATAATTTTAAGAAGAAGGTAGGTGATATTTAAAATATATGCGAAAATGTGTGTAAACTAAACTTAGGGGGAGGAAAAATCCTCCTCCAAATATAATAAGGTACTGCAAATCATAATTATATAACATGGTCCCTTTTTTATTGTTAAATATGAACCCCTAAATAAGAAAAATGTAGACCTGTATAATTTTGTTTCGTAACTTTTGAGTAATAATTTTCCGGCTGTCCCACGACTTAAACTGGCATAAAGAACGAGACTTGTTAATCTGTTTTCGTGCATCGGCAGCAACTCTTTACAAAAAAAGAAATTGTTTGTGTTGCTATTTTTTTATTGTTTATTGTCTTTTTTATTGGACACAACGCTAATTTCTGAACACACAAAACATTTGGGCACTATTTTATGGTATCTTGTGATAATCATTAACCGAGTTCCCTATGAGATATTTTTACTTTAAAAATATTAATATAACATACACATATAATGTATTTTTCGTCTTTCATTTGATAGTGGGAAATAATAACACAATTTATTTTTAAAATAAAAATGGGCGCTTTAATTTTTTAAATCGATCCTTTAAAATCGTCAATACAAGTCATTATAAATGTTCTTTATTCAAGGTTCTTTGGTGCCTACTTTTGACTGGAGAGCTATCTAAAAATAAAATTATAAGAGATTTATCAAACTTAAACTTTTTAGAGCAAACAACGACAGCAAGATTTGGAAACGTCAAAAGAACGTGATATGTATCTATCAGTGACGTTTTTAAACCTAATACCCAAAACACGTTTATCGCAGCTCTAAACAGAAGATTCCATTAAGTAATCACAGCCGCGTTAGCATTAGATTTTTATGATAATGAAACAGTGTGATTCCGTAAAAGCTTTTTAACTGCATATCAGGATGCATACAACAGTCATCTGAAATGTCTGAGCGTCAATGAAACTGTAAAATAACTTTACTGCCGTCCGGTGGGGCACAGGAACGCATAATTTTACCGTAAAACTGAGTTTTATTATCGACAACAAGGCACAACTCTTTACAGTTTACTAAACTGCGGACGTAACGCCTGCAGATGTACAAAATACTTCATATTTTTATATCGTGAGTATAAAAAAGACAGAACACCACTCTATGTATTTATGAGAGACACCATGTGCTGAATTCTAACTAATGTTACAGATCTGAAAGTTAGATTGTTACGCTTTGATAGTAAGACGCCTCAACCCTGAAAATTGGCAAAGAGATAGACTCCTGTAGACGATTTTAGACTATTTATTCATGTGCGTAAAGTAATACACTAAGGGTGGGGGTGAAACCACGGGAAACAGCTGGTACGTTATAAACTACCCTTGAGTGAATATCTAAATATAGTTAGCATGATATAACCTTCATGGTCAACCCTCAACTTGTTACAAATTGTTTACAACCCAAAAGTTTATAACTCCACACGCATATAATATTCAATGTAACCATTACCTGAATAGAACTCAATCAGGTTTGTCACTCCACATCAATTTGCATGGGGAACGACACCGACATCAACAACAGAATAGTCTTTATTTGATTCACGTCGCCATCATCGGTAGTCACAAAGTATGACGTGATTCACCTTGAATCTCTACTCAAAGGAATTTCATTTTCACCCCTAGCTCTAAATACTTTTGAAATATTTGGAATTTTCAGTAACTGGGCCAGTAGGTAAAATATTTTAACGCTTTACCTGAGCTTTATAAGTTTTTTTTTTATATTTGTACAATATTCAAGTATTCTTAACAAGTTTGAAATATGATTTTTATTGCCGTAGTAAAGTTTATTCTTCAATACAAGAATGCAACAAAGCTCAACGTCGCTCGGACTCCAAAATTAAATCTCATCGTGTTTCATAAAAAAAGTTTGAACCTGTTAACCACTTCACGTGCTAACGTGATATTTATTTTAAAATAAAGTACACGTACGTTAAAGGCTATTAAAACACCTTCACACGGCTAAAGACTAACTTAGTTACGTAGCGCGTAGGTGGCGTAGCAAGCTACGTGATCTAAAATCGGGCTACGAGGAAGCTACAGCGTAGTCGCGTAGACTTGGATGATGAACCGAACGGTCACATTGGACAGTGAACTCAACTAGTGAACAAACTAACTGTTTCCTTTATATAAATAAAATCTCAAAGCAAAGAGTCTTGGCGTTGATGGAGAGCCTCTTGGCATAGCACGCTACTTATTGTGGCTTAGTAAAGTATTAAATATTTAACGAATATCGGTATTGTACTTTTAAATTCATACGATATCATGTATATCTTTTTGATTGTGGCTATCATTAATTTGTATAAGTATTGTATTGTGTATGTATAAGTATTTGTGTAAGTAAAAAATATTTTAGTAGGTACAATAGAGTATTTTTCTCAAAATTAATAGAGCTTTTAGAGCAATAAAAAGTACTGTTTAGAAAAGTTATGTCTTGCAATTATTTGTTATTGGAGTTAACTACCCGATTGTAATTTTCTACCAATCGATTTCAATAACAATGATAAATCCGGTTATAATCGAGATCCGCAGAATGATAAACCTTTGTACAAATCAGCTAAACACCTGAAACCGCGTACAGTACTCGAAAAGTACTTAATAAGCAGTGCTACGTTCATCGCTGACGCACAAATCATATTCGGATGAATGAAAATTGCATAACGTTCATCAGTGTACCACAGAGTGTAGGCACTGGAATGAAGTGAAGTGCAACCGCAACATCCACTAATATCAAATAATAAGTTAAATACTGTTCCCCGCAACTTTGTTCGTGTACAAACTTTCATCAGATTGAATCAATGAGAGATTGAGACATTTTCCTTATGAATTTGGCTATGACTCATGAGCAATGACTTTGGGTCAAGTATAAATTTTATCATCACCAATACTATGAATTTCGTCTTTATAAAATACAAACGAATTCAAATAAATTAGTTTTTATTATTATATTATTAAAAAAACTGTAAACAAGACCTTATTTTTCATCGAGCACCAACTTGTTTTTATTTAGTATTTTTTACAACCAGCCCGGATTCTATGCTCACGAGTGTACGTACATTATGTTCGTGCACCCGAATATTTCAAAGCTCTTGCCCAAATGCATTTAAATCCAGTGATTTCATATCACAGAGTAAACTCTCTTCCTGTATTTATAACATAATTGACAATTTAATAAATATTTAAAAGCAACAGACGCCATAATTCATGACTTCACGCTTACGGGTTTGACCGAGAGAGACCGAGACCTTGGTGTCAGACTATTTCCGTCGAAAATTATTCAATTTATTTGCTGTTCGCATAACTCCTGAGATTTATGTTAATCAGCTTTAGACAATTAATTAGTGTTATAATCTGACGGTTGTAAATTCCTAAGAAATTTTATTTGTACGAAAATATTTTTCGGTGATATTTTTTGTTATGTATGAATTGTCGAAGACATTTTCAAGCGTAACTTGAAAGCAACTTAACAAGTAGCTTTAACTTAATGAAGCTATCATATTCAAGTACATTTTGAACTAAATTAAAATGCCGATTGATTTATAACTAACATGAGTTAATCACCTTTATCTACACTTAGTTCCCTTTGTGGCGCCGCCCACTATGACTATGATACAAATAAACAGATACTATGTGAGCGTTTGTAAATAGAGTCTATTGGTGCGGTAGATTAAACTTTAATAATATTTTATAGATATTGATAGTTGATGAACTGATAATGATCATTATAAAGCCTGAGAGTCGGCTAACATTAGTACAGATGAAAAGTATGTTTTAGCTTCCTTATAGTTTTTATTACCTGTACCGTCTAAAACTGTTTTACTATCGTCAAGGTTAGAGAACATATTTACAAAAGTTTCCATTTATTTAAATGTATCTATATTTATTACAAACATTCAACAATACTCTTTCCAATTAGCTTGTATTATCTACAGCAATATACTCATAAATACAGGAACTTAGAGCCTGAATGTAAACTAATCTACTTGACCAAATTAAAATAGTAAAATACTCGTGGACCGACCTATCACCCCAATCACTATCTTTGATAACATTAGCTTAATTGATCACTAAGAACGAAGGTACTAATACATTTCACATTCATGCATTTTTCTAAACATAGTACAATTAATTTTGTTTATACAGTCCACGGTCTTATAAAATTTGAATTACAAAAATACTAACCCTCAAGAAAAACATAATACAATGAATGACATATGCGAAACAGCAAGAACATAATTACATGTCATAAAAACATTTCGATATGATTCCCATAACGATTATACTAAATAAGCTGAAGTCATATCTTCCTTTATGTATGTGTATGACGTATGTCAATAGAAATAGAAGACAACTAGTTCTCTAATAATAAACTTTACGAATACTTAATATATATACACAAGCTTACTTACAAAGGTTAATTGTTAATAAGGGCAAAAGCAACAGGTGACAAATAAAATTAGTCGACCGTTACTAATGAAAGGTGGAACACCTAGGGACTTTAAGTGGCTATTGCACAGATTACCCACGTACATTATTCTGGCAAAATATTCGCTAGACTAGAAAAATATCGACTCGCACTCGTCCGCGATAATTCAATGTAAGGTCTCTCTACATTTACGACAGCTACATGTGGGGAAGGAAATAAATATTCCCTTCTGTTTAGACGTAGCAGAGATTTGTGTTGCCTGCCAGCCCTAATCCGTTGGAATTGGAAAAATAATCCAACAATTTCAAAGTTGGAACATAGACTTTCAAGATCCAAGCGATTACATCTTCTAAGAGTGCTTTCTAACTCAAACGCTTAACTCGATGTCAGTGAGTGAAATCGAGTAATTAAGTTAAACAGTGTAATTACATATTTATCTCAGAAATTGTATATCTTACGAAATAAACATGTGAAACTTAATGTCTGAAAATTACCTAAGATTAGCTTCAATTCCAATATTTCGTGTCTATTTCTACAAGATAATTTAAAATTAGAGAACATTAATGTTACCTACCCTTATTAAGGACTTGTTAATTTATTCTAAATCGGGTTATATACACTAACAGTGTTCATTATTTGAAGTATGTGATCTCGTGCGAGATCTTGCGACAAACCCTTTTCTAAAGGTGTGTTCTGACTACATGAGCAACAATATTTTCAATTTTAGTTTAGCAATAACATCAATTACTGCAATATTATCGTTATTTGATGTCGTCGTAAAACTTTTTCTCATAGGAACATTGTAAGTCTTTTTAATAATATCACCCAAAATCTCATAGCCTGGCAACGTGTGTCTAGACTGGCCGGCCCCGGGTTAAGTATTCTAGGACTTAGTATAAGTTTACGATTATTTAATAGTTTATAGGTTGACAAATATATTAAAACGAGAACGTTTCGTTTTATTGCCAGACTAGCAGTGACAAGTGGTATGACTGTTTGCTAAGCTAACCTATCTCCGAAACTTTTTTTATATCAACGGTCTTCCACTGCTTTACCACTGACATTTTATGAATTATTTAGGGAGAAAGTCCAATCTAAAGACAGGCGTTTTTGTGTTTGAATTGATGTAAGAAAATATTTCGTTAAAGAAAAAGTTTTGATACACTTCCCGAATTCCGATTACACAAAGGGGGGAATTCGATTACGTGTCGGAAACTCGGAAAGTTACACACGATGGTCGAGGTTTGTGGCGACCCAACCCGTCTGGTTGGAGTACCTCGCCAGCAGTTTGTTCTACCAAGTAATAAATATAGAATTACTTTAAAGATTAATTTTAAATAAAACTTTTTAAGAGGTTTCCTAGTACGTGCGTTCTGCGTAACAGAAATGGAATCCGATTTCCGAGTAAAACTTGGTTCAATTTCAATTATATAGTTTAGCAACTTTCCGTATTAGCAACCCTTACCAATCGGAACGGTTACACTCGCCTTATAATGATTTCCTAAGTATTTTTGTTTGGAAGCTATAACAAAAAGTTGGGATGAATCACTTTGCCAACTATTAAAGTAAACTATAAACTTAGCAAACTTTAGGAAAATAACACGATTATCTATTGAGAAATGAAACAATTATAGGTATTTTTATACCATTTTTTTCATTGTGGGTGCCTTCTATGTATCAAGAATCTAAACATTCAAATGTTTTCTCTTTGTATAAACTTACTCTTCATTTTAATGGATTAATGGTAATATGTCTGAAAGGGGTGTAGGGGAGATTATTCGTAATCAAATGACCACTATAATTGTGATTAGTGTTTCAAAGTTTTTATTTTCGTTTTTACTTTGAGCTTCCAAACATTGGTATATATTTCTCCATATCCATGTTATCTCCAAAAGGTTAGGTGGAGGTGTACTTATAGTATACCCATACTTCGCCATTTTTTTAGTCACAAAGTGGAAAATCACGAAGTGAATTTTTCCAAACGTGGAATCACACTCAAAACCTACAGAAGTCTTGATACCACTAGAACAACGAGCTAGGTAAGTTTATCCCACGAATAAATTAGCTACTCCAGTGCTTATTTTAAAATACATAGCACGACATCAATCAGCAAGCAACTTTATAATTCAGCGGCAACAAAATTAATATTCATTACCGCTTCAGCACCTTAATAAACCGAGAAAAAAAAAATAACAAATATGCTTAATTAATTTAAGAGAAATTTATTAGTTCCTCGAGTTACGTTTTTGCAACCCTTTAAGAATTATCCGGACGTTTAATTACTGCCTGCAAGTGACATTGCTGTCTCATCTTGGGGTCGTAGGCGGTACTTGAAATTAGCACCTATTTACGTACTTTAGAACGCTCATTTTGCTCATAGGAATAACATTGTGCTAAGGGTAGCCAGAGGGTCAGAATAATACATTTTAGAAGTGAATTTTTTGACTTAAAATATTTTTATTGGAGAAATGACTAGGTTCAATAATTAAAAATATATTTAATGTACAATGCAAAAGACAAACGGCCCACCTTTTGGTAAATGGTCACCGATTCTTGTAAGTATCTGCAAAAGGCAAAGCAGATGCGTTGTCATTCCAGAGACAAAGCTAAAATATTTCATCTGCTTGTATTGAAATTACATTTATGTATAATTGATAAAAAGCCACGAATTTATTATTGTTAAACATTTTTGCCAAAAATGCTCTCGCCTAAGAAGTAGGACATTATATTTAAGATCGGCCTGAGACGTACTAAAAACACAAAGTAGTGGGTGATATCTGCAGAGACAGACACTTAGCGTTATCTAACGATTTGCACGACGGGCGAAATTTTAATTTATGCTAATGTCAGCGTACTGAAGGCGACCAAACAAATAGTTAAATTTAATCATAATGAAATTAAAACAACTCATTTTCGGTTTAATGAAAAAAAATGTTAGCGCGCTAGAGACCTAAGACAGCTGCAGTAACAGGTAAATGTTACTCACCTCATAGCATGATCTTTCATAAGATGTTCACCAAAATAAGAATTGAAGATATATTAAACTTTTTAAAGAACTTGTTATGTGTTCTTAGTTAAGACTACAATAAAATAGTGTAAATATATAGTGAAAAGTCTTAAAAGAAAGTGGCCCATTAATAAAAAAGTACAAGCCCTAAATCTGCAAATGCTAATACTCTTTAAAACCTCATTAATCTTTTTAACTCTATTTTAAGACTTCATGTCGTGTATTAAGTAATTAGTACATCTTTATTTAAAACGGTTTCAAGAACGTAAAAAAATAATGCGTATTACTGATACTATTTAGAACAAGTCTGTTACCGGGAAAATATAATCAATCAGTATGACTTTTAATCAAATGTGTACAATGTTAATTTTAATCAGCAGCTTTATAAATTATGTCTCAATTTTGATAAATGTGTTACCCACGCGTCGATAATTTTTCGTTCAAAAATGTACGGACGTATTAAACCTCTTTGGTCGTGATTCCGACATACGATTTTCCCTTAAGCTTCGACGTACATAATTCGTATGTTGGATTAGTATTAATGGGATTATGCTTATTGAAAAAATAACATCACACAGTTTATTTCGTTATATTCGTTCTTCGTACGAGTATTAGGTGTATTATAAAGACTACTGGGGATAGGTAAGATTTTTGGAGTAAAGTGACGTTAAAATATTATTTGAGGACCTCTCATATTTTTTTACTTTTTATATAAATAAGTTTATCTGTCATTGAAGATTTGAAGTAGATACATTAAGCACTAAGTACAAAAAGGTATCGTAATTTTACACTATTTTACGTTTTATTTGATTTCAAAAAGGTTGTTCTCAATTCTACCTGTTTCTTTTTTACAAATAATAACAGCAAGCAAGTCTTCCACGATTCTAAGAATACAATTATTTTTATTTAACACCTTACTTTATTTTTCCATTCAAGGGATCTTTCAGTCGGCTTTCCGTAATGAAACATTTGTATTGATAGATACATTGGGACAATGTCCTATTGTATGTCCTCACTTTGAAGCCCATTGTATGAAGGAATGCTTGTGTGAAATTATAAAACAAGCCTATTATAAGGAAGGCAATTGTACTAGTCATATCAAACAAAAATACTCCTACTAGCTGTTTTCCGCGGTTTCGCGCGCATCCTTAGAAAACTACTTCACGCACCCGGATATTAATTATTGTATGTCCCCCAGAGTTCAAGCTATCATCATACTAAATTTCATTGAAATTGGTTCAGCTGTTTTACCGTGAATGCGTAACAGATAGAAAGACAGGCAGAGTCACTTTTGGCATTTATAATATTAATTAAGGATTTAAAAAATTTAATTATTCAGCTGGACTATCGATTCTAGAATATTTCTTAGACATCTGCTGCTAATGATATGTTAGTTCAAATCAAAGGTCACGTCTACCCCGCTGTCATAAGTCAAAATCATATAGGGCAGGGCATATCTATCTATATCTTTAATAAGGATTACTTATGCCATTTCCATTCCTGACAACATTATGTAACAAATAAAACTGCACTTATGCTTCTATTTTGTTTTGATAGGGAGAACCTTTACATGATTTATTCTTTCCGGAGAAAAAGTTAACCACGAAATAGGGACTGGTTGTAAATTTTTTTGTGGAATTAACTGAGCTGCAATAAATAATTATGATATTTTAAGAAACATTGAAGATTTAAGAACTATAAGACACAAATTATAGTGTGTACCTAAAATAGTATTTATTCACTAACCAATTTAAAATTTATATTTTCAGAACCCGACTTACTTAAATAACGTGAAATGGCTCAACTAAAATAAAATGTTTCTAATGAAGAAAAAATTCAGTTACCATGCTACAATAAATGACTATTTTCGTGCTACCTGCATTAGTAAGAGCACTGTATGTACAGGTGACGAATGCAATTTGCGAGACATCCATTAGATTAAAGTGAAGGATTAACCGGAGCAAAGCTTTCGAAACTTTTTATTTTATTTTTGCAAACACCCAGTCGCACCAAAAAATATGAGTTTGTGAAACGGAAAAACTGTGTTCAGGTTCTGTCAAAATGGATGGTAAAACTTAATTATTTTGATGTTATATTATTTTTTGTCTTGATAACATAAAAAATCTTATAAATACGCAACTTACAAATATCAAATTGTGTGAAGAAGAGTTTCTCATGTAATAATTTTAGTTACTTAACATAGTACTAAGATGCAATTAAATATCTTAAAATGATATTGACATTAATTTGGTATTCTTTTTAAAACGTGTGTATACCCATAAAAGGATTAAAACAATTAATTTTGAATCTATGAAGAAAAGGGTGTCGGTTGCAAGATCAGAAATGTAAATAAAATTATTAAGGGTGCTTATAGTGACTTTTATTATCAGAACGAATATCTGAGACTTTAATATGTACTTTATTAGGCATTGTTCTAAATTGTATTATTGTATACTATTCACTTTTGATGCCTGATTTTTTAAGACAATTATTTTTATTACTTTTATATAATTTATTTTCATATATAAAATTATTAATTGAAATATCATTGAGGGTTTATGAAACAATAAACGAATGGCACACCTATAATTTCGCATAAACCTAGGCACGACGTTTTAGTTTCACGTCATTATAAATTTATTTGCATTCATTTAAAACACACATGTTGATGATAGTCTAAATTAATTAAAATCCTCTTTAAATGCATACCACATGTCCTGCTAAAACAACTTTAAAACTTTTTTTACAGCATTGCTGCGATATCTAGTTACAAGTTTTTTGATGCCAACATTTTTCGCCATAAACTTTCAAAAAGTCTCTATGTAGTTATGACCGCTAAGAAATTCTATTTAACATTTCCTTAACTATTTTTCATCTGTTTTCGTTTGATATAAAAACGTTAATTCATTTATATTTATATATAGAATAATACTTAAACGGCTATAAAAATATTACTTCTTACCAAACAAATCGAAACCTATAATAAAATTTATCTGTAACCGCATAAATATTTACGAATGTGCACAAAACGTCTAAATCAATTCAGGAATAATCTAAAACATTAACATTCAAAACGCATCTAACTGCTCACATATAAAATACGTGATAAAGTCATACAATTCCATGAATATTTTTCTGCCCGATGGAGCAATGTGCTGTACGTACCTGTGCTCTATGTCTCGGGAACTGGAACGTCGGATCGTCACTAGTGAATACTTCGAATCACGTTTTCGAAATGATCGCGCGCATTCAATAACAAAGTTTCAGGCATGCAAAAGCTTATATAGATGTCCGCCCCGCCCACCGCGCCGCCTCCGGGCGGGACGAGGCGCGCGCTACAGCCTTCGAGCGTAAAACTTAACGCAACCACAACTTTTGTTCCGAAGTTAATTGTAACTTAGTAACTTTTTAACTCCTGAAAATTTTGTGTGAAAGGATTTTTATGAATCGTTACTTTGGGAACTCGCATATTTTCATTTGTAGACAACCTGTCATTTCATATTTGTTCAGCTTTTCAAGACAATTTTTGCGCTCTTTTTACGAACATTACGAAATGACTAGTGTTCCTTAAAATATGTATGCTCAATTCGGATTTAAGACGAATTAGGTATTACGTAAGTGTACATTTATTTGAAAATACGTCACTAACCAATATAAAACATAGATAGCAGAAAAAGTATATATACAAGCAACATTTTGACTAAATATTAATGTTGAGGAAAAAAATACCACATTGATGGAGTTTCGTTTTCAATAAAAACATCAATTCCCCGACGGAGGTAGGTACCGCTTCACGTAATTGTAATAGAGAATAGTTATATACGAAATCTCTTTACGTAATAATATTATCTTCAGATAAGGCACCTACTCAAATTCATTTATAAACTTACTTGTAAACTACATTAGTTTTTTAATAAAAAAACTTTGATATTACAATCTATAAAGTTTTGGCATTCGTAGAGCATTTTACATGACAAGGATTTAATAAGTGATTAATTTAATTTAAAATGTCAGTTCTAAAATTCATTATCATGATTCAACATTTCTATCTATTCATGACCCTACAATAAGTATATACCTGTCATATTTATTTTTTCAGCTCTAACAAAATAAATATAAAATTCAAACATTTGTTCCGCCAAGGAAGCGAACCCACAGGCGAGCCGTGCGCCTCATTCAACCACTAAATCAAGTGCATCCACCGAGCCAGTGGTAGGTATTTAGTGTGCAATAACTTTCTGAGAATCTATATACACATAGGTTATATGTACGAATGATATTTTGAAATACTTTGATCTTACTATTTTTACAAATTAAAGAAAAAACAAAATTATTGTATGGTTACCTATATATGTATATGCAAAGTTAATATTCAGATTTCTATTCTTCACTAATAACTTAATAATATTAATATACTTCACTATAATATTTTGTATATAAAAGATAGAGAAATAGATAGACTAAACTAATACCTAATGCCTTGTATCTTTATAATGGTCTACCGGCGAATGCGGCCTTTCTATTCCAATTCACGTTAATTGAGCAAAGTAGCTCAATCTACAGGTGTCGGAAGGTTGTCGAGAGCTTCATTCACCAGTTTGTAGTACAGATATTTTGCGATTCTACATATTATGGCGTAGACCATATGATTACGTGTTTGAATTATTCAAATATTATGGAATCTTTTTGTAAGTCGGGAATAATATTTGTGTATATGTGTACCAGAGCTTTAGTAATGTAAATATATCTTGTATTTACAGAGTCCTTAACTCTTTATTTTCGAATTATTTTTTATTATTTCTAATTTTATGTGAAACAAATTAACCGTCGAAAAATTGTTTATTATCAGAATATGCCATTTCAACATAAAATTTTATTAAATTGTTTGTAGTAGATATCGTCATAAACACGAATACATAGACGGGAAGCTATCGAAAATCGTTTTCCTGGACACATTGCGTCACGACACTCATATAGCAATCAATCACCCAAACCACTTGAAAACAATAATTACACATTGTGTTTACATAAAAAGCAATTAAAAATGATTTTTGTTTGACGTACTCCAATTTCACAAATAAACGGTGGCCATAATGGATATGTGATCAGCATAAAGTGAATGAACTCATAGATGGGGGAGGTTTGTTTGAAGCATTTTTTTACAACTTACCAAATGCACTTCTAATATTATGTATTAGAAGTGCATTTGGTACAGTTTATACGATAGCAATATGTATAATGTATTTATTATTTGTATTTCTTTTATAATGTTTTTTTTATTTGCACATAATAATGGGCACATTGCAAAATTGTTTCAATGTATCCTAAATACCGTAAAAAAGAGATGCTTCATTTTCACAACAGACTTTAAACCAAGAGCAGTTATTTATTCAGGAGTGTAACAAAATAGGTCAAAAATCTGCAGACAGTTTCTTAAATCACTACTAGAAACCTAAACGTCGATCACTTCGTACAAAAGTCAACTCATCCAATCAGGAGTACATCGTGACCTACAGAAAAGGTATTTCGGGACACTCGTAAGCGACAACAGGATTGCCAATCAAAATAAAACTGTGTCTAAACGAAAACTTAGGAAGGAACTTTTAAAAAAAAATACTTTAAGACACTTTTTAATCTGAACTTTATCTCGTAAAGAATAAAGTACTTTTTCAGACGCACGCCTATCTTGTGCAGTTTATCTTTCTTAACAGATGAATGAACCCTCACGCAGTAGAAGAATATGTGAAATTTATCCCATTCTCAGTCGATGCTTGGAGTAAACTGCTATCTACTCGATATTGTTTTCCAACAATGTTTTCCACATTATAAAATCTTAGAGATGTTTTATTTTAACATGTCATGAAACATTTATAACCTATGCAGCTGCTTTCAGGAATATTGCCTGTAAATTGTATAAGTAGCCAGTGTACGTTCTATAAAGTTGCTTTACGTGGATACTGTAGTATTTTGTATCAGATCATTTATCGCAACTGAACAAGAACTTCTCGTTATGGAATGCTTGCTTAAATAAATAGGTAATATTCGAGCTGGCTGGCACATGGCAAAATTGATCATGCTGTTTGCGTAAAACTGACCATGTGCGAGGTAGGTTCGCGCACCGGGTTCTTAACTTTGGAGGGAAGAAATTCTATCATCTCTAATTACTTCAGTATTATTTTAATTGGTTTACAAATTTTGGAAATCAAGGGGAGTTCAGAAACGATATTTTTGGTGCACCTTCATTATAAACCAAAATCTAAAAGATTTTAAAAAAAATACCCGTTAAGCTCCGACCGGGATGGGACCGATTGGGATAAAATTTGGTATAGAGATAGAGGGGACCCTGCAGATGTTTTATAGGCTACTTTTTATACGTTCCCTCGGGACACACCACATACACACAGACACACCACGGGAAGCGGCAAGTAGGTACAGACTGACAGACAGACAGGTAACGAAGGTATCCTTTGGTATGGTTCCATTTTTATAAATATCACTGGTTAAGGATATGACTATGACAGATGTAATAAAGAGGCGTATACCATTCTTCCAAATACAAGAGACTCAAATTCAAGAGCCAGCCATTACTTTGATCCTATAAGATCCCTTATCTCATAATTCCCAAGTAAATTGCGTGGGCGAGTTTGTTTGAAATAGGTAATCTAAGAATTGGGGTAAACCTACTCGTTCGTATTGAATTCTCCATATCCTTAACTCTTTTGAATAGTTTTGGTTATAGATATATTTTTTGAATAATACTAGCTTTCCGCCCGAGGCTTCGCCCGCGTTGACATTTTTTTTTTTGCACCTTGGGTTACATTATTGAAGTTTTAGTACGGTAACCTAATTATTTCTGGAAATAAATATAGTCTATGACACTTTGTAAAGATGTAGCGTTCTAACGGTGAAATAATTTAAAATCGGTACAGTAGTTTTTGAGTTAAAACCCTACAAACAAACAAACAAATCTTTCCTCTTTATAATATTAGTATAGATTTACCACGACAATTTGCTTAAACGTCGTAGTGACCCGAAGTTTAAGCAACCCGCACCTCAAGTAAGACTATGCGGGTTCGAAACCTGGCTTGTACCGATGTGACTGTTTAAAGTCATTGTGCTTTATTACTTTGCATTGTACATCACCGAATAATGTTGGAGGAGAGGTCTTCGCCCAGTTGTGGGACTGAAAATACGCCGATGTATCATTGTATATTAACTGTTTTCCAGATAGAAAGAGAACGACTTCACGCACCCGGATAAAAAGTACCCTATACCCGTTTCCAGGGTCCCATCTATCTCCATACCATATTTGATCTAAATCGGTACAGCAGTTTTATAGTGAAAACTTAACAAATAAAGGAACAAACTCTTATTATCATTTATAATAATAAAGTAAGTATTAGGATGACACACAATAACCACAGGGTCACCCGTATTGTATGTACAACTTAGCTACATGGAAATAATGATGGTAAGTTTAAAACATTACCTCTTCATAATATAAGTACAGTTTAATGCTATGCTTTGCATTTTTTTTAATATCTTTGGACAATTTCACACAGCTCCATCTAGCCCCAAAGTAAGCAACTTCTACTTATATACTTTTTAAATATATACATATTATACATAGTAACACCCAGGCCCGGCAGAAAAATTAAAATTCATAATTTCGATTTCTACCCAGCCGGAAATCGAACTTCGAATCTCACAGACAGAATAGAAAAACCACTCAGGTAGTCTAATTATCCCTTTCCCAATAAATAAATAGCAACGTCAGTTTTTTTTAATTAATAAATTGAATACAAAGCTAACCTGCGTAACTAAACTAGTTCATTCATAAACACTAATCACTACATAGTATAAAACAAACTCGCTTTCTCTGTCCCTATATCCCTATGTATGCTTAAATCTTTAAAACTACGCAACGTATTTTAATGCGGTTTTTTTAATAGATAGAGTGATTAATGAGGTAGGTTTTAGTATATAATTTGACAAGTTTTTGTATCCATTAGCTAAAATATCGCGGGCGAAGCCGCTGGCGGGAAGCTAGTAAATAATATAATCAACGTCCATATGACCGTGACATATGTATCCCTGCTAAACTGTTTTACTTACTTACAAATCAGTCCGGTCATAAAACAAGGTTCTTAATGGACACTTTCCCTGAAGCCATAAAATGGGACCCATTAAAGTTATACCTCACCAAATTTGACCGTGCCAAAAGTATTGCTGAAGTCCAATACCGTTTTTCTTAATGGTATTACAGTGGGACTAGATCAGGGCAAGCAATGGATTTGCAAAATATCAATGTTGTATGATGAAATTTGAAGGGTTATATTTTCGGCGATAAATATAAAGACGTTAATATCTCACATGGGAGGTTAATGTTTCTGTCTGCGGGCGGGCTAGAAATGTACATTCAATCAAATATTTGATCATGTCGCTTGATGTAGATTTATAATACTTATTTACCTAAGTATTCATTATAATAAATATTAATAAATTAATATACGCACAATTATACAGTAGTCAACTTTAACAAGCAATTTCTTTTAAATTTTGGGTTAAAAATATGTAGGAAAAAAGCCCTTTGGTTAACGTGATTTATTTTGGTTAGAAAATCACGAACTCTAATGAAAGCCAGGTTTTATGCGACTTGTCTGACTTAAATGATAATGACTTTTCAAGATTCATAAAACTAAAAAATTTCTTATTATCTTTTAAGTCCAAAACTAAGTTATGTAACTTATATATCTCAGACTTCCGTATTGACTTCATAGTGATGCAGCCGGTAAGCCACAAAAATTGCAAGTCATCCAATAGGTTATAAACTTCAGAGCCGGCAAACGGGATCGATGGAAAATAATAAGAGGACAAAGGTCTTCTATTAATAGGCCCAGCTAGCTTAGGGTTGCTGCATCAAAAATAATTCAAGTGAATTAGCCTATTTATTTACAAGATAATGCACTGTAAGTAGTCATCATAAATACATATAGTGGAATGGAAGTTGTCTTTTTTTTATTCAATCTACCACATAAGAACTCCGTCTCATTATTATTTCTGTCCAGAACCAGCATGAATCAGGAAATGAAAGAACGTCATAAGATACCTTCTTTTAATCACTGCCTGTCAAGGCGAGACTAGGATAGTTCTTTATTTTTCATTAAAAAAAAAACATTGCCCCGCACTAGGAATTACTCCCGTATCGTGGGTAAGTTTACAAACATTAATTTTGCACGAACACCCAGACACGGAACAATTTTATTTGTCCCGGAATCGAACCCGCGACACGCAGAGCAGCAAATTGGTTGCTACGCTGCATTTCGCAATTTCGATCTCTTAGTTCGGCTCAGCTAGTGGCTCAGCTAGTAGCTGAACCGAACTAAGAGCAAAATGCAGCCATCGATTTTTTATCATTTTGAGCATATATATACATATTTCTTTGAGTAGGTAAACAAAAAAGACATGGATAAAATTAAGACCAGAAATTACAATTTTTTATTTAATCTTAATGGTAGAGAGTTATTTAACTTGTACAAATCCAGTCATTATCAAATCGTGCGTCGCCAACCCTAACTACGATGCATCCGACCGATGCTTCCTACATCGATGTATCTCTCACCTGCCTCCGTATCAGTGATTTAATTTAATACGAATAGTAACGGTCGATAAAAATTTGATCTCTTATTTTTTGCACTTAGTTTTTTTTATATTTATTTATTTACAGCGCTTTTTATAATATATAATCATTCTTTAAAAAAATGTTTTGCGTGTTGCGTCATTTTGTTAAATATATAAAAAAAATATATTATATAATTATAAAAAAGTTTAATGACTCTTTTTGTTTTAAATTATGTGTGTCAATTTACATGTTAACGCTCAACAAAGCTTTAGTCTTGGTAAGAAGATAATGAAGTTTTATTTAAATTGTAAAAATAGGAGAAGTCAAAGGAATGGTTTTTAAACTAAGTAAATTAGTGTTTTCCAACATACAATTATTTATCATGAGGTTTCTGCCGGTAAATAAACTAAATGAAGTATAACACAAATCGTCAACAATTTCCCTGAAACATGTATGACGTCACATGCGATGCCCGCCAAATGTTGCCACTATCATACGGGTTGCATTGCTACCGCAAGACTCGTACAAACTGTGTAATAACTACGAGAACTCACATAGATTTCTTTGGATACCTGCAGTTTATAAAAATGTGGAGATTTTTAGTTGCTTTAAGGTTTCAGGTTCATCTAAGAAAAAGAAAGAAAGAAAGAAAAGAAAATGCGTTTAATTACGTGATTTGAGACACATACACAAAAAAATAACAATCTCAATAACCTCTTCCGTTTAGCAATGTGTGACCACACTGAAGGGAAAGTACAAATATTTTTTCTTATCTAAGACGATTTCATGGAATAGAGAAACACCAAAGTCTTTGGACAAAAAAGGAGTTCATTGAACACAGAATTTAATATTAGAAATTCGTGGTATTACATTCTAACTCCCACATTCGACTTCATAGTAGCATCCTTATAAAATGTATGGGAACAAATTGTACACACGTGCCCTGTGCGATATTAGAGTCGACAATCGACACATGCTTATCTACATTCAACGCGTACACACCATAGCATTAGCGTTAGCGATGGCAGAATTACATTCGTTTTTAATATAAAAACGTGTTACAGAAAAACGGGAGCGTCCTACTCGCTAACGGGATTCACTTTATGATATGTAATTTGTGCTCTCGCTCCTTCAATTTTTCCCCTCGATATTTTTTTAAAATATCTGTCATCTTAAGTAATTTAATCGGTCTGTTTTATGTGTTTTTGTCTATGTTTAAACGGCTTCCTTCTTTTACTATATAAACAAGAAAGTGTAGGTACCTATTGCTTTGTTACCTACATTAATAAAAACGAAAATACACATCATATGGTCGCTAACGTGACTGGTAAATGTGTGAATTCTATTTCCAGGTCGAGCTAAGTGTTATTGGGTTTTTTGGTGAAAAAAAAACTCAGCACTCTAGATTTTAAGTAGCCCGGTCGAGGTCGAGGGTAGAGTAAAGTTGTTCAGTTTGTTGACATAATGCTTGCAATAAAATCTGTATGCATGAAAATATTATAAATAAAATTTCAATACAAATTTTACATCAGATCTTACAAATAAAATTATATAAAATATTATTATATAAGTACTTATGTACCCTTAAACTAGGTTTTGTAACGTATTTAGTCGAAAATAGAAACAAGTTTTATTTTAATATATTAACGCTAATTTACATATCTATAAACGGGTTTTGTTGTTAATTACACTGAAGCAGATATCTCCCCCATAAATCAATTCCCGCAGAATCTATTTAGCAAAATTCGACACAGTAGAAGGTGATACTCGAATGAAAGATTAAAATATTCCGTTTGTATTAATTTACACAGCCACCACTCGTTATAGAAGCTTTCTAATTAAAACAATGATTTTAATTAGATAAAGTAAATTTCATTTCAAACAATCCAGTCGGACTAGAGAGAAACGTCTTTCTTCAACACCAAAATAAATTAACACTGAAAGTAGTAGCTATCTAATCTCTTGTGGCCCCGGGGGGTTGAATAAAACGAACAACGAAAGATGGTGAGAGATCTCTATTGTACGTAGGATTATGGTTATACACCTTAATAATTCTTATACTCATTATAGTTTAAATAATATGCTATTTAGACACATAGCTTATTATTTTGCCGCAGGCTTAAACATAATATTTATGTCAATGAGTCGATGACCTATGAGATAGACACAGTTTTGTGACAAATTAACGAGGATTGTGTCGAAATATTTAATATTACTTCCCAGTCCATATAAATGTTTTTAAATATGTCAAATCTGTTGCAAGTACGATATAAACGTAAGTATGATTGTAGACCAATACCAGCGTACTTACTGATGAAAATATACCAGAATTAAATAAAAGAAAATTCGCTATAAACGCTTCACTTTGCGGAAAAAAACAGGCTCCGGTATGGAGTATCTATTTGCTAATACGGTGATCTATGATGCGAAGCAGTTACAAGTGTCAACGTCAGCTCACTACTCTCCGCACACTTGTACACGCGCGCCTCTCTCCCCCATCCACCCCGTCTCGTAACCGTTTACTTTGGGACTTTTAAACTATGGATATTGAATATTATGTAATGACCGAAAGCTTAGTGCTGACCCGAACCAAAGCACTCTCTATGTCTCTTACAAATTAATTATCTGCGCTTACGAAAACTGTTCCTGGTCATCATTACTACTATCACTGCCACTATCATTTGTTTCTGCAGAACAATAATAAAAAGAATCCTTAGTTAGTTCATAGGTAGGTACCTAAATACAAGGTAGGTTCTCGTATTTTTTCCATTCTGCAAAGACTAAATTAACTTAATGCCTACTCTATTCTTTCTTCTTTTTATTATATTATCCTTATTATAACCAGGTGCCTACCCTACAATCTCAGTTACCTGAAAGTATAATGAAAATTCCGTAGAACTGGCATTGAGTTGCAGATATCACTTTGCTTTGTGAAAAAATAGAAATAAACTTAGATCCTTCCTTTTTATCATGTTGGATTTCATGATTCAAGTTAGGTATCTTTTTTTTTTAAACGTTGCCCCACACACACTCCTGTGTCGTGGGTGCGTTTACAAACATTCATTAACACACATGCACAAACACCCAGACCCGGAACAATTTTAGTTGTCCCGTGCGGGAATCGAACCCGAGACACGCCGCGCAGCAGCCAATTGCTCAGCCACTCTGCCAAACGTGTACCTTTTTTTTTGTATCGCATCTCGCAGGGCAACCTAGAAGGTTGTCGACTGCTTAACCGGGCTTGCGCTAAACGTGTACCTTAATTACGTATAGATAAGCGGTCTTATGCTCTTATAAATGGCCAGATGCAAGGTTCAAATTTGATACCTTATTATATTCGCCCCAAATGGTAAACATTTATTGTTCCTTTAGAGGCGAAAAATTTATTGAGCAAAATATAACGAAGTCATTCAACAGCGGTTTTTATGCACAAATACAATTTATACGAGTAACACATTGTTTTTCTTATCATTCCGTTGTAAGAAAGATAAGAGAATATAAATGTGATAAAGTTATTTATTAGGTGTTACAAAATAAAAAGCTATTTGAATAGGTACCTATACATAAGATTGTAATTTCAAACACCCTCCGATACATATCATATCTAGCATATCAAAGCTCTAGCTTTATCCGTATGAGCTGTCTTTGCCTAGCAGTGAGGCAATAAATAAGCAATGATGATAATTTAATATAATTTGTTTCAGCGATGCTTTAGCAGGCCTACATACAGCTGTCGACTTCCTTCAATGAAGAACTTCACACA
Organism: Pyrrhia umbra; assembly: GCA_963891755.1. Taxonomy (NCBI): domain Eukaryota; kingdom Metazoa; phylum Arthropoda; class Insecta; order Lepidoptera; family Noctuidae; genus Pyrrhia; species Pyrrhia umbra. The sequence continues at coordinate 8,860,645 of OY982924.1, forward strand.
TATAGTTATCTCATTACACAAGTACTTAATCTAATGCATCCCGGGAAAATATTCCTGCCGACAATAAATAAAACTATAGTCCACAAGTAATACTCATCATTATAAACAACTTTCATTGTAGGACCAAAACCGAATTCGTGTAAAAAATCTGTTATTCCATACATGTTATCGAGCTCTTCAAACTAAAGTATATGGAGAAGTTGACTTTTTTTTAGGTGTTGGCATAATAGGAAAAGTTTTTCATAATGATGAGTATTGATTGTGTTTTATTGTCTACTAGCTTCTGCCAGCGACTTCGTCCGCGTGGAATAGTGGTGCTCCGCTTCTATTGGTCTTAGCGTGATGATATATAGCCTATAGCCTTCCTCAATAAATGGACTAACTATCTAACACTGAAAGAATTTTTCAAATCGGACCAGCGGTTCCTGAGATTAGCGCGTTTAAACAAAATGACAACATTTCCCTTCACTGCTCTGCTCCTATTGATTGTAGCGTGATGAAAAGTATACTATAACCAGCTCAGAGTAGTTTTTGTTTCTATAGAGTTTATACAGACAGACAAAAATTTTACTAATTGCATTTTTGGCATCAATATCGATCCCTAATCACCCCCTGATAGTTATTTTGGAAATATATTTCATGTACAGAATTGACCTCTCTACAGATTTTATGTATTTTTTACTTGATATGGATTCTTCTAATCCAGCGTAAAAATGGCACGACTCAATGTGAAACTAGTCGTAGCTATTTGTATACCTACTTAGCTGAGCTTAACTTCGTGACCCAAATATTTGACACCATAAAATATTTGAATCAGCGATATTACCGCAATTACTATAAATCTTAATTAATGACTTAACATAATGCATAACAAAGTTTAGTTGCGCTTAATAATAGACATGAAACTAACACGATCGAGCATTTCAACTCCAATTAAAACAAACTCATATTTGTATAAGCTCTATCAATGTTCGTGCATGTGAGGAGAGTCCGGATTAAAGTGAGTTTGTTGCCAGAGCTCCTTGTATTGGAATGCATTCGGTTACCTCCGTTTTACTGTAGATAATACCTACCGCGCTAACTTCTGTAGTTCTCAGCTTTTTAATGGACTTGTTTTGTTCTGCATTTTCTAACCTTGCTTTAAGCCCGTTATACTACTTTGATTCTGGATTTTACGCTTATATGAAAAGTATATTTTAGTATTATCGTGAATGTTTATGCAAATAATTTCCTATTTTTTTTGCTTCTATAGGAAAATTCAACTGGATAGCAATCAAGCAAACAATGGCAGGTCATGTGTTCCCCTCTGCCAGCTAAATCGATGTTCCTTGATAGGTGAAAACGGCAAAGGATAACTTTCACGGCTGACGTAGGGTTAACAAGTATGATATAAAGTTATATTCGACTAAATAAAAACGTACTTTTTACTTGCGCGTGACCTGATACGCACATAGCCCAGTTTGCAGTAATACGTACATTAAAGTTGCCCTTCTCGTTTCTGACATGCGGAATGAATGCAGACGAGTGGAATACCCAGACTTCGGTACCGGATTTTTTAAATCCCACGTCATCATCGCATTACAATTTGAAACGAGTTCTCAAAAGTGGCGACATAATGGGATTCCTACTATTAGAAAAGATTCAGCTGCTAGTCCCAGACATCGTTAACGACGTACCTAGGTTCTCCCCTTTCATTGACAGAATTCTTACTTAGGTGGTTTACATTAAAGTTTCTAACTTACGAGTTTAAAGCTAGTTTATATTATACTAGCTTCTGCCCGCGACTTCGTCCGCGTGGAATAGTGGTGCTCCGCTCCTATTGGTTTTAGCGTGATGAAATATAGCCTATAGCCTTCTTCAATGAATGGGCTATTTAACACTGAAAGAATTTTCAAATCGGACCAGTAGTTCCTGAGATTAGTAGCGTACACAAAAAAGTAACTTTTCTGGTTGATTTCTTACACCTTGTGTCCGAAAAACCCAAATATCTTACGGAACCCTATTTTTTTCTAAAATAAAATTATAACCTATGTTACTCGTGGATACTGTAGCTTTCGAATGGTGAAAGAATGTTTAAAATCGGTCCAGTAGTTTTTGAGCCTATTCATTACAAACAAACAAACAAAGTTTTCCTCTTTATAATATTAGTGTAGATTATACATCAAACAAAACTACTTATTATTTAGGTTTGAATTATTAAATTACTGGGACTTGAAATGGCCTCATTTCAATTACCATAAAATCATAAAAAAAATATTTCTTTAATTAATATACTTACGTAATTACTTACATATAAATTTCATCTTTAAATATTACTTTTAAAATATATATTATTAGATTATTTTGTAATTAATTTATTCAGTTTGCAACACTACGTTCTATTGTCGAACAATTGATATTAATAAAGTTACCCACATTTTGTTTTTGTTAACATTTTGAAGACAATATGTCATGAATCATGATTTCCTTTAAAGTGAAAAGACAGTCGTGTTCGAGTTCTCCCTGTGAAAGGTTGAGTTGTCCCTTATTTATTATTGTACTGCAGGTATATAATGTGTGTAGCTATTGTTTGATGTGTTAATGTACCGTACTAAAGTGGAATATAACACTTGTGAAAAAAAAAGTGTAGGTTGTGGACTTCATTTCTATCGATGTTCTCACAAATGCAGAGGGGGATCGCAGCGAGCAGTTTTTGGTCAATAATGAAGATTCTTGTTTGAACTGATTTGAGCCGTTTACTGGTAAGTTTTAATAATTAATTACAATTATTGTAAACCGTGACGTGCATTACTTTACATTTCATCCTAACCGGTTCAGCCGTTTCACGTGAACAAACCCACTTTCGCATTTATAATATTAGTAAGGTCAATTTTAAGGAAGGACAAATACATATCTAGGTACAAAAAGACCTATGAATTCGTTCACATGTAACATACGAGAAAAAGAAACGTAGGATGTAGGTACTAGGTGTACTTTATATCGTAAACAAAATTTAATAAGGCTATAATTCCTATGACGTCATACGATAAAACATTTAGGTCTACTTACGCCCAAACCCTTCATCCGAGCGTTCGATTCAAACAGTAATATAAGTTAAACGAGAAGGTATCTTCTAAATTTTAGCGTCCGTAAAGATGTCATTACGCTGTACGACGTAAGAACTCTGAATATCCGTTTTATTGTTTGAATATAAAGCCCTTTATTATTACTCTGTTTGATTGTAACACGTTTGAATCGAGTTTATGATGAAATTTTACATATTAATCATGGAGATAAAATTGAGTTAGCGGTGTTTTGAATTGGTTTATTGATCACGTCATAATGTACTTATCTCGGTACATCAACGTTGGTTTTAACTGTTACTAGGGGATCTACCCACCTATATTTAAAAGTTTTTTCTAACTGTACCAGTGCTTGCTTTGTAATTAATCTCAGCATTTAGATGAGCTGAGAATACTGGGCAGAAATCTACAGTCTGTTAATACGTTGCTGCTGTCGATAGCGGGTAACCAATGGTGTTCCAATAGGGTAATTGCTATTTGAATCTTGTTTGTGGGATTGGCAAGGAGGGCCAATAAAAATACCTAACTTACATAATTTAGTAATACACTGGCTTTCTGCCAGGGGCTTCGCCCACGTGGGCTATACGAATGTAAATTAATTAATAATTATAAATGACAGAGCTTCATACAAACTATGCCCCCTTTTTTACCCCCAACCACCCAAACGCCCAAATTAAAACCAATGCCCACACTGATACAGACGCCAACATTGATACAGACGCCAACATTGATACAGACGCCCAAATTAATACCAATGCCTACACTGATACCGAAGCCAACTTTGATACCGACGCCTAGACTGATACCGACGCCAACCGTGATACCGACGCCAACATTGATACTGCCGACTAGTGCCGACTACACTGGTACCGATGGCTAGACAGATACCGGCGCCCATATTGACACCGACACCAACGTTGATACCGACGCCAACATTGTTACCGACGCCTACACTGGTACCGACGTCTAGCTAGACAGACACCGACTCCCAGACTGATACCGACGCCCAGACTGCTACCGACGCCTAGACTGATACCGATGCCGATACTGATACCGACGCCTATACTGATATCGACGCCTAGACTGATACCGATGCCTAGACTGATACCGATGCCTAGACTGATACCGACGCCAACGTTGATACCGAAGCCAACGTTGATACCGACGTAAACATTGATACCGACGCCAACATTGATACCGACGCTAACATTGATACCGCCGCCGATACTGATACCGACGCCGATACTGATACCGACGCCTAGACTGATACCGACGCCGATGCTGATACCGACGCCTATACTGATACCGACGCCGATACTGATACCGACGCCTACACTGGTACCGACGCCTAGACAGACACCGACGCCCTGACTGATACCGACGCCCAGACTGATACCGACGCCTAGACTGATACCGCCGCCGATACTGATACCGACGCCTAGACTGATACCGACGCCAACATTGATACCGACACCAACATTAATACTTTTACTTTTACTTTGCTGTGCCCGACAGGGTCCATAATGATCTCATAATTATAATTTACCACCTAAGAAACACATTGTGCAATGCAATAAATCAGCGGTCGGCAACCCGCGGCCCGCGGGCCGCATGCGGCCCGCGGACGTCTGACTTGCGGCCCGCGAATGTTTGGTAAAAAAGTTATTACCAAAATAAAAAATACTAAAAATTAGTTTAATTTAAATGTTAGTCAGTGTCTCTAAGCCACTGTTGTTAGTATTTTGCCACCGGCTCATGAATTAATGAAATACGCTAGATGTATGGCTTCAAGGTAAAAAAAACCTGCCAAGTGCGTGTCGGCAAATATTTTTTTAAGCTCCCAAACACGTAAGGTGGGGATGATTTTTTTTCGCGTATCCCTTCGTAAGTTTTATCATTGGATAGGTTTTTCGAAAATATAATGGGTGTGTCAAGACCATTTTTCGGTTAAGGGGGCCATTTGCGAAATATCTAGTTTTTAAATGCTAATTTTTGTTCGATACGAGCACCCCCCTGGTGCTCGTCCCTCCCCTATCCCTCTAACTTTTCAATGGCTAGAAATGTGAAAAAATTCACAAACGTAGCACATGTGATCTACTAATGTAATCTACTAAGGAAAATTATCACGGCTTAGTAGGCATAACCGGCAGGGGCGTATTTACCATAGGGCCAAAGGGGCCATGGCCTGGGGCGGCAGGCTGCAAGGGGCGGCGATGTTATTTTTTTTTTAAAATTTGATCATCCTATCATATCAGCCCAATTATTGTGATCCTAAAAATAAAATCGCGCTTGCTACGCTCGCGCCTACAACTAATCTTATTTAGTTTTTGCTACAATTTTGAGTTCTTTACTCCAAACCTTATTATGCAACAAACAAAAACAACTCAAAAGTATTTTTTTTATTGTGATCCTACAAAAAATTCGCGCTCGCTTCGCTCGCGGCTTCAACTGTTTTTGTTTTATTTAAGATTTAGTTTTTGCCACAATTTTGAGTTATTTACTCCAAACATTATGATGCCACAAAAAAAAACAACAAAAAAATTTACATCCTACAAAAAAATCGCTACTATTATATACTATTATACTATGCTACAATTTAAGAGTTCTGTACTTCAAACATCATCATGCAACAAACAAAAAAAAACTCAAAAATAAAAATTATCATTATTTTATTGTGGCCCAAAAAATACGCGCTCGCTTCGCTCGCGCCTTCATCTGTTCTTTTCTTTTAACATTTTGTTTTACTACAATTTATAGATCTTTACTCAAAACGTTATCATGCAACAAACAAAAACAACTCAAAAGTGAAAAAAAATACTGTTTTGCAAAAATAAAACCGACTTAAAAATACACTACAAATTGAAAAATAACTAATACATCGTTCTAAAAGTCGGTGTCTCCAATCGTTATTGTTTTGTGTTTTTTCGCCACCAACTTCAAGAACGATCCATTAGTTAGGTTCTATTTTTCCATTTTTTTTTCATTTTTGTAAATGGGGCGGCAAAGTTAACTGGCCCGGGGCGCTAAATCTTTAATTACGCCTCTGGTAACCGGTTACAGAGTTATACTAATCTAACTAAGACCTACCACGGAACCCTAGTGCGCGTGACCCGACTCGCACTTGGCCGGTTTTATGGGAAATTATATGTAGGTATATCAGGTAGAATCTAGGGTAATATTACAAGTGCGGCCCGCCTATAGTTCATTTTGCTACCTTGTGGCCCTTGCTCGCCAAAAGGTTGCCGACCGCTGCAATAAATGATCGAGTATTGAGTATTGAGTATAATACCGACGCCATCATTGATACCGACGCCGATACTGATACCGACGTCGATACTGATACCGACGCCGATACTGATACCGACGCCGATACTGATACTGACGCCAAAATTGATACCGTCGTCAACACTGATACCGACGCCTACACTGATACCGACGCCCAGACTGATACCGACGCCCAGACTGATACCAACGCCCAGACTGATACCGACGCCTAGACTGATACCGACGCCCAGACTGATACCGACGCCTAGACTGATACCGCCGCCGATACTGATACCGACGCCTAGACTGATACCGACGCCTAGACTGATACCGACGCCTAGACTGATACCGACACCAACATTAATACTTTTACTTTTACTTTGCTGTGCCCGACAGGGTCCATAATGATCTCATAATTATAATTTACCACCTAAGAAACACATTGTGCAATGCAATAAATGATTGAGTATTGAGTATTGAGTATAATACCGACGCCATCATTGATACCGACGCCGATACTGATACCGACGCCGATACTGATACCGACGCCTAGACTGATACCGACGCCTAGACTGATACCGACGCCTAGACTGATACCGACGCCTAGACTGATACCGACGAATAGACTGATACCGACGCCGATACTGATACCGACGCCGATACTGATACCGACGCCTATACCGATACCGACGTCTATTCTGATACCGACGCCAAAATTGATACCGTCGTCAACACTGATACCGACGCCTACACTGATACCGACGCCTACACTGATACCGACGCCAACATTGATACCGACGCCCAGACTGATACCAACGCCCAGACTGATACCGACGCCTAGACTGATACCGACGCCTAGACTGATACCGATGCCAACGTTGATACCGACGCCAACGTTGATACCGACGAAAACATTGATACCGACGAAAAAATTGATACCGACACCAACATTGATACCGACGCCAAACATTGATACGGACGCCAACATTGATACCGACGCCGATACTGATACCGACGCCGATACTGATACCGACGCCGACACTGATACCGACGCCTATCCTGATACCGCCGCCAACATTGATACCGACGTCAACACTGATACCGACGCCTACACTGATACTGACGCCAACATTGATACCGACGCCTAGACTGATACCGACGCCCAAACTGATACCGACGCTCAGACTGATATCAAACGCCCAGACTGATACCGACGCCTAGACTGATATCGACGCCTAGACTGATACCGATGTCTAGACTGATACCGACGCCAACGTTGATACCGACGCCAACGTTGATACCGGCGAAAACATTGATACCGACGCCAACATTGATACCGACACCAACATTGATACCGACGCCAACACTGATACCGACGCCAAACATTGATACGGACGCCAACATTGATACCGACGCCAACATTGATACCGACGCCGATATTGATACCGACGCCGATACTGATACCGACGCCGATACTGATACCGACGCCGATACTGATACCGACGCCGATACTGATACCGACGCCGATACTGATACCGACGCCGATACTGATACCGACGCCTATTCTGATACCGACGCCAAAATTGATACCGTCGTCAACACTGATACCGACGCCTACACTGATACCGACGCCAACATTGATACCGACGCCCAGACTGATACCGACGCCCAGACTGATACCGACGCCTAGACTGATACCGACGCCTATACTGATACCGACGCCTAGACTGATACCGACGCCTAGACTGATACCGACGCCCAGACTGATACCGACGCCCAGACTGATACCAACGCCCAGACTGATACCGACGCCTAGACTGATACCGACGCCCAGACTGATACCGACGCCTAGACTGATACCGCCGCCGATACTGATACCGACGCCTAGACTGATACCGACGCCTAGACTGATACCGACGCCTAGACTGATACCGACACCAACATTAATACTTTTACTTTTACTTTGCTGTGCCCGACAGGGTCCATAATGATCTCATAATTATAATTTACCACCTAAGAAACACATTGTGCAATGCAATAAATGATTGAGTATTGAGTATTGAGTATAATACCGACGCCATCATTGATACCGACGCCGATACTGATACCGACGCCGATACTGATACCGACGCCTAGACTGATACCGACGCCTAGACTGATACCGACGCCTAGACTGATACCGACGCCTAGACTGATACCGACGAATAGACTGATACCGACGCCGATACTGATACCGACGCCGATACTGATACCGACGCCTATACCGATACCGACGTCTATTCTGATACCGACGCCAAAATTGATACCGTCGTCAACACTGATACCGACGCCTACACTGATACCGACGCCTACACTGATACCGACGCCAACATTGATACCGACGCCCAGACTGATACCAACGCCCAGACTGATACCGACGCCTAGACTGATACCGACGCCTAGACTGATACCGATGCCAACGTTGATACCGACGCCAACGTTGATACCGACGAAAACATTGATACCGACGAAAAAATTGATACCGACACCAACATTGATACCGACGCCAAACATTGATACGGACGCCAACATTGATACCGACGCCGATACTGATACCGACGCCGATACTGATACCGACGCCGACACTGATACCGACGCCTATCCTGATACCGCCGCCAACATTGATACCGACGTCAACACTGATACCGACGCCTACACTGATACTGACGCCAACATTGATACCGACGCCTAGACTGATACCGACGCCCAAACTGATACCGACGCTCAGACTGATATCAAACGCCCAGACTGATACCGACGCCTAGACTGATATCGACGCCTAGACTGATACCGATGTCTAGACTGATACCGACGCCAACGTTGATACCGACGCCAACGTTGATACCGGCGAAAACATTGATACCGACGCCAACATTGATACCGACACCAACATTGATACCGACGCCAACACTGATACCGACGCCAAACATTGATACGGACGCCAACATTGATACCGACGCCAACATTGATACCGACGCCGATATTGATACCGACGCCGATACTGATACCGACGCCGATACTGATACCGACGCCGATACTGATACCGACGCCGATACTGATACCGACGCCGATACTGATACCGACGCCGATACTGATACCGACGCCTATTCTGATACCGACGCCAAAATTGATACCGTCGTCAACACTGATACCGACGCCTACACTGATACCGACGCCAACATTGATACCGACGCCCAGACTGATACCGACGCCCAGACTGATACCGACGCCTAGACTGATACCGACGCCTATACTGATACCGACGCCTAGACTGATACCGACGCCTAGACTGATACCGACGCTAACGTTGATACCGACGCCGATACTGAAACCGACGCCCTGACTGATACCGACGTCTATACTGAAACCGACGCCAACATCGATACCGTCGTCAACACTGATACCGACGCCTACACTGATACCGACGCCAACATTGATACCGACGCCCAGACTGATACCAACGCCCAGACTGATACCGACGCCTAGACTGATACCGACGCCTAGACTGATACCGATGCCAACGTTGATACCGACGCCAACGTTGATACCGACGAAAACATTGATACCGACGAAAAAATTTATACCGACACCAACATTGATACCGACGCCAAACATTGATACGGACGCCAACATTGATACCGACGCCGATACTGATACCGACGCCGACACTGATACCGACGCCTATCCTGATACCGCCGCCAACATTGATACCGACGTCAACACTGATACCGACGCCTACACTGATACTGACGCCAACATTGATACCGACGCCTAGACTGATACCGACGCCCAAACTGATACCGACGCTCAGACTGATTCCAACGCCCAGACTGATACCGACGCCTAGACTGATACCGATGTCTAGACTGATACCGACGTCTAGACTGATACCGACGCCAACATTGATACCGACACCAACATTGATACAGACGCCAACATTGATACCGACGCCAACATTGATACCGACACCAAACATTGATACCGACGCCAACATTGATACCGACGCCGATATTGATACCGACGCCGATACTGATACCGACGCCGATACTGATACCGACGCCGATACTGATACCGACGCCGATACTGATACCGACGCCGATACTGATACCGACGCCGATACTGATACCGACGCCGATACTGATACCGACGCCGATACTGATACCGACGCCTATACTGATACCGACGCCTATTCTGATACCGACGCCAAAATTGATACCGTCGTCAACACTGATACCGACGCCTACACTGATACCGACGCCAACATTGATACCGACGCCCAGACTGATACCGACGCCTATACTGATACCGACGCCTAGACTGATACCGACGCCTAGACTGATACCGACGCCTAGACTGATACCGACGCCAACGTTGATACCGACGCCGATACTGAAACCGACGCCGACATCGATACCGACGCCTATCCTGATACCGACGCCAACATTGATACCGACGTCAACACTGATACCGACGCCTACACTGATACCGACGCCAAGACTGATACTGACGCCTACACTGATACCGACGCCAAGACTGATACTGACGCCTACACTGATACCGACGCCAAGACTGATACCTACGCCGATACTGGTACCGACGCCCTGACTGATACCGACGCCCAGACTGATACCGACGCCTAGACTAATACATATCACATGATATGATATTTACCGGTTTAAGTTCATAGTGATGTGTCTGACACTTATAGTAAAGTTGCTGACACTCATAGTAAAGTTGCTGACACTCATAGTAAAGTTGCTGACACTCAGCGAAAGGGCTGACACTCATAGCGAAGTTCAATTTTATTTTTACATCAATTTCATAGCGAAGTTGCTAACATTCATAGTCAAGTGTCTGTCACTCATAATGAATTGCATGATACACTCAGCGATGTGGCCGACACTCATAGCAAATGTTGCTGACACTCATAGTGAAGTTTCTTACTCAGTAATGGGACTGACACTCATAGTGAAGTTGTTGACACTCAACGAAATGGCTGACAGTCATTGCGAAGTTGCTGACACTCATAGTATAGTGTCTGGCACACATAGTCAGTCAGTCTTTTATGAGTGTCACCAACTTTGCTGTGAGCGTCAGACACTTATAGTGAAGTGTCTGAGACACATACTGAAGTGTCTGACACTCATAACGTTGCTGACACCCATAGAGAAGTCACTGACACTCAGCGAAGTGGCCGATACTCATAGCAAATGTTGCTGACACTCATAGTGAAGTTGCTTACTCAGTGATGGGACTGACACTCGTAGCGAAGTTGCTGACACTCATAGTAAAATGTCTGGCACTCATCATTTTATTATCGGTTCCAGTTCCGGTTCCGGTTTTTCGGTTTTCTGTTATCGGCTTCCGGTTCAAGTTCATAGTGATGTATCTGACACTTACAGCAAACTTAGTGACACATTTTATACGCGTTTGCTGCTACTTACTACCCATCGAAGCCACCGCGAAACATAGTTTTTAGTAGAAAAACGTTCTTACTGGATACCTTTCTTCACGCACAAAACTTAACAGCCTTTATTCTATGAGTTAAGTAAAGCGTTCATGGCACCTCACTTTACTAAGCTGACACTCTAAAGCGGCTGAACCGAATTAAGTTAATTAATTAAACCAAGTTTAGTGTGTGGATACATCGAAATAATGATAAAAATAATAATGAGTGAAACCACGAGAGACTACTAGGCGTAATATTTCCACGTATATTTGATGCCCTGGCAGTTTGTCCCAATACATTCGCGGCCGCCGCTATGCTGTTTTGATTTATTACTCAAATATTGCTCGTATATTTGTAATATCACTTCAACCTTTGATGAATTTGACATTTTTGTTTGAGCTATATAAAAGCTATTAATCAATAAAGTTACCAATGGTCCATGAGCGCTTAAATACGGTACGCATTGTTGTCCATAGATTGTAATGGTATTATTATATTTATTATCATATCGGCAGAAAGTTATTACTTAACTTTTAAAATTGTTTAAGTTCTTTATACAATGGAATATAAGAAGAATGTGGGTTAATAAAACAAAACACTTTTTTCTGTATATATTTTATATTGAAAATGTTCTTACACAAGCTTGAACAAGACAAAACGAATTCGAAATAAGTAAATTGTGCAACAGGCAATAATAACAAAGTTGGCTTTTAGATCTAATTAAACAAAGTTACGCATAAACGCTTCAACAAATAAACATAATATAAAAATTAAGAAATTTTACATCTCGAAGCCACTGGTGAGGCTAGCACACAACGGTTAGCAAATATAAATATTTTATTGTGCACTCAACCTAACATAACTTAGTATTTGAATAAACACTATATCCAGTGTAACTAAAAACTTAAAGCAATCAATAATAAAAAGTTAAAGAGCAAAATAACTTCGGCTTTCTAAACATCGATCATAAGGCACTGGTATGGAAAGCCTCGACAATGGAAGCCATTCTGGCTTAGCTTTGCTTTCATTTAAACAATTACGCAATGTATGAAAAATTAACACTTTCGAAGTAAATCTGTTTGTACTATCGGGCTTCGATAAGAAAACAATACAGAATTAAAACACACTTACTTCACTGATTTTGTCTCTGTAATATTAAACTTACAATAATAACATATTGTGAATATGTTGAACGTTACATAGTCTATAAGTATATAACATACCAATATAATATTCGAATTATTTAAGTCTACAGTAATAGACTTGAACTGAGTATTTGAAAAAGTTAAGTTAAGTTAATTACATATTAATTTAAGAACATTAAATATTTGAATTATGTAGTACCAACGGCTTAATAAACTCAATAGCATTGTCAATAAATAATTAGTTAAGGAAGACTGAAATCTTGTAACAACTTACAGAATATTAATCTTAAATAGGTAAATGCATAGTGATATATTTAAATACACTTCAAAAACGTTTAAATATATTTGGAGTTGCAGGGAAAGGTTCTTTACTATAGCAAAATATTAATATTATTATTGAAACTCATACACCTCATTTGTACTCTAATAAGGCTATATCCGTCCGGTAGCTACACAATCACAAATGGTCTGGTAAGTCAGCCGTTACAAGAGTAACAATACTGTTCAACGATATTTTGAGGTAATTTACAAGGTCTCTCTCATATTACACAAGGTTGGTACATCACTAATTAATAATAAAAATATGTAAAATCAATCAAAACTCTAACTACATACACAGCATGTCATTACCACGATATTCAATTCCATAATTGTACTCAGCATACAAATGCATTGACATTATCACGTAAAAAAGGTATTATAAAAATATTACAAGCACACGGTTCTCAAAACAGATAAACATCGATACACTATAATGAATACATACATAGTCCATATGAAGCACTGCTCACAGCGAAGGGGAGGGTTTAGCGAAAGCCTTTCGGGCTGAAATGGTGCATGTTAAAGTGATATGCGAGAGTAAGCAATGCGGTGCGATAATCAAATATAAGTAGAAAGAACTGTGCCAACCACTCAGTGGGCGTCATTCTTTCTACTGCCTCATGTCAACGATTTTGCATCAGGCGCTGGCACTGTGCGAGCAAGTACTTCTTCTGCTGTTCGTCGTAGAGGAATATCACCTTGCCTGAGCCGGAGGTCGGGAACATTCCGAGCACCTTCCTCTTAGCAGTGGGGATGTACACGCCTTTGTTGACGGCTGTAGGCACCTCGGGGAGCTCTGTCCAGAGGTACGTCCATACGATCTGTTGGATCATTAATACGTTATCATTTTTGAGAAATATATATATTATAGATAGTTTTAACTGTTTGTACCTATAGCTAATTTCGTGTTTACATTGAAACCTAGTTAACAAGAACACAACTTGAAAAAATAATATTTTTTAGTTTTGACCTAAACTAAACAAAATTCAAAATCGCTGTTTCATTTCGATGTTGAGTTTTGATAAAATTTTCCACCTTGCCCATGAGGATATTAAATGATCAAATTAGCATTGAAAACTGAAAATCGAAATAGAACACAGAGATTTTTACAGGAATTTCATTAAACTTATGAACCTTAATAAATGAATTTATTAGTGACATTGTGAGACCAATAAACTGTGTTTCTATCTTCAGTTCAACTTTAATATCAAGAGATAACAAAAACTTTTTCGATACTTTACGGTACACATGTGCTTATAAGTCAGGTGCTGAGTACATTCATGAAATATTTACGAGTTGCAGGAACGACCGCCGGGATGAGTTCCGTATACATTAAACATGACCTCTCGACTTTCGATAAACAATTTCATTGGAAAAGATAACATATTATTTTTGTATTTAGAATATTCCATACCTGCCATCCACCGAAGACATTGTTCTTCTCAATGTATAGCATGCGCTTGTCAGTGCACATGACTACCTCTTTGCCCGGTATCACCCACACGTGAGCTTCGTACCGGTCCGTGCTGACGTACTTGCCCTGTTTAGGAACAAATATGACCAAATAAGAAAAATATGGTTTGTAAGTGAATTTTTGTTTGTTAAGCTGCTTTCAGACTACGCTATAATATAATAGCATATAGTATATAGCTCATAGCACAACAATATCGCGCACCATACATAGCCAATAATATATAGTACAGTACAGTGTGAACATGTCCATAACAATGTATGGTGCGCGATATTCTTGTGCTATGAGCTATATACTATATGGCATATAGTATATGCTATTATATTATAGCGTAGTCTGAAAGCAGCTTTACGTTTTCACGATAAAACTGCTGAACTGATATGGATGTATTTTGGTACAAAGATAGAAGGAACCCAGGAAACTTGTAGTTTCGTCGGGACGCGGGTGAAACTGCGAAACAGCTAGTAATTTAATAAACTATGCTTTATACACACCTTCTCCAGCTCGAACAACATCTTGTATCCCTCGGCATGTAGCCTCGAGTAGGGCCTGACTCCGCAGTCGGGTGCCATGTACCGCGCCGGACGACGCTTCGTCACTTCCTCAGACATATCCGCGGCTCTACGTCCACATGCGCACAAATTTTAATATTAGTATGAATTAGACGAAGATGCAAAGATTATTTTCGGGATCCGGTGATATGTCGATTTTTTTTACGTTTATTTTTACCAAAACATTATTTGAAAGGTGGAAATGAAATGTTATCTTTTCACTAAGCATTATTAGTACACAATAGCATATTGCATTATAAAAAAGCTACAAAGCACAAGCAATATAAATAAAGCATTAATGACACATACACACATCAAATTCTCGAGTTAATATAAGATTCATGATATAGTAGCAAACAAATTTTAAAAATACCAACTTCACTCCTCGACCTATCTATCTACTTACAGATCGGTGCTATCTGTATATTACTTTTACTATTTGCAACTATATTCTATTGCATCTATCTATGAAACATCTAATTCAACTCCGGTAACCTCACCACCTCTTAACAGAAGTGAGCAGTCCGGAGGTGAAGTCGACGACGCCGCCGACGGGCCGCACCACGAGCCCGACGGCACCGCGGCCCAGGCCCTTCACGAACCCCCCCGCGCCGCCCTCGTGCGCCCCTTGTATCGGACGGATCAACACGCCGCGGACGCCGTCCACTACGCCCTGACGTTCAAGTAAAAATACACAGTGTTCCCGAAGACACATAAGCTAAGCCTCAGGTAAGCTTTTCAATAACCAGTGAACCGATGATCATAAGGTAACATAAAATTGCATGATACAATAATAAGCGGGTAGGACATGCGACAAACATGCAACACACAAACACTAGCATGCAAACAGAGCAGCAATCCCAGTGTTCCATGCATCACCTCTTGACGGCATCGAGTGAGCCGGATGCGAAGTCTACGACGCCGGCGGTAGGGCGCGCCACCAGCCCCACGGCCCCCTTGCCGAGCCCTCTGAAGAACCCTTCCACGCCCTGCTCGCGGGCGCCCTCTATCGGCTTCGTGAACACACCCGTCACGCCGTCTACCACGCCCTGTTCGTTTCAAATGATTGCACTACACATTTTGATAATATCGTTCCATTTAAGTTTTTTTTAATCTGTAATTGAATATTTTCTCATTTTATTAAGTCACCTATGAATTAACAAAAACTTACCATAACCAATCCTTTACCGCTTCTCGCAAGACCTTCTTGAAGATTCGCTGGCGGCTTATTGATATTATCGCGTCGACGCCGCTGGTAATCCTAAGAACACAAAATTATTGTTTATAGTCGGTACCAATTGATTTTCCGATTTTTTTAACAAAATCATAACCCATTTTATTCTAATTTTCCCACATAAATAAATAAAATGGCATTAAATGATGAATGATGATGTTAAGAACATGAAATTGACATAAATGTTACGCCATTTTGTTAATTTGTGTAACAGAATTAGAACAAAATAGGTTACGACTTTGTTTACATTTTTGGTACAAACAATTGTACAGAATTAGTATTAAAACGTGCAATTAGGAAGCAAATAAATAAATAAATTCGTCAATAACAATAAAAAAACCTAAGACTGAAAATTTTAGATATTTTTGTCGTTGTAATAAATATAATGATATTGTACCTTGTCCAGCGAGAGCGCGGCCAGCCCGTGGCCCATGGCGCCGGTGATGCGAGACACGGCGCCGGCCGCGCCGCCCACCGTGTGGCCCACCAGCGAGCGCACGCCCAGGAACAGACCCTCTGCGAACTCGCCCGGCCCTTGGATAGCGCCCTAGGTAACCAAACATTCCTTACTATATATTTTGGGGAAGGTTATTTATTATTATTAATACGCGTTTACCTTTTCAACACCTTTAAGACTGGACGGTGTGCTTAGTACTTAATAATTACATTACATTTTACACGTTATCAGTCTATACCTGAAGGAAAGATTTAACATCGATCCCCTCAATACAAGACCTAATTTTGCATTAGTATGACTTTGGTCACTTAACGACATTTATTTTCTTTTTATCACAAAATGTAAATGTATGCATGACCTACATCAATACTTCGTCATAACTCACCTGGAACGGCTCGTAGAACAGATCTTCCACGCCCTTCTTCAAGCCGACGACAAGTCCGTAAGGGTTGCCTATTACATCTAGCCCGAGAACTAGCACATACAGTTGTTTAAGCGCTTGCCCCGTGTAGTGGTTCTGTACTTGGCCGATCAACTCCTTCTGAGATAAGAATTCGTACGTCCTCTCGTAGTACGACAATCTGGTGATTAGTAGTAATTATTGATATTGATAAAAATAATTGTTTGATTAGTAATTGCATTTTATTTGCAAGATGACCAAATTTCACCCAAATCCAGACATTACTTTTTGCGTGATAGAGTTACAAACATTCATTCACACATCATCACAAACTTTCACATTTATACATTTAGGTTTAGGTTTACATTTTAAATCCAGGTCATGCAAAAGACCTTACTCGAAGGTCCATGCGTGACGTTAACTCTTGTTGAATGTTTATAGAATAGCTTCAATGACAGTTTTATCACCATCATGTAAACATCCAGGACAAATATCCAATTAACTCAATGGTCTTACTTGAATACGACGTCGTTCATGTCTGTCAACGTAACACCGATGCTCTGCAGTACGGTGCCAACGAACGTTGGCAGTTGAGTCGCACCACCGAGGGAGAACGAAACGTGAACCTTTAAAACAAGAATGTACGGTTCAAATTCGAATAGCCAAAAAGTAAATATGATTCAATTATTATATTTTGTTGCTAATTTACCTTGAGCGGCGACAAATGTAGATTGTCGTAGAAATTCTTGAGATCTGACGCCACCCCTATTGCTGCTAAAGCTTCTAATGGCTGTCCTGCCTTTTCTAAATCGAGTTGGAACGCATCCAGCTGCAATACAGAGCATTTATTTATTATTTTTTAAATTGTCACAACGCTTTTATTGATCAAGATAAATAATTAGTCAAAGATCTTGTGCCAACAATTTTAACACATTTTGTTTTACATTCCAGGTAAATATGAGGTAAGAAAATAGTTACCGCTTCTTGTTCATTGAGCAATCGTTGCGGGAACATGCCCATGAGTGCGTTGATCAGTCCCATATCCACCTTTACGTGGAATTCTTGAATTAGCACCTTATAGTACTTGTACTGGCGAACCTTACTATGTTCCATTAATCGTTCTAATATCGACACTTCGATAAACGGCTTCATACCTAAAATTTTCAATAATATTAAATTCTAAACTTTTGATTTTCTATTGGTGAAGCGTTTAGCAAGCAATCTGCCTCTCTTTTCTACATTCTAGCGATATCAAGCATTTACCTCGAGGCACTATATTCGATTTCCCCAGTCATGCAAAAAAGATTAGGGTGTAATTTAGAACAAGTGCTGCGTTTTTCTACTACGTAGAAAATATATACACTTTACAGTAGTAGGTCTCAAGTATTTTATCGAAATAATTATTTTTATTGTTTATTAAACATATTAAGGTGAAACATACGGTCTGTTCCCGGCCACTTTCCCGCTAGATGGCGTTGAAGTCAATGTTTTTAGTTTATTTGAGTTTATTGTGTAATTGGAACATATTAAGTCGTAGGAGTAGCTGTGGCGGTTCGCGGATTTTACACTTTATTGAACTGGGTCATTTCCTTGCCTCAAAATCCACCCAATTCGACAAAAATGTTGCAAAATAACATTGTCCTTGAATATAGTATTTTTTACCCACACAGACGTGGGCGAGTGCCAAGTCCTTACGTTTACGAAAATTGAGCACTAGATGGCGATTTTTCTGTATAGGTGTAGGCACAACTACAGAACGCCACCTTCTACGATATATATTATGTACGATGTACGATTATGTGATAAAAATAAAAGTTATATTTGTAGGCATAAACTATTTAATTGATTTATAATTTTAGGAAATAAATAATGACAAAATTATGTAAAATAAAACGCAGTTTACTTTATTATCTCACACTATTGAAATTATTTTTCAAATCACAAGTAATTGAAGTAACACATGCCTATTCAATCAAAACTAATAACACTGATGAGTTGTAACATAACCAATTATTACAAAGACAACATAACTCGTAAGAAATTACAATTCATAAACAAGAGATAACAACAAATCTAAAACACGATTTAGTATGAAATATACAACTATGATGTAGATTCTAAACAAACTACTACAAAAATACAATTAAAACATAAATCATTGGACTTGTTGATTTCCCCCTCTTCTGAGTCTTCTTGTCTTGAAACCACTGCTACACGGCTGCTGCAAAGAAAAATTACTTTATTTAGTATACTAGTTACTTTTTGATGAATATTATTTACCATTCACTTCAAAATGTTATTTACCATCCATCTCCAAAGCTGCTCAAAAATCAACTTTACTTTTCTTGCTTGAATTTCCAACTGATGATGAAAGACGATTTTTCACTAGAATAACATAATAATATATTTTAGACATTGAAATTGATAATTTATAAAGTAAATAAAAAGTAATAACCTTTGTACATACTGGTACATACCATTGAAATCTATACCTCTCCCATTTTTTTGAACATGTCTCAATGTTTTCTAGCAGAATAGTTTTCAAAAAAGTCTAAATCATTTTGTCATCATATTGCGGATACATTCATTATCTTGAAAAACTTCTATCACAGTCAAAGGTGCCTGAACCTGAAATAGTTTTTGATTATAGTAAGAAAAAAGACACTAAAATAAATTATAATGTGGAGATCCACTGATCTTGAGATAACTAAACAAATTTGAATTGTTCATATAATATTATACCTTGTAAAGTGCACTGCTATAGTTTTTTACTACATGATTCATGCATTATTGCACTTTCTATTTCAAGTTTGCAAATGCAGAGGAGTCTCCGTCTCCAATAAAACTCAAATAGCGACGTTGATGTAATTCTTCAGTCTTTTGAAAGGGCTTCCACAATAATTTCTGATTCCATAACTGTAGACGGTCCAGTGAATTTTTTGCAGCAATTATGTGCTTTCATATCCATGTTTCTCCTCTCATAATATTGACATGTATAACAATATTTGTTTTTAACACCAAGAAATAGATACTTCCTAGTATCTTTACCAATAATGCAGGCCTAGAAATGAAAAACGAGACTTGTAAATATTGCACAAAATAAGAAATAACACACAAAATAATATAAAGAACCTTTTTTAGATTAACTTACCATACCAGATGATAAATCAAAGTCATACCCGATCTTTTCAACCATCCTCCATCTACATATAAGTACAGTAAACAAATGGAACACCGTCTGAAGACACATGACCTTTTTGAATAGCAATTGATCTTTCTTGTTCACTAGCAGTTTTAATTTCCTCTATCAAATGTTCAAACCACACACTGCCCAAGATTTTTACAACACGTCGAAATTTATTAGTTGACAGTGTTGGAACATCCTTATGACTTGTTATACGTGTGCTGCTTCAGTATACTAGAGCTACCAGAATTGACAGTTGCCCAAACAAATGCAGTGTTTATTTTATCAATGCTCTCCGTACAATGCCTCCAAGCTTTATGACTTATCGCACATACTGCACGTGAAAATTAATTCACTTCGAAACCCGTCTTTCACTAACAAATTCAATTTGCGAAGATTCACACATATTTCGATGTCTTTTCAAAAGGAATGCTCACTCAATTACATGCTTCAAGTCCAAAATGCGATACCCAGATGTCTTAGATAAACATTTATTTGGAGCAGTTTCGACAATCAATTTGAAATGAATCAGTTTCAGTATCAGCTTGCGGCCAATAATCTCAAAAGAACAACAAAAGCGCATGTTACTTTTAAACACTCAATATTTGAATACAATTTAATAGTATTGTAATTCACAACCATGTAATGAAAGTGATCGCAGATCACAAAAGAATACAATACAATACTGCACAATACTACTGCAGGTCATCTGAATTCTGATCTGCTGAGAGATAATCCAGATCATAGATAATACAGTAATTCTTATTTGAATTTTAGGTTTCGTTCGAAAATTAAAAAGTCTAGAACAACAAAATGTAACAGTAAAATTTTAGTTATCTTTTACATCAATGTTGTCTTTATATTCCTGGTAGACGACGCATAAGAAAAAAAAACTGTATTATAAACAATAAACTATAATAACTATAAAAATAATTATACGTCTATTTGATTGAACCTTCGTTCGGAAGCCTGTGTTGCTCGAAGGATTGAACGCACCAGACAAATTTTAGGACGCGACCTTGAGCTTCTTGGTACTACAAAATAAAACAAAATAATAATAATGTGCGTCTGTCTGAAACTTTTTGCAAAATTCGTAAAAAGTGTTTTTTACGTAACCCGGCAAAACCATATTTTGAAAATCTTTATTAATTTTGTTTTGTACCTACTTTGGTAGCTTACCGATTTATAATAATTTTATCCAAAAAAATAAAAATACATTAAAATAACATGAAACACTGACTTAGTACTCAACACCGACTCATACGGCGTAGGTAATTAGTATTGTGACGAGATTTCAGCAAATCACGGGCCAACTTAATTAATTACTATATCTACCATAAATTACAATATATTCTATTAAATTGAAATCAAAAACATACTAGAAATATTCCAATTTGAATCAATGAAAATGCATAACATACAAAATATAACACGCAAGAAATTCCGCGCGCAAATCCTATCGTGGGACAATTGAGAATTACTTCAGAATGTATTTTATTACAGTCAAACAAGTGATAGAAGTTTGGCAACGCTGTTTCTTCGTCAATGTTTGAAGGTCAGGTCTAAGTTTGCAAGAGTGGCAGCGTCGCTTATATTACCTACCTACGCAAAATGGTTTATGTTGCCGGACAACAATAATTATGATGTTATAAAATAAAATTGTAAAAATTGTCATCTAGGGTCTTCAGTTTTATGTTATTTTATTGTTTTTTTTGTTTATGAATTGCAGAAAAGGAAATAAATAAATATTGTACATAAGAAATTGATTCATCATCTGTCGCCATCTAGCGTGCTAATGTCTAAACTACGCTTTTGGTTTGCTTGTCTATTCTATCCTATTCTATTTTTGTTTATGGCAAAAGTCACTCACACTAATAAAGAAATGTCAATTTTTGCGTGAATTTTACTATTATTTTTCTTAGTAAATAATGTAAGTTATTCTCTAAAAAGTTGATAGGCGTACACATTTCATTGTAGAAAGTGATGAAATTATTAGTTTGAAACAAATAGTGGCTGTGTTTAGGATAAAGCTCAATCCCAAAATGTATGGACGGACTATCGGAACATCCACCTTAACCTTAGTGATATAGGCGGTGCATAAATATATGTATTTAAAATATGTCTATTCAAGAGAAGTCTATTAAAATAATATTTTTGATTAATTCTGATTATTAGTTGTCACGTTCTTTGACCGCCAAAATCGATTTGGTTTGCTGACATAGGAGACTCATGTTTTTAGAAATGTGTATAAGGTACAAGTGGTGTGGGTGCAGTGCGTACCGCTGGGGTCGTCGTTGGCGATGGAGCGCGGCGGCGGCACGGGCGCCAGCACGACGGGGAAGGTGGGCAGCGGCAGCTGCTGGTCCAGCTGCAGGCGGTGCAGGCGCGCGTGCAGGCGGCGCGAGTGCGGCGCCAGCCCGTACGAGGCCCACAGGCCGGGCTCCAGCGTGCGCCGCAGCAGCCGCACGCTGGGCCGCAGCTGCCGCATCTCCTCGAAGTCCACCTGCAGTACACACCGGTCATTATTATTGCTGGTGTTCGCCCACTGGTACCGAATTTCGACTATTTTTTTTTTGTTTTTCTGCGCTTCTTCTACATTACTCCGTGCACGCACGCAGTCTGTTTAAAAAGGAATCTAAATCGTCCTCTTTTTTGATTATTTTGCTAACAGCTATCCATACTGGTAATATTAACGAAATCGTTAACAATTAGCCGCGTTTACAAAACTCCACAGTAAGAATCACAAATAACATATGAATGTGCAACCATTTTATGCAATACCCATCGGAAGGATTTACATTGAATGGTGCTGATAAATCAAATGACGGGGTGTTAGTTTTTGTCAGTTTGGTGAAATGTCTTGGCCTATATGAATAATCAAGCATGAATAAGTGGTAAAGAAAATAGCATACCTCGATTTTGTCGTCTATTTGTACCCTAGGTGAAAGAGGTTCAGTACTGTTGACCATCTTATCAGCCATATACCGTTGATAATGTTCTTCTAACTGCAACAGCTTCGGTCCGTCGATCTTTTTGTAACGACGTGCACCTACTTTGCATTGTTCCCATATTATACCAGAGCTAGAATGAAAACGTTATTAATTTAAACCATTAAACATTTGGCCTTACCATAAAAATTATGCTACATTTATCAAATTCCTAAAATACACAATATACAGCTTTCTGTGTTTATAGGTTAAAAATATTTGGTATACATAATAGAGAATACTCTATTCTTTATGTTATCACTAATTTTATGTTATATTTATCAAAATGAGCAGAAAAAAAATATTTTTGCAAAACATACTTAGATATACTGATGTAAAGAATCTCCAATTGCTCCGGATCATTGACCAGCGACAGCCCAATGCCCTGCATGGACAGAACTAGCTCTGTATCAACCAATTCCGCTTGACCGACAGTGTGGGCACCGGTCGCGAGTATCGGATCATCCGTAAATAATATTACTCTCTGCAATCCATCCAGGAATGACCCCCAATATACTCTCGTAGTTTCATTAATCCTAAAAATGACATTTTGTGTGAGATAATGTTCAGATTTATTTTTAGTTAGTTTATTGTACTTTTTACTTAATGTTTTTAGGATATATTGAATGCTTATTTGCTAATAATTGAATCGCATATTATTTCCGACGATTTGAATTTGTTGAATTACGTATTTCACAAATATCCAAACATTTTTCACTGGCGTGATGTGATAAGATACGTACATAAAATCTCCAAAGTCATCTTTTCTTAGGTCATTTTCGATCTCCTTTTTCTTGTAACCTTCGAATATTAAAACACGAGGTCCTGCGGGATTGTCCCACGTGTACAGCATTCTTTGCATTGATTGTAATTTCCTGAAAACAATAATAAATTATCTTCAGGCTCAAAGTCGACGATAGCATTTGGGACATGTGTAATAAACTATCGTTGCCTCGTGGTTTCACCCAAATTCATTCCGTACTTTATGTGTGAAAGAGAGCTGATCCTCTCATCCTTACAAAAGTTAATAATATAAAAAGGAATTTAAATGTAATACATTAATGTTCATAGTTTTTCCTTACCTAGTGTTAACGTTCTCTTTTTCGTAGACTGTGACTTCATACGGTGAGAAATTGACAAGCAACGCGGGTGCGTGACCATCGCGGTACTGTCGCACTGTTATGTAAGTACCACCTTCACTCAGTTGTACTTCTACATGTAGACCACCATACTGAGAAATAACACCATGATTATACCACATTAAGCTGCATTGAAAGCCATTGTGTGTTTACGTTATATTTTTGAAATAGGACACTCATAGGTTACCAATATAAAAATGCAAAGAAAGTAGGGAAAAAATATTTCTGTAGGTAAATTTTGGCACCATACATAATACATATTTGCACACATTTCATATTGGACTCCAAAATTCTTGGGAGTAAACTGAAAACCTTCATACCAAATTGTGATGTTCAATCAGTATTGTCCTTTTTGATATTATAACAAGTTTATGGCTTAGAATAACAGTATTTTGGTGATATGTAACAAATTCATATATTTCGGTTAAAAATAAACGAACCTCATTTTATTGGTGTGATATAACATAACGTGTTGTTCTTTTCAGGCGTCACCTCAAGGGCGGCGAGTTAGCACCGAAGACGAACACATAATGAAACACATCTTACCTCGTTGTCGAGCTTCAAGCAAACCGAATGTTGTTCGGTATACAAGAAAGGTGCCGCATGATGAGCGGAGCAAGCGACGCGTAATAATAGTAACTTGTCTTCCTTCTCTATGACGGGCCACAGTGGTGCGCTAGAGTTTTGTGCCACCTGGGAAATACAATATTTCAACAGAATGACATCAATACATTTACCGCCTTACTTATAAAGTCGGAATAATTTTTACACTGCTGTTACTCAACGAATCAGCAAAAATCTCACTCATAAATGCTATATAGCGTTGTTCCGAAGTTAACACAGGTGTAAATAACTGTCAAAATTAAACCCCGCCGCGAGGTGGTACAACCTCCGATTTGAGACAAGATGGCGTATTTCATTTGAATCAGCTGATTGATTTCAGTGTAAAAGAATACGATACTACGTATGACTGTTTTCAATTAAAAATAACTTCTCTAACATCAAGATAAAACCCCAGAGACGATCCTCCGACCGATTTATGTTTTTCAAAGCGATGTTATTTTTCTGTCCATGGAACTAAATATCAACTGGAATAGATCCACAACACAAAGTTAATATTAATATTTTTATTTATTATTTATTCAAATGCAAGTTTGTATCGTATTTGATTTACAAAGTCTTTGGTGTCCCGCAAGGGGCGGTACTCTTCTTTAGAATTGCTTTTTTTTGTTTCTAATATTCAAAGTCGCGAAATTTCTTCTTTCTTCTTCACATTTATTTTAAAGATTGATTGAGCCAAGTGGACCTTGATATCACGTATTAGAAAGGGATGGATAAGGTTTTCAATTCAGTTAAGTTTCAAACGAGCGTACCCGAAGATGCCTCATCCAGTTGTGTACTAGATCTTTTTATTTGTCAAATTTGCAACAGATGAAAAATCGATTTTTTTACGTCTTCATTCGTTCTTTAGTCGATTATTTGGATAATTGTCTGTGGCGACAGAGGTTTTACGTACCATAAATAACCAACTGTTAAATTATGTTTATGAGTGAACAAAAAGATAAAGCGCGATTTTGATTTAAAATAGGGACTACGAAACCCGTGGTTAAACTTTAGATTACAGTTTTTTTATAAGTAAGACGGTTAGTAACTATACAAGTAGTCATTACAAACACCTATCACATCTGCATATAAAAAAAAACAATGATGACTGATTACTCAAACATAGTCTGAATAGAAAGTATTCAATTTGTATCTTACCGTGGTCCAAGGGTCACCAGACCTGTGCAGCTCCTGATATTGAATATCAAAAGGTGCTTCATTGATGATCAGGAAGTACGGCGTGAATATAACCATTTTGGTCAAACTGTTGAATGTCAGCTGATTTGTAACTGCCACCTGTTAAATTAAAAAATATTTACATCACAAAAGGCTGTGTTATCTATTTATTTACTTTCTATATAGACTTTATCTTGCCTGTTTCTACTTCTCTATGCAATTTGACAGTATTTACCTGATAAGTTCTCCCTTCATGTTTGCAGAGAATGACACCGGAACTGCCAGGAACGTCCAAAGAGAACTTGTCGGACCATTCACCGAACTCCAGCCTTATAGCCGCCTTCTTTTTACCGAAGAAATTCTTTGCGCGGAACGAGAACAGGATCGGGTCCTTATATTCTTTAGGATGGAATATCACATTGCCAGTTTCGTCTATATTCTAAAAAAGAACAAAGTCAATAAATATTTTCGTTTTAAAATATTTTATTACTGTAAATTGGCAATGCTGCTTAGTTTCATTTAGCATTATCCTGTACCTTAAGCTTGCTTACCCGTAACCCTAAAGTTGAATAAAAAAATTGCTAAAATATTCTTCATTAATTGGATGATATTAAATGGAACTCAGGTTAATGTGTGATCATGCAATACTTAGATTTATCAATCATGCTACAAACTTTTAACTAGTGTAAACTATGAATGTGTCATGCTGCTAAAAGCAAATAAATGCAGTAGGGTCATGGTAATCCACAAGAAACAGCTAAAATGTGTGCATTTTTTGTTTTGTTTTAATGAAAAAACATTTAACAGACAAACTGATCCCAACCTTTACAATGTTACAGTGGACTGGTCTGTAGGACATGTTCAGTATCAATTCATTAACCAATTACGCTGTAACTAATAATTCCACCAGACAAAACGTTAACATTTGTAACAAGTTTAACCGTAACCTCTTAAGTGTGCTCAATGTAGAATAATGCCTTATGCAAAATAATGTAACCATGTATTTCTTAAGTGCTAATATAACGTTTGCACTTACCGGCAAACAAGAAGTATGGCGTCTAATAAATTTACTGCAACATGAATGTTTAATCTGTAATTTCATTAAAATAAAGAATCCCATACAATATTCGTTATATCAGTTCATAACATTACTAATCTAAATAATAAAACATAAATTTAACATCACAAAACCTATTGTGTCAAACTTGTGGTATGTACATACAATTTTACCAAATACTACCGGATTAGGCTATGACCCCACTGAAAAACGCATGCTATAATTAACAATAATAAATAACAAGGCAATGATCATAAATATCGAAATCAAAAAATCCTAAAACTATCGCTTTGAGACGAAGCTTGTTAGACTTAGAAAGCATTAACGGGACCGAATCGAGGATTAAACAATATGATGAAGGAAAAAAACTATTAAAAAAATATTCACAGATCATCTCAAAGATACCTTGTTGGGTGTGCTGGATTCTTTTTCTGGTTTCTTTGATTTCTGTAACCACGCAATGTATTTATGACCAATCTGGTTTAAAAGGTCTACTCCAATATTACGAATGAAGCCAATTTTACGAAATATGCCTATGACTTATTAAAATGACAAGACAACACAGTTAGTATAGCCTAATAGAGTGACTACTAAGTATACTAGTACGAGAGCCCACGACCAAAATTTTTGTCTCATAGCAATACGGCCAAAACCGCATCAAATCGATAGATACGATTATCCTGAACTCGAAAATACCAATATCAGACATTTTCCGCGTAGCGTTTGATCTGACCGAATTTTCAAAATTGTCAAAGAATTTTACCGAACTGCATCATAGCAATATGTCTGATTTGCAGACTGTAGTTGAATGATAGTTCTGAGATACCGGAAACATATTTTTCAGATGTTAGTGGTGTAGCGCAAACCCGTAAAATCACTTAAAAAAATTAAAAATGAGACAAAAAAAATGTCTCATAGCAATACGTCTGAAAATCTTTTTTATTAGTAAATTTTGGTTATTTGATGCGAACAAAACAATTTTCAGACGGAAATGTGAACGCATTAAATTTTGAGACCGTTTTGAAAATGTTAACAAATTTTACCGATCGGTATCATAGCAATATGTCTGAAAATTGTTGGACATGATAAAATAAGTTGTCCACATGTGCAAAAAATTTATATCAGACAAATTAAGTGTAGCACCTTCTCTATCAGACAACTTTTCGATACTCAGATATCATTTAAAAATCGTATTGAGGCATCTTGAATTTTCTGTTACAAACCAATGAAAACGTTGCGACCCTGAATTTATTAGATGATAATTAACAAAGAATTTACCCGAAACCGTAACATTGAAGTTGAAGGACTGAAATAAATCGCACAAAAGGAAACTGGGATGAAGTACATATAATAGACAAGGGAGATTCTTGAATATCTATGAAGGCTGTAAATTTAAAAAAAACATTTAACAGAGGCGTCGGCCAGGCGACTCCGAAACGTTATTTTCGTTTTTGGGAGTATATGCTACACTTAAAGTTTCTGAAAACAGGTTTTTGGTAATCATGGCAGCAATACGAAAAGTTGAAAAAAAAAATATCCGTATTGCTATGATACAGGTCGGCTAAATTTGTTGACATTTTCAAAAATGCGCTCAGGCTATATGCTACGCGCAAAATGTCTGAAAACAAACTTTTTCGTAATACAATTATAAAATCTATGTACATTTTCACTATCAGACGTATTGCTATAATACCGACTGTCTTTTTTTTTTGACACAGCAGAAATGGCTTCCCACGCAGTTGCTACACTTTCGACCGTTACTACACACCTAGTCGGGTTCAGAATCATACAATCTAACGATTTTATAGGGTTTTTGCCGTATTGCTATGAGACATGGTTTTGGTCGTGGGCTCTCGTACTATACCGCTCTTACTTGATAGCTTGGATAGAGAACTAAGGATAGTCGATACAACATGTTAAGTGACAATTACTGCCTAGCTTTTAAACTTCAAAATTACTCATACTTATCGTATGAAAAATCTGTCTTAAATTTAAGTAGAATATTAACGATGAGTACAAAAACGATCAGAAGCGACTCCTGAGTAAGTGTTCACACTCATCACATACCGAACTTAATGTATTCTGAAGCGATGAATGTCTTCGAATCAATTTTGAATTTTCACTCATGTTATTCAATAACATCCAAACCAATTATTTTTTGCTGCCAAAACCATCGCACTCATAGATAACACACAATATCAGAACACTTTAAAAATATCAAAGATTGTTATTAAAGAATTACTTACCCTATAGCACAGGGTGAATCCAGTTTTGTTGAGCATCCAGAAGGGGCAATAGAGAGACAAGACCTGTGTGCCTTCCATGTCCACGCTATGCATACCCAAGTCCAGCGTCATTACTGAAGGGCTGTCGTGAGATTCGAACGACCACACTGATAGCTCGGTCTCGCTTTCAGGCAGGTTTTTCGTGCACACCCAACATTTATCGAGATAGTTTTGAATCTGAAAAGACGGTATATACATTAAAGCGTAAGTGAAAATTATATAGAAAGAATAATATAAGGTCATTTTATATATTTCTGTTGTCATGTGTTTATTGACAGAAAGTATTTACATTATTTACAATATATACATTCTTAACAATATAAATTTAAAAAAAAACTATAATATTAACTATAATATAGGTCATTTTTGTTCTGTTATTTGTACGTACCATAATAACAATAGACGCCCGATTAGGCGACAGATGTGACAAATGGAACATCTCTCCCGAGCGGAACACTTGTGTCCTCTTCAAGCCTAGCTGGGAGACCACGATCTCGACGGGCAGGCAGTTCTGTAGCTTGACGGCTGGCTTTAGTACAATGTCGTAGCAAGACGAAGCGAATGTGTGCCGGGTCGTGTTCTCGTAGAATACTTGTTCCATTGTACCGACGGCCTAGATTTCAACGACACAAAAAAATATATACACTGTTTCCTACTACTAGGTACTTTTTGAGGTTTTGAAAAAAAAGGGCTGCCTACTGAAACTCAACAATATCCCAACGTCAGAAGTCGGGGATAATACTTTTATGGCATACCCCACAAGTAATTAACCTTAAAAAAACTTTGGCAAGAGGACTAAGATATACTTTAACGACACAATACCTTTAAATAGAACTTCTCCCCGCTGTTCTTATCTTTAGAATCGCACTGCAAAAGTCTGGATATCTTAACTTCTTGTTGAAGTTCACGCCATATGAACGGTGATACAGATACTGTAAAACCTGGACAAGAATTTAAGGCATGTTACACAAAATATAGTGGAAAATGAATAATAATATAGCAGTAAATATCAAGGCTACAAACATACCTTCAACGGAGAAAAACAGCTCTGCAGTGGGAGTATGAACGGCTTGCAGCGG
This sequence comes from Pyrrhia umbra, assembly GCA_963891755.1. Classification (NCBI taxonomy): domain Eukaryota; kingdom Metazoa; phylum Arthropoda; class Insecta; order Lepidoptera; family Noctuidae; genus Pyrrhia; species Pyrrhia umbra. The sequence continues at coordinate 8,891,548 of OY982924.1, forward strand.
CAGTCGCAAAACGTCACCGGGTTTTACATCTCCCAGTAGACGGACCTCGTTGCCGCTCAGAGTCATGTAGTACACAGACACGTTCACTGATAACGTGTTTGTTACCTGACAGATAATAATGGATATAGATGTAAACACGTTGTTTAGAAATTTAGAAATTACCAATAAATCCTTTTTCAAAACTAACAAAATAATTTTCATAAAGTTGAGAAAAGGTTCGCATGATTGCGGGTACAGCTTTTGCTTAAAAATGTTTAATTAATTCAACAAGAGCTTACTATAAGAGGGTATTTGGATAACCTATATTCGACTTAAGACGGAATAAAATGCTAGTATTCTCCATACCTGCACAACACTCCTGAGGTATATATGCAGCGCGGCGTCCTGCATGACGACGTCGGAGATGAGTCCGCGCGGCTCGACCGCGGCCACGTGCGGCACGTTCTTCTCGGTGGGGTGCCCCGCCAGCTTGCGGCCCAGCGGGAAGTAACGCTTGTCGGCACGGTCCACGGGGATCTGCACGTCCTCGTCTATTTCTACTATCTGAAATGCGTGTTACATATTTAAAAAAACTCCATATATCTATGTGGGTACTCAATATATGTGGCTTGTATAATTATACTTTTAAAAGAGGGTATTTGACACCACTAGTCAATTGACATACTTTATGAGCTGTCAAAATGAAATTCTCCCATGGATTTTGTAAGTACTTTCTTTCCAACTCAATTCACTTACTTTTTATGATATCAAAGAAAATAAAAATCCAATTTTACAGTTATTCGAAAATTAGTCATCTTTTCATGTCCAAAAAAGATGCGTTTTTAGGAAAGTCGTGTCTTAGATTTAATTTTTTATTGGTGTCAACAACAGAGCGGAATTCAGTGGTTTGAGTTTTTTAGTTTCAATAAAAATCAGAATAAGTGAAATTGTCCATTAATGTTCTAATGACATTAGTGAGATTTGTGTAAGTTGTAGATAGATTTACCTTAACATTTAATTTGAGCGGTGGAGGCGGTTCATTCAGCTTCATTGTGTTAAGCCCACCATGTTTCAGTTGCAACGGAACACAGGCACCCGGTTCCAAAACTACTTCCCTAAAACGACACACATAAGTTACAATCTCATCCCGCAAAAGATATATTTTATTCTATAAAACATTCATAATCATCGCAATCTCGGTAAGATTCGGAGCCTGATTACTTATTACTGTTTTGTACACGATTTTCGATGTACAATCTACAGAAATATACTTTAGTACTAACCTGTAATCAGAGGAAACATATTCTTCAGTGAGGCAGACTGAGAAGTCATGGTTATCGTTCAACATTAACTTAGCAGTCAAACCCGTGCAGTTGTGAAGAACATAAGGCGCGCCGTGGAATGTTTTCGCAAATGGCTAAAAAATATATGGCCACGTATTAATTAACCAAAAAATAAAATAAAAAGTAAAAATAGTCTATCGAATTTCAACTTACATCTACTTTAGATTTAGACACGAGTGCGCCCTCAGTATTCGCACCCTCAGCGATGGCAGTTGAAAACGAGTTTCCTAGTTGAGTTAACACCTGAAACAAAATAATTCTAAATAAAATTCTATTACCAAATGTTTCTAGTCCAATCGATGTATAAAACTTCTCACCTACTCCATGTTTATGTTTGGAAAGAATTTTCGTAAAATGCAAATTAAGGAATAATTTCATCTCAATCGGTTCAGTTTTTTATGAAAGCGCCGCAAGCGAACAAATTCACATTTATAATATTAGTTAGGTCTATCTCACCTCCATGCCAGTCCTAGTAATAGTGATCTCCAGTGGCTCACTGCTCGACAAGGTGATGGTCTTACTGGCCTGTCTCTGCGCTACCATCTGCAAGTTCGACGCTTCGTCCGTCGTGTCAATCGCTGTGTGACCCTCTTGAGAATGCATTACTACCTGATCAACAAGCAAGTTTATTCGCTGTCAGAATTTTTATAAACTCACAAAATATGTATGAATACCTAGCTAGAGAAACTTAATTCAATGTCAAAATTTAAATGTATGATTGAGTAACTTAGCGACTTTATTGAACAATTCAATATCAAATAAAATTTTAGATCAATTCTTTTGTCAGGGTTTAAAATTCGTTATTTTCTTCTTTTAGTCAACCAAATGAAGGATATATTCACATATCTGGTTAAATTTAGTTAGACATTTTAAAACCAAAAGTATTACGTAAAAGTTTCTAATCAAACAATCTTCAAAGTCATCATAATCGCAGTGAGAACTTATTGAAAGAATCTATTACATGTACAGGTACATGTACAGGTTATATAGTATGTCGAAAGCGTGCTAACACATATTACCTCCATTTTAAGTTCCCATGGCACATGTTTATATTGGTAATCCTTCAGCACCTCCACGGGTTCTATAAGCGGCTCCCAAACGGCACGCTCTATGTTATAGTACGACACTTGCATCGCCCATGTCGATTCCGCGTAGAACTAAAACAAGTACCATATTTTGATATAAGTACAAACATTTTGTCATCAAACTTTGAACTAACTACGGCCACTCCAGCAAGCGGCGTTTCTTGCAACAAATGTTAAATTGAACTTGTAATTTTCATTTAAACCTAAACTTTGTTAGATAAATCAAAAATATTGTTTAAGTAGCTGAGTTTGAGTTTAAACGTCTCACAATTGACAATCAGGTGCATTAAATTAAAACTTTTTACTTTAAATATCACTTTTAGAAACGTGCAAACAGCTGCAACCTAATTCAGAGCAATAGGCTGTCCTACTATTATGAGTTAAAATGAGGAAGATACAGAAGAATAAGAACTATCCATAAAAATGCAATGAACAGTCGAATTTTTATTAATGTCGGAGAAACAAAAGGGTTTATGTAGACGTTACAGTTAAAACTTAATACTTACGTCGGAACTCCAATCTTTAACTTGTCCAGTAAGTGACGCCTGCATGACCAGCACGGGTATAGTCTCGTTACCGATCTCCATTTCAAAAGACGCGACGATTGATGGACACGACAACAGACAGATCTCGCCGATAGGAGGATTCGCTGTCATCTCTACTGGTGCATCCTCAGCGTTGATTGCCTCTTGAGCTTCCTCTATTGGAAAAACAGTATGGATATACCTCTTGCAATATTTTATTGACTTTGCTTGAAATGTTCATGTATGTGGCTTAACATTGTTTCTTTGGTCACTAATGTAGACACATCAACAGGAAGAGATACATGTTCCAGGAGTGGGACAGAATATACTAACAAGAAAGAGGCATGCAATAACTTACCAGTTTTTAAGAACCAATAGGAGTTGGGGTTAAATTCTTGAATTTCCCACGGCTTGTCATAGAATATAGCCTTGTGTTCTTCTACCTGGTTATCTTCTTCGCTACTTGTCATCGTGGCCAAAACTCGATTTAGTAGTGCTATGATATCTGTGTGCATACAAAAAAGTTTTTATTATGTTATATATGATATTAAAACATAAACCGTTTTAGTTAATTGTTTCGGGCGGAATGTACGGAAATGCATCTTAAGAATAAAGTGTCTTATTTTTAGGAATAAAGTGGCAACGGTACCTGGAGAGACGGTGATCTTGATGTCGGTGATGGCGATGTCGACGTGCATGCCGGAGAGCGGCGGCTGCGACAGCGCCAGCGACAGGTGCGTGGGCGCCAGCAGGTAGCGCGGCGCCAGGCCGGCGGGCGGCGCGCCCAGGCGCCGCACCACCAGCTGCAGCGCCGACACGCCGCCGTCCGCCACCATGCGCTCCGCACTGCGCCGCAGCTTGAAGCGCGCCTCCATCTGCGGCCGCGCACTCCGTCACAGGGGGAACACTGCGTGGATATCTCCCTACAGTAGCGCAACGCCTTCGATGACGCGCGATGCCGCCGCCGGCGTAAAAAGATATGCTAAGGTCGTTACAAAATGGGAAATAAAATAATGACGAAGCGAAACAATATTCAACAAAACACGACCGCGTCTGCTCCTTGCGCTCCGTCCCGCAAAGTAAGCGTGTTTGCGGGACGCGGTTGACACCGCCCGCCTCCCCGCAAGTCCCCCGCCGTTGCTCCGCGTAAGTACACTCGTCGCGCTACTGTAGGGAGATATCGTAATACTGTATACATACTTTCCGTAGTGGCCAGCCTTTTAATTCAAGCTTACCCGTTGCAATGGGAACGCACAGCGTCGAATAATAGCATTGTTCAGGAATACGATTAGTGTTACACCACGTTGCCGTTGAAGGGCTATAAAACCGTTATTATATTCTACCTTTGACTTATTGACTAAAAACCGCGGCAAAATTAATAATGAGCGCTATTTAAAGAGTAGACGACATTTGTGACTTTGATATAATCAAATACCTATTAGAACTCACGCAACTCCTTTTTAACAGCTAGCTAGACTTTTGTCGTACTCTCGTAGTGAAAGCTGTGCTGATAAAAAAAAATACTCACCAGCATCTCATTTGAATCGAATAACACGTGTGACGTGTCTGACAATATTCCTACAACATAATTATATTACAACAAACATTTAATTACGTACATTCAGCACCAAAGCGTCACAACTCTTCTGTTCGAGGGACTCCACTAAGATAATATCGGGCTGCTCAATCTTGATGTTGACTGTCATCATCGCTAGTTGGCGAGGTTCTACTGCTGCAGTTGAGAACGCTGTTGATCTTCGCTTCTGTTTAATTAATAAAAATAAAATAATTATGAAGTACAAAATATAATAAATATATTTTAAGTTTGAGTTTTAGAATAAACGGTACAATAGTACCAGTTTACAACTATACACACAAAAGTCATTGCGTATTATTAAAGCTTACCGTTATTGCGTCAGCAGATTTTTCTGGTATTGACTTCAAGCCTGGTACATCATCCTTGGTGGTCTTGGATGCTTCCTCTGCCATTCCAGTCGTCATGAACTCTGCGATCTTGGTAAGGAAATCCATTGCCAGGATAAGATCGAAGCTGAATATCCTCATGTCGACTGCAAAAGTTAAAATAAATTTTATGTAGTGCTACATATTGTGCTAGGAATACATAACATGCGAACTCATAGATGATAAACTAGCGAGAATTCATATTTTTCTCCCTGAAGCTTTTTAACGCTTCTAACATTCAAAGATTTTAATTCGCAAAGTATATTATTTTAAATATGGACACACATTCTTATTATATTTTGTGGATCTCCTCGATCTCTTGTGTTCACCTTATTCGCAGTTCTAATAATAACGAAACTTACTGAATGTGTCTGAATTCTTCATAGTATACGTGACGTCGATCATGCTACGTATCTTATCGTTTGCCTCCATAGTAGACTCAGCGCCACTACTTTCAGCTCTATTAGTTCGGCGCCTCTCCAGGTACCTATAAACATTTTTATACAATAATTTCGCGATCGTACAGAATTCAGCAATAAGGAGTCTCCAGAAATGGAATATAAAAAGTCATGTTGCCGAAATATATGGTGATATAAGTGATAATCATTTAAGTTAACTAATCTGGTAAATAAAAACTACTGGCTGACTTAATATGTTTTATGAATCATACAAGATCGTCACGAATCTAACTCATGATCAGTTTTCAGCAACATCTATACGTCTAAATTGATAGTTAGAGATGCTTTCACAGAATTTTAAAGAACATAGTCACTGGATTTAACTACAGATGAATAATTTCTTTTAAGACAAATCTAAAGTTTATTTATTTATTTAAGTTGTTGACAAAGTAATGTAGTCTACTGACCTCGTCACCTTAGTGCCTCTGCCAGGCCGCGTGTCATCAAGTGTGCAGTCCACAAGCAGCACGGACGTCTGCATCGAGTTATCTGACAGCATCCTTCCCTTTACAGACAGCAGTGCCATACAAAACCGTGCCAGTTCCACGTCTTGCGTGAACATCGAGTATTCTGTCGTCTGCAAGGTAAAAATAATATGTAATTATGACTGCGAAACCTTTAAAATTATAATATTTTAATATGTAAGGCTTTGTTTCACCACCTCCGATTTAATTCCCGCTAGGTTGGCAAATAATTGTATTTTCGAAATTATTCGGTTCAGACATTGTGAAATAAGCCCTTTGTTCGAATAAATGTTGGAAAAATATACTAACAACCGCTGCAGTATTCAGAAGATCAATGACGAGGCTGTCCATTGTAAAAGAGAACTTAATCGAAGTTCTAGGTTTCTTTACATCTTTGGAAGATATTACGGCGGCCACCGACTTGCTCTGAGTCCTGCTAGACTGGCCTTTTACAGTAGCTTTCGATGTTGTTTTCGGTATACCCGAAGTGGATTTATCTTCAACCTTTGTTTGACCTTCTTGTAAATTCTGATTCAGAATTTTCATTATACTTTTGTAGTCACTGTGGCCTATTGTGATCTGAAATATAATCCTTACTTATTATACATAAAAGTAATCCGTCTGTTACGCGTTCGGAAGGACACTTCTCATGTTCTTCCCCAATTTTATTAGGGTAAATTCATGTAGTAAACTCAGGTTGTGCAAAGAAACTGTGAGAAGCAACTCACTAGTTGTTTCATTACACAATTAATTACAATAATTAATTATTTTATAAACTTTGGACTATAAAGTAAATTTTAATAATTGTAATACACTTACAGCAATAGTCTTCATTCTACCAGATATGTCCAAGTCTGGTAGTGTATCGTACCACAGTGAGAGGCTACGTTTGACGAGCAATTTGAAGCTGGTCGGTCGCAATAACTTCCTCTCTTGAATCGCTTCCTTATAATCGTTCTCAAGCTTAACACACGAGACTTTCATATTTTCTAACTCAAGTGTTAATTCGTCAACAGTGACTTTGTTGCTTACATCCTAAAGAAAAACATTGAAAGTAAGTATGACTAAAGTTAATAGATAATTCGATAAAAAAAATTAAGGCCCTAGTAACATCACTATCATCCTAAAACAATTATGGATCATGATATTTTCAAGTAAAAAAACATGACTTTTTTCCTGCTTTCACCATACATTGAGCTCAAAGGGCCAAAGTCTGTTCCTCACAAAAACTGACTTTGGCCTTTTTAGCACCAGCTACAGCCACACTATATTAAGTTTTTGGTATACTTACAAGTACTTTCAGATCCACAAACTTGTTGTTCAAAGTCATGCGACCCAAATCTACGAGCATAGCATTAAGACTCTTGGAGTTCTCCGGTACTATGATTATAGGCGCAGCTAGACGCACTTTAAGGGATAACTTGGTGGAGTTAGTGTATGCGTTCTGTACGTTAGCCCGGGCCGCGTCGGCGGCTTGTGACGACGCCTCTATAATTGCCTGTTGAGCTGTTTGGAAATTGTTCAGGAATTCCTGTGGAGTAGTTGTATTATAAATAATAACACACGTAAATTTCATACGAAAACATAAGCCTATTATTGTGTAATTCTGCTACTTACCAACATGGAAGTGACAAACCAATTGAGGAATATAATACGCAGGCAGCTGACTTGACAATCTATCGACATGTTCACATCACTAACTGACGGAAATTGTTCTAAATTATACATCACTATTTGTACGTTCATCACGTCGCCACCGAGGACTTTGAGTATCTAAAAAAATTTTTTTATTATATTTTTTTTGGCATTTCATTTGTCAACAAGAATTCTTTTTGATTATCTGATTAAATATTTAACATTGGGTTGGAATAATATCAAACTGACCTCTTTATGAATAGTAGCAGGATTCAGATCTTCAACCTTGATGGACGCAATAGCGCAGTCGACTTGTGTGTAGGAAGCCTTGAGCACAAGTCCGGCTGTGGCACCCTGCAGCTGCACCATAGACAGAGGACGGCTCTCCGTCGCGAAAACAATCTCAATGGCCCCGATCTTACAGTTAACTTTCATCTGTATGCTCTCCACTTGCTTTCGACGAGAGGGTTTTGATACACTCACTGCAAATTTGTGGAATATATTTTAAACTTTGTAATTTAAGGATATTTCTTATTATTATGTTCAACTGGTTATTAATGTACCTTTTGACTTAGCTGTGATGAACTCCTCGTCTTCAACGATAGTTTCTAATGGACCGGCATTAGCTGTTCTGTCGACTGTACTCTGAATAGCTTGCAGTCGTGTCTGAGAAATTATATGGAGTGATTCAATATGAAATATCGATGAAAAACTACCCAAAAAATGGTTTTAAACTTAAAGTGATACTTTCATGTTACATGAATAAATACATAAATCAAAGGTTTTATTTTTACCACAATAATTGCTGCTACATACCTGATACTCATTAACAATAACAAGAATTTCCCTTAAGCCTTCAAGATGTAGTAGGACCCTTAAATCAGTGAAGTCTAACTCGATCATTTGTTCAACCGAGCCAAAAGCTCCTCGGAAATCTGGGCATTTTTTATCCACCTGGAAACAATAAAATGTTTATACATGAAGCTTAGAACCTTTTTTGTGTACAGGCAAAAGAACAGTCACCAACAAATAACAACAATTTGTGCCAGGTATTAATACTTAAAGACACTATTACTCTCTAATGTTCATCATCCTCCTGCCCTTATCCCAATTTTATTTGGGGTCGGCGCAGCATGTTTTCCTCTTCCATACTCTTCTATCTGCCGTCATCTCGCTAGTAACATTCATTCTAATCATATCATCATATTACTCTCTAATGTTATTAACTATTATACAGGTACTAAAATTCCTACTTACATTCCTATATGTAACAGTAAACAAATACTGATGCTGATATTGATGTTTGCTTGAGACACCTTCTTCAATTTCACTATCATCGACTATGATGTCGGGTGTTTCAATCATGTCCAGCACCTTGAGCCCCTGTCCCACCCTGTGGTGTTGCAACTTCACAGCTCCTAAGCGAATGGTGGCCTCTAGTGTGAAAGTCTTCTGTATGGCTGTTAGTTCTAACAGCGATAGAGAGAACACCAGGAATCTGTCATAACATTTTGTAGAGTCTACTGTTTTCCTGTTGATGCTGAGGACTAGTTCTGTGGGATAAATATACAAAAAATTAGAATCTTGTTTTCTGAAAGGTAATTAAAACTTGTAACTGATCTAATACTCAGTTATTAGATTATTTTTTTTCACCAAATAATAAAAAAAGAGAGCGACCTCGCTTAATTTCGCCGCTAGAGTATAAACTAAGGTCTCTAGAAATGTCAACTATAGCTGATCTTTTAGTACCTACTGGAATTTTTGGAACGAGAAGGAAAGCTAATAAATTCAAGATAAGTGAGTTTTAGTAACAGCTAATTCAAAGGTAGTCAGTAGGTAGTAGTTGTTAGTACATGTGTCAGCGTGCTTCTAGAACGTATTTATTTGTTAGAAGTAGATATTGCAGCCGGGATTTCACGCAGGGAAGGGGTTCCTTGCGTGAAGTGTTAGAAGGACATATTCAACAGACAGTGTGTCCTTCAAAGAGGATACAGTACAAGGACAGTAGTTATATTTTCTTACGTTTCCCATGTTTTCCACGGTAAAGAACTTACCTTTCATAATAAAGAAAGCTTCAACTTCAGTTAATTGTATGGAGTGCTCATCTTTTTGCTTCTCTTTAACTCGAGCATTCTCTCTCCTTTGTTTTTCCATTGGATCCAAGTATTTTAGTAACGATAAACTCGATCCTTTAGATTCACTTGGCTAAAAATATTACCGATATTAGTATAAGCTACGTTATCTTTTCTTAGGCTGCGACTAAATAATCACTCGTACGTATAATAACTAAAATGAACAAAGTGCTAAATCTTGTGAAATAATGCAATCTTATTCTAAACTACTCTTAGAATTGTTTACGCTATATTAAATGCTTATCAATTGTACAGTGAAGTCTAAAGTAAAAGAGTGAAGTGAAATTAATCACATCTACTGTCTGTTGGCAAAAGAAGTTACCACCAGCTGCTGAGATTGTGGTGCATTCTTAACAGAATAAGTTGTCTCTATCACAGAACCAGTTATAGTGTACGCAAATTTGTAGCAAAATATCTTTAAAATTAAAAACATAATAATTAATCGTTAAAATAAAAATAATCGAAACAGAATTTATTTATAATATGTACTGTACAAACCTTTAGTTGGGTTATTTCATCAGATTTCGGCAGAGGCATGCTTACTAATATTTCGCATAGCGTCAATAATCTGAAAAAATACATTATATTATTTCGGAGTCAGTACTGAGGGCTAGCACTAAAGATGCAGTTTATTTCTGTTAAGTACTTGGAGATTCATAACATAACACAAGATGTAATGTAACAAACACCTAAAACAGAATTCTAATGATCCATACAGATTCTACAATAACTATTTTCCACACAAACACAAATTTTATGAACACAAGATAAATTGATCTTTGTAGCTTTTACAAAAAAGCTCAAACGCCTATCCATTTATACGGATAGGAGTTTAAATTTTTTTTGATGTTGCATCAAATTCATCGACTGAACTGACGTTTACTATTTTGGTAGAATAGTGTTTAGTATACAAGACAATAACAATGGTCGAAACATACCTGTCTTCCGAAGCACTGATGGCAATCTTTTGCAACTCCCCTTTTACCCTGACTTTGGGCATGCGCGGGTCGTCGGTGATCAAACACTTATGTATCTGTATAACTAAATTGGTGGGTTGGAGTAAATGTAGTGGGGTTCCTTCGTCGTTAGTCGCTGCTATTGCCGACTGCCAATCTTCATTGGCATGTGCGATCACAATCTGTGCAGGAATTTATGAGTTTTATGCCCATATACTCGAACAACAGTCAAGGTTAAAAATGCTTAAATCTCATGCTATCACTAACGTGTATTGTAGCTATAAAAATTTTTTTGTAAGACTTAAAATAAACGGCACTTGAAAGGCAGTTCACTTATAGGAATGGAGTAATGCTAATAATTACTTTAATTGGCAATAGGAAGTTAATATGTTTATAAAAAAATATACTGAACCAAATCTATTATGTGCTAAAAAGGCAACCAATAAAAGGCACTCCAAGGTCCATTAGTCTATGACAACTGAATATACGACCTGAATGTTGTAAAACCTACCTGCATCTCAGTAAGTTCGAGGGCCATCTTATCATAGCTGTGTTTCGTGATCTCCATCAGTATGTCTTCATCGGCTAAACCTTCTTTATACAACTTGTGAACGTCAAGCGCATGGGAACGAGGTTCCGATTTCACTTTTATGGCACCAAGTTTTACTACTACGCATGCTTCGCCGCTGGAAATGTTTACTTATTTAGGGAAGATCTTTTTTAAGTAGTCCGATGTCGAAGTCCAATGAATCCGTCAGGGCAGTCAAGCATTGCTAACTGGCAAATTTTTTACTATGTCATTAGCTATTATGTCGTTCATGTTAATACAAAAAAAAACATCTCTGACGACTCTAAGAACTTGTATTACAATTTTAATCAGTATTACAATTTTAGCATCCATATTAATAATACTTTATTTTACCAGAAACGTTGCGTGATTGAACTGGTGGGTGTATTTACAAAGGAATACTCACTCTGTATAGACGCCAGTCTTCGGCACAATAATGTATGAGGCGGCGATGTCTATATCGAGGTCTATGAACGTGTGATGATGCACAGCATACTGCATGCCTAACGCAGACTTCTCTTTGAGGTCCGACAGTTTATTTTCTGCTACTGCTTGTAAACTAAAAAAATGATTATTTAATTAATGTAAGTACAAACTAGCTATTCCCTGCTGTTTTAGTCGTGTTTCCGTAAGGATGTACATATCCGGATAAAAAGTAACCTATGTCCTAATTCAGGGCATGGTCCACCTGTATGATAAATTTCATAAAATCCTAAAACAGGTATCCAAATCATTCACATCTACAATATTAAAAGAAAATAAGAAACGTTACTTACGTAGATAAAGCTGTAGATTCGGTGGCTGGTTTGAATACGTTAACTATTTCTATGACAGTTTGTGCGTCGTATATTATTTGTAGAGGGCGAGCTGACACCTTTACTCTTTGGTTGCACAAGCCGTCTGAAAAAGAAAAATACACAGAGATTTCATTACCAAATCCATTCAATAATTAAATGTGCAAGTGGCCGACCTCTCGTCAAATCAATTATTATACTTTTACATTGGATACGCAATGGGACTATCAATGTCCCTAAGGATCTTAGACAGTATCGTACCAAATACGATCGAATGAAAATGCACACTAGAAATTAAGAAAATCATAGAAATAATAAACTGTTAATGTCCCTTACCTAGCGGATTAGTCTCGAAGACAACATTCAACAAATTGACATTGTGAGTGACCTCTTTGGAGATGACTAGTTGGGGTTCAAACGAGCCTTGCTGTACACCAGTTACGCTGAAAGCCTTCATTTGGACGTCCACTCTAAAATGACAAAAGGTGGCATATTATGCAATACTCAACATAATCTTGTTAATAAAAAGAAGTAAATAATATATTTCACTGCATATTGGCCTGTACTAAGCTACTCCTGACTGCTGCACGTCCACGAAGTTCTATCTATTAATGAAATAAACATCATAAACTTACCGTAGCGCATTAGCACTAGGCCGCTGCTTCATATCAACTTCGACATGGTCGACACAAGCTTTCAAAACTTCCACCTCGTCGGTCACATTGAGTTGAAGTCGGTCTAGTTGGAAATAGCTCTCTATGGCCACATACTCGATCGGCAAGTGAAGAGGCGCCGAGTTCTCTTGATAGTCTATGGCGCGGAATAATTTCTCTTTCTCTTCCGGCGTCATTGCCTTCTCGAATTGTTTCACTGAAAAAGAAAATTAAAATATTAAACTTTTCTTTCCAAAGTACTTCACACTTACAGAGTTGCATGCAAAGAAAAACAATAACTAGAAAAAATTGTAGTCATATGTTGTAAGTTTTGTGATAATAAAGTAAGAAACAAACTTGAACTAATACTCTTATATAAATATATAATAACTTAATCTATGATCATCACTTACTGATAGCTGTGCCTTCAGCCAAGTCGTCTTCTTTGGAGCCTCCACCGTACCACCAACCGCTAAACCAGCCTCGAGTCTTTTTAGCTTCCTCTTCGATTTTACCCAGCCTCTCAACCTAAAAACAATATTAATTAGATCACATCAACTATCGCCACGAATGACTTAAAAGATAAGCAACTGTGTATGAATCTTGTCTACAATACATGACGATTTGCTAGTGTTGTTATATCCTCAACAGCAGCGAAAGGCAACTACGCAATCTCTAACATATTCCCTAATAATAACATCTTTTGATAACTAAATACATACCTCCATTTCAATTTTTTGCCTAATGACAACCAAATTGAGCAAGTCGAGAGATTTTTCAGCCTTATCCAGGATACACGACTGCTCAGTGTTCACTTTGCCTTTATTGTTAAGTTTACATTGATACACAGTTGCATAGTCTTTACAAAGCTGCCTGTGTTCTAACATATGCGTCCAATCCCAGTTCCTGCGTCGCCTGAGCACTTCTTCCTCTAATATGCACCGATATGCAAACTGCCACCACTCCTTGTAATGGCGTTTGTATGAAGGAACGTCTGGACGGTACTTTCTGGAAGCAGAATGTAAATTAGAATCACTTTTGTGCTGCATCATACATCATCGATTGGAGCACATAGTAATAGCAAGGCTTTATGCAATACTAGCTGTTTCCCGCGGTTTCACCCGCATCCCGAGAGAACTACTTAGCGCACCCGGGTAAAAAGTAGCCTATGTTGTTCCTCAGGGTCTATTCTATCTCTGTACCAAATTTCATTTATATCGGTCCAGTAGTTTTGGCGTGAAAGCGTAACAGACAGACAGATAGACAGAGTTACTTTCGCATTTATAATATTAGTAAGGATAATTTGACCTACTCTAATACCCACCTAGAAGTTATGAATAGGTCAATAGAACAATTAACATCAATCAAGATACCTGTAAGGCGCCTGTTTGTTCATCCTATCCATAGAATCTGCTAATAACATCATGTCCTGATATTGGGATTTTGTTAGGCTGACTGAAAGCTGCTCCATATGTAGACTCAGTATCACTTTTGGTGTACTAAACTTAGGAGTGTCGCCCTCTGGTTTAGGGTTTAGTTTTAATTTCGCTGTTGCATTTATAGGACCCAGAGCTAAAAGAAGTTTAAAATTTTATATTTGTCTAAATGTAATTTGCGTGTTTGTTAACATGGCACAAGTATTCTATCAATAAGACTTCTCATCGTTGTTCAATTACCCAGATAAAGTACTTTGTGATTAAAGGACCATGGGCAAAAGTGTATGAGCTCCGTCCCCACCTACCAACACAAATGAAACTGGTGCCAATTGTTCCTAAAGTATCCACTATTTGCTTATTGTTTAAAAAAAAGGTTTTATACCTTTTTTTTAGATAAATCAGTGGGGTTATAAAAATAATTTATTATTAACAAGCCGGCCCAGCGAACTTCCTACCGCCCCATAATTATTTTTTTTCGTTATTTTTCCGATGTTTTAATAATTATTCTGCCATTTGGGATGGAGACAAATACAACAAATAAAAACCATGAAAATCGGTCTAGCCGTTCTCGAGTTATCCTCACAATGCTTATAGTAAACAAATAAAAATATTCAGTGTAAAATTATTGCTCGTTAGAGGAGGAGTTCATGGCTAACACAGATCGACCGGTCAAATGCACTTGCCATGCATGCAAACGCGTTTTCATGCTGCTGCGATTCTCCAGTGGATTGGAGTGTCGCAGTGTGGGTGACGGTTGGGTGCATGCGTCGACCAGGACAGTTTATGCCTCTGCTTGTTGACTGGTCGAACTGTGGGGTCGTGCCGAGTTGCTTGATGTGGCTGAAGGGTGTGACCAATCTTGCGCGTTAGCTACAGGCTAGATGGTCATGAACCCAAAGAAGCCGTGAGTGGTTGCTGGCTGGGTGACACGCTAGTTGCTGCTCGATGATGGTAGGAGGTTGAGGGAGAGTTGACAACGATGTTGAAGCTCTTGACATCAGGAGATTTGGCTGATGTTCATCACGTCGGGGTCACCAATATGGAGTATCACTTCACATTATACACCGCCGTCCTTTATCGTGTACGAAATATTCGCATAGAAAAGTAAGGATACTAAGAAAGTCCAATGCATTTGGCCAACATCCCATAGTAAAAAAATATCATCTTGATAAGAGATGTATCAATTGAGCTACATTTAATTTCTGTTGATGGGTGAGGACGATTCCGCCCATGGTCCTTTAATACTTTTTTTTAGTAGTATAATATTGTTTGTACCGCTAGCTTACCATAGTTGTAAAATTCTGGTTTAGACGATTTTGTGGCAATCTCTTTCTCTAATCTGTCCTTTATCTCCTGAGCACCTGACTTCGAATACAGTTCAGTTGCAGGATTCCAGTATATTGCTAAACCTTCCAAATCCAAAATCTGTGAATATGAAAAAAAAAATTATACATGTCAACTAAAAGATCCGAAGGTATATGATTAAAACATGTCAAAAACTAATATGTAAGTATATGAATAAATACATTTGTTTGTCCTTTATAGGTTCAATTAGATAAGAACATATATTTCTCATACAGACGAGCCACAAGCTCCCCCAAAAGGCTAGGCAGATGATGATTTTTCATACAGACGGAATATCAGGATTACCTTGAAAATTTTAGTAACAGCATCAGTTATGACTGCTTTCTGCCAGTTTTCGTCAGTGGTCTGGACGGAAAGGTTGTGCAGGGTGATGCCGAAAGAAAAGGGTGCTTTCGGATTTGTAATACTGTCCTCATATCTTATGTGTATATCTGTGATCTTGAGCTGAACATTCTTGATTATCTGAGTCACCAATTTCTCAACGAATGTCTCGTCGAGCTTGTTCTGATCTATGGATATAATGAAAGATTAATCCAGCGATGGAATAATTAGCGATCTGAACTGCTTTAATTGTGTGTGTCATATAATAATTCTAAAACTTAGACTTTCTATATTTAGTCAGACAAATATAAAATATAATGAATAATGAATGACAATCGTGACTTACGAATGAGTTTTCATCGTGTAAAAATAATCCATAATATATTTCATTGTGAATTCTTATATCTTTTTAGGGGTATTTGGGAATGACATAGAGTATTAAAAAAATAAAAGTCATAGGTATTTGCTAAAAATACATGCATACGTCATCGTATAAGCATATCATTTGGATAACCTTCACCTTTATACTACTTAATAACGTATAAATATATGAAAAATAAAAATGGTGCCATTTCTACAAGGTTTTCGTATTCATGGTCAGTAAACTGGACTGGTTACAAGTGTGCGTGTGAATTGAAAAGTAGGAATAATATTTTGGTTTTTATCTAAGCACCTACATTATAAAAATATATACATGAATTTTATCAAATAACCCATTTGTGCCCTGCAATTTTCATGATAAAATTTGTTATACATTTTTATCCCGCAATAATTTAATTAATAGAAGACGATAGCAAATCGCAGTCCAGACTGATGATAAGATAATAATGCAGAATTAATTAATGAATGCAACATTAAATGCTATTCATTTTACTGGAATATTCGGCTGTAGTCTTTATAATTTTAATAATATTACTTTTAACTTTGTACACAAGACGAGTTTTGAGTTATCCACTGAAATTGGGCAGCCTATTGTAAATAATCAGGTTCAAATCAGTTCAGAGAACTTAGCTAAATTGGTGTCCTTACATACCATTTTTAGAAGTGTGTTAAAAATCACAATACCTTTTAGCGCCTCCCTCTTCTTGGCCTCTTCCACCCTAGCCAGTTCTGCTTGCTTGGCAGCCAGAGCAATCTTCTCTTCCTTTTCAGGATCATACTTAACTTCAGCAGTGGGATTGACGATCAGAAACAGTCGGTCAACTGTAGCTTCAACTGATGCGCCATAAAGATTCTTCCAGGGTATTTTAAGTACCAGTTTTCCTGTATAAAATGTTAATTATAACACTCTTAAAAATATAATTAAGTTCTTTTACCTTAAACGTTTTATCAAGTCCCTCCTCCCCCTCCAGTTAACCTACACAAACGTATGACCCTGTGACCTCATTATTAAGCACTGAAGCCCAAACAGTATGTACACTATCTATCGAACTACCAGACGGATAAAATAAAATTGAATTTGATATCCCATTTCTTGAGAAATGTTAGGCTAATTTATTTTAACATCATGCTTCAACCCTTAGAAGAAAGAAGTTTGGGCGGGTGGTATTGCGAGGCACAGCTAGTAATAATATATTGTGAACCTAAGTAGCTACGCTTATTATTAAAAATCTTAGGACTAAAGTAACTTTGCCTGTTACACAGCAAAACGGCTGGACTACTTTCAATAGAATTTTGTATGGTGATAGATATAGAAACCTGTGGAGGGACAATAGAGAGTGCTATCCGGGGGGCAAAGTAGTTCCCCCAGGACGTGGCTGATACCTCTAGTACATCATAATAGTGATTAAAAAACGTGAAATATATAATTCCTACATTAACCGACTCATTTTATCTTGATTGTTGCTGCTCAGTGCTCATACTTCATGCTATACTAATACATAGTACCTTCTTAACGTCCGCCATTAGCAGTTAATGTGCTAACTGCACAGTTTATGAGGCCAGTAAGCTTTACACGTGGACTAGGTGCTGTGTGGTAATTTAATACTTTTATTATATTTACTTTTAATAGACCAACATTTCATAAAGTGAGACATTAATTTTACATAAAAGTAACCAAACCATTGTTTATGTTTAAAGCCTATATAAAAGCAATTAAGATAAGAAGCAACAAAAACCTTTTATGATGGTATTTTATACACATATGGGGAGACCTACAAACTGTGGCATAGATTGATAACGATGACAGTGCATCTTGTTTCCTATCTGATAAAAACCACTTGCCTGATAGTAAACAACAGGCAACTCATAAGGAGTATTTTTTAACAGCACGGTTACATGTGATATTATTGTACTTAACCAATTATTTATTGAGACTATAAATCATTCCATTATCAGGTGACCAGATAGATAATGGAATCATTGATAAAGACTTTGTTTTAATAGGTAGATTACTCATTGTTTATTTTGATTACTATAAAATGGCCTCTCAATACACTCAGGCGATAGCAGCTGTTGGAGTATAACAAAACTTGGGTCATTTTGCATTCTGTCTAAACACATGGGATTTTATAGGTATTTATTTTCTAACTTGACTGAGATTACGTTATTATATAAGCTGAAATTCAGAGATTTTAATTATAAGATTTCTTTACATTTGAGTGATCCTAAACTATGTTATTATATTATTTTGAATAAACACACAAATATTAAGTTATCAATATTTTCTAATCCAATAAACAGCCTTTTATACCTAGACTCAGATTAAAATAGTAATTACTTATGTTCAGTCCCGATACTATGTTAAAAATAATTTCATGTAATATAAACATTTTTCCTCTTACGGAAATTAGGTTCACATTTAAACGGTTAGTACATTGGCCTTCAGATGTTCCAAAAACAGAATAGTACTGATTTGATGGGATGATGTCACTCAGACAGAACATTATGACTGCATTACAATTACAAACAGGGATACTATGTATCTTTGTTGCATGTTAATTGGTGACTGATGTGATAACCTTGCTTAATTGGGTAAGTTGGTTAGTTACCAACCTTTAATAGATAGTTTCAGTGTTTGTTTATTTACTTTGTACACTCTAGGATTTTTTTATGAACTCTCTAAAGTAATAATGATAATAGTATTTTTTCTATTTATATTTGTCTCAAAATAGGTAAAATTTAACTTAAAAACATTAGCAGAAATATTATCTATGTATTTACATTTTAGTTTAAAAGACAATGTTATATGTACTATAGAAACCAAATGGAGGATGTTTCTAATTATTGATAACAATTCAGTATGATAACTAAGAGTTTAGCCTCACACACATGGCACCAAAATAAGGCAAAATACATTGAAAAAGTCCCTGACCTGCCATTAATTAGTTAACAAGAAAATAACAATTACCCAAGGCAATGTAGAATGTAAAGCTGTTACAGATTTCCAGTTAGAGCTTTTTCAAAAGGTAATATATATTCTTTTACAAAGTAATAATTTTTCATGATCAATATATATTACTCACCCAGGTGTCCATAAACTGTCTGAACTGGTATATTGAGTTCTTCCAAGGCATTCTGCTTGAGTATGAGATTTTCCAGCACGACGTCGCCTGCAAAACATTTACCCAAGACGTAAATAACCGCAATCAAACTAGTGCGGCAACTATGACATCATTCTGGTGCAAAAACTTACCGCCCCATATTCCTAGCTTCAACTGTGACCTGTTCAGATTCTCCACATAATTCCCTAGGAATCTGTTCAACACGTCCACGACAATTGATTCGAACACCATCGTGAACTATGAATTTCTTATTTACTACAGAAAATTGAAATTTTCAGCACTCATGTCATGGTCCGGCGTAACACATTATTGCTATAATTTTAACCAATACACTTCAGTATATATTAATTTATAGAAATGTTCAAATAATAATAAATTTAGACACCATTACGCGCGATAGACTGATTTGAAAAATTTAAAAGTATTTCCAGAGTTCAAGTCAACTCACCGCAGCGCAATATACCAGTGTTACAAGTTGAATTTTGCATTACCCCACTTCTACTGATATAACAACCTAAAATAAAATGTCATGGATGTTTTAGTGAAATAAAGTACACATTTTAGAAATTCTTCACTATGATTGATAATAATGACCATCGGTTAAAATTATTAATTCCTTATTATTATTCAAATAAACTTATTAATATTCTAAATAAAAGTTCATTAAAAATATTTCTTTGTACCTTTAGTGACAATTTCTTACCATAAACTTTAGCAAAACAGCTACTGGCAATATCATTATTTTACTGTCAATTCGCTGTCAACCTGTCACCCGACATGATGTTCAAGGTGGTCCAAGGATCCTGCCGGGGCTGCGGGACGTTCGAAAGAGATACCGCGCCCCCGGTATACAAAGGGCCGAGGAAGGAACATGGATGGGTCTTAGTCAGTAAGAGTCTGACACTCTCTCCCGCCTCACCCACGGCGGGAGGGGTCATTTGATGATTTCCCATCCGAAAAAAAAAAAAAAAAAAGGTGGTCCAAGGATTTTCTAAAAGTGCAGAGTATATAACACTTGTAAAAGTGAATAGCTTAAGAAACAATTTTAAATATTGAAAAAAAAATTCAGTGTAAGCTGTAACAAATAAAGTCCATATTACGTTCTTTCTCTTCTGAAGGGAAAAATACTCCGGGCAGAACAGAGAATCCTTAGTTTGCTCTCCTTTTCTTGCACCTGCTAGGTACCGGATGTCTTTCTAAATATCAAGCATGAAGTAGTGTAGTTGAAGAATTGATAACAAAAACTATCTATTACATTTTTTAACAGGTACGTTAGCGTACATTTTACACATTTGACGTAGGTACTATTTTAAGTCTCCCATGTGTAATGTATAATGGGGTCAATCTATGTACTTTTTCAACTTAACATCCATAATCATAATATATCATAGTCTCTCGCTGTCTCGGATTCTTTGCGAGAGGTATATGTTTAGTGAGTAATTTAAGTAAAACCATTGCTTACGTACCTTTTTAACCCAAAATGTACCTTTTGAGGGCTGGATGTGTGTACGTTTGTACCTCTTGGAAACTCAGTTGCGTCAACACTGTTTTTTAACGAGCATGGCAACATTAAAACCAATACAATGTCACAAGCAGAGATGCCAGATCGTCCCAAAAGGGACGATTTTTGTCCGTTTAGACATATTTACGTCCCTTCGATGTCCGTTCATATATTCCGTCCTTTTTTCGTCCCATTTCAAAAAGCCAACTATATTAATTTACTTTCTTGTTACAAAAATAACAAAACGCTGTTTTAAAAATTACAAAAATGCGTAAAACTTGTAAACATGAAACGCACGGTGTGTGAATGCAACCACAGATTACATACACTACAGATGTGATATTTTTTTACTTTTTGCTTAGTTTCCAAACTGTCCGTTTAGGCACTGCAGTCGCATTCTTGAGATGACAGTTTTAGCTAAATAAACATACATCTGAATATGTGGCATTATTAATATGATAGATCATATCTAGCTAGTCCCTAGTTGTCCTACCCAGTGACGCCCTAAGTCGAAGTTCGTTTCCCACTAGGGGGAGCCCTTAGCGCGTTGTCACTTAGTTTTAAATTTAGTTGTAAGCCTTGGCTGGAGGCCTTAATTTAATTAATTAAATTAGGAATATCTCTGCTTAGTAAAACCTACAGAACCTCTCGCCAGATGTTATTGCTTGCAAAATCACAGCAAATCTTTTGATTAGCTCTTCATCCAGCCCAGTAATAGCTGCAGTTTTATTGGGAAACTCGAAAAAAAATATTGCTGTTTTCCCTTTTTGGTATTTTGGTTGTACGAAAAGTATTAAAACTCATTTTGGTTCCTAAATATCGAGCTAATGGGTGTACTATAAACCTCTGCCTACTCCTTCGGGGATATAGGGGTGATGCTATTTTATGTTACAAGTTTTTCCTCAATACTTCGAGATTTTTTTTTTAAATCGGCAGCGATAACCATAAAACAGAGTTTGCCAAAAAATCATAAATAATTAGTACTATAACCACCTGTAAGGATATTACGGTTTTCCTTGCCGTTTAAGAGATAATTAGATTTTTCATTTTGGCTTCATACATTTTTTTTGTTGTCTTTGGGCAGAATTAACTCAGTTGTCATTTTTCTATATTCTAAAAAGTAATAGAAGCGATAGCCAGCAAAAAATCCAGCACTTGCAAATTGAAATCCCTAAGTCTATGAAAGCCGATTTTCAGCCCACCGTGTGCCATTTGTTTTACTATTTGCAAATGCAAGCGTGAAAAGACTTTACAGTTAACCGAAAAAGATCAAGATAGAAAGCGGAACCCGCCTCAACACCAATACTTTAGTATCATTCAATCGTAAATTCGTTGCAAATTAATATTTCTCCAACCGTCCTTTTTGTCGAAAAATCGTCCCATTTCAGGTAGTGAATCGTCCGAAAGTCGACGCAGGTACTGGCAACACTGGTCACAAGGCGATTTCCGTATTTTGGGTTAATTTCTTTTTTATACAAACATAAGTATATATTACATTAATGCGATGTAAAAAAATGCTGTGTTAATTATGAAATAATGAAGCTTAATCTTTTTGTTAATTTATTTAAAAAAAATACATTTAATATTGTTGAGTTTGGTGACAATAATATCACAATGTTTTGGATTCTCGGCAATTTTATCAACAAAATTAATACGCTAGGAAGGTCATTTTCAATGAAGTTTATAAGTTTTTAATTAAGTTCGATTTTATAGGGTCATGATTTATTCCGTGGCTTTAAACGATAGTTGATTAAAAACAAGTTATAATATAAGGACACCATGCACCACTTTTTTTTAAATAAAAGTTTTGTTACAAAAAATACAGCACACTGACATATCAAAAATACTTCTGCATCAAATGAGGAGGCATTGATGCACGGTGCACGCCAGCTGTGGGCGGAGCGGGAGGAAATGTTACTGCCTAAAACCCATCCATATTCATTCCTTCGCCTTTAGTTAGCGTTCCACGGCCGCGGTAACTTTTTCGAATAATCCCACAGCCCCCTCTGATCAATCCTTATAATGTTATTTGGTTTGTGTCTATTGTAACTAGGAAGTAAAATAATAGTGTTTTTTTCAACAACTTTATGTTAATATTTGGGAATAGGGATTAAAATTAAAAATACGCTATTCAGACAGAGGAAAAATTTATTGGCTTCATAATTATGAACAAAAATACTAGAATAAAGTTACAATTGCGAAGTGTTATGGAATGCTTCATTTTTAAATTTTATCATTGCCTGCGTATATTAAAAGCTCAGAATAGATGCCTAAAAATTCTATTGAAAACTACACATACTTAGTAGAGAGAAAGCGAAAATTTTATTACGATGTAAATACACATAGGCTTTAAATACCTAATGAATTGTCCATTAAAATATTATATATTTTAGTCATTATACAACAGCCATGTCATCACCTCTGAGTTTGTTTATTTAACATCACAATAAAGAATATTTGGGGCTTAGTTAATATTCAAATAAGTTTCTTCAAAACCAACCAACATTATTCATACCATCCATTATGATATTTATTTACCATACGCATTGTACGTCATTCATACCTGGTTTTCAAATTATAATTATAATACTAGCTGTGTCTCGCAGTTTCATCCTTGTACTAAGCGAACTTCTCGCGTCCGGATAAAAAGTAGCCTAGATAACAAATTTCAGTGTGCCATCTATCTGCATACCAAAATAAAATCGGTTCTGCACTTAAGATGTGAAAGCGTAACACCCAAACAAACTCGCTTTCAAATTTATAATATTACCTATACATAGTATAATAAAAAATAAATCATTTATAAATGTAACATTTTTGACTCATTTTTTATTTTACAAACCATGGACATTTCAAAATCGTTTTTGTAACAATATAAGAAAACTTAAATTCTTTGCCCAAAGACTACTCTGTAAGTTTTAGTCGTTTTTGTAACCGTATTTCTACAGTACACTATGGTATTGGATTTTCTTTCAACTTTGTAATAAATATTCTAGGAAAAAAAACTACATCAGTTTTATTAACAAACAAAAAAACCCAAAAACTATAAACATGAGACACTGTTATCAAAGTGAATATCCTCCTGTATCTGACAGTGTCCTTATTTTGTTATCCAGCATATTAAGACACAAAACCTTCCCGAACAACTTAGCTCCGAAAGCATGTGTTATCGTTCAAAATGCATTATTAAATTATAACAATCAACTACAATTAATCACATACGTAACATAATATTTGTACACGTCGGAGAATTTTATTGGGCATGGGTAAAAATACAATAGTTTCAAATTATTCGAGTAAAAAGTTTCTTTAACATACAAGTTATCACCTTTTTAATAAAAAAAAAACTACAAAACATTATGCTTAACTATTATTTGAAACAAAAAATCCTTACATCTTTATCACTTACCAACTAAATTATGGGAACATTGAAATGGGAGTGTCATGTAAAGAGGATTAATAAATAAAATAGATTTCTCTGCAATAACTTGTATGTTTGTTTAATGGAAATCGTATTACTTCTTTTGCATTCTACATCTTCATTGATTATACAATTTGTTAAGAATAGATGGATACATACAGTCTGTATTATGCTTTAACAATTTATACCAGTGGAAAGGTATAGTGAAGACGATTATGTGTTCTAAAAGAAAATAAAAAAAAACTTCAAGTATAAAATGACGGTATTATGAGTTGTAACTTATTAATATACTGGTTTTCATTCGAATGTATACCTTTCTATATAAAAATATTATCTCATTTCAATTATACTTTCAATAATTATAAATAGCATACAGTTCGATTATATTTTTATAGAAGTAATATCACTTATCAATAATAATGTTGGATTATATTAATCTAACAAACATATTTGTTTTTTACTTGTTTACACCATTAACAGCGATACCATTTTCAATGACAGTCTTTTCATCAGCTATACTTAAAGAGGACACTGATATATCATCTTCATCTGAAAATATAAAATATGTGATAAAAAATTACATCAAGACTTAAAAAAACAAATGTTTAATAAGGGGAAAATAATTTACTAACCTGAGCTGACATCAGACTGATTTCGTGGACTCAACCGACAGCCCTTTGACAAATAGTTTTTCAGTTTTCCAAGCGATGCCAATATTAGTCTAAAAAAATATAAGATGTTATTTGCAGTCCTATGGTTTGATCTTAGGTTATTGTATTTCTTAATCTAAGATTACATGGTTTCCTAACTTCCACAACTATTAAGGTATGAATAGGGAACATTACGCAAAACTCGACGCAAAGGGCGCTACTAGCACAAACAGTAAATAAATCGCCATCGGCAATATCCATGATACCGTATTTATTTATGAGACATATTCTGTGTAAAAATATCAAATTATAATAGTTTTATTTTCTATATTAAATTAAAATTATTCTAAAATTTTGCAACTTAACTGTTTACTGTTTGCGCTAGTGCTGCACTCTGACGGGAGATCATTGCATTAATGTTCCCTGTACAGTACGGCTGACGAGTCGCAACCGCTGTGGAATCATCCATTTAGCGTAATTGATAATTTAAAAAAAATATCCAATCCAAATGGGTTAGCCATTTCAGACCGGCCACGACTCGTCGGCCGTCCTATATGAAAGTATCAAGACTACACAACTTACCCTAAGAAAGGTGGACTAGGCGACAGTGGTCGCGATAAATACTCAGGGTGGAACTGCACGGTGACGTAATACGGATGATTGTCTACTACAGCGACTTCCATCCTCGTCTTAGACTCATCTTTGCCTACGAAGCGGAGGCCAGCCGCTTCTAGACGTTGTATATATTCTGGGTTTACTTCATACCGATGCCTATGACGCTCTTCTATTACATCTTTCTTGTACAGTTGAGCTGTTAACAGTAAATATGTTTTAGAACATTGAAATACTTTAAACGATACAGTACTGATATTTTTGTAAAAAAGTAATTGAATAATAAAAAAAAACTACGTTTAAAAAAACCGACTTCAAAAAAAAAACTAAAAAGTATTAAAAAAGTATAAAATAACTTAATAAAGATTTAACACAAACCTAATACCTTTAATATTAATAAAACACCATTATTTGTATTTGCTACCTATTGACAGGTTTAAAGTCGGTGCCAAGCCAAATGTAATAGTGTTACTCATTCAGGTATTAAAAAGTTTTCATCTGTTTCACATTAATTCACATTGTTCTTTAAGTTTATTTACGTAGGTTAATCTTTAGGAATTTCATTTTGTTTAGGACTTGGCACCGACTTCAAACCTGTCAATAGGTAACACATACAAATAATGGTGTTTTATTAATATTAAAGGTATTAGGTTTGTGTTAAATCTTTATTAAGTTATTTTATACTTTTTTAATACTTTTTAGTTTTTTTTTTGAAGTCGGTTTTTTTAAACGTAGTTTTTTTAAATTTATTTTTTACTTTTTAGTGTCTGTAATAAGTTGCTCTGTAAACTACAGTATTTTTTACAGGATTTTTATAGATTACATAAGGAAGGCTATAACATTTCGTTGTTTTTATTGTCATAATTATATGTTAAATAGTTTTTTTTTAAGTACGTATGGGTAGGCCTACGAAAGGTGCAGCTTTAAACAATATAGATCAAGAAACGGGAACGGAAAATATAAATCGACTCCGAAACAATTACGTCATCGATGTAAACAAAAATGTAAAAAATGTTCACAAAATGAAAACTACTGGGCCAAACCATGTGAAATTTTTATGGGACCAAATGGCATCTATTCCGCATCAAACTAAAAAAGAATCACGTAAATCGGATCATAAATCTCAGCGTAATCGGTGTACATACATAGAAAAAAAAAAAAAAAAAAAAAAAAAAAAAAAAAAAAAAAAAAAAAAAAAACCGATCGAATTGAGAACCTCCTCCTTTTTTGAAGTCGGTTAAAAATTACACATTGTTTTCAGAAATTAAATGCTTACTTATTACACTGGACTCCAAATAAGTCTTCCTTTTTCCTAGCCGCATAGTTCCACCAAGGTTGCCAGGATGGTGTTCAGGCATATCTATCACAAGTTTATCTTCACAGTTTGGATCAACCTCTGTTGTGTTAGCACCTTTTAACCCTAGCACGTTTCTAGCGAATTCTATGACGGAAGCTTGTAGACCGAGACAGATACCGAGCATTGGTTTTTGTGTCTCACGGCACCATTGACAAGCTTCGATTTTCCCTTCCATTCCTCTTTGACCAAACCCGCCTGGGACTATGACACCACTAGAATTAAAAAAATAAAACAAATTAGTGAAAAAGTAATTTAACTATGTTTTTAAGCTTTGCTATAAAAATACAGTAAATTTGCCAGGTTTGGTATGTATACATTAAAAAAAACCGTTTTATCATAGAAAAACGTCCCAAGAACAAATTAATTTAAGTCACTGAGGAATTACTTACTCGCTTTTGCAAAGATTCTGCCATGCCTTGTGGTAACTGACTGGATCGTCTATTTTTGTCTGGCGCTCTAAGTTAACGGCTTCAATGTACGTGAGGTTAAGTTTGCTGCCAGAAGCGATGCAGGCATGCTGTAAAGCCTTTGTGACACTGGCATAGCTGTCTTCCAATTTCGTGTATTTTCCAACAAGGGCGATATTCACTTCTTTGCGAAGATTGTCGACTCGTTTAGCAAGATTGTGCCACTTCCGCATAAACCTGTAATTTGATTCATTATTTGGATTAATTTATTATTCATATAAAATCTGGTTAAGCTTGTTTCATAAATATTTTAACTTTTTGCCTTTTTTACAGACTTCAAATAAAGAGAGAAGTCATTCAGTATTTTAAACACCTGTTGTGTTTAAAATAAAAATACTGTCTGATTTTTATTTCTTGATAACAACAATAACCCCAAATCGTACAGATTTAAATGAGTAATCTGTTACAGATGGCAAATTGTACCTTCATACTTGAATGTAGGACGCAGTTCAACATAATTAATTCTTATGATAAAGCGTTGAATAAATTGTTCTTAGGATTGAGTCTACTGCCCGTTGCTTCGAAACGTATATGATAATTAGATAAGGCGCAGCAATAGACTCATTTTTTATGAATCATTAAAAAAACTAGGTTACGACAGACTAACGTTATCATTTCTTCTAGGCAAATCGATTAGCCTATTAAACGAACATTATCGGTTTTTTAACAGACGAAAAGAAAACGGAGGAGGTTTACAAGTCGACGCGCATATCTTTTTACAGAGTAGTCAGATTTTAATAATCGTTTTTTTGTTTGGTAAGTCATACTTCTGAGGTGGTCCCATAAAAGTTTTATGAATATAGGAAAAACTACTGAACTGATTTCGTTAAATCTGGAACACACGTAGTTCATAACCTGGATTAACACATACTTTTTATACCGATGCGTTGATTACTTTCTTCGGGACGTGGGAGAAACAGTTAGTACATAAATAAATAGTTAGTACATAATATTGTATACTTACTTTCCTGGACGTGGCATAGACATGTTCAGTTGCAGCCTCTCATTTAAATATTGTACGACTCCTTGGGCTTCCATTAGCAGAGGCACGTGATATACAGAGGTCAAGTCGTGAATGCATATTACCTTAAAATAAAAAAAATAAAAAAATGTATTTGGGTTAGAAAAACAATAATAAAAACATAATCCTTTTCTCACAGTCTGGTAACGAGGGTATTTTGTGAACCCAAATGCAAAAGATAGTCTTATACGTTATAACATAATGACTCTATTATTCATTTTAGTATTAAATCAGGCTTTGATTTGTAATTGATGTCAACAGCTGATAAGGAGAACTTTAGATAGTGGCACTAGACTCAAATCTTCGTTTGTAGGTCACAATGCATTAGCGCAGTATTAGTAAAAAGAACATGAGTATAGAAATCTTTGGACATTAAAACTTTCAACTTCATAAAGCCTCATTTCAAACTGGTTTTATTGATTTCAACGACACTTTCGCCGAGACTAAGTATAATTTAAGGATCTAGAATAATATACTACACATGTAGCGTAATTTCGTGCTCACACACACGCACAAGAGCTCCAGCTAAGTAGTACATGGGTGACCATCTAAGACTCCTCCGTGTAGTAAGCTTCTCACACATTTCATGTGCCACAGGGTGGAAATATCTATTACACAAATAAATAAAATTGGTAGACACACCGATTTTATTTTGGACCGATTTTGATGGGCCTTTACTGGCAGGTAGCTGATGTTGTAAGGAATAACTTATGTTACTTTTATTTAGGAAAAAGAACAACCCTGAAATTGTGACGCCGTGGGGAGACCAGCTAGTCTTACATAAATCTTCTTACGTTTTTTTATGTACACGATACACCCTTTTTGCGGATGGGAAATCATCAAATGACTCTTCCCGCCGTTAGTGTCAGACTCTTACTGACTAAAACCCATTCATGTTCCTTCCTCAGCCCTTTGTATTGCGGGGGTGCGGTAACTCTTTCGAACATCCCACAGCCCGAGCAGGCTATGGTCCTAGGGGAGGGGCCTGTCACTGGTGCTCATTGAGGAGCATGTGGAACAACCACAAGCCATCGACGCAGGCCTGGTCCTTTCCGGACAGCCAGCATAGCTCACCGTCCGCAGACCCGCGCTTACGGCGGCCGGGAGTCGTCTAGTGGCTCCCGACGCCCGTGGCATCGCGATATACCCTGGCCAGTCTTTTTAACAAGACTTAAAAAAAGGAGGGTCTGTATTCGACCCGTACGTATTGTATGTCCGCGATTTTCTCAAAAACTACAGATCCGATTTGAATAGGGTTTTCGTATTTAAATGCATATTTTTCTATATTATGACAAATTATGTTCATTCCGATTCCAGAACGAAAAAGAAACTATTCGTCCTGTATAGCTCCATCTCTCACTTGTAATGGAGTTCTGGACCACTATGATAGGCTCTGAACTGATACTGGAGTATCTCTCACACACATTCGTTGTATCAAGTGTAGTGGCTATTATGCTTCTAGTACCTAATTCGCCAGCGCATATTATTTCACGGAAACCGATTTACGCGTAATTGGCCTTTCTAGAAATTCTAGACCCTAATCTTTATAAGTTGTACTGATAATGGTTTAAGATCGATGAAGATTAGAATAGAATATGAAGATTCATTGAATAAAGTTAAAGCAGTAAAAAAAACTACTTAGACTAAATTAATATTAGCCTAATTATTTTAATCTTTTTAGAAACAAAGTTGTTATCAATGCGTCACTGATATTACCGCTTCCGTGTTTCAGAACAGGGTCACAAAGCAATGACCTGTTCTTATAATAAGTACTCTCCAGTTACTAAGTCGTTAATAATCATAACATTCTTTTTTATAAACATTCAGTGTGTCATGAATGGAACTAATCGAACATTAGTGAATGCCTTTGAGTCACGGTATAATGGCTAAATCAATTTAGATCTAATTTGGTAAGGATATAGCCTGAATCCTCAGGTAGATTAAATAATATTTTAGGGAGCGTCAAAAGTTCCCTTGGGTTGCTTGTGAAAACACAGGAAACAGGTATGTATTTATATATATATATAACATATGCGATAAAATAATACTGACACATGTTGTTTCACAAATATCAGTCATAGTTAACAAGCTCAATGGTATTCATTGTTCATTCATTGTTTACTCAACCAAATTGTAGAGCAGAGCACACACTATTTGAATCATCTGGACCTTTTTTTGTAATTAAATCTAATCTAAAATCTAATTTTGTTTGGGTTTATTTACTTAAAGTCAAAAAGTCAATGGTACCAGTTCTCAATAGCTAAAAGACTTCAGCATATATTCAATAGCATTCTTCAATTTCGAATGCCACTATTCATATCAAATAATTTTATTTCAATTAGGCCTATTGTGATTGGTTTAACACTAAGAATGGATATTGATTAATTTATTATTATTATAAATCAAATGATAATTTGTCATGCCATTGCATATTCCGCTGTGCATATAATATGTATAGAATAAATATTACCTGTTCAGGACCAACATGACAAAAGTTGGATATCTTTTCTTTGACTCCCTGATTAATTGGTTTCTCGGACCGGCACAATATCAAGTCTGGTGACAAGCCTAAACCACGTAATTCTCTCACAGATGACTGTGTAGGTTTCGTCTTTGGCTCTCCAGTCGATTTTGGCTAAAATATGTAGAAAATATTAGTTACAACCTAAATACTATCACTTGTTTCTTATTGCCTTAAAATAAATCTGAGTTGTATCTCAGTTTAATCACTCAACAATTAACATCAAATAATATCAAGTGTGAGAGTGTGTCATTTAAATAGTTTTGATATTCTGAGAGTAGCAGTAAAAATTGGTTTGCTGCCAGGTGACATACAATAAATATTTAATTTAAAAAATGCAGGCATAAATATTGTGGATTCTGGCTTACCATAGGTATTAAAGAAACATGTGCACAACAGAAGTTTTCCCTTTTAACTCTGAACTGGAATTGTCTGAATGCTTCCACAAATGACATTCCTTCAATATCACCTATTGTCCCACCAAGCTCTACGATGCATACCCTCGGAGGGGCATTGTCTGGTGTTACAGGTATATGGGCAACTCTCTGTACCCATTCTTGTATGGCATCAGTTATGTGTGGTATGACTAGAAGTAAATATAACATACTCAATATCATTTTTAATAAAAAAAAGCATAATGTAAGCAGCGGGCAGGGATTAGAGGAGAGCTAAAAATCAAGCTCTGTAGCATGTGATGGGAGAAACTCGTTTCCAACAGTGGACTGACACAAGCTGATGTTAAATTATAAACCAATTAGCTGTTTCGCACAATTTCACCTACACTGTGAGGGAACTATTTTGCCCTTTTTACGATGATAGTCTATATGAGAAAATCACATTGATGAAATACAATAAAGCAAAATAGTTTTCTACACAAAAATTTAACAATAACAGCAAATGTTATTATCAAATAGTGTGTGTGATGGCCACATTTGGAGGTATGGCCTGCTCAGAAAAATTATCATGAGTTATGTGGGTCAACAATTATTTAAAATAATTAATATTTACCCTGTACAGTTTTGCCGAGGTAGTCTCCTCGTCTCTCACGCTCAATAACCTGCTGATATATCTTGCCAGTTGTTATATTATTGTCTCTATGCAGTGTGATATCCAAGAAGCGCTCGTAGTTGCCAAGATCAAGGTCGACTTCGCCACCGTCATCGAGCACGTAAACTTCACCTAGAAAATAAAAATAGAAGCATGCAAATATACGCAACACGCGTGCTAAAAAGTCATAGGGTTAATACACAAAAACTTTTGTTCCTCTTACCATGCTCGTAAGGAGAAAATGTTCCTGCGTCGATATTTATGTACGGATCAATTTTTATTGAAGTCACATCGATGCCACAGCTTTTTAATATTGTGCCAAAAGAACTTGCTATCACACCTTTTCCAACACCACTTATAACTCCACCGGTAACCAAAATATATTTCATGTCCGGCATAGTGACTTTTTGACGTGCGATCTCGTATATTCAAGTTCTATTGCATTCAGTATTATTTATATTATTTATTAGCGCTAAAGCAATTTATTTGAAACGTCAATCACACGTGCTTCATCCGCAAACGCTGCGCGCCATTTGCAATTTTTGCAATATCTCTAGGGATGATCCAATACTGCTTACTTTTGGATATTGTAGAATATCCGAATCCGACAAGAAAAAATACTAAAAGACAATAGACAAGAGCGTTGCCATTCCCAAGGATTTAAACAGCACTACATCATATTTTATAATCTGTGTGAACGAATGCAAACTTGAATGAAAGACCGAAAGACGCCATTCATATTCATGCATGGCATGTTTTCGACTGTCACTTCTGACTTCTTGTGTTTTGCTGAAATTGTGTGAAGATAAAATCTATTATAAATAACAATGCCTAAGTATTATTGTGATTATTGCGATACATATTTAACGCATGATTCACCAAGCGTTAGAAAAACTCATTGTACTGGTAGAAAACATAAAGACAACGTAAAATTTTACTATCAAAAGTGGATGGAGGAACAGGCTCAACATCTCATCGATGCTACAACTGCCGCATTTAAAGCGGGTAAAATAGCACAAAATCCATTTAACAAGGGAGCAGCAATTCCGCCGCCATGGGATCCTAGCGTTATGGGTCCGGGAGGGCCCAGACCACCCGTTCCTGCACCAGGAGGGCCACCTGGGATGCTGCCACCTCCGTCGATGGGTCCTGGAGGTCCAATGGCTCCACCGATGATGATGGGACCTCACGGTCCTATGCCACCAATGATGGGAATGAGGCCACCTATGATGGGCCCAATCATGGGACCAATGGGCCCTATGGGACCCATGGGACAAATGCGACCACCACTAATGAATGGACCTCCTATGAACAAATAGTGTCAGTTTATAATTGAAGAGGACTGAGAATAGAACTATTTTAAATTAGTGCCACAAAATGTGATACATCAAGTGTTAGTAGCTTATAGGTTAAAGAACAGTTTATTTAATGGGTGATTTGTCTTGAACTTTGTTTGATGCCTGCATACTTGAACTTCAACATCAGAAAATATTTAGTGATGAATCTTATGCTAATGTTGCAATATCAATAAGACAGAGTTGTAATCACATCACATCACTGTCCTAAGTAATTCGGCTCGAAAATATAGTTGCCAATAAGGTTACTATATTTCTGCCGTTTGAGGTTTTTGGAATTTGGTATCAATTTATTTCTAATATTAAAAATATATAACTGGTACCAACACACAAATAAAAAGTGTAAAAATAAATCTAGTGAAAATCATTCTGCTGTATAGAAAATGAATATTAATAAGTTGGTAGAAAGTATTTAGCGGAGTGCTGTGTTTTACAAAGTTCTTCATATGTATATTATTATATTTGTTTTAATTTTAATTAAAAAGTTTTCACTGCTCTTCAACAACTATTAATTTCATTCATCAAGATTCTAGTACATACTACTACATAGGCTTACTTTTGATTCTTGTATGCATTTATTTTGTGGCACAATAATGTATGTAATTTTTATTACAAAATAAATTATACTAAGTCAATCTGTTGTTTAGTTATAAATGTTGTTCTTCCTTTGCATCCTGAAGTAAAATATTGTGACTCTGAGTTTCTTTGTTACACTTTTACGTTAAAATGATTTCCTATTGAGATGAAATTTGAATGCACATAGCTTGAACCCTGAGAACTAGTGTCCTCAAAATGTGAGTGAAATAGCAGAAAACAGCTAGTTTTGTGAAATTTCGGCTTTGAGCTTTAGTAGTCTGACAAATCTCCTTGGCCTAGACCTAGAAAAGTGCATATTCATAACTATAAACAGGTGGACCCTTTATTAGGCGTTCAATAAATAGTAGGTAATTTATGTACTGGTTTCTAAATCTTCGAACTCCTACTGAATACAGCTCATTGGTTAGTTTATTTATGGTAAAAGACAAAATTTCAGAAATGTCACAATTGTTTCACAAATAGTGATTTCAGACCTCATTTAAACCAAAAACTAGTTTTTCAGAAGGAAAAACTCGATTCTCGTGTAGAACAGTTACATCGTCTATATCATCGGTCCATAAATACCTACCAATGGATATGTAAAAACCTTATTATCTCTTCTACCTAGTCTTTACCAAAATGTGTAAGGCCGGCTTCCAGTCTAACCGGATGCAGTCTATTTGATCTTTACAAACAACCCAGTTACCGGGTGACACGAAACGCCTGGGCAAGACTTGGTTGTCGGACTTCCTAGCTTCTCAGCCTATAAACTTCTTGCCTTCACCCTTCTTTCACCCGCGTCCCGGTGGAAGCCTAAAACCTTCTCCAGGGTCCCTAATTTTGTACCAAATTTCATCCAAATCGGTCTAGCCGTTCACAAGCAATGCCGTGATCAAGGGAAATAGGGATTCATTTTTATATTATATAGATGTTTGTGGCTTTTCCTAACACCTTTAAGTAAATAAGAAAACCTTTAATTAAAGTACAATTCTAATGAACAAGCTAAGTCATTTTCAACTGAATGGTAAGAGCCTTTTTTTTCGGATGACTCCTACCGCCATTGATGGGACAGTCTCTCCAGACAGAAAGGGCTACGGAAGAAATATGGATGGTTTTAACCCATCCATATTTCCTTTGCGTTAAGGGGGCGCGGTAGCTCTTTCGAACATTCCGCAGCCCCGGCAGGCAAGATCCATGCTTCAGGATTACACTACTGTATATACGAATACTACTACTACAATTCTGTAATACTAGGTAATCATAACACCGAATGATACCCGCTGTGGTATATTGAAAGTGATACCTAAGTTATTTGTTGGATAAACTTACATTATCACATCTCAACTACACTACCACCACCACAATTTACATCAAAACATCGTCGTCGGGCTTTGTAAATATATATCTGTAGTCAAGACACTGCATAATAATTTTAGGAATAATTTAGGGATAGTTGAATGATACTACAAAATATTTCAACACGTTTTATTTAAAATTGTATTCCGAATAACTTAAAAACTTGAAAAAGTTCAAAACACTACTAACATAGTAGGTACCTATCAATATGTACTCAATAAATACTTACGTACTAAATTTTAATAACCAGCTATTGTAGAGTAGAAAATATAATTTACATAAAACAAAATTGGCCCCACAGAGCGTTAAAATTAAAATATTAATTTGAGCTCGGATTACTAAGTAGTCAAACACTGGATAGGGAAAATACAAGTGCCTGCAAAAATGGCACCGTAAGCGAAAGAAAAGACTAGATTAAAGCTTCTATGAATTTCCTTGCCTTATTTACAAACTTTGAGATTGGAATTTCTAAAGCACCGCTTTGACGCATCAATGTCACTTTATCATAATGCAGTTTCTAGTGTTGTAGGCGACACTTTACCGCGGTCTGGTGAAGTTTTGCTTCGAGAGCTTGGTGACGGACTAGCCGCAGTTGGACTTTTGAATGAGGATAACTTAGGGGGAGATGATTCAGGGCAAGTATTAAAGAATTCAGCTCTCTTCGCTTGCATTATTTCGGTTCTAGATAGACCTTGTGACCTTATTAAATCAGTATTAAGAGGAAAAACACCTTGATCATTCGATTGAGGAAAGTTTCTTTCAATTTCTAAAGTGTTTTCATTTACTGGTATTAAATTTCGCCGAGCTCCAAAATGTTGATTAGTTACAATAGGAACTGTTTTTGAAGGTGGGGTTTCAGGTAAAATCTCGTGTTTCTCACCAGAGCTATTGGAATTTTCATCTTCGTTATAAGCTTCAGGTATGGGCGTAGATAAAACATCGGATCTTGGACTGGCAAATCGCCATTGTGACTTAGGTGATAGCAAAATTTTAGGCGTGTTTTTGTGTTCTTTTATAAGTGCTCCTGTTCTTCCTGGTGAAGTAGGTTGAGCATTTGGTTTTATGACTTTTCTATGCGTATATGTTTTAGGAGAGCCACTTAAATCGAGAATATTTATTTGTGATCTGTTCGCAACTTGCGACGGCAGAGTCTGTGGCTTTTCTCTAGACAGTTTTAATTGCTCTACAGCTGACAGTTTATTAGATTTATTTTGTGGTAATGTATTTAATTTAACACTATGTTGTAATAAAAGCTTTTTGAAATCAAGTCTGGAAGTTTGAGACATCGGTCCATATCTATCGGCGCAATTGGTTTCTTGTTTTTGTGCTCCATAATTAAGACCAGGAGCAGGAAGTATATTTTGTTTTTCGGAAGGTGACCAGCTCATTCTGTTTCTTGGCTCTCCCAAATAACCTGTTTCAGGGTAGCGTTGAGAACCCTTAGTATATAACGAAGTTTCCGAACTTACTGGTGATAAACTAATAGTAGATAGTGCGGGCGATTCTGATCTCTCGGTGGTATCTTTAATATTGAGTTTCTTTTTGCTTTTATGAATAACAGCATATAGTTCCTCGTTTGTCATGGTCGATTTGACAGGAGACAGTAATTTAGAACTAAGATCAATAACATTTTCTTTATTAGATGGAGTTGACGATTTGAAAGGTCCTGATGTTCTTGGATCGATTGGCGATATTCTGATAGATTCGTCATTCGTATTTGCAGATTTATGTGTCCTTTGGTCGGATGCAGTCACAGTTTTCATGCCATAGTTAGAGGCAGATCTCGGAGGCGGGTTCGATTCTAAGTTGCTTCTTTTAGGAAGGGTCCAGAATTTCGGTTGCTCTCTTTGCGCTGCGTTTGACGAGTTCTCGTAGTTGACAATGCCGTGCTTACCACGTAGATGAGCAGTATGATATCGATGTAAGGTGGGGTTTATCGCATTCAAATCTACTGTTGGTCCCTTGTCTTGGACTAGACTTGGCGGTATGTTCAAATAGGGCTTGTCAGCACTGGAATGTCGATAGTCTGTAAACATAACACATATTAAATTAAAGAAAAATAAAAATGAATTATCCGTTTTGGTTTTACGTTTGATATTGCCCTATACCCTACATACGCGCGATAACTATGGCATTTTGTACATAATCTAAAGATATATAAACCTCCTAGATACCACCCCATATTCATTCCATACTTATTATATAAATAGGGTTTATATACATGGAAATACAAAACTAAGAAGTGGGGAGGGTGAAAAATTTGAACCTGTTTGAAGTTTTGGCAAGTATCCATGGCTTAAAATTGTACTATGGAACTACAGTGATGGATGGCCAGTACAGACATTTAAAAACTTCATAAACGGTTGGCAGCAGTTTTCTCTATTTCCCAAAGGTCCCAAATAAATATTTTACTTAGGTAGTTTTTGATTAGGTTCAAAATGTTCACTCTTGTGAACGTGATTACATGTACCTACATCTTAGCATTGGGGAAATAAAGTTATTTGTTTTAAATGTTGACATTCCATATTCGAATTAATTCAAAGCAATAGGAGTGTACATTTTCATGCTCATTTAGATAATAAAGGATACAGTAAAATATAAAACCATAACATCAACATAAATACACATTACCTACTTTATGATATAATAGAGATCCAAACCCAAAAGCAAAACTACTACGGCTAAAATAACACTTGATTCTAATAAATATCTGCCAACTATTCGTAAATAGGTAATCGGAAAATTACATATAATACTTAAATATAGGTACACGGACGTTCACATAGGAATAACAGATCCATTACAGGTATGTGAGTCTGTATACAAAGTGCATGGTATTTTATTCTTAACGTATCATCATTCAACCAATTTATTTTTAGTATATTATTACAATTTTGTTTAGTGTGGGCCACTAAGTGCTTTCGTCTTATTTTTTTAGTTGTGTTAGTATTTTTGAGTCCCCATGCATCATGCCAAATAAGCAACACAAAACTTTACCTTTTAAGGAGTTGTCGCTAAAGACGAAACATTGGAAGCAATCTCCTTCACTGTGCAAAGCGATGTAAGATGAGTGCAAAGTACTGTACACCTATGTTTTAAACTTCGAACATTGTTAAAAATTGACATTGTGTTACTTTTCGTGGTCACGTGTTATCCACAAATTAGTCATGTTATGTTGAGACTCAGATTAAGTATTATTCAATTGGTTATTATCGCCCAAAGGTGTGATGTGGAGATAGATTCAGTGGATTATTTACAAACTTTCATTTCGTATAGGTACTTATTTTATTAGACAAGTTCTGTTCATTTAGATTATTTACAAAGTTTATATTAATGATGAAATAAAAACGTGATGATAGGTCAATGAACATATTTTTTTATTCTATATGAACAAAATCACATGTTAATGCACCTAGTAATAATAGATCCCACTTATAAACAGAACTTGTTAAGTTTCATAGCCCAGTGCTATTATGAGTGTGAGGGTGATAGCTGAAGGTGTGACATTAAATGAAATAAGTGCGTTAATTCACAATAATTCTATAATATTATTTACATTAAAAAACACAAGGACACAGAATAACACACCATGCACTTACATACGAAGAATATGAACCACTCGTAAGCTGTGCACACTGCGGTGAAAAAAGCCACCATGCATAATTTAACACTTATGATTAAAACATTATATTATTTAAAATAAAATACTGATACATCAATGTAGATACAGAATTTAAAATTCATTCATAATATCATTAAAATTCATATTCGCCTACATAAAGTAAAAACTATCACAGAATTCACAAATTTATAAAATTCAGGGAAGACCAAAGTACCAAAATGGTACTAATTGTACCTACGTTGGACGGATTAGTTCCTAAAATGCAAATAATTTCTAAATCTACATTCAAAAGTTATATTTACTAAAATGAAAAACTAATTATTTGTCTAAACATTTCAATGTGATCTAAGCGTAATAAAAGTATTCTAGCAATTACTCGGTAACAGAGATAACCGTAGTTCCTATTTTGAAGAAAGAAATATAAAAAGTGTTGAAAAAATAGTTTTCAGAGTGCTTCAGAAGTTACCAGATCTCAGTGCCATAGTCAGATTCAGAAATTGATAAGATTCTAGCGCGATGCATAGAACCATCGACAGGTACGGTGACTTTACAAGGAGTGAGGGGGCAAGCGGGTGGCGAGTGAAGAATACAGACATCATCTGGATCAGCGTCTAAAATTGCTGATAAGATATCTAAAGAAGTGTCCCTTGTATCAGGAATGATCGCAACGGTATGCCTTTTGGGCATAGGAGTGGTAAACGGACTTAACGTCAAAGCTGATAATTTTGATTCAAACTTATCGTCAATATAAGAAGTGTTATTGTTCATACATTCACACTTTTCCAACTCGTCAATAGCTGTTCTATGGCTCAGTTTAGGGGACACAGTAGGTGGATAGTTAATCTGATCGCGTAATAAATCTGCCGCTATTTCGGCCTGAATCATTTCTAACGAGTCTACTTTTTTGCTATTTGTGCCAAAACTTTCAAGTTTCAGTAGCTTTTTTATGGGCATCAACGGAGAGTTTGCCAACTTATAGCTATCGCTTCGTTTGATTTTGTTGAGATTTGATTTATCGGAAAATTCATCGTTACTGTTATTAGGATTTAATAACTCTCCGTTACTATTAGGATTATTTCTATTAGTAAACATTCTTAAAACTTCAGCTACTTTACTGCCAGACTTGTTAAATTCTTGTTTATCGTATTTATTTTGCAACATTATAGGAGTTTGAAAGTTTGGAACGAATGGTGTTATTTGTTCATTTACTTGGGGTGCTAGGTCAACGACATCTACGTTTTGCAATTTGTTTTCGAAAAGTTGCCTCGAGATAGACTTTGAGCAAATATTCTTACCTGCTAAATCGTCTTTCGTCGGAGATAAGCTGACACCCTCCGCATCGTGTATATTTACATAAGCCCCGGTCCTAGTGATTGCTTCTACTACTCGCGGTATGTCTTGTGGTTTTTTAGTAGTTTTCGGGTGTTGTTGGTTGCTAAGTACAGGTGTTTCGGTGATAGGTGTAGCAGTAATAATTGTACTGGGTTTAGGTGTCGGTAAAGTAACGAATTCTGTGGTCATAGGCCCATCGGGAGCGATCGGTGCTTTGATAATCATTTTTCCTAGTTGTGGCGACGTTGGCTTACTTGAAGATGGTGCTGGTTCATAAGGGAAATCAGTTTCATCAATAACTTGTACAACATCAGCAGTTTCGCGTTGGATGACCGTGGTCGTTGGCTTAATTTCTTGAACAAAAGGTCCTGGCTCGAAAGTGGTGTGCGCTCCTTTTCTTCTTTTAAGTGTATCAGATGAGTATATAACTTGTCCTTGAGAGTCAAGCGTAACTTTTGCACCTTTTATTTGAATATCATCTAGTGCCGGTGAAGATTTGTCATCTAAGCTATGTTCCAAATAGTCTTTACTTGCACTTAAGCAGTTTGGCAATTCATTAAGTGATACATACTCTGTTTCAGGTAGTTTTCCCGAGAGAACAGTTTGCAAGTTCTTCTTTACCACATCACTGTTACCGTAAAGACCTCTGTTGAGACTTAATTTCTGATTATTATTCTTCACATCAGCTATAGTAACGTAATCACCGGTGTCGTAAAAGTCTTCATTTAATTCGGGTCCCTTTGATACTGGCGATTTTTTATTGGACAGTTTATGAGGAAGAACACCTTTTAATTTGCACATTAGACTATTAAATGGTTGTAATGAAGATTTTATTTGGCTTGTTTTATTACTTGGCTTTGCTGAATCTGTAGGCGTTTTCACTTCTTTAACCGGTTTTTCTTCAATTGGTAGGTCTAATTTAGGCCGGCTGGCTACTTTTGATAATTCAGTCTGAGGTTTGATAACGATATCAGAATCTTTATTACTAATTTCACTTTCGTCATCAGAGTTGGATGGCGTGATCACACACATTGAAGGAATTCTAGAGCTATTAATTGTTGTCTTGTATCTTATCCTCTCAATTCTTTCTGTGCCTTCTAAATCAGATGATTCTGAATAGTCCTGTTCAGACAAGCTGTTCTTCCCGTGTGCACTTGAGACTGAGTCTTCGATAGGTGAACTGGATGTGTTATGTCCTGAATCTGGTGAACTAGTACCTGTACTTTTCTTTGCACTTTCAAGTTCAGTTTCTGTATGAACTTCGGCCACTGCTGTAATTTCTTTATGATTACCCACATTTCTGGTTATAGTTATTGTTGGCGGTGGAGCTTCATTTATTTCAGGCGAAGAATGATTATACCCTTGCTTATCATTATACGATCTAACCGGGTTATACCTCAAGCTGCCGAATGGAGACTTTGAGAATGAGGAATTTATACTCCTGTCTAAACTAGCGTTAGCACTATGTGCGTTGGTACTTCTATTTCTGCTCATTAGTGCTAATGAACTCTTACGCTCCGGAACGGTAGGACCAATCACTAGTGATCT
This sequence comes from Pyrrhia umbra, assembly GCA_963891755.1. NCBI lineage: Eukaryota > Metazoa > Arthropoda > Insecta > Lepidoptera > Noctuidae > Pyrrhia > Pyrrhia umbra. The sequence continues at coordinate 8,933,112 of OY982924.1, forward strand.
ATCACTTCCAGCAGCCATTAGTGTCGTACATACTGTTCCAGCGGAACTTGTAGTCGTACTAGTGGAACCTTTTCCGAATAATTCGTATTCGTTCTCCGCGGTCATTGTTTGACTATTGGACGAGTTTGAGAGGGCGTTGCTTGTGTGCATTGGTGTGCTAGGAGTAATTTCCTCTTCCTTCAAAGTCTTTAAGCCAGAATCCATATGGAATGATGTATAGTAACCTTCAGTATCGCACGAGAATTCTGAACTTGTTTCCAAATCCTCATGCAAATCGTGAATGATATCAGGCGTTAGAGTGCCTTCGCTTGTAACGCTACCTGAGCCAGAAGTATTGAGGAACCTTCGTCTACTAATTATAGAACTCGGCGGTCCGTGGTGGGCATTTAGAGAATTATTAGATGTTGCGGCTGAAGTCGTACTTTTAGGAGGTACTGTTGTTGTAGTTATTTCCGAACCTATGCTTGTACGGCCAGACTCAGAACTGGCCGACCAATTACCGCTTGACGAATGGGGTTCATCTTTGGCAGTTCCTGATCGTCTTAATCTCCTTTGTATCGACGTACCTCGTAGTTTGACACCTGTATTAATAGTCGCAATATTTGGCTGAACGGCAGAAGGAACACCAATGCTCTTCTCAGAAGAGGAATATGATGCACATCTTTGATGTGTTCTCCTGTCCTCTTCTCCCGGGCGCTTCTTACGCATGGTTACTGAATCTTGGACCAATTCTGTTTGTCTAGGCGGTGATTTTGAATCCTTGCCTTTCTCACATTTGGACGTATCCTTAAAGTTATCCCTACTGGCACTAGGAGATCTACCGATTAACCTTAACCTGTTTTTGCCCCATTGTTTTAGAGAGTTGAAGTGTCCTTTCTTGGTCACCGGATCTATAGGACTCTTCTTAAGTAAATCACTAGACTTCGACCTGATGACTGTATTGCTATCTTCGATTTCTTCAGAAGCTGCTGCATTTGATGTATCGCTACGATAGAACAAACCAAGCAAAGCATTAGTCACACGCTAAATGCATACCTATGGTTGAAAAATCGTTAAAGAGTGCCGCTTAGTCTTGTTACAGCGGAACACTTTAAGGATGAAATTAATTATGAAGCTAATGAACAAATGGCACTATTAGTGTTCAAGTGCACAAATGATTGGATGTCTTTGTTTCCGAGTTATAAGAGCGTTGAGCCAAACAATGACACCCAATGTTAAACATAATGTATTCACAGAAGCACGATAGTATTATCAACGAGTTGTTAAAAATGTGTGCTCAAGATTTGAATCGTATATCTTCAAAGCTGTCCACACATATTGTGCTGAACGGTTACTGTCGTTAATTGAAACGCTTTGAGATTACATTATCTACAAAAAAAAAAGATTAAAACAATGAACAAAAAACATAGTGTTGACAAGTGATAGATAATGTAATCTGTGTGAGTGTATACAGTGCATACTAGAAGCTTACCCAGCTATAGCCTCTCTAAGCTCTTTTTGATCAGTGCCCGAAATGGTGTTTCGTCTTTTACCCCGAGGTTTTCTCGTGCGGGTCCTTCGTTTCACCGTGTCCGTCTCACCGGCCGTACTCTCTATGTGGAGAGATTTCCGGGAGCTGCACATTCTGTCGAAGAATTTCCCTGACGTGTCGATAGCTATGACCTCCGGGGGGAATCTGTTACATAAAAATTATCACATTAATAGGTCTTCATCTTACTAAGCGCCAAGACAACAAAAAAATACTTGAAAATGAGCGCAGACTAATTAAACTGTCACCTCAATATACATTATACAAGTGGCAAATACATAAATTTTCACATTGTATACAGTCAAGTCCATGTTATCATTGGCAATATATGTAATTAATTAGTAACCTTATTTATTGATCATTCCTTGCTCATAATAAGTGTTTTGATGTTTAATTGATATAGGTATTGTACGATAAAATCGTCATTTCGTTACATTATAACTTTGCATAAAAATATATGAAGCCTTTATAACTTTTTTTATGAAGCAGCTGCATTAAATAGCGATGAACAATAAAAATGGATTAACGAGGCACTTAATTGGACGGTGAACCGCGAAATTGGCTTTTAAGGTGCTTTATAAATCTGATGCGGCCCGTGGGAGTAAAATGATAATACTGTATACTTTTCTTCAGCGGATTAACAAACACAAACATACGTTCCGAATGCTTTTAGATTTTATCTGGACAGATTGACTCTGTCAATAAAGCAACTGTATAAATTGGATATCAATCGTCGAAGCGGTTCGACAGCTTTGCATTTTAAACAGACATTAGAAAAGTAGGGTTGTCAAAACGAAAGTTTTACTTGGAAGCAATGATCCTAAGTTGTTCATCGGGGCTGGGCAGCCTGTGGTCGATAGGTTCATCGTCTCCCGACCCGCATTCTGAAAGTTCGTCTGGGGTCAAAGTGACGCTGCTCGCGATCCTCATGGACGCGTCCGGCAGGGCTGTCACGTCACCCACTGCCTCTTTCGACGTCCATTTCCGAAGCTGCTCAACGACTGACGGCTGGAAATGAGGTTGCGTTTCAATGCTTAATAAAGCGAATATTGGGAACATTTTATTTATTATTCAGTATAACGGGATTATGCAGATTTAGACTTCGTTGAACTCCAATTTGAAAGTGTTGACTTGATATGAATATTTCAGTTTATTGAACAAATTCAAAAATACTTTATATTTCCAGTTTGGTGTAAGTTTTGATAGTCAAATATTGTTTATTGCTTATAAACATTGTAAACCGCAGCATTAAGCTCGAGTTCTTCCTTCACTAGGACTTCGTACTCCTCAAATTATAATTTCTTCAGATAAATTAAAGCCAAGAATGTAGGTATGTTAATTACTAATTTACTTACAATGCGGGTTTCAATTTCCACATCAACCTTCTGGTAGATTCGCCTTCGTTTAGTGCTAAGGACCGGGGTACACAGTAAGTATGGGGAGTGTTGTGAATCCTTCCGCAGTTGGTCGAGGATCGATGCAGACAGACGGTCTGTCGTCGCCTTTTCATAGAGCTTGCGTATACTTGACGGTCTGTAAGGAGAATGCATTACAGAATTAGATCTGATATATTTACCTATTAAAAAAACTTAATTGAATTCTACATTTAAAAAGTCTGTTACATGAACCTAAATATTGTATAAGTATTTCTCATCGATTGGAACTACCCATCTCTACTTCATAAATTTCACAACCTCAAAAAGGCCATCAGGGAACGTGGGTGTTACAGTTAATAAACCAATTGCTTAACCCGTCGAGACCTAAGACGTGACTATTCTGTTAATAATACGCATTATAAAATCTCATTAGAGCTTGCGAAATAATACTAATTTGTAATAAGGGTACGAAAGCAGACTAATTAATCATTACGAAATGAATCGTGAATTTCCTAATCTACCGACAAACTGGTAACTTATGATTATGCCCAAAAATGTAAGTGCACTACAAGTGGTTTCATTCATTGGCGTACATTAATGTTCGTTAGTGATAATTAAATTAGAAAGTTAGCGTTTACCTTGTATCGGCTGTGAATAGGCCCTTTTTGAGGGGTTGACTTGCCGTGTATTGGACTTTGCGAGCTGCAAAGTCGGACAGGCTTCCCTCCGCTGTAACAAAAAGAAAAATATCTTATATGAGCAAAACTGGCATTAATTTATTTAACTCTATTTTTTTTTAAAAAGTCGTATTGGTATGTGAGATACATTATAATTCAGATTTTTTACGTAGATAGGTAATTAACTTTTGTAAGTTTGATAAATCCTTTCTACTTCGTTAGTATAAAACACGTCATTGAATGTCAGCCTGCATACTCAATCAACGGACTACGGTAGTTTATGGTTGACATATAAATGCTGTCATATTTCTGGGCAATATACTGCCTATTTAGTTATGCATGCTAAAATGTATCCGAAGATCGTAATTATTTTAGTCAGATCTTAACGTAGAACAAGATAATTTACGGCAAAAGATAGGGCTACCGTATTATGAAAACTTTTTTGAATACAATATACTTTTTACTAGATCGAATTTGCCACCCTGCTGACTGGCTATTCTGTTAACCACGGCATAAACTACTATTGTGCTATAAATAAAAGAAAAACTTAAACACTAAAGTCATCAGATACAAAGACATAAACACGTAAAAGGAAAACTCAAGCCTATTGTATAAGGTATCATTAAAAGATAGTTAGCTAACAAACAGATAAATGGCCGCTTCGAGTCCCAACACTACATGGAACAGACAAATAATCCGCCATTAGTCAAGAGCCCGCCCCCCAGGTTATCGGGATTAATGTTACCGGTCCTCACGATACCTCATTTCACCTATTCTTGATTGCCTCACACCTTAGTCGCATTTGTACCTTTATCAGAACATTACGGCGTATCATCGTGTACCTACCATGATCTTCCGTGACCTTTCGAGTCTAACTCTTCTATTCCATTTGACAAATCATTGTCAGTAACAGCTAATAAATTTTAGATTAAATTAATCACGACGACACACGGCTGTTCAGTAGTTTTGTTACATTGTGAACATACTTGTATTTGGTTTGATAATGAAGAATGCTGATTAACTGTGATCCAGTCTAGATAATAGTGGTTTATTACAGAAGGAGGAAGCGATGTAAAAGCGGATACACAGAGAGAGACAAGTGAGTTATTGCCCTTGCATAGAATCGTGTTCGAAGATCGTGACATGACCATACCTATTTTAGTTTCTAATTATCGATAGGAGAAAATGGATGATATTATTTATCGGATCTGGATGGATCGTAAAAGGTCGGTATAGCGGTAAACGAATTACTTATTCATATAAAAACTGCAAAGAAAATACGCATGTTCCTAATTTGTAATGAATCGCCACTGGATTATTGTGTTGCAAATCAGAATCATTTGAATGCCGCAATTAATAAAAACAGGAATCTACTTAATTAAAATAGCATACCAACATGGCATCTAGAATAACATACACAGCAATGCAACTACATTTTACTATCAATACGATGATCGTAAAACTTAATTGCATTTTAAGGTACGAACTCTGGTCAGTTTGAACTTTGCCACGGAATGTCTGAAACAGTGTTGTAAAGATAACTTTGAAGATAACGCAAATAAATATAAAAGAAATATGATAAAGATAAAATAAACATGTTCTTAAAAAGGAAATTGAAATAATTTGAAGTTCAATCGGGATAACTGTTAATCGTTTTATCATGGAATTAAAAGATTTTATCGGCGTGCAATCAAATTTGTATCCAGACGTTTATTTGTATTTAATCTACCTTCCAATCGAAGTTATGGTGTTAATTGAAAATGCTTACCAAGTACCAACAACTGTTGAAAACGAGGAAAAATTCTCATGAAACCCGTTTGTATCGTGGAATTGATGCTCGTATTTTAAGTATGTAGAAATGTTGGTCGTACGGTCAAAGACAGCAATGTTGCACATTCCATAGCACTCCCAGTGGGGAGAATACATTTCCAACTGTGGTGGATCCGTGGACATACGAGCGCGTTTGCATATGGCTTGACATTGGTCATTGTAGTCTGATAATGTATGCCGCATACAAAGTTGAAGTCTGAACTCTTTACATGGCTACTTTTATACAGTATCTAAATATACATAGTTATTATACTTACTAGGAAGTAAATTATGTATTTACTAAGTATATTTAGTTCTATTGCTCAGCTATAAAAATATTTATTATACCTACATCCACATGAAAATAAGTCATCATCTTTACTACAGCTTGACATTTTGATTGACTATAAAAAAAATATCTAGTGAAAGTCCTAGAGAGATCCTATTGCAAATACCTCTGTGAGTAGCAAAGTCTAGGAGGGAAATGGCCTCAGGAAACTAGTTCCATATAAAATAGATAGTGAGATTGAATAGTATTGGATCGCAATAAGTACTGCAAAAGTGGGCCCATTGTGAGCCGGCCTTGGCTCCCTGCGGGACGGCGCGCGCGCTGGGACTACGTGGGTGGCGGGGGTACCTTGCCCACATATTTACGATTGCCGGTAAAAGAAATGTAATTTTATCATCTAAGATAATGTTTCATAATTTTTACAAATAATAGCCGCATATATCAATGCCAGATCAACGATCGTACATTTAATCATAATGGATAACAGTTCGATGGATTATTTAAATTAGAGGTGTTCGATGTTGGGAAAGTAGCTTGGTCGGTTAAACGAAATATTGACTGATGAAAATATAGTAACCGTAAATTATATTCATAATAAAAAAAGATTACGTTATTAATACTTATTAGACTAAATATTGTCAAAGAAAAAACAATGATATAATAATTTTAGTGTGAAAAGACAAGAAAACAGAATACTTAGGTGACAAAATAAAACAGTATTACTACTGTGGATACATCATACCTAACACTATTACACTGCGTATAGAAACTGCGCTGAAGGCAAGGTCCTATGAGGTCACGACTTTGAGAAGGTCTTGCAAGGGCGCTTTATCAGTGTATAGAAGCAACCAGTTGTGTGAAACTGGTTTCGTAAAATGGAATATGATGGGTAAGGAATGCAACCAGGTCGTAGTAAACTCTGAAGAAAAGAAAGTGTGTAATTCAGAATAAACACTTTAAAAAAAAGGAAAAAGACACCTTCAAGTAAAAGGCTGTAGATAACTACGTTATATGAAATAATATTCCAGTTTTTCCAGTACAAAACTATGGATCAAGTTCAAGTCAAATAAAATGTCGATGAACTCGGTAGGAGTAATTCGCACGCAACCACCCGTAACAATTTATCGCATAAAACTTGTAAAACTGCGCGATGCTTTGCAATTGGACTGCTTTCATCCGTAACTCTTCATACAAAAGCGGATACGAAAGAACCCCTTTCTTTGTTTTCGGCATGTAACGATTCCGTCGCCCGGTCCATTGATTTATTGCTTGTTCAATATTCATGGGTGCAAGAAGTAATTTTGTTATTATAACTGTAAGGGAGAGGCCAAGCTTTTAAAGTAAAGCTTAAAACCCACTATTAACTGTTCAGGAGTTTGCTTCACTTCGATAACTCGCATATTAAGTCTATTTTTAAAGTTTTTAATGTTAACAATTTCATGATGGTTTTCTACGGCTTGAATATTAAAACCACAGGGTACGTAGGACGTGTGGGATTAAAGAGCTATAATCTGACAGGGCTTCTTTAGAAGCATTAAATTTTCATGGGCAAGGTATTGCAACCTTTTTCATTTAAATTGAAGCCTACGTACTTTTATGTAACGTATCCAATTACGCCCAGGTAGTGTACATTTCATATGGAACGTGGTAAAATAAGTACAAACATATATATTTTTTATATTACGGTGGAAGCACAAGATTTCACAAGACTACTTTATTTTTTCGTCTTTACGACATTGCCTGTTTTCTCATGGGGACCCTTCGTCTAGCTCTGGGCGTTAATATTAAGGTTTATTACATCTTAAAGCAAGTAGAAGTAATATCCTAATCATTTTATAAGCGAGAATGCGTAACTAATGTGAATTTGCTTGGAAACCACGTTCATGCTCTAGGCGACTTTCCTTCTGATTTAATTCACAAACCTCCTGTATTAGTCTGAATAAATGTTAGATGTTTGTCTACAGAATTTCAATTATCTACTGGGTATATCATTTCCCAGCCAAACAGATAACGCATGAGTCATTCGGAGTAACTGATGTATACCTATTTTGGGATCGTCTGGGAATCACAACAAACGCAGATCGTCTCAAGTAGTCTCTTCTCATTTGTCTCATTATAAATCTTTCGGTCAATGGTACGAGTACAACACCGCTAACAGTTAGTGGCAACATAACCGACGACTAATGTGACTTTAATATTCATTAAACTATAAGATACCCACTATTGAAAAAAATACAAATTTGGTTTCCAAAATAAGAAATGTTACATTTCAAAACTATTGCGAAGAAGCATGTTTTTGACGAGAGCAACCTCGGCGATAAATAATATCACGCTTCAAATAAACAAATATTCACTTCTTTATCGAAGAAGGGAGAGCTTCATGAATTGCTGATGTCAGCTGTAGTCTATAGCGTTTCTTTTGCAAATAAGGACGGGGCGTTGCATAAATTTATATGCTGTCATTCCTGCGCAGTATCCTTAAGAAAAACTCTTTATATTTGGTCATGTTGGGGGCAAAGCACGGATCTCGAATAAGGAAACGGGTTTTGCTACTACTGCAAGACAACGTAGGCATATATGTACACTTAGCCGAAGATGGTGTCTGCAAAAAATTGCTTGTGAAATGGTGTTGTCTCTAAAAGTTAAATTTGGAGTGTACTTATCTTGACCCGCCATAAACCCTTACCCTACCTAGTATGGTAATATAAACCTGAAAAGCATTTGTATAAAATTCTGAAATCTATTTTATATGATACTTTGCTGATTAATATTAAACATTACCTATTAGATAGAAGGTGTTTATAGTATTTTTCGCCTATTGAAGTTCTTGCTAAAGTTCTGAAACTCCTAATATGACGCTATTATCCTCAATCCATAAGTTTGGCTAAGCTCGGGTTCAAAATACCACCATAAACCTTTATTTAAAACTTTCTTAGAAATATTATAGTAGGTACGCTTTGTGACTATGAGGAGCAAACAATTCCTTACGTACATAAAGTTAAAGCTCCCTAAAGTTGACCGCATACTATTAAACGTTATTATGATGGAAGGGAGGGTCGGGTTTTATACCAATATTACTTGTCACATGTGAGAGTTATAACAGCCACAAATGTAAGCTTTCCCTTACAATGTCAGGCCTAGAAAACTTTTACATTGATATAATAAATCCCTGTATTACTTAATTTCTATACAATACCTGCGAAACATCAGCGCTAGAAATGTTTTTTCCCAATTTAAAGGAAATCGTATAAGAACCTAGCTATAAAGTTTACGAGCAAGAAAGTTTAACGGTTGATGTTTTACAGTTGGAATACGTGAAAAGTGTTTTACTGTTGTTTGTAAAATAAGTACAAATTACTAGCAAGCAATAAAGGCGACATTTTTACCGCAGTAACGATTTAGTACGGAACCGGGAATGGTATCCCCATTGACACATTCAAGAACATTACACCTGGCCCCAACTGTTTCTCGTGAGGTTCTTTCTTCACTTCCATTCGAACGGATGCTACTAAAAAGTAATGGTGAGCTACGGAAATACAATAGAACCTTGAGCGCAATATTTTTAAGTGGACGGATTTATTGAAGGTGTTTCCAGTTGAAAAGTTTATGTCTTGGACAAATAGGAAATTCGCACTTTAACGCCCCTATTGACCAATGTAAGTTTTACCTGTCCAATTTTAATCATACAGTTAGTATCTTCGTAATTCCAAACTAAGGAATTATGATTATGAACAATGTTAGAACAATGGTGAACAAGTACCTATGATGATGTGATATTTAAATGAAATAATTACATTTTAACGATAAATAGGTAGTTTGTATTTTTATCACTATGGACATTGAGTCCACATGCCACTTAAATGGAATGAAGGTGTACTCGTGTTAAAACCGACTTTGTAAACACCGCACGTATCTCTGGTCAGGATCACCCCTGTTTGCCGGCACTGTGCATCGGTCGGGACATGGACCCAAACATTTTTTCGTTCCACCAGCATGTTACGAAGGTAATGGCTTTGAAAATTTCAAGATTGTATTTTTTATACACTTCGTTGGTGCGAACAATTTCGGTTGTCATTGATGGACATCCGAAAGACATGTTTAATAATGGATGAAAGCACTCTAGGTCGTTTATAACGCAAAAAAACTGTTGAAGTAATTACTGGTTCTTAATACAATAACAATATTAAAAGCAAAGTTTATATTCAAGTTATACATGCAGACAAGTTACTTGAGGAAGTAATATTCTCTGCAGCGTACTAAACAGACGGTAGCCTCACAATACAGGTAATATTCAGCCTCCGTTTTACGACCTGCGGCGGCTACGTTAAAATATGTTTTAATTATTAGATACGAAGTGTGAGTGCAATAAATATTACATAGTGCGTACGCGGCGTTCTCTGTAAGGATTTATTGTGAAGTAGTACTAGTGCTTCAAGCGGCCTTCAATTGGTGCATTACCCCGCGATCCGGCTCTAGATTCTAGAAACCATTTTATTCCTCGCAACACATTTAAAGTATTATCGGATCGGCACACTCGGACTTTCAGTACTGTGACTACGAGTTTAGATACTCTAAAAAGGCAAATGAGTTAATTGCTAAATATAATTTTCAAAGCGAGAATATTTCATGTTTATGTAATACAAGATGATTATGATAAATGCATAACAGTTTATCTGCGCCCAACCCTCTTTTAATGTAGTATTTATTCGCGTATAATCTCACAACTGATAAACGTATCGCTTGAATAAAAATATCGATTAAGGTTCGTTCATTCTAATCTATCTGAAGATAAGTTAATATTAATAATAGTTTTTTTGCAGTAAAACAATGACTTAGTACGTTATTACTTGGCCATTCACGTAATCTATCGTTCGTGCGAGCGGATCGTCCAACATTATGTACTATATAGAGATGACGTAATAAAATACCGGTACTGAAAGAATAAAACCCGGAATTATATTTGACGATCTTATTAACAACTAGCTTCTGCCAGCGACTTCGTCCGCGTGGAATAGTGGTGCTCCGCTCCTATTGGTCTTAGCGTGATGATATGTAGCCTATAGCCTTCCTCGATAAATGGACTATCTAACACTGAAAGAATTTTTCAAATCGGACCAGCGGTTCCTGAGATTAGCGCGTTTAAACAAAATGACAACATTTCCCTTCACTGCTCTGCTCCTATTGATTGTAGCGTGATGAAAAGTATACTATAACCAGCTCAGGAGTATGACAAATAATTGTACCAAGTTTCGTTAAAATCCGTCGAGTAGTTTTTGTTTCTATAGAGTTTATACAGACAGACAGACAGACGGACAGACAGACAGACAAAAATTTTACTGATTGCATTTTTGGCATCAGTATCGATCCCTAATCACCCCCTGATAGTTATTTTGGAAATATATTTCATGTACAGAATTGACCTCTCTACAGATTTATTATAAGTATAGATAGGTATGCGAATATCATGATCAATTTAATACGGCATACTAAATTACCATCTTGATGTATATTGTCAGAATAAAAACGAGGCGTTGGATAAAACACCGTATAAAACCAACCATCTTTTTAAAAGCGTGACGTTTTAATATTGTATTATACAGCCATTTTTAATATAGGAAAAGGTAATCAAACATGGGTATTATCAATTAGTGGATGCGAAAAATAAATTTTTCACGCGAAAATCCAATCACAGGGAAATCCATGTGTAATGGTATCGAATTTTTACTGTTTACACCCAACGGTACGGGGAATAGATTTTCAGTGCGTCCCAAGTATAAATCACGGCGCCAGATGACGCCCCATTCCTGAATTCTGAATGAGCTAGCCGAGAGTTACTTTAAATTAAGAATTCTCATACTCCTCCTGCATTTTTTGAAGTTTTCTGTTTTTACTTCTTTTATGTATTTCATTTTTTTATTAACAGAGATGCCTCGAGTCTTATATTTTCGGTCTGAGAATTGGAGTTTGCTGTATTTTTAGTGGTGAATTAGTTACAAATTAGTATTGGACATTTGATATTTTGACAAACAAATTTCGTACCTATTATAATTTTTAATTTCAGGATATTATTCCTTTCCTACAAGCGAAAACGTTTCATAAATTTTGTACGAGTGCCAAGGATTTTATAGCCAGTATTTTACCACTATTTCAGTGTTTCAAGAGGATATACTGAGATAATTAAAAAAAATAGTTTAAAAAGCTATTTACATGTAATCGTACAATCAGCAATATGAAGAAATGTAACGTCAATAAACTCAGTTGATGAACCTAATAATGATAAGTTCACTGACCAATCGGCCGAAGATAAAGATTAATCGCTTCTCACTGCGACCATTCAAAGGATTCGCAAAAACATATAGTACGGAGAAAATTACACGCGTTGAATGACGAATAGTGCCGCTTAAGGATCATAGCAGGAAGCATAGCGACCGGTTCAAAATGGCACCGCGGGATAGAAACGCAAGGGAAAAAACTAATCACTTCAGATAACTGAACATTCTCACAAGACTCGGGTAAGTAGGACTTGACAAATATGGTATTGTTTTTAATACCGCTACTCCGGTTGATACTCTTCATGGAGGCTCAGGTTTATTTAATTTTGTCTAGCTACGCAGAAAAGAAGCAAGTGATTTATTGGCATTCATAAGGATTCATTGTGAAGCCCGCATCACACACGCAGTCACGAAGACGCCTTTTTATTTATATGTATATACGTATATTAAAGTGGTTAAAATAAAAGCTAAGTCCTTTGGGAAACCGTCCTGATTTGCGGTTTTTACATGGCTGTTTATAAATTGCATCATAAACATAGTCAAAGTCGCGCACATATATTCGGAAACATTTATTTGGTCACATCCAAAGACCGATTCACACCCGATTTTTATACGACATATTTCAGTGATGTGTGAAAAAGAAAAATTACGTGGAAATATACGCAGATACGTCAGAAGTTTTCGAGAGCACACAGATAACCACACACCATTTGTTTTTATACGGTAACATTTAGTTACGGTAACATTTAGAATTGAACCTTCTGTTTTCGTTATAAAATTTATGCAATACAGGAAGATGTCAGTGACCGCATGTAATGTGATTCGCTGCGGTATCCGCCAGTGTGTATAAAATTGATTTATTCACGTAACTATGTGGTATACACAACACAACCCATAGGAGTCGAATGACAAACTGCTGTAGTTTGCCAAGCTTAGATCTCCGTCTCATATGTTCTAAAAGCTAGCAAAACATTAAGTTATTCAGGACCGTAAAATTTTCCTTTCTACGCCTTTGCCTTGTTAAGACAAGGTAGTGCCGCGTTATTTAATCTGCACATACGAGTAAATTAATATTGCCGTCACTGGTGATACGCATTCAATAAATTAAATTTTAATAACGACGTTAAACGCGTTGTAACAAGGAATAAGGTAATGAATTATAATTATGCGCAGAGAGGCCCGGCCCACGCGTTCTAATGACTATGGTACAACATTAGCCAAACACAAATTACCAAGAAATGTGTAAACAGGTATTAAAGGGATCGCCGAGTTTTACGTAGCCGAATTAGGGGAGAGTAATGTTCCCTTGTTGTTTTTTATCATTCTTCCCTAATTTATTTTTTGCGTAACTTCACTGATGACGCTGAATTAATGCGTTGCTTGAATTATATTACCATAAAGAGAAGTTAAGAATGCTTTTAAACTATAATGTTAAATACAGAATTGCAACAGAAGCTATTGCCGGCTCAGAGGATTATTGTTGGCATTTAAAGTGGTCAGGAGCCAACAGTGCGATAATATCGAAGGCTCGTTAACGTTTAAGTTATAAATTTAAGAGACCTGTACCACAATGGAAGGCGTGGTTGAAACTCGTAATATTTTCTGCTTGTGCCGAAGTTGGAACTGCTTCTGCAATATACGACCGTTTTAATAACATAATATAACTTTACAAACAGTAAAATTACATGTACATTTCCTACTGAAGAATTTTGTGTTCTTCTTCTTAGTTAAAATGAGCAGTTCAAAGTAAAACCAGTCCTATTTGCCAGCGGCATATTTGAATTTCCAGTCGGTGTAAATGTCCGGCTTCCCCCTAAAGAATATTGGTTTGCATAATAGCAATCACGATCACAGTAGCTACAAAGTTATGTTACTTTTGTCCACTAACGTATTGTCTTAGGAATAAAGTTGAGAATAGATAAGGGTGACAGTATTCTGTAGGCTGCTTTACATTGCTCTGTGGTATGGTATTGAATGACGTGTCCTTATTTCAGTGCGCCGCATTCACGTCATCGGAGAATAGATTGAAATGAATAGGAAATGTATGGTGTAGACAGCGTATGTACCGTTGCGGTGTGGTGTCGAGCTCAACCACTCCTCGTTAACGTTCCGAACATCAAAATGTACCTGTCTTCACAATTCATGTCATTTTATGATACGAGAGCAAAATCAAGAAGGCGTGAGGAAAGTAAATAAAATATTTAACAGACTAACAATGTATTCATTAACGGATTGTCGTTTCTGCTACATATGTAACATTTAATATAGCTGCTTATTTAGATCAATAGACTGTTTTTTTTAAACTTAGGTTTTTACTACCTCGTAAAAACTCGACACCCTCCATTATTTGGCTTCACCGCAGACAGATCAATTTTATTGAAGGTGGTGTGTGTTTAGTCAAAATTAACTTAGCTAGGCTTTATGTATAGTATACTCTTTATTAAGCCAATTCTAAAATTGTCGTAAAAGATTTTGTTTAATTTTGATGCTGTGATAGCTGCAAAGGAGAGGATGAAGATCTTTTCAGACAATATAGCTCGACGTGTCTTTAAAATAAAAAGCAAACGTTTTAAAACACCCTGATCGAACAGATAAGTAGGTATGTAGAAGATTTCTGTAGTTCGACATTTAATGTGTGTCGTAACTCAAGTTAAATGTTTCTGGTATTTCTTAGAGAACAATGGAAGACCAAGGAAAGGCTGTGTATTAGGTAACAAAATAAAAGTTAACGTAACAAAATTGCTAATGATTGCTAATTCTTGAAATCGGCACATTCAGTTCAAATGTTTCGTGAAATTCTTGAGTGATCTAAGAGGAAAATGTAAAGAACTATTACATAATTCATATACATATCTAATATTATGTATTTTGTAATTAAATTAGCATTTTGTAAGTATAACTATGCCATTTGAGAAAAATTGAGTTATCTTAAATAAAATTGGGCACATGTCAGAAAAAGCCGTTTGGCAAAACTGTGATAGATTAAATGTGGAGAATATTAAAATTTCAAGTTTATAAAAATCTCGAATTCTGCACGAAACTGAGTTTGTCCAACAAACAGACAGGTTGATACATCACTACATAAACGACCACAGTAGCTACATGAGCGAGGGCCGTTTTGACTAGCTGCAGGACTTAATTTAACTAAGCCAAAATTGGACAAGCGCTTGAGTCATGTATATGTATGTATAGTTCGTACGGAATTCTTTGAGGAATAATCCATGAAAGATATAGACTCGAGCTATTGAATTAATTCTGTAGATCGAATAAGGATACAGCTGTGTGCGGTGTAAACAAGAACATAATGTACTTATTTATTGCTTATCTATAACTGTAATAGTAAAAACCAAACAGATATTGTTTTATTAATGTGTTGTTATTTTATGTTCAATGTTTATAGTGCATAAGTTGTTTGTTTGTTTTCTTTTGAACAAAACAGAATGAACTCGCATATCGCAAAATAGTGTATAATTTCTAAAATTATGTATAAGTGTATCTAATTGATTAGGTACTGAAGTGAATCAATTTGCATTTAATGGTACTACAGATCGTGTCCGAAAGTCCTAATAGATAACGCCCAACTGTATTTTTTGCATTACATATTTAGCTAGCTAGTAAGCTTTTTGCAGCTCATTATGGCATAATTATCTATTTTTCTAGCTTTCGGTTGACGTCTCGCGCCAAAATGGTTGAGTGCGTACTAATTCAAATGGCGTCGAAGGAAGAGTACTGCACTCCTTTTTGGCATGCAAATTATATACCCCATCATAATGGCGTCATTTATCTAGAATTCTGGATACATGTTTGTGGATGTAACATTATCTTATTAATCGTTGTAAGCGTGTACCATTTTCCCCTTGTAACCAAACATAGCTAAAAGTTAGTCTGTCTATCGTTGAAGAGTAACTAACTTTCGGTAAACATTTTGTCGCAAGTACGTGATGAGAACGTGAGATATAAAGTCAGTGAAATTAACACCCGTCATTTCTTATTTAGTTTTTATTATTTATTTTATGGTCCATGCGTGTTTCCAGTGTTTGTGTTTTGTATCTCCGTGGCCGTCCGGGAACTACGGTATGGTGCGGCTAGTTGCTTGCCAACATCCCACGAGGTGTGTCGAGTCGATGACCTTTCGTTCTCCAGGAAGTCTATACCTCAAATTAATAGCTCACTCCATCTCGGAAAGCCGTTAATAGTTATAGCGTTAAGTAATGTTTTACAAGGAGATACAGTTGTACCGAAAACGAAAAGGTATTGTTTGGCGAATGGCAAATATTCATTAATTGATGTCAATGTTTATAGCACTCATCCTAAGCTGCTAATATTATTAATGTGAATGTTTATGAGTTTAATGTTTTTGGCATTATTTTGTACATATTTAATATGGCATGAATTTTTGACCATGACCTAGCCTAGTATAGATGATACACTTTATCAGAGTATAATATAGTTTTATAGGACGTCTTAGCAATGAGAATAAGTGAAACAGCGAATAAAAAATACTAACTATTATTTGAATGCCATTTCTCATAGTAAACTCATCATGAAACTTGGCACAGTGCAGAAAGTTAATATTTTTACATAATATACATTAAATTAATTTAAAAACCATTACACATACCGTTTGTCACACATTTATGTAGTTCAAAATGATAATGACCATCTTTCGACACTTTCGACCACTTGGCGAACACCAGTATTTATTAATCTCTCGATATGATTGTATGTATAAACTTGCTATAATTTAAATAATTTATCCCTCATATCTCATGCATGCAGTAAAACATTTCAGTGCGACACGTATGATATCGCCAGCGAAGTCTGCCCCAAGGGTTTACTGGTACTAGAAACTTTCATAGAACCAATAAATTTGTAATACATACATAAATCATTTCGATTTGTTACAAGTTTAATGGGAAACTTTATATCAACTACTGTTTCTATGTTATTCTAAAGTAAATTAAAATGATATCTAGGTAACTCGATGTGGGTTCTTTTTACGATACCAAGGAATGAATTAGAAAGCTATTTTCTTTAAATTTTACTACCTAGACTATAAATTAGGAACAGTAAACAAACGGTAAATTGTAACGGTAACTTTTGATAGCTAATTTATGTCGATCGTGTAAAAATCAAAGAAAGAGATTGTACTAAGTTATTAGAATGAGGCCATAGGTTGCGGTAAACACTGAGAGCCAGATATCTGAAGCATTAAAGGAGACAGCCTCGTGCAGATAACCGCAACATAAACGAACCGTAAAGCTGTTTGTTCACTGCTTTTACGATTATTTGTTGGCACTTTAGTGCGACGAAAATTCAAGGAATCGTGCAAAGAAAAATATCACGTAAGCAGAATAGTAATGGAAAGAGATAAGGTCTTTGCATTGTTGCGTTGGCTTTTTTAAGCGATAGTAAAAGTGTTGCTGCAACCCACAGTGCGATAACAACGACTACCAGCATCGCGGAGAATGTAGTGCGATGTCTAATATACAGAGTCCGCTATCCAGGCAGTAAATACCGTGGACATAGAACCGCGAACATTGCATTAGCGGTATCGCCTGTTTAAACAAGCCCAAACACTAGGCGCTTTGAAGTGCCGATGGCAGACGTTGTTTGACACAGGGCCAAACAATGAACCTTCATATACTCAACACCTCCGCTTTTTAACGTCTTCGACGGTGTGTCTGGTTCAATGTTTGGGTTTGGAAACAAATTGAGAAATTGTTATCGTGTATTTACTTTTCCGAAGAGAATGTTCAACTCTAAGAAAAACATTTACTTGTTTAAAAATATTGTTTGAGGAGTAGAATCCCACAAAAAAAAAAAACTAAATCTGGGAAACTATGAGAAATTGTTTTCAAGAGAAATGTATTTTGGGCAGCGTTCATTTCTGAGAATAATAATTCACTTTCTTCTTTTTCGTTCATAACTTGCTTGTCGTAACATTTACTACAACTCCATCTGTTTGAATGCATTTGTCAAACCAGATGCAACACGAGTTCAAGCAAGATCATACATCAAAAGCATTACAGGAACTCTTAAAATAAACCACATGAAAAATGTTTGATCGCCATCGATTGACCTAATCATGTCGGCACCGTTTACTTTGTGGACTAATTAAAACGCAGAACAAGATGCACGTTTCTCATAAACATGGTTGAATGAGTGCAATGTATGGTCATCGTCAATATAGGCTGTACAAAGTGAAATAGCTATATTGCCCAACCATTCGTGAAGAAACATTAAATCAGCGTCGATTACCTAAGGAAGATTACACCAGGATATCGAAAAACGTAACGTTATCAAACGATTGCTCCTTCAAACGTTTCCACAATCAAAATAATATTGAGTTTCCGACATACGATTTCAAAACATAATAGGCAATTCCGATACGAATTTTAGAATCGTGCAAAGCCTTGTTACACGAAGAACAAAAACATTTTACAAATGATCCTTTTCCTTTTATTATTGTTTTTCCAAGACACCGTCAAAGAGATTTCTGGAAAAAGTTTCTAAGCACTCGTAGTTTGTTTTTGATACCACTCGATTGCCGGTCACAATTTGAGTAGTCTCCCATCGACGTTGCCTATTAAAGAGTCAATTATATTTCTATCTACATAGGCCAGTGATTGACACATATTAACTACATATTAAATGATGCAATCGGTACACATGCGTGCTTTGAAATAACTTTTACATCCTAATTCCTAACTAAAATTACAAATGGGAAAGTGATTTTGTTTGTTTCGCTTTCACGATAAAACGTCTGATTGAACCGATTTGGTGAAATTTGTTGTGAAGATACATCGGACCCTGAAGACTATATCCGGGTACGTTGAGTAGTTCTTTTAGGACGTGGGTGAAACCGCGGTAAACAGTTAGTTAGAACAGTTATTATCGAGCAAACAGTAAATATAAAAGATAAGCTAAAGCCAGTAAGTTATACACAGTGGACGGAGTGTCATTTAATCTATCATAGGTACATGCAATATTTCACAAGCGTGTGGTTCCAGCAAGTTTGTGCAACAAGCTCATAGTCATTCAACAAGTACACAAATCAAGGTTGTTAACCCATTTGCGTTACGGTCTGATACCGACTCTGTGTAGCTTCCTCGTATTCATTACCGTTTTGCTGGTATTCATTCACAAAAGCGTTTTGATCGAAATTATGTAACCCTTACATATTTATATTGCTTAGGTTGGTATGCTTCTAGCCAATTTGAGTTTTCAGATATCCGTGCATAAATTTCGGGAGATGACGTCTAGTCACAATGACTCGCTTTATATTTCTCATAAAAAATGTGACTTATGTAGTTTGTAATTTTAAAAAATATATTAAATATTCTACATTGTTAAGGTTATCGAATAATCACTGCAAGGCAATTGATTTTAAATGAACGTGCATATTATATTTATTGCATATAAAGGGCGCTGTTGAAAATATAACTTGATTAAATGAAAGGATCAACTTTACAAAGATCTTAAAATCATAAATAATTTCATTAGCAAATGGCTAACTGGAAAATTAATTATAAACGCGAAACGAATTTTGTATCCAAACACGAACCTTTAAGATTATATATAGGTAGGTGCTTAGTGTCACTCTGGATTATGATTAATTTTCTACGTGGCATGTATTATAATTTATAACATGTAAGTAGGTGCGTACAAATACTTTTTAGTATTTTAGGTAATATTTTGATTATAACGTAACTATCAAATCTCTATTTCCCAATGGACGTTCAATTGTTACCTTCGTAACAATAGCCCAAAAATGGCCCCAATTTTCCTGTTCTTTTCATAGACATTTTATTCAGCAATCTCTTACAACTTTTATTTCGAATACATTACGGGTAACTGAGCACGGCGTGCAACGGTGCATTCACATTCATACAGCCCGTAGTTCCGAGTACAATGTTTTAATAAATCACCAAGTAACGAGCCTGTTACAGTAGCCGTTTCGCCAAATCAAGACACTGGTATGAAGAACGATTTATTTCGCTGGAAAACGTTGTTGTTCATTGACGAAAGATAGCGATGTGGGTGAGCATTTGCATGCTGTTCTTGAAACGTTGAGATAAAGTCACAGCATTATGTTACAGCTGAAAATTAATAGAAAGTTATTGAACATTGCGTTCAGTTACGATGAAATCCCGGATATTTAAAGGTACTCCTACTTAAATCTGTTGTAACCTGTTTCCTTATTCGCTGAAATTATATCTAAAAGTAAATTATTAATTATATTTTAGGTTCCGCAAAACCAGATAAAATAAAAAAGCATAATGTGTATGCCAACTACTGAAAATACTTTTTCGCTCTTTCTATTCCGAAGATTGAAGATACTTCACCTAGTAGGTCCTTGAGAACCAGATTAACCTTATTCCAATTTTACAGCTTTCGATGATGGCGATCTTAAACACCAACTACAAAGTAAATGTGGAACTGTAAAAACGACATAAATAATTTATGGTACCCTTAAAGCACTTACTGAAAACACATTACTAGACTAATCTAAGCTAAAATGAGAGGAAATAAAATCAAACTGCAGGAGTAACATTGGTATCGAATGTTTCAATTCCATGACACCTGCTTCAAAAAGTAGATCATCAAATCAATATCGAATCTAACTTAGAAGAATAGAATAAAGTTTATTTATTGCCCCGTTAGACTACCTTTCTATAATGTAAACAGACGTTGAATATGTATTTATTTTGCATTTTATAACCACACTATCCACAAAGTAACTGTAAGCTTTGGTTCGATTAGCGGGACTGGCTTGAGGCAAGGGTCCACCTCATTAAAATTTTACAGCAGCATCGCTAAGATAAGATTAAGAGGAGTTTCCTCACGGACCCTTACTTGCAGCTAGGTATTAACTTTACAGCACTTCGATTTTTCGCGAGAGCTTTAAGACTCACTACGAATAAATCCCACAGGTGTATGTTTACATGCAGCCAATAAGATTAAAGCAGTTCAATGATTTATTTAGATATCATCGCACAAGCTAGCTCATTTACATATCTGTCGCTTAGAAAACGTAATGTAGGCGCGATGAGCAGAGCTTTATGCTAAATACGTGTGTACACTCGCATACAATGACAAGAAACGTTAGAGAAGTGTGGTATTTCACAAGGAAGTGGCACTACGGCTGCGGTCGAGCATTCGCCAAGTCCGCCTTTGGCTAGGGCTGTCAATCTCGAGACCACGACACGACAAGGTGCAAGCTTCCGGCAACTAGCGGTCAGGCCCTGTATATAGCAGGTACAGGTTTCTCGAAAGCTCCTACACCTATGAAGAACTCGTATTACTGTAAGATGATACTTTGACTCTGTCAAGTCGGTACACTTTCTTAAAATTTATGTGTTATAATTTTCTTACTATCCCCTAAGTAAAAAGATAATATTTGCTATGTTCATTAAAAAGGTGCAATTTTTACGACTTAGTTTACAAAAATGATTTATAACGATTCTTATGGATACTGGTAACTGGACACACAACAATTAAACTAGCATTTTTTTTAAACTGTTCAATGTGTCAGGAAAATTCGACAAGAATTCAATAAGCCTGAATTGTTTGTTTTTCTATCGCCTATTACTACAAAAATAGTCAACTGGCTGAACTGACAAACTGAATTATGAATAGACTAGCTTCTGCCCACGACTTCGTCCGCGTGGAATAGTGGTGCTCTGCTCCTATTGGTCTTAGCGTGATGATATAGCCTATAGCCTTCCTCGATAAATGGGCTATTTAACACTGAAAGATTTTTTCAAATCGGACCAGTGGTTCCTGAGATTAGCGCGTTCAAACAAACAATCTCTTCAGCTTTATAATATTAGTATAGATTTCGTGAATTGAGCTATACCACAGCTATACACGCGATTTAGGAAACAAATAAAATCAGTTTATTGCTTCATAGTAGTATGTGGCAGCGGCGACTTATAGTTCACGACTAGCTTCGGGCGCCGGGAGTCGCCTGTGTGGTCTACCGCCGCGTTTGTACGGGTTAAAACTTAATTATGTGCCTTACCTCTGTTCTGCATATATTCAAATAAATGTAAGCAGACCACCTATTGATATGATAAATCTAATATTTATAAAATCAATATCGCCGGCTGAATGAAGCCATTGGTGAAGAAAATTGTTCGCATCACGAATATTGGATATTAAATGCACGTGAACATGACAGTTTTATGGGCAGTAATTTGAGGCCGGTTTGGTTTACGTGTATAAAACCCTAGTCCGCAAAGTTATCATTTACTTTGAAACGAAAATGTAACAACTGAAATGAGATGACTGACGAAAATAATATAAGTACATTATACTACTTTAGCAAATAGAATTTTCACGTGTTCGTTTCGAGTACAAGACACCGGGCGGCTGCAATTTGTCAGCCGCGTCAAACGGGACCCTTCAAAATACACAGCTGTTGTGAAATTATACCAGAGATACTTCATTAAATATAACATTTAGTCACTATTTTTCTGTTCAATTCATTATGTCATAAATATTGTTCATTAAACTTAAATACGAAGAATACCTTAAAACAAGTTCAAAACAAATCGAGGAAAGGTGTATTTTAAGTGGTGAAGACTCATAAGCATCAGGCCAAGGAAAGGAAATAAATTAAGTACCTACTAATTCCAAAACTATACCATTAATTATAATACGAATGATGCTAATACAATTACAAATTAGCGCTACAGCGAGGAATCAAATAAATTCGACCGGTTTTAAACCCTGGAATGCGATATTAAAACTAGCCCATACATATTAAACAAAACTTTAGCACAATAGCTATAAACTGAGCTGTCGTAAAGTATAGCATTCTGACTTTCTTATACATAGGCAATGATTGTATACAAATAAAATTGCACATTTTATAACCCTCTGCATTCGCAAGGATCAACTATGTTAATAATAGGCGTCAGTGGACGGGAATGCTTTCAAGGAACAAAGTGTTGGGGCACTAGCAGTCAATCTTTGCGATATCGGGCTCTCGGTAACTGTTCCTTATCGCGAATAGCAAAAAAGCCTTTCCATGTCAAGAGGTGTCGGTACGAAAGCCCCTTTGTTCCTAGTACGACACTTATGGATGCGAACTGTGCAAACGAATACGGTATTTGCAGTTTTAGGGTCTCACACCTGCGTAAAATGTAGCAGCGTAGCTATCGTAACAAAGCTTTTAGCGGCTCCTGACAGAAGGTTCGTATTTTAAATATTTTTATGCTTTTGAATCTAATTCTATTCAGTTTTAAATCTGCGTTTAATATTGATGTTAGTGCATATTAGGAACATATTGTATGAACATTTTCATAATCTGTCAAGTCAATAATATTAAATCCCTGAAAAAATTGTTTACTTCGGAATGAAGAAAATGCAACGAACCAGAGCTAAGTCTTGTAACTGTCATTGTCAACCCTTTCTTGTTTTATCTACATATTTTTCTCTTCCAATAGAACTCTTTTTTCTATTCTCTAAGGAGATACCAGATAAAAACCAACCGATAGTTTCCTCACAATCACCTATTATGGGTCTATCGTATTCAAAGTCCTATTGTACACCTTCGAGGTGTTTTACATTCACCTTGAATTTGTCTTTTTACACATTGGAATTTGTTTTTGTTATTATACATCCTTTTATTTTCACATAATATAAATTATACTTTCTGATATTGGAACTTCTAAAAGATAATAATATAGATAGATATGTCAAACAATTGAAACAATTATACCTCAGTATAAATCCAAGTAGCTAATTAATTTACAACACAGAGTTATTAATACTGTTTTAATTAACGCGTAACTTTCTATCAAGGAAATACGTCGTGGAAACAGAATGTCTGTGTCTGTCGTTAACAAAATGTACACCTACTCGTACACACAGATGTACGCGTACTTATGTATGTATTCGGGTTCAATAGGTAGGTCGGGTGAGGCATGCAGTTAATTTGTAGTCGTGATTGAATTAACGAAGCCGACCGCTTGGCAGAGCTCATTTCGAAAGATGTTAGATCCTATCATCTTATACCTTTATACTGTCGACCGTAATAACGAAAGCAGTTCTCAACTTTACTTCAAGTCTACGACTTTATTGCCGCCAGGAATTGGCGAACCGTAGAATCTCACAGGTAAGTTACCGCGCTTGTAATCTAGCTCAAAATTGAAAATTCATTCACTGTGACGACTTGCCATTGTGTGCCCATGCAAATGAAACGAAAACAGAAACCGAATAGAGAGAAATATTAATTTGAAACAGAATTGTAGACGGAATTCAAATGAGAAATTAATCTGGTTTGCTGTGGTGTTGGCGGCTGCGCAGATTCTTTTTGCCTGTCAACTCGTTTATGTATAAGTCGCATGAAAGGCAAAGTGCAAGTTTTATTTCGCGGCATGGTTTTACCCTTGAGGTTGTCGGCTACATCATGCATCTGTCCGATTGAGAAAGTTAGGTTACTCATAAATTGATTAACTAAACCTATCTAGATGCACACTACACGTTCTGGTAATTATGTACTGTGAACTTTAAGACGTACTGGCTTGGGATTAAACCAGATTGTACCAGGATAGTATTATAATTATGTACTTGCGAGAAGTTCCAGTCGGCTGGACGCTTGTCTAACGAGAAGCGACGGCTCTAGGACACAATACTTGGCGGTTCAGGTGTGTAAATTGTGACGGCAAAGAATGCTGCGCTCACACGACGCACACGTAAGCCTATCATAGGTACAACGAATTACTAAAGTGGAAATATTGTACGTCAATCAGTGTTAATGCTTGACAAGGCATAACAGAAGTTGCATGCATATTTATGCAGCATAATAATTATGTTCAAGCTAATCAATGCGATGGTTTATACAAAAAAAAACATCTACAAATATAATGATATCACCATGAAATGATAATGAATCACCATAGGAAACAAGCAGGAAGTTGCGTAATTATAATTACTCTTTGTACTCGCAGAGAAAGCGGTCAAAAGTTAAAGAGATAATTGTTAGTACAGGAAATTAAAGGCATTTAGTAATGTAGGACAATCCTTGGTGGGTCCGTTTGATGGCAATCTTGAACAAACTCAGCTAACTTGTTCTTATTACTGGCAGTAACGCTCACTGTAATCTTGTTCATCTCACGATTTTACAGGCTTTCCAGTTGACATGCAAAGTTAGTATTTTTAACTAAAGTACTCAACATTCTAGTGAGATTTCATCGTGAATTCGTATTTAACTTGGCTTGTTAGAGTTGCTTGTAGTATTATTTGATGGCCTCAGTTTTATGATTAGATAATATTGTTTGTGTCTCCCACACTTGATTATATATAACTTATCCATATCCATTCTCATTTAATTGCAAACTAAGTTTGCTTATTTGTTCGTCTGTGAACCGTCTAAGTGCGTGAGTCATACGCGTGGGATTCAACTAGTGTGCTGAGTTAGTACTTTACCAGTTCAAGTGATCATGATTCAAGGTTTCGCACCGTAGAATAGACATTTAATAAGCTAAGTGTTCTGTGGGAAATGATTCATAAACTACTTTTGGTTGTTAGCGAAAATGGGTACAGTTTTATACGACGTAGGTAACGAGTTGTAGAGTCTAGTAGGATATCTCACATCTTAGTTGAGATTTAACATAAAACTACTTTTATATTATGTTTTAAACAACATTACTGAAATGGATGAACATACTTCAGAAAAGCTGCTTAAGTTAGGTAATAAACATTTCTATTAAAGATCAAAGCTGGTTTTAAGTTGTAATTGACCAAGTTCAAAGCGCGGGTGTTGTTTTTAATATCCAATATTAAGTCTTTTTACAAGACTAACTCATGAGGCGAGGATGCGAAATGGCCGTGTTGAGTCCGCTAGAACAAAGATTAATTTACTTTTACGAGCTGCTGGATGATTGCATGATACTACTTATTGGAAACGGATAATTTCTGCACTCTTATTTTACCATAAAGATAATCAATTATGGCCACGATTAGCAGTAGGTACATAACCCTTAATATACAACAAGGTGCCTCTTAAATGATCTATAAATATTATTTACATAGATTCTATGGCATAGTGTATATTTACCAATCAAATAAAGTAGGATTCCAATATCGCGTGGGTCACGCTTATCTGTCGAGTTTTTTTGTTTACGGCTTTATCCAGGGGCGTGGGTTTGCAGATAAGTCGAACACAGGATTTGTCCCAAATTTTTGCAGTGATATTTCGTGAAATAAATTCTTTATGTTCACGCAATCTTCAACGCAATTTCCCGGCAATTCTTTTCATTATTTTAGTCCCACGGTATAATATTAAGAATAAAATAAATTGCTTTAAACAATACGTGGTAGGTATCGTCACTGCCAATTAACTCCAAGAAAGTTTTTCTTTGAGTTATTTCTTTTTTTGTAAGATTGCAAAATAATTGTGGATCGGAGATCATTTAAAATTCTCTTTCTCAGACTATTTCTTTGAGATGACAACATTCCATAAATGGACAACTTTCGATACCGTAAGTTACGTTACTGGCATTTATCGAAAGTTAACAGAATAATGTTGTTAATAATATTTTTTATTTTGTTAATTAATTGGAAAATATTTCATGGACCTTCAAATTATAAATAAAACTCAAATCGTCTTATGTAAAAAGATTTTGATTAGGCCGTTTGAATCTTTCATTATTGTTATATTTTATGGCGTACATGCACACCTTCTATTAAATGGGACTTAATATATGTGCAGGCACACCTCAGCCTACCTTGCACCAAAACGGGCGTGATGATGAGTCGTTTTGTTATCTATTTACCACAAATACCAAATTTTTAAAAATGTTACAGTCAAAGATACACGAAAAGCATTCAAACAATACAATTTCCAATTCTTAAACCCGTTGTTCCTATTAGTTCAGCTTTAACAACAAGTGGCTCAAATAATTAACTAAGTACCATAACAAAATGGTTTTGAGTCCGACTTCCTTAGTCTATATACCTACAAGTTTGTATTGTTGGCTGTCACGAGTGGCGTGACTAAAGACCATCGTGGCTTGATCTATGCGAGGTCATTCGGCCAACATTTGGCGTAGTGATGCCAAGGTCAACACAAGCTCAGTACCTCCTTCCATAACTGAAGTTGTAAGGCATTAACTGCTTCATTATAATTCTGATGCTCTCAGATTAGGGACAGCGCGCTATCTTTCTTCATGCAGCCTTAATTCATCATGCTGTTGCAGTCATTGAAATGGTTTAAGATTCTTGTGAAATAATCCAAAATATTGTGTTTAAAAATCGTCAAAAAAACAAGCTCATATCGGGTAGAAAAAATCGACCTTGTAATATTTAATATGAGTTTTATTGGCACTACGCCAATTATTATTTTATGTATTTACATTCGAGCAACCGGTTTATGTTAATAGCTGCGTGTTGTTTTTTCTGCTTACGTATGATAACGTAACAAGTGGTCTTACGCAAAAATGAACTAGCATTTGCAGTTCTTGAATGTTAAAATTATGTAACGATATTAGTAGAAGATATTCACAACGATATTGAGTTTTTATACTGATGATTTCCGATTACATCAACAGGACGCAATCGCTTTTAGGGTAGAATATCAGAACTAGAAATATCTAAAAATGTATGAACTTATATTTACCGGCGACATGCAGGTTATTCACCTGACGTATGTAGTCATTGTACATATCACGGACGTGGTTTGTAAAATGAATAGCTAATATAATACAAATAAAAATCAATGAATGGGCATTAATTAATAAATGCTTGGAAAGGAAGTAATAAACTTTGCTATACGGAGCGTACACACTTAGACCTAAATTTAGAAAAGCGCCAAGTGCGCTTAAAGCGATCTCTTAACTCATGAAATGGGAAAAGGAAACTTGTTTCATAACTGTTAGGTATTTTCTCAAGTTAGTACAATTTGCATAATAGGGTCACTTTTTCCTCGGGTTTTCGTAGATAAGATCTGAGTGGAATAAAAAGAGGTGTTTCAACTGTTGCAATAGTATAAGATAAAGAGCGAATAGATACAAATTTGATATTTTAAGCTTAGACATCCTGCTAATATTATAAATGTGAATGTTTGTAAGGACTGAAGGGTGAATAATTTAGGCGAATCTTGGCACGGTATCTGAATCTAATTCGAAGTCCATGCAGAAAAGTCACGGGCAAGAGCTTTAAATATTACTCAAAACGTAATTCTTAATCGCATACTAATTTTTCTAATGCTGTCTAAGCTTCTGTATTCTACACCCTGGTGAGACAAATCACTTTTCCTGTAATGAAAATGAGTTATATTCCGTGATTAAAACCACACTTATCTGATAAATAGTTTCTACGAATTGTGGTTGAACGACATTGTAAGCGTTTATTTGTGCAATTACAGCCACGATGTGCTGATGGTAAAACACCTTTAGCTATAGGTGTTTGCACTCTGGGCCCGACGCGTTATTTGCATCTGTCACATTTGTTGTCCCATGTTACAGCCAATGGTGAATCGAATGGCACACGAGTGCACATGGAAATTGTATCTTCACCGCGTGCCGTGCTGCACTGCAGCAAAGCACATTAGCTTCTGTCAGTTATCTCACTATTCTCAGATTTACATACTTCCAGGAAAAGACAGTAATTCAAAGCCGCGCTATATCATGTCACACCAGGAAACGGCGCACCTTATTTTGTTTTGTGCTTTGCAAGACATAAACATTAGTTAAATCTTAATGTATCTTTTACGTGCATGTTCATTACGTATTTAAACATGAATAAGATATTGCAATAATGCCTAAGCTTTCCTTACTACTTATTTTCGGTTTTATATTCAGTTAGTTAAAATTGGTTTTGAAATGTTATATCGCATTATTTATATAACCAGCATAAACATTCCCCTATGTTTGTATGTAGTGGAGCGGAGAACTTGACTCCCGGTTTTAGTAAACAAACAATGTTTGTATTGTAATTTCAGCAGGTGGACTTTCTAGGCACGTTTTGTGCTTGAATAACTTGAGAAAAATGTGCTCGCATATGACCTGAAGACAAAGCTTAAACTATATAACTACAACACTATAATTATTTTAATTAAGTTGCCCCTAATATAAAAATGCATTTAGACAGTATTTTTTTAAATGTCTTGCCTTTAGTTTATAAATATCGTTAGAACTAGAAAAAAACCGAAATAGAATGTTAAAAATATAATTTCAAGGTTCTTTATTATATTTTTATATACCTCATTAAAAGCATCAACAATATTACGATTTTTATTTCCAGATTTTTTTTTCATAAAAAAAGTGGCTCATTTAATTTTATTTGTTCCTTTCTTTAGCTAAAAAATCCTAAAGTGGCTCAGTCGCTTGACCTTAGAGGCCATATTAACAGACAGAGTCATCTAAAATTCTTTCACGTCCGCTAGTCACGCTTGTAATGATTTGTGGTATCTGCCTTTACCCAACAATAATGTTTATTCCGGGTTCCGAGACTGTTTTTGTTACTCTACGTTCACATTACTTTAACGCATGAACATTTAAACTGATTTAAAAGGGCAATTCAATATGATGACACCGACAAATTCTTGGCTCGAAGGACAAAACTTCGTGCTCAGGAACTCATTAAGGGCTTAACTAGAGATCTGCTATAAGTAGTATAAGAATGGCCGACAATCAGGCTTGATTTAAGTGAAAACAGGTTTGGCGGGTACCTATATGACCTAAATCTAGTTTAATTATTAAGGTTAACTTTAAGGAAAAGCCTTTCCAAGAAACGCCTTGTTTTGTTCTATATTACATTCAGAAGCCACTTGTTACCGTATAATAAAACTGATGGTTTCATCATATAAATGTTCCCATATGCTACTTTCCGCTCTTGTAAAGCAGATAAAGGCGAAACACAAATAGCTTCAGGACGTTACCCCTGTCAACGCTAGCTTTTCACTTACCTAAGTTATAGTCCTATTGTTCTAAATGCCGAGCGAGTGCCGTCCTGGCGCATGGCGGGGTGTCTATCTCGCTCGTAACTCCTTAGCACCAGCTTATAGCAAATAATTTTAACTTTCTATTGTTAATGACTTGCATTTAAAGTTCTCCGATTCATATAAACCAGCTTGATATCCTGTATACCAGTTTAATCGCGTTTGTACGACAAATATTTGTCATATATCTCTGCAATATGTTGGTAATGTTTGAGAAGCCTCGCTTTCGCTACCCTTTATTCTATGGATACGCCAAAACAATGCTGTGATTTATGTGTTCATGGTTTGCAAGTTTGCTTGGCTACACATCTACTTGTGTAGAGGTATGAATTTATAATAAATTATGTTTGGGACAAATTGTCAGCTACGCGGTCCAGCCCGATATTATCAAGTAAGACTAAGAACAGTATGCACAAATTCCTTAAAAAAACAAAACAGAAAAATCGATTCTTGTGTTTGTGAAGATTAAATGGCGGGAAATGTTCTATCACTGTAAGGCTGGCCATTAATTCACAAGAGCCCCTAATTGGAAAATCCTTTTCAACAAGAGCCGTTGTAGACTAATGTGCATAATTGGACCCTCGACCGTTGACAATCGCTAGCGAAATGGGGCCATCCCAAGTTTTTGTATAAGTGAGAAGTGGGCAGGCGTCGTTTAACAGAAATTTAAGACGTTATTATAATATCAATTGCAGTTTGTAATTTAGAAGCGCGTGTGTTACTTCCACATAAAATAATTCACGTCTCTCAAATTAAAGGCTTTTGGATCTAGCAGTGGAACAAATTACAGGCCGATGATGACAATTAAAAAAAACTGTTTCCCGTGAAACCTATTACATGCATCCCGATAAATAAATAAAATAGGACTATCCTATGCCCTTCCTCAGGATTCAATCTATATCCATCTAAATCGGTTAAGCCGTTCTACTGTGAAAGCGTAACAGACAGACGAAGTTACTTTCGCATTTATAGTATTAGTAATAATAAATTAAAATCAAGTTGGCAAAATTGTGAACAATAAGAATTTTGTTTCTAGGTACATGAAAAAATCCCTTAACTCATCGTCTCATTATCAAAGGAAGTTACTAGCGGTAATTCAGCTTTATCCGGCTCGACAACATCCTCTGTTGAGGGCACTTTGCGTTCCAGACGGGGCATATTAGACAAAAGATGTGGACAACGCAGAATTACTATTTTAACTTAGGCTACTAATGTTCTTCGAATTATGAATTCGATCTGTCTAAGGATGTCATTCGAAAAAATATGGAATTGAACTCTTGTCGCTTTACAACTCGGAACGAAAACGAAATGTCAAACTTTTAGCAATTCGATTTTAATTAAAAAGCCTCCTAATTAGGTAACGCTGACTGGACAAACACGAGCGGACGGAATTAAACCATTAATTAATTTCGTATAAAATTTAGTGACACGTTAAACACTCCTTGGATATCCGTTTGGTTTATATTTAATTTATTATACGGGAATATATCATGAACGATGCTTAAAAACTATATAGATACTGGTGCTAACTATATAGGTGTATTGTCAAAAGTAATTTATTTAAATAGGTCTTGTTCATTAAGGTCTTGGGAATAAAATTGAGATTATAATGATATACGTAATGTCTCGTCGAGGTCGTGCCAGATCATCTTAATAAGAGGCCGACTCCGTACAAATCGTTTAAGTGGCGTGTTTGCAAAGCGGTTTCGCCTTGATGAGCTGTTTCGCATTTACGCAATTTTCGTAAGGTTCCTAATCTTCAAGCGAAATTACGTATCTATTAACTGTATCAACAATTTTATATTAAAAATTCGATATTTATCTAAATATTTACAGTTGCATGAGGAAGCAATATCTATTAAAAATGTTTTGCAGGCTATGAGGTGGTTTAATTAAGATTACCAAATTTGATCATCTAGGGGCAAAGAATTCATAAAGCAAGCTCGAGGTCAGTATAACAATGGCTTTTTAATTAAAATTAAAAATTGCTTGAATTTTTTTTATGTTCCAGAGGTTCTTTTTCTAATCCTCATTGTATATTTTTTATTAATAAGTTCAAGTTTTAATAATTCTTTGAACTCTAAAACCAAATTATAGAGTAATTTAGTTTTAGTGTTTGTAGAATCTTGTTTACATTGTACTTCAGTATACAGTAACAGATAACTAGGCGCTTTGGCCGAGCCAGCGCTTCGGCTTCAGTCACACCGCCATTCGTGACTAACATTGATGTGGCTGTTAGATAAGCCTACGATATTTACACTGAGAATTTATTGTTTAGTTAGACTGTAAGGCCTACGATAAAATGAAATAAAATTGAGATTGTATGAATCTTGTAGGATACAGCGATATTTTTATTGTATTTATTTCAAGTTAAGGTTTCAGAAATATTATATCAATGGTTTCTTGTTTCGTGTAAAAGTAATTCTTAGCAATTAATCTCTGATAATATATTAACTATCTCAATAATTACACCAAACAATCCATAGGATAGTATATAATATCGTTTTGGGGGCTAAATAATCATTGAGGAAAAAACTCGCACTAAGCAGCCGACAAGGATCTGCAAGGGACAATTTGTTTCGCAATAAAGTCGCTTGCCCCATCTGCACAAATGAAAGGTCAGTAGATGGCCAGACCTTAATTAAGCTCAACGAATTCGTAATCCAGTGAGCTCGTTCCTATTAAGAACATATCAAGAACTTCCGAGTAACGAAGCAAAAATACTACAAAACTTGCCCTTTTCCTTATTACTTTAACGAAATCTTCTAGTTTTAGTAAGGAAACTTCATGAAGTCACATTTTTGCTATAATATGTAAGGGCCAAACTTGCTTTGCTTGAATAAATTATGAGAATGGATGGGACCATTTATGAGCGAGGCATGATGAATGAGCGGTAGAACGAAAAGAAAACAATATTTTGAAGGAAAAAGGTCGGCGCTCTGATGATGATGAAGATCTAAGCTTAACGCTGCATCATTATAAAACATTTTAAATTTGACTTACCATACGATGCTAAAGAATGAATCAGCAAAGTGTACTTACCTGAAAATAATAATTTCTTTTTGTTAGTAAACTCAAAATGACATCAGTCAGCACAATAAAAAAAAGTGATGAAAGAGACTCTTTCTTATATGGTTTTTTTTATTGTTTTAGCGGTTACACAATTGTTTCAGTATGCAGGCAGTAACAATCGAAATGTTCAAGTAGGTTGACCCCACTGCATTTAAAAGGGCTGCGGGTTCACTTTTAACATAACCTCAGTGTTACTTATCCCATTGACATTAGGTATAATTTCGTTTGAGAAATGTTGCGATAGATCCCTGTACGAATTGTTTACGACTGCGAAAAGGCTAATAAGATCGACCATTGTGGTCAATAACGGATAATTGAAAAATGCTAACAAATTCGATTGTGAAGTCATGCGAGAATATTTATGATTTACGATTGGGAGAGGTTAAAATACAGCGGTAGGTTATTTTTATATTGGCAGTTAAAAATTGCTTTTTCTTTTTTTCCAATTTTAACGATGAAGCAATACACGATCCGGATTCGCAAAGTAGAGAATGTAAAGTACGATGGAGAATGTTTCGATTCTCGATTATGTAATTGGAATGTTTTACAACTATCCAATAAAATGCGGGCGCAGAATACAATTACATTTAATTCTAATCATCTATCAATGGCGCATTGTGGCGCTCGCGCAGTCGGGCGTGAAAATTTAAACCGATCAGAATAGGAATGCAGCGATAAGTGAATAGGGCCTAATTAAACGAGGGCCGTTGTTAGATAATAAGGGACGGCGCACTGTAGGTCACGAAGCTAAGGGCTCGTGATGCGATCGCGCTTTTGTTCAACAGATGTTCGCTCACATATTGGATGCAGATGCTTGCGAACTGTGACAGATTTGGACATTGATACTGATTTGCCCTTGTATGATGGTCACCTGCCTATTCGGTTTAATTTATTCAAATTCAAAATTAATATTGTAGTTAGAGCAAAAAATGCCTAATGGATTTTACGCAATAAATTCAAGTATGGCTCTATAAAAATAACGTATTAGAATGTTATTCATGATGTACGCTTTTATACAATGACGTCAGTGGTGCATGGGGGAGGTGAAACGACATCTGGCGTATATCAAAAAGCTATTTTAAAATGATAAGCATGATAACATCCAAGCCACTAATGCACCGCCCCGTGCGTTAAATTACAATTAAAGTTATTATGCCGTGATTACTATTGTATACAGTCGAGGGGAATTATTTGATGAAAGGACCATTATTACATCCTAAACGTTTTATTTCTGCGGTTTCATCGGCACGTGTTCAAAGCAAATGGTTGACGAAATAAAGGATTCGTAATTGCGAACAAATTTAATGCATTTTATACTCAGTGAAGTGAAATCGTTGTAATAACTTTCTTAAGAAAGACTTTTATGGTCAAATACACGAAAAAAGTGGCCACTCACCGACGATGCGCTGTTTTTACGAAAACCCGTCAGGACAGTATAGTGAGGTAAAACGTGGATAGTAAGTGCCTCAGTGACGTCATCGGTAATTTCAAGCGTGCCCAACTGACCGAAACGGAAGAGCGTGAATAAGGATGAGCCCGCACATCACGAATACATTAAATTAAAAAAAAAACATTAATGTCCTTTTAAACTACACTAATAGCATTAGTCGTGTAACGAAAGTGTTTTTATAATTAGCTTCTAATGTTTGAAATGAGCTTATTAATGTTTTCAAAATTGGATAAATATTTGGAAGTATTTGAATTTATTAAGCACCAACAACATTAAATTAATTAATTTAATCTGGAGTCCTACGTTTACCATTAATTTCGTTACACCAAAATCATAGCACGTGTTTGAAGCAGCTGTAGTAATAAAAAGTAACGATATATAAACGTTATTGTGTCTGCTCTGTTTATTATTCGCTAAGCACAATACACTTTATCATCTGTCTGTACAACACGATCTGGATTCTGTTTTTATCTCGTATTTCATACAGACACATGGTCATCCTATTGTATGGACGCAACCAATACTACTCCCAAAACTTACCCCAAATTATGTAACATTATTATTAAAATAATAAAATAGAATACAAATTTAATAGGGTAAATGATTAAAAGAAATTCATTAACTGTGTAATTGAAATCAAAAGATAGTTGAATTCGAAGGCGTAGCTGCCTACGAACTACGCTGCTACGAAAAACTTTATGATTAAATATATTTTATGGTGTGACCATTTGGTTGGACTATGTTTATACAATAATCTTAAATTTATACATAATGATGTACGTCAAAATAAAATATAAATATTATTAGTTTTCATTAAGCTGTCAAACAATGCGATTTTATTGCAATCGTAAATGCAACCTCATTATTATCTTCATTTTTACGAGGGCTGAGAATAATAATGTTCATGAATAACCATCCGCCATATGCGTAAGCGCATTGCATCTATGATTGAAACTGGCATGTGTTTGAGTGATCTTTTTAAACGGCAATAAAAATGTTACGTTACTTTTTATCCCAATTTGGTTTATCCATCTGTCATGTTTTATTAGGCAATCTTTCAACCTCACTTCATAAGTGGGAATATAAAATTCAATAAATCGCTTTCAATCGCTGTTACAACTAAATTGTTACAGGTATACTAAATGCAGTCAATTAATTAATGAAACAGAGAAATCTGAGCATAAATTGAGCAGGGAAATAATAGAAACACTACAGTATATACAACCCCGTCGGTGAAGTTTACAAATAATTGAAGACGTTGTCACGTAGACATACAGTTAGTGTGCTTATTTATAGAAAAAACGCGGCAGAAACTTTCCTAATCATAACTTGAATTCAATATAGCAGATCCCAAAACAAGTCACTGCCTTTGGCTCCGAGTCTCCCCGCCTCCGTAACGCGGATCGTCCCTGGAATCCTAAAGGAGGTTGTTTATTTTCGAGATGGTTACTTCTGTGAGTTTTATAAGATGATATTTATACCAATTTGTTTTGAACTTGAATAGCTTCTCACGTAAATGTTCTGGTCAAATAATTAGTATGGAGAATTAATTTCTTTTTTGATAGTAATTAGGTATTTTTCATAAAGACAATATACAATTTTTGAAGAAACTGAAACTTTGAGAAATTTATTTAAGACACCGATTATCGTTTGCCCCCGGCGTTCCCTCGATTGAGTTTTACTATGCCATTAACCGTGGCGAACAACGCATAAAACGCATCACTTTGCGTGGGAAAAACAAATAAATTAACTAAAGGAGGCACTTGAAGAACAATTTATCTCAAGTTCTCGCTCTCTAATAATTCACTGTTATGGCTATGTTGGCAAACAAAAGCAAATGCGGAAGAGTTGTAAAGTTGGTCAATGTTATAATATTGTTTCCTTGTACCTACCTTACTCGTGTAGGGCAAGCGAAAGCTTGACTTTATTCACTCAAAGCATGAAACGCCAGTTAGCCGAGCACTTTGTCTTCGTGTTCATGTAACGCAGACTAATGTCACGTTGTCGTTCGTAAGCTTACAGGTACGGCACGCGGTAGGATCATATTTGACGCAAGACAAACATTTCGTATTATTTGATATAATACAGGGCAATACGGACATAATTAAGAATGATTGGGAACTAATTGTTTTATTGAATTAATTGTTCTGTATTTTATTATTACGGCACTCAGTATACCAAATCTACACCCCATTAAAGCTTGCTGGTTTTTTTCGATTTTAAACTTAAAATAACTTAATATTGTTTAACTTGACAATGGGTAGCAGATGAGAACATCGTAAAGTTATTATGATCCAGCTTCTTTCAGTAGGCACTCACAAGATAAAGCAACTGTTTGAAGGTGTATCACATATCCGGCCTCCCCAAGACGCAGAGACAATTTAGACTAAAAATAAATAGTAAAAGTGTGCATGAAAACAAAAGTTTTATAGTCGGTTTGATAGTACGTGACAGGATAATGTGTTGCAATGTGAATGCGGCATCTAGCCTTAAATGGTTAAGTGAACCATTGGGTTCAAGTTCGTTTGGACGATAGGATCGCGGTGGGTGTTTGTTTTGTTGTGACGTGATAGCCGAAGGCGCCGGCAGCGTCTATGCTTCTAGAGGTGCTATTATAAACATGGAATATAATATTAGAGTTCCTGAAAACGGCAGCATCCAGTTTTATTAAACTTTAGTAGAAGCATAGCATTTTAACCATATTTGAAAGTACCTTAGTGCTTTGCCATTTTCAAGTAAAGAATTGAATTTTAATCGCTTGAATTACAAAATAATATAACATTAGGCGATTTAAATTCAAGTTAGTTTTCTAATTGAACAATTACGAAAATTATATACCTACATTCGTATTATTGGTCGTAAACACTGATATAAATTTATGTCCAAATTCACGGTCAAAAACAACACATCCAATCAAGTCAACAATAAAAGTCAAGCAACTGATGCTGAGAGGGCCTTATAAGACCAGATAGTCATCATAAACCTTGCTTTAATTGATAGCGTACGACCACACCTCAATAATTAATAAGTTGAGGCAACTAAAAAGGCAAGCTGTTTAATGCGAATGGTTTTCAAATTCAAATCACGCCCAATCCCATCCAGCTACTCTAATTCAACTATTAAGTCCTCAATAGCGCCGCACCGTATCTGGTTTCTATATCCGAGTGGTTCAAGAGGGAACGCGGTACAAAAATTCGACAGAAAGTCGAAGTAAAGCCGGTTTGGCCCGTGTAGGCGTGTGTACTCTAGATTACTGTGAGTAGACTTGTTCAGCGACGGTGGAAGCGCCCTAAAATATTTTTGTCTTATCGAAGTTGATTTATGAATGTTCCAAGCGTCTTTAGGACAAGGATACCGAGATACTTATCGTCGAAGTTCTTATTGTGAATGGAGCTTCTATTTTCGTGTGTATAAAGGGAATATGCAAGCAAACGGTCTGGCGTTTATTTTTACTTCAATATGGAACACTGAATTTATATGATTGTTTATCTTAAAATCTCGTAAGATGATTAACATCTGCTAGTTATTGAGTTGGAATCTCGTTGAGTGTGGATAATTTTAATCATCAGAATTATCTATTATTTATTACATTATCATATGTAATGAATGACAGTCATTGTTGGTAGCACGGGTAAATAATAAAAAAACTTTAGTTTGGTATGCTTTTTAAATTAAGTTAAGATAATCTTGTTGGTTGTAAATCGTTTAGGTGTAAAACAGTATTTTTTTTATTTATATTTTTTTTAATCATATACCTATATTTGAAAAAAAAAACGACGATATATCTTAATTACAACATAGGCTTAAGCATTCCATCCGGTTGTAATAACAACCCTTAAGTGCACCTTGAAAGAGCATTTTAACAGAAGCACATGTATTTGTTTGTAGCACTCCCATTAGAAAGTAAAGACGTATTTATTGTTATGTTTAAAGTTTTTAAACTAAAAATAAAATTACTTTTAATGAAGGGCGTGAAACTATGCTTTACTTCGGTTCACACCTTCCACGTGTAGTGTCATGAGGTTTGATTACTTTAAGAAGCGTGTGTTAGAGGCTATTTTTGTTAAAATTTAGGGTGCTCCACCCAATTTGTAGTTTTTCAGAGAAATTACACTTTCCATTATACTGCAAAGTTATAAATAAACATTGGAAATTGGTTTCTATAACAATCTGGTTGAGACAACTTGGATATTTGAAATGATGTTGACAGGTTCCAAATAGATTTTTGTTCGTGAGATTAATCTCATATTTGAAACTTGCAACTTTTTGTTTTGTTATTTAGCTCCGAATAATTGTTGAAACATAAAATATTAGAACTATGTTTATAGATTTTGATCTTAAAACTGTTAATTTTCTTCGTAGTAAATTATGACGGGCCGTTGTTTAACTTTATACATATAGGTATATAATTGGTAATCTTGTTTAGATAACTGACGTCACGTAGTCTTACAGTAGATAGAGCTAAAGTTACATTTAGCTATAGCCATAATTTAAGAAATTATATTTATTTAATGCGTGGGAGTTTCGGAATAGGTGTGTCGTCAACATGCGTCTGACCTCAGAGAGCCCACGCACATAACTGTACACAAACGCCACACAAATACCTACTAAAAATACCCATGTAATTGTACACACGAACCCTTTAAATGTTTTTAAGTTCTTACATGATTACCAATAAACCCTCCCATAAACTATCTGACATCAATTTAGAATCATAAAGTCATTTCGAACAGCTTACATTATTCATAAGGCCGGTTCTACATTAACAAAAGACATAGTAATGACCCAATGTAATCCACCTATGATTAAAATCGATACAACGATCACTTTTAGTACATATTAAAATTAATGGTAAACAGCAATATAAAGTACTGATAGACTTAAATGAAGAACTGAAAACTTGAATAACAAGATCTGAAACGATGCGAGTGATGCGACGAGCCTATAATGTAGTGTAATGGCGTAAAAACATTTTAAGACCAACAGGCAGCGGCAAACTGTGATAAAATAAAATGAAATGCTTTCACAATTCAGGCAATTTGGCTTACACATCACTCGCGATTTTTTCCGAAATTCGTCACATACATGAAGTTCATATATAAGGATAATATTTCAAGTGAAGTAAATTTCTTTTAAAAACTAAACGTTATTAAATGATAAATATTTCTTTTGAAAAGATCTTATCTAATCATGTTAGTTACATACTTGAGCAAACACATTTTCGTGATAAGATATTCATTGTAATCTTTCACCTACATTTGCGTTACAAAATTCTGACGCTTGATTAAATAACTTTTCCTTTCATTAATGCATTTTATACCTACAAGCTGTAAATTGCTCGTATGAAAGGTCAATTCGTTTATTAAGACGACGATCAGGACGAGGTCACCGAACTTGACCATGATTTCGAATTGACCAACACCGACTCATTTCCATTGATTTATTATTCACATATTGCATTCAAAGAGATATGTACTTTGAAAGGCGAATACAAATCAAAAATGATGAAACGTATTCATCCATAATATATAGGTACAGTTATCATTTTACTACAGAGCAAGACACAATTGAATAAGCACAGTTTCAAAATTTATTATCCCTGGTCTATTGTGTCCAGTTGAATGAAAGAATTGGTCTTATTTCCTACGGGAATGTTTGGATCTTTGGATCCGACAAGTGTAAAAACCCACGCACAAACGAGAAATGATTACAATAATATTTTTCTTGGCCGAGTCCGACGTGTACATAGCATGAGTCAAGATCTGTAATGAAGGCCAAGGTGTCAAGTGTCGCTCCCTACAGATGCATTATGTGGAACGCTGACTGAATGTTTGCTTTCACTGACTGCATGCATGCTCGTAACATTACACCGACCACCTTAGAGAGAGCCGAGATAGCTTTATTAGTGGATCTGGATAAGAAGGATAATAACTACGATACCGTAAAATGTAGGAAATAGACCATTTTTAATGAGAAAATAATCTGGACAGTTTTACCGTCGGCTCTGCCCTCTTCTAATTCAAACCATTTAATCTCAGTAAACAACATACATATTTATTTATGCACATCTACGTAAATTGGTACGGAGTATTTGTATTTACGAGGCGTGAACAGCGGTAGACCGAGATACGGGGTGCTATGTTCTGTTTATTTGAGCTAAGGGCCGGTCTGCCCACACCCTCACTCCCACGCCCCATTGTATGATGACGATCAAACTTATTTACATCACAATAAGTCGGCTTGGTCAGCTTAGTTTAACGCTATGTCATCTTCGTGGAATGAGCCTTCAGTATTTTGGTTATCGATAGTTTTCAGAAGGGTTTTAAATAATAATAATCACGCAGGTCTCGGAGAAAATTAAATTGAACATTTGTCACTTGAATTGTATTCAGAATCTAATAGGATATTTTACTATCGATAGACTATTATTATTAAACTAAACATAATATTATCGCAGCCATTGCGTCTCCTCTATGACCTATTCGTGTGCTACCCAACTGAAGCAGGAAATCTTGTAAGAAAATACTCAGTAATGAAATATTTTCTTTTCATTACCATTTGGAGATAATAATGAAATCAAAATCATTGTTTTCGTAATTTTGTATGCGGTAGGTAATAAGTAGGTAATTGCGAAACATGAGGTAAGCAAAAAATAACAATGTTATAATGAAACAGAAACAACACACCTTAACTGAAATTCGATTCGTCAGACCGATTGTTTGTTTTTGCAATAAAATGTTCCTGCAATTTGTATGTCGGTATCAAGAGAATACCTAAAGCAACGTAGATTGCCGTAAGTCGTCAAAGGCTTATTTACTATCCCACTGTCGGGTAAAGGTCTCTTTTCATACGGAGAAGGCATGAGCATTGAACACCACGCTTGCTTAAGGCGGATTGGCGATTTCAGGCTTGAATTATGTAGTATTAAGGCTTGAGTGAAATAAAAGTATCATACGAATGACGCGGTCATCACAATTACGTTGTCTGTTTGTAGCTATTCGCCTCAATTATTTCAAAGAAACGAAACCTATTAAAGTTCTTTATAACATAATAGTTTTTGTGTTGGTTAAATTGGTTTTCTAAATCTAAACTTAACTGAATGCTCTGGATTATTTCCGGGTCATTGTACCCCGCAATTTATATGAGAAAGCATTCATAAACAAAAACTGTCGTCGAAATCGTTCCTTCACTTTTACAGGACGAGATAAGGGCGCAGGCGGCGAGAGGAAAACATTATATTAATGTTTTGGAAAATACTGGGACAAGCTAAGTAATGATGGCAGCCCTAGCAGTCCGACGTCGGTAGTGGGTACGAAATATTTTAAAACCTGGTATATTTTTTACCTTGTTTAAGAACAGCTGAGTTTGCTATTAGCAGTCTTGCCATTTATTTTCCTTTTAGCTTACGGTAAAATATTATGATATTAAAATGATAAGTAGTTAAATAGTAGGTCGCTTAGAAGTCACTTCAAAAAGCTATCAATACATGAAAGAGATATCGATCTTAGAATATATCTTTATGTAAACTTACGTGAATCAACTCGACCTACTCGATTCATAAAGTAAATTTGTTTTCAAAAGAATTATACAACAAAGAAGTTTGTCTGTCAGTCGTTCAAACGGGGCAAAATCTTAAAACATCATTTGCGGCTAAACTACTGCTCCTATTTAATTGATTTTTGGTACAGAGCTTGAAAATTATACCTAGTATAGGCAGTTTAAAGGAAAGCCCCTCTGTCGTATCAACTTTGTATACAACATATAAGATAATTTAATCGATATTTTGTGTAAGTATTTGTTACAGTCAAACAATTCAGTCATCAGTGTTTCAATATCGAGTCATCACTACTAGGAACTGGGTCAAACTGAGACTGAGTTTATAAGATAATCGTTAAACAAACAGTCGCAGCCGGTGGCTAGGTGTCAAAGTATCGAGTGTCTGTGTCGTAATGCGATCGGTCACGAATCGATATCGGTTATCTCACATGCTGTTTGACTTATGATAAATAGCGGATGCATCGCGATGCATTGGCGCGTTCTATAAATATTTAATTAAAAGTGACATTGTGTAATCTTAAATTACGAAATGTATTGCGCGTGTATAAACATTTGACTTTTACAAACGCAGCTGCTAAAAAGCTTCATAATTGCGCAAATAGTGCCGACATCTGTTGCTGTAAAATGATTAATTGGGGTAATTACGAAATTAACAACTGTATTAAAGACACAGACGTCGTAACATTCATCTTGGGCGTATAATTGCCGCGCGGTGGAATCGCAGTAATATTTTTTTAACTAGTTATTATGCAAACGTATGCTATTAAGGTTCAACTCCACGTGTCTGGACACACGACACACGTCGCTCTCGGTTCAGTGGGCAACGTTCCCGCAGGTGGGCGACTAACGGTCGCTACACAATGCAACCGGTTGCAAGCGACAAAGTACACGCCGGGGTCTCAGCAAGCGTGGACATTTGCACGCCAACCTGCCTTTAACGGTCGATGATGTAACTTTCAAGGGGTTGTCAAGAATCGATTTAAATCGATTTTTGCAATTGCACAGGACTCTTGTTCCGATTAGTATTCATGGAATATTATAATTATATACATATTATAGGCACCATATGCTGAATAACATGTCATCCATACATTTTCTACAAATGTAGAAAATAATTGAAGAGAATGGTAAAATTTATTCTATTATGGCCCATGTAAGTTATAGTGTAGCGTGGCTCATTACAGGATTATCGATAGTTTTTAATGTTATTATAGTAAATTGATAATGCACGTGATTGACATGCATGCATGCGATTTGAAAACTCGATGGAGCACCTCGCCTGTCTCAAAATAATAAAACGCTCATGCGAGTTTCAAACACAACACGTAAATCGACAAATAGGGGTGGCTCACCCTTCTATAAGACTCGTTTTATGGCTTTTAATAATTTGGTGGGTAAGCTGGCACTGATTGTTGAACTAGCAGCTGCTCGTTGTTACAGGGATTAACGGTATAAATAATGTTTTTTTTGGTAACTAAGGTAAGTATGGAAACGATTGGATTATTCCACGTCATGATCGTTATAAAATTTACATTTTACATGTTAAATTATTAAGGTTGCCTCAAAAATTATATTGTACTCGCTCACATCATCGATCTACTACCTATCTTGTCTACTTTACGACTTTTGAATCTCTGCGTGGAGATTCAAAAGTCGACTATTTAAATCGCAAGAGGATCAAACATTTTAAATGTGAATATCGAAGACCAAAGCACTCTATAAATAACAGTTTAATCGCTCTTTACAACAGATCGTACATTCAAAGTGTGAAATCATGATACTTCGAAATCGAATTGTGGTTATATATAACACAATATCATTCACAGCTTATGCAATCCGTTCCTCGAAACCCATTCAATTGTACCTTTATGGATATAACCTAGTCATTTTATCTCAGCCGGTTTGTAATGAATGAACGCACTATGAGGTTTCATGCCCATAAACGGTCAATAAGCACGTTGGATACAAAATCTTCTGCCGAAGTGCCGAAACCAGTAATACGACGTAGCGCGGTGACAGGGTTCGTTCACCTAACCCGGCTAGCTTCCACTGCGCTGCGAAATAAATCATCTGTTACATGATCTCCGGTACCCAGTGACGTAATAAATTAATGAGGTGTGCACCTAGGGCAAATATCATGAATCAGCCACATTTTGAACGCTTCGTAAAAAGTTATTATGATATGCTCTTGATTGCAGTAACTGCGAGCAAAACTGTAATTACCGCTCCAGATGCAATTACTAGACTACTTACGATGACTGTAATCACTTTCTTGATTTACCGAGTGCATGCCGTAACAGTGTAAGTGATAACTTTGCATAGTTTCTTATTGGGTCTCGTACTATTCCGTTTCTGTATGATTTTTCATCACTAACTACTCGGAATATACCATAAACAACAGCTCTAGACAAAAATCCTAATTTTCTTTAGCTGTAGGTACAATTGAAACGTGCGGCAAACGTGTTTATTTGGCACGAAATAATTTACGAATTCATTAGCACGACCACCGAAAACGGTGTAGCAGTCAGTGTATTTGTGTGTAGATGTGATTGTGCAGTTTTCAGTTATGCTATAAAATAGAAGTACACAATGGTGAAATATCGTAATAAAAATACATAAATGGCAGCGCTGAAAGATAATTTCTCATCATAATGGAAATAATATTGTCGGTGCATCACAGTCACAGCACACCTTTATAGCGGCCATTATCGCATGGACGTGGTTGCCTTATCTAAATAATACGTTGGCGATC
The DNA here is from genome assembly GCA_963891755.1 of Pyrrhia umbra. Lineage (NCBI taxonomy): Eukaryota > Metazoa > Arthropoda > Insecta > Lepidoptera > Noctuidae > Pyrrhia > Pyrrhia umbra. The sequence continues at coordinate 8,977,847 of OY982924.1, forward strand.
AGTTATTTTCACCATTATTTTTATGCTGTCACCAGACTGAAACACTGGTTTGTCTGTATGATTCACGTAACCAGCCATTTGTGCTGTGGAGCGAATGCAATTAGGCGTATTTCAAATGGATTTATGTCATGCACATGCAATCATTTCATTTTGGGATTAGTTCCTAATCAATGATATTGATGATTGAGTGTTTAGGTTTAATAAAACGTGTGAATGTCGTCGGTCTATAATTATGTTATTATCTAACAAATTATCTAACCCATTGTAATTCTATGTCTGTTATTTTATGAAATTCAAAAAGACTCCCCATGGGCCTCGAATACCATGTAGCACAAGATGAAACATGACATGAGCGAGGCTATCCAGTTAACAGACAAGTCATGCCGTATAATAAAGGTACGAGCCCGACGGACCATTCGAAATCAATTCAATTTGTTCGACGTTCCACAGCCTTGTAGCGCCATTATTGTATAAGTAAAGTAATCTTTCATGAAAGTTGGATCTAATTCAGGCTTTTGGCAGAAGATAAGCAATCTTAAAGGGATAAGCTAACTATGCAGTTCACGAAAGCTGCAAAGTACATCCGCTTGCGATATAAATGAACTGATCGAACGAGAGCCTGCAATATGGATGAGAGCGGGCTTGTTTTGCCCATATTGGCAGTACTTGTTCTACCCGGGCAGTATGTGGCACTGTGGTACGTGATGTGCGGACACACCGGCATTGCTAATGAGCTTGCAACGGAACCGTGCCGATAAGGTTAACATGATTGATTTGAGAGTTGCTCTGAAAACGTTTGTGTTATGGAGAACTGTTCGCCATGTTTGCGGATCGCGTACCACGTACGTTTACCGTTTGAACATCAATGCGGCAAGCTCACGCTTCGTGTATGAACAACGAAAGTAATTAGCTCCAGCCGAGACTCGTTTACATAATATGCACCTCTTTGAAGTGGAGTTCATTTTTATAGTTCATTTCTCCAAAGAGTCGGTACTTGCCAGAGTAATAAAATTATGCAATCTTCAATAAATAAAGAGCTTTACGCCTTTTCTACTCATTTCTAGGAGTGCCGACATTGGGTTAGTGTGTATAATTAATAACGCCATAAAAATGGTGTTGTAGTATTTTGCCTCATTTAGTTAGGATTAGGATAGAATGCTATCACAACACATTTCTGCCGTGTAAATGAAATGAAAACAATTGCCGCACTAACTTCAATATTCTAAAAAATAATCCGGTTTTATACATGTTTTCAATGTAACTTGTCCGATATATTATAATGTGCAGCTTCTAAAGTAAATTATTTAAAATATGCTGAAAATGCATTAGTGTTTTTAGTCGCTGATAATTTACTGTGAGAAAATAAGACGTTAATAAAGACTTACAACATATGATAATATTTGAAGTAAGTATTAAAATAACTTAATTTTGGATTAACCTAAATAACCACAATTACATTCAAAGGTTAGGTTCCCATTCCCAAAGCTTCATTACAAATTACGAAAGAGCGTTTAACCACATCAAAGGCGTGCAAATGCGGCAATAACTCGATCGTGATCTCGCAAACATCCGATTAGGTATATAATAAGTAAATATAATTTTGTGTATAGGTTAATTTTCAACATCAAAAATACATTACGTATTTTTGAAGAATTTAGACGAAAGTTTAGTAAAAAATACTTTCAATATAATTTCAATTTAAACCCTGATAAATACTATTTCAACTTGGCGATCTAGCACGTAGACAGTACTGCAGTATATCTTATCTCAAAGAACGCTTTGAAACATTTCCACGTCTACACTCCGTCAACTTTCTTAGCTCTCCCATTTCATCTCGGAACACATCTCAAAGCTATCAATAAGCTCGACGTCTCCACCTACAGGATATTGCAAGAATAATTATGTTAATAATATCCCGTTTCCTCGTGTGATTGCATCACATTCCCACGTAGTCTTACGTCATGAGCTCACTTCAATGGCCATTGAAAGAAACAGTGGTCACATTACCAACAATCAGATGTTCGAACCAAAAAGTTAATGTTCCAAAAAGTTTTATTATACCTACTTGTATATTAAAGTCAATTAAATTCAATAGGTATATAATCGTTTTTCTGTATTTAAATTGATTGAAAATAAAGTCGGTTATGAATACCAGACTAAAAAGATTATACAAAACCGGTTGAGCAATATAACGATTAAAATCTTTGCGAAATTCAAACAGAAGGTACTGAATGAGTCAAGGTCTCACGTGCTCAAATTCTAAGAAAAACTTATTTCAATATTTCCGTTTAACCAAGTTTGTGGAGAACCATAAACGCTATTTGCAGAAGCCGCAAAACTGACGAGGTTGTATAGCTATCGACTCGCGTTCACCGATGCCTCGTGCCGCTTCCACGCCACGGCAACTCGAAGCTAAAAGTAATTAATTAACAACTGCAAACACGTGACATTAAACATGTAGATTTAATATGAAATAGGAGAATTAGTTAGTTAGACTGACAAGGATTTGTAGTGAGAGTACTTTTACGAAGTTCTGCTAGAACATTGTAAAGTAATTCATATACCTACGTATGTTTTAACTTAATAAAGACGGATTTTAAGTAGAAAAATTACCAAAATTATAAACGATTTCAGTAATTGAATACAGGCCCCATAGTAAAAACACTGTAATAAATCATTAGACAAAAATATTTAATGAACGGAACAGGACAGACAGTGTAGGGAAGGGCAGGATGTAGTTTATAAAAGGTAAAAAATAGTCTAGGTGTGTAGTTCATTTATATTCGCATTGTGTCCGACAAAGCCGACAATTTAAAATAACCGCCTCCCTGTATATCGCGAACAATCGATCTTGTCGGCAATGGATCACACGCTGCGCGTGCGCCGTGCGCGGTCCACCATTGTACCCAAAAATATTCTGAATAATGGAAGCTTTTCCTCTTTGTCTGGATAAAAAATGCGGATATTTCGTAAGGGACAATGGAGCGTATCACTAAATTCGTGAGTATGGAGAAAAATAAAGCGTATGGATAGCTACTATCTACATTGTCATTTTTCGAAATGCCAGTTTTTTTATGGCAACGTTAATAAACAGATCGATTTTTTAAAATTTCTGACTTCCTTCCTTCCTTTAACTACAAAAACCGTGGTTGAAAGTCGAACAAAGGGCAGGACTTCCGATCAGCTGCCGGCGCCCCTACGTTTTACGGGCTTCATCTAATATTAACTAGGTGCTTAGTTTGTCGAAGTCACGCCAAGAGATAAGTAAAAAATATGGGATAAGTCTTATTTAAAATGTATAGTATCGAGTCCCATGTGGCCGTTTGTTTTTCTATTTTATTTACGACTTCCATGTTTTTCTTTAACTTTTCATTTATGTACATGATTCAAAGCAAAATCACATGATTGATAACTGAATAGACCAATAAAAATTACATTCTTCATCAATTAAAAGAACTTGTTACATCGAAAATGAGAGCCTAAGACCTAAATAAACAAATATTAGTTTAAAGGATTAATAAAAGTAGATCCGATTAAGTATTGATGGACCGTATCGCATTAACTTGAAACAAATTGCGTCGAAACCTTGGCGAAATACCTCGGACCCTCGTCAATAACAATGTCAGAGGGGGAGGAACGAGGATCCATGTTAAGTTGCTGTGGTTACAACCGAATCAAATTAAAATACGTACTACCAGAACGTCACGAAATGAACGTAGGAAAACTACGAGATGTTTTTTTTTATGATTTTACTCCCGTGCTTTCAAGATTCTCTCACCAGTAAAGGATTTTTATACGCCCCAAGCGGCTTTCATTTCATCCTATCTTATTTTCGATTTTATAGCTATGGCCAATATTTGCAGACCTGACCTATTTGTGGAGCTACAATTTTTGTTGCCGTCGGCACTTTATTGAAGTTAACGAATGATCAACTTCAGCTGTCATACAGGAACATGTTGTTGAAAAAACCCGACTTAAACAGGAAATGTTTCATATTGTAACAATCAGTTTATAGCTAGCTCAATCCGTGTACCATACACAATCCAACGATCGGTAAGAACACTGAGTAAGTTAAGTAGATTAGCGATTGCACCATATGCTGGTAACAAGAGGGGTTCGTAAAATTTATAGCCGTCGAATCGGTACGCTTATTGCATCATAAGCATCGATGCACGTTAATTCAATCTGCCGTCTCAATCTTTTTTCCGTGCGTTCAATTAAACTGTGTACGGCAAACAACTGTTTCTAATTAATTTAATTGAATCCTCACATCGGGGAGATAATTCAATGTAGGTACTTGTCTTCTTGGAAGTCATTTATTGTTTTTCTCAAGCAATTCTAAGATAAATTTCGAATTCAATTGCGTCAGATGCTGGTTAGCTAGTGGATCTTCGATCAAAAGTGTACGCGTAGTTAAATTAGGTACTTTATTATATTGCGTAGCTATGTTGAAACGTGCCATGCCATGAACTAGTCTGGCACCGGTTGTCGATGTGTGTATAATTAGCGTGGGTTTCTAAAGGTCATTGTCACAGCCTCACTGCATTCAGGAATCAGATTTAAAATAGACTTTACAGACACATTATACGTATACTATACAATTAACTTTACTTTTGAGATTATTTGACCATTTAGACAACGATGTTAAAAGGATTATTTAAATACCTTACCTACCTATATGGAATTATGTTACTCGTAACTTGTGTTTTTTTTCTTTTATTGACAATACTGGAATCAGTTTCAAGAGAACCATTAAACAGTTTCACAAAATCATTTCGCTACACTAGCCGTTTCCACCGGTTGTACCCGTATTCTGAGGAGCTACTTCCCGAACCCGGATAAAAAGTTCTCTATGAACGTCTCCAGAGTCATCCATCTATTTCCATGTCAAACTAATTCAGCCGACAAACATATATAAACAAACTCACATTCGCATTTATAATACATAAGGATTGGGGTGGAGTGTCATCAGAAAGTTATTTTTTAAATAAAAACGTCCAAATTATTTTATTTAATTGAGTTTTGTATATTTTTCGTGTCATTATAATTATTGTTGACATTCGTACATGGCCGGTGCGTCGGTACAAGGAAAGTTAAGTTTTAAGTTTTTGCCTTTCTGATTATGATTACAGATAATTATGATTGGCAAGACGGAAGTTAAATTATTTATAAATACAAATGATTGACTTTAGATAATCTATATCGTACGTCAAGAAGTACATAAATCACTACAGTAGTAGATATGATGGTCAATTGCAAAATCTTCTAACGAGTTATGAATACAAAAGCTCGCATTAGTACCCAGCTACCTGGGACGCATTCTTAGAACATGGGACAAAAAAAACTCAGCTTCCCTGTTGGTTCTAAAAGTTCCCACAATGACTTAAGAGAGGGTGAATTGTGAATATCTCAAGTGTGGTTTTTATACCCTCACCCATTTGTAGAGAGCGATCATAAAACTGTAACGCAACTGACGTTTTAAACTTGACAAAAAATATCGAGGTGGTGGTTCTTTGAAAAGAATATGCACTGCGAAATTCTGTAGTTGCAGTTGTAAACGGATATCCTTACATTACCGGTACACGAAGTACACTGTTTCACTAAAGCCGCTTGGATTCCCTACCCTCCTTCTAAAAGATATTATTTTTCGTAATTTATTCAGGCATAAAGCATTAGGTACAAAGCCGTTAGATTTAAGCTGGGGCTCAGATTACGCGACGAAGACTTGCTTAATACGGACCGACTGCAGTCATTCAATAGCCTGCAAAACAACACCGAGGAAAGGCACTATCGGGGACGAAAGGTGACACCGAAGCCTGTGGCATAGATCTATGTGACTAGGTATTGCATGGAAATATTATTCAGTATGTTGTGTAGTTGGGCTTATTAATGTTAGCAATCCAAGGCGAGATCATATTAATAATTAGGCACACCAAATGCTAAAATATTTTTGGGTAACTAATTAATAAAAAACTGATTTAAGTTGTATGACTTTGCAATGCCGTACCTAAAATCGAGAATTGATCCTGTCAAATTCTTTAGGTAGGTTTTCTCCTCTTCTATGTTGTGTTTCAAGTCTGCAGTACGGTCGTAAAAAGAATTGGCCGAACTAAAGTTTCAGAAACACTCATCCAAGTTTCTATAGTATTATCTTTGCTTATGTCAGGTATATAATCAAGAATAATAATACATTATGTGAAACTTGAAGGGCGCCCGAACGAGGTATTACAAAAGAGTATTCCAGGATGATGTCATAGCGCTATCGAGACTCCCGATAGGTACTCTAGTCGAGTATGTGTGCGTTTGGTCTGCCGTTTATGATCTCTTGTTAAGCACGTAGGACCCGTATGTGATAACAAGATGGTATATTATGATAGACAGCTCAGACGTCCAGACTGACTAAACATCATTACTCAAGACGAGGAGAAAATATTTATTAACATAATACAGTTTTAGATAGACTTTGCTATCCGGGAGGATGTAGGACACTAAAAAATATAAATTATTAAATTTTCACTGTCAAGAGTAGTGCCTGTCTGGCATTGATGAAACCATTTTGTTTAACCTCGATGGACGACGTGTTTAAAGTTGACAGCAGTCTTGGATCATAATAGAGTAATTGTTCAGATTTCATATTAACTCGGTTTGAAATGTAGATTGAGTGTTAATCTAACGATCTAGCTGCTTAATAGCCAGTCAGTTTATGAATGGTTATTTAAAGATGATTAAGATCGTATCCGGTATAGAAAGTTTTAAATACTGGGTAACTGTTGGGTTCAATATGTTTATTTTTTTTTTTAAATAAATGTAAGTGCAAAATGAATAAATTCGTAACTTTAATAACAAACAATGTAGGTAATGTTTGTTGTTGAATTATGATAAACTTAACTAATAGTTAAAGAAAGTCGATCTTTTCCTTTGATTAAATCGTGGTTTTGGCATTAGTACTTCAGTAGTTTTAACTTGGTTAATATCCTTATCTGCTGGAACTTGAAAGAATTTAGAAGAACAAATTGCCCTCCGGATCTAATAAGATTTATATGTGATCTGATGCAGTAGACGGAACTCATAAGTTCATCTGATCGTTAAACTAGAGAAATATCTCTTTATCTGAGATGCGGGCAACGGAAACATTCTCTATAATTTCCTCTTATTCAATATAAGAGATCAGTGATTTATACAGACACTGCCACGGCCTATTATTATTTAAATGATAAGGATCGAGGAATAGTAACAAGAATCATAAGTAGATTTAAAAAAAAGTTATAAAATTTGATACCGATCGCATACCATCAGTAATAGGAGTTAACGACTTAAAAACGAGTCGAGGCCACCTTGAAATAGTTTTAAGTAAAACAAATCAATTTGGTTATTCACGACTCTCAGGATACGTTTTCTGTGAAATTGGTTCCTATAATACGTTACAAATAAGGTTTGCTATTGCGCAACCGGGTTCATTTAGCTAACATCGGCATCCATACGGTTGAATGGATGTTCCTCACGCAGTAGATAAATCAAGCATGGGAAAAACCAACGCCGTACTGCCACAGCTCTCTTTGTTTTCCAGACACCATGACATTTGATCGCTTGCAAATGCAAAATAGACTTTGTATAGCTGAATGTCGAAGGCGAATCATGATGATCTTTGCTCACTGCGCATTTCTAACAACTTTTGAGTACCTATCTACCATTTGAAGTTGTTGCTTTTAGGTACTTTAATATAGCTATCGCATATTATTTAAAATAGTCTTTAATATACTTATATTGCAAAGCTTATCTAACTAATTTCGCCACTGCCTAATTAATTCTTGCGACACGACTTCGTTTCCTAGGTACAAAGAAAACTGATAAGAACTTTATCGGCCAACGAACTCTGTAACAATTGCACAAACGGCGAGTTACAGTGACCATTGTGTACCTGAATTATGTAACGTAATGAACTATTCATAGATCTGTACTACTATTTCATTTATGTGTTACAGTAATATAAGACATTTTGAGCTCAATTAGAATGCTAGCATGTAGTAGTCACTAGTTAGGGCACTGCACATGACGCTGCTACCCGTTCTTATTAAGTGCAGAGCTCTATGCTCTAGACGCCAACACAACCCAGCGACCTTTGTATTTTGTCGGTGACAATTCTGTCATCGGTAGGGTTTGGTGTGTAGAAATTGTTTATGCTAAGTATCCAGCAGTCGCTTGAGACAATTTGGGCAGGCCCGGAATGTACTGCGTAATATTCCCCTCATTATACATTTAAAGTTGTGAAAATAACTTCGTAGTAACACATTAGTCATCTTTGAAATATAGAAAGTTTGCCGTAATTGTGATTACACCCTTCACTTTATATGTTATACCGATAGCATCTGTGCAACCGGCCAGGTTGTGCGGCTAATAAATTATGAAATACGTCGTGTAACTGCACTAACTTACAATATGAATTCAGTGTTTTATAAACAAGCATTATATGAGAATCCGAGAAATGCTTTAGAAACCATGTAAGTATTAGGTAATCCATGTAAGTCTAAGATATTATCTCATTAAATTAAACACCCTAAAGATGGGTAAAGATATTAAAAACTCCTACTTTCATACATAAACCATTTGTAATAGTTGTGAGTGAGCGAGTGAGCCCTATATAACCTAAAATGGTAGTTTATATTCGACAACTACAAGGCGTAAAACGCATTTTCAATTTGAAGCACAAGCATGTGGATATAGCAGCATTGATTGCACCAGGCTGCCAAATGGACTTTTTATACAAAGTGTGGCCCGAATACGGACTGTGTTTAAGCCAGGGAATTCTTTAGAGTACAAATAAACGGGACCATAAAAGGACAGACCTCCACGAGATGACACTCAAACAACACTTAGCGCTTATCGTCCAGGTGAAAGGTTGTCCAATGAATTGCAGTGTTTACCCTCACCACAATACCAACTAAGTCAACAGCTATTTTTATTTGTCTTATTTCTTTTTGTTGTTTATCTTGCTTTGTTTTCCGTAACAAATGCATTTAAAGAGATTTTCGTGTCACTGTTGAATCTCTGAGACAGAGTCGTGGTTACACAAAATAAATGTCCCCATTTACGTGTAATACCTACGATTTGCTTGGTAAGGAATTTAACATTTCGTGATATCTGTTTGAATATTAATCAATGTAATAGAAATCTTGATAAAGGGTATACCTATTTTCGGCATTGTTCCAATGCCGTTAGTAATTAAAGGTCGATTATATCTTTAGAGTCGATCGGAACAATAGAAGCGTATATCGTGAATAGTTAGATCGTGTTCATAAATAAAAGAACAAGGAATTCCATCGTTCAAGTGTTAAATACTTGAGCGGTCAGAATCATCAAGCGGCGGGCAAGCATTGGATGGCTTGGAAATTATCTCGAGACGTTTTTATGGTTCGCATTGGAATCTGGGAGTTTTTTTCCCATCGCGGGTCCGTTCGAACGCTCAAACAGGTTTTTAGATAGAGCGTTCAGCGTAATGCATCAACGTGGTACGTTTTTGTAAAGGCGGCATATTCAAGGAGGACAAGGTAATGAGGTTTCGGAACGGTCCTTTCAATGAGCTTAATTTACAAATGCCTCAACGTCTTTTTACTCACTTGTTGATGGAAGGCCTATGGAAGATAGTAGCTTTACATAAAGGTACCTACTTACTGTGTTTTAAAAGGTAGCGAAGTTGATAAACTAAAGCTACTAAGTTCTAATAGACAACTCCACTGAGAAATACAGTAAATTTCATGTCATCACCATATGTTAAAAGCACCTGGTAGCTTCCTCAAGGCATTAAAACTAAGGACGCTTGCATAAAACAAAGTAGATGTTGTAAGTAATAAGGATTATTTTCCTTTTATAGACGCGTTGAGTCAGCATATCGAATAGACAGATAGACCTACCTCCCTGCTCGTTTTTAATTGGTCGGTAATCTCTTTCTAGATAAAATACCTAAGTAAATATGGAAAGGTAGCTAGTAGCTAAAAGTTTACGTTGCAAGTGGACTGATACTATAGATGCATAAACTAGATTATAGGCTTGGCATGTAACCTTTGCATTGGACAACTGACTACTATGGTCAAGCTAGGTAGTACGAGGGTTGAGTTACCTATCTATTATAAGTAATTTGTTTATATAGGTACAGCACTTATCAATACGAAACTAGGTAGGTAGCACTCAATAAGACCTCGTTCTAATTTATGTACCTAGATAGGTACTAAAGCGAATAATTTAGAGTACCTACATGCTTAATAAATTTTCAACAGTACCTACATACAATTAAGACGTGACTTCAGATTAATTAATTAGGCTAATTTCATTCAATAATGAATGAACTTACCGGGTTATCAAACTCAATAAAATATGTGTCTTGTGCTTGCTATGTTGTAAACAAACTAAATAATTAGGTGGGTAGGCTTACCTACTTAGTAAAAATGGAAAATGGAGAAATTTAAACCACCATTGGCCTGCTTTTCCATAAGTCATCAGAGCGTGAAGGCTTAACCTTTTAATGTTAATTGCTGTGTGATTAAACCATTAGTAGGTACTACGAATAGTTACCAAGAAAGTAGGTATCGCTGCCCGATGCATATTAATTAGCAATTAGGTAGGTACCTAGGTGTCTCGGAGATATCTAAACATGAGCGCCGGTTCCGGCCGTGGGTTTCGAACTTCTCAAAAAGAAACACATCACATGGTTTTGACGAAATACGTAGGTACGTAAAAGTGTAAATAATAGGTGACAAACAAATAAAGTTGTAGGTACTTACGGACTGGCACTTTCTTCGGATCATATTGTTCAACTAGTTCGTTTATTTTGATGATCTTCGTTTGCGCTACTTTTGATCGCTCAGTAATGTCTTGAAGTTGCGCGGTCAACTCGCTAAAGATATCTTCCGCCAGTAACACTAGCGAGGCGAGTTGTCTCAGCGCATTGCTGAGGGTGCAGTTGGTGACCGCCTGGAGCTCTTCGTCCGACACCCTCGGCTTACCATCGTTGTCTCGTAGGCTTGTACGCGATAAAAACTTCGGTTCCACTGCACGCTGCACGAAAGGCATCTCGATAGAAGTCCCAAAACACCTTGAACCACTTACTCACCCATCCCCGCGCCACGAATTAAACGTAATTCCGACATCCATTCAACACACCAACACAAAAAACGTCAGGTAACCGCCACTTTGAATTAACCGACATCCTGACCAGTGAACTTTCACTAATTAGCGGTTTTTAACAGGGCAGTGCAGTTTTTGCTATGCTTTAGTTATTTTAAATAAGTTTTAGTTCATGGATTCAAGTTTTAAAAGTTTGACAAAACTTCATGTTGACGAAATCCCGCCTTAACAGAAGCCGCGCAATACACTACGACCCGCACCTGCTGCCATCGGCCGAATGAAATGAAATGAATGAAGCGTTCGGTGTTGCTATAGGCATTACAGTATTCTCCATTTTAAATGTAATTTTGTATCGTTTGTGAAATATAGGGTCAAAATATAGTATTCACTGTATTACAAAATAAAGAGTAATAGAACCCGTTGTATAGTAACGTTTTATTTAGTTCGGACATAATTATCTTATGGAATTTTTCAATTTGGAAACTCCGAATTGAACAATTTACGAAATTACCTACCATATTTATCTTGGTCATTTTTTCCTGCCCGTCCTCCTTTAAGCAAACTAAAGTATTGTAATCCAAAATTTTATCAAAAATATTTGTAAATTTTGCTTTTCCTCGAAAAACTGTAGAAAATGTTTATTAAACTGTGGCAACACTGATATATATAAAGGAAAAACGCGCCATCTAGGCTAATAGATACGAACTACTTAAGAGAGTGAACTGCTAATATGGGTCGTAGATTAACTTACCCCCAAGAGATGGCAGTAGCATCAAAAATTCTATTAGTTTTCTACTGTTGCCAAAGATGGCCCTATTCCACAGTTGGGATATGATACTTCAGACTTTCAGTTACAACTTTCAGCGATAGCCAAATAAAGTTCAGACCTTTTTACTCATCTCACTATTCTATTTCTTTCCCAGAATTTCAGATTACCATATAGAATTTGTTTTATCTATTTTCACCTCAAAAAACTTATTTTGGTTCTATTTTCCAGTATAGCCAATATTCTCAAAATCGCAAACTCGTAGGACAGCAAACTAGTTGTCCGTCAACTTTTGTAAGTCAGACCTTACACAATGAGTGGCACTTCATATTAGCTTTGAGCTGTTAAGTTAGGTTTAAATGAAAATTCAAGTAGCACAAAAAATAATGTATTACATTTCATATAACAAAGCGTTATAGCGTAACATTCTGAATACACGTCTACATTAATCTACTTAACGTAGGTAATGCCTGGCATTCTTTAATATACACACCTACATAATATATGTACTTATAATATTATAATAACACACAAAGCATCTTTATTAAAATATAAATAAAACAACAGTTTTTTACCGTTCTTAGTAACCAAACTACTTGCGTCCTATCCGATTCAAAGTTGTATTCAAAATGTTTACCCTGAACTTTTTTAGTTTCCCTCTGATTCGGATTGGACGTAGTAGTACCACCTACGCAAACGCTCATTCATATATAATTTCAAATTAAATACCAATAACATAAGAATACGAACAAATATTTCATAATTTTTACCTAATTTAAAGTAAAATTTATGAAGTCTTGGTGATCTTAAGTAGCATATTTAGTGGCAAAATTATTCGCTAACGATAGGCATATCGAATAGCTACCTAACTACGTAAAACGTACCTATTTAAATAATAAAAGAATTTTATTGCAAATGAATGTATTTACTCGTAAATAGAGCGACATTTATTATTTAGTTACGCCATGATTATTATGTTTAACATTAGGTACATACACCTTAAGGAGTATTTAAATTTAAGCATTATATGAGATTCAATGCGGGTACCTAGGTATATCTGTAAATATGGATTGTAATATATTTGTAGTTTGTCAGGAAAAGTTTATTTAAGTATGTAAATGACTAAGTAAGTGGCGTGTTTTATAATCTGATATAGATTTTCAGGCGATTCAGCTGGAATATTTATTTTGTATTTGATTGGTATCGTGGAGATATGGTTGGTGAATGCTGTAATCAACTGTTTGTGCAGTTACAGCTATTGTTTGATTAGGTTCCTAAAAAAATCTTATATGACTAACATATTAACTATTATTACTATCCACCCTCACTCAATGGCAGTACATATGTATTACTTTAGTTATATTTTAGAGGTACATACAGTCGCACCTAAGCCAATACATAAACTGGCATTTTATTACTATGAAATGAAGTAGGTAGCCCTTATACATAGATACAAGTTATAAGAGAGATTAAAAGAGGAAGTTTAAAAATATATTTTCTAGAAAACATCTACATACATAAATATATGTGTAGTGAGAAAACTAATATTAAAATTTAGTTCTGATGGTTTTTCGTCTGGATATTTAGCACTCTCCACTTAGCGCTAAGAGTGGTATGATCAATGTTATCTCACTATCTTGTAGTTATACAAAATGATTGTGTTTTTTATAATAAACGATTACCTGTACGATATCAAAAAAATATTAAGATTTAAAACTAGACATATATATGTTTTGCTTTACGCTTTTGATATAAATAACTATGTATTTTTCTAGTCTAACATTTTGACCTCACTATTTGCTTTCATTATTTAATAAATAGTACAACATACAAAGCTTACAAGTTACTAAACCTTACTTGGCTCATTATTTTAGATATTTGCTTAAATTTTGATATAGACTATTTCTTAAAACGACTTTTGTATTTAGATATAAGATAGGTATGAAGGTAAAAATAAAATGTAGGGTAAAACCGGGATAGATGCCGCATCGGGATAGACGCCAAAAAAATCCTAAACTCGCGACTAAGAATTTTGATAGTAGGTACCTACTTAGTTAATATGTAATTTGACATTTGATGTTTTTATCTGACCCTTTAAGAATAAGGCGTGAGTTTATGTAGGTACAGTACTTATTTTCAGTGCCAGCGTATAAATTTAATTTTATTTATACATGTCTAATATTGAAATGTCGATAGCGTACTTACCTCTGGCGAGAACAAACTGATAAACCGCTTTTGACTTTAACAGTTGAGCAATGTGGATTATTAGAGTCCCCGGAGACCACAGACTTTCTATCGGCCGATAGTTTGGGCGGTTTCTTAATCAGTATGAAAATGTATGCAAGTGCGCAATTTTTAACGATTCACATCTTCATACTGATTAAGAAACCGACCAAACTATTGGCCGATAGAAAGTCTGTGGTCTGCGGGGACTCTAGTTTTACTGAAATTCAGAAGCGACAAAAGATGTTCTTATCTGTATCATAGTCATTCGTACTCAAGTTTATATCATTCGTACCGCATTGTTTTTTCTTATTCCTTAAACGCTTATTGCTGCCCGGAATTCCAAAATAATATTTAATTATCTAGTTATTTTTAACAGCTATGCCTTATTTAATTTATTTGTAACATACATTTTAATGGATACATATATTTTTTGGCATTTGTCTCTGATTATTACATTGCTATTATAATATTAATTATTATTTACAATTTAATTCAATAACTTACAAGCGTCATTTATGCATGAGACAGTCATAATTCTAGGCGTACAAAAAGTACTTAGTTAACATTAAATTAACATGAATTTATTTTATTATCATCTTGTTTTCAAATACACAAACTAAGTTATCTGAATGCTTTTTAGAAAATAAAGTAAGTTGATGAAAAGTTTCTAACTTATTTAAGGACAAGATAGTCAAGAATTATGCAGTTGTAAATGCGTGCCACTTAGAATTATGGGGGTTTCATCATCTGACTAGCCTTTTCCCAACTATGTTGGGGTCGGCTTCATACTTTCTGGCTTCTGACTACCCGTATAGACTTTCAAAGATGTACAAATGAGAACCGGGACCACCAGCTTAACGTGCTTTCCGAAGCACGGAGGAGTCTCGCTATGACAAAGATGGTTACCCATCCACGGACCAACCGCGCCAAGTGCACCTTTGATCGGTCGAACCATGCAGCTGTTACTTAGCCACGAGCTCCTCATTTTCATGGTGAGAATTGCACATGACCCTCCAATTCGCCAAAATCCATACGCCAGGCAACCAGTCTAATCAGATATCGTAGGTAATTGTAACGCGAAATTTAATTTGATGATTAATATGCAAAAAAATCCTTACCATCCGTAGATATGAACAAAATTCAAATAACAGATGTATTGAAAAGATTTTTAATCGCAACTGGTTCGTGCTAGGCCTACAGATAGTTGATAAATAGAGATAGATGTAGAAGTGTATAAGATTTTTAGTAATAGTAACCAGTGGCGTAACTATACCATCTGGGGCCCGTGGCAAATTCTTTTGATGGGGCCCTATCAGTAAGGCTCGTCACGTTGTACTTAGTTTAATTTTAATAAACCACTTAAAGTAGTAATCCAACAGTTAATAACAATTTTATTTTCAAGAGCATGGGTTTATACATTTACATTCAGCGGCGGCCTTAGCCATTGCGAGGCTCCGGGCGGCAGGCCTTTGCGAGGCCCTTGTCTTTAGGCTAATTCTAATAATTATCACATTCTTTACTATGCACGGGACTACAGAGTCCCGGACCTTTGGGAGGCGAACGTGGGCCCGAAGCCAACACGCAGAAGCCCTTTCAGATAACTTTTATGAAATGTGATCATGACTTATGACCGGTTATTGTACCTGTATACACTATAGAAAGGCACCCAGGGACAATCCCCGGTTATATGTTTGATAAGAAATGCTTAAGATTTATACTTAAATAAATATTTTTTTACGTTTTTAAATGTTTAATATAATATATAATAATAATATAGTATTGGTTGATTTAGAATAGTTAACAAACACAAAGAGCAACTTTTCCTAAGACTAAATCTTTAATGAAAGCAGATTAGTGTCTTCAGTGCCTGATTAAGCAAGCGCGGGGCCCGCAGAAAATTTGATCGAGGGGCCCTTGATCTGCTATGCATCTTAAGTGTATAGTGGTAAAAAATAACATTCAATACGCGTGTATGGATAACATATACGATATGACGACAGGTAGTAATACCACCAATTTTCTGAATCCGAGCTGCTTTGTGATTTTTTCAATATCCATACACGTCGTTCTACCTATTATTCCATTTTGCCATATTTTCCTAACTCAGTAATGTCGTTTTGGAAGGAAGATATGAGTTATTTAGTTATTTTACCATGGCATATATCAGATAACCTATAGGGTTTACTGTAGATGACAGCGCGAGCTAAGTGAACGCGATTTTTTTAGCATGAATATTATAGGGTTTTTTTCAATAAATAGTATCAGAAACAAAATGTCAAATAAATAGGAATAAAAAAAATAAAAAAACGAATTTTTTTGTAACATGATAATAAAAAAAAATTGTAAATAAATAGAATCTGAAAAGATATAAGAATATATAATTGAAAGCGCGAGCGCAGCGAGCGCGAATTTTCGTCAGCGAGACAATAAAATAATACATAAAAATAAAATAATAAAATTATAGGGAATAAATAATATTTGTTTTTCGCCAAGAATTTCAGGGTTTCCCTGACTGTTGACTAATCTCGATGCTTTCTCTAATCAACTCTTGCTTCCTTGAGTTTCTTTCGTTTCGTTTTTCGTTTTTTCGTTTTTCGTGTGGGGGCCACAGGTCTTCAATTATATGTATGTATGCAACAAAATACGCTCACGCGAGGTCGGCCGGTTGGGATGCGCGAGGCCCCTTTAGGCGCGGGGCCCGTAGCAATCGCTACTCCTGCTACGTGGTTAATCCGGCACTGAGTGTCATCGAATTCCTAATAATTTTTAGTCTCAAAAACGCATTTCTTCAGAGGTAACACGTGTAGTAGCAATAATTTTCAGGACAATGTCAATATTGGGAAAAACTTCAGTTATTTTTTTCTGTTAAGTAAATTTAAACCTATTTCAGCACTGAGATGACATTAAGTTCTTCGGACAATTCCGCCCTGCCCTTATATATTATGTATAAGTCAAAGCCTACAGCTATAAAGGTAATATATAAGCGTAAAGTGAATGAGTTGACGAACGTAATGAAACATACGTACATGGGGTATGCACCGAGCGGTAGCGGTAGGTATACGATATTTTATAGTGTAGCGTTTGGAGAATCTCTGTGTTTCTACCATAAATATATTATGCGAATAATACATCCATGGTTTCTACAGAAACCGAGCTTGAAGTGTTTCAAGCAAATTAAAAAATATTGAATAAAAAAAAAAATTGCTCGGGTTGTTGCGCGAGGCCCCTGCAAGAGCGAGGCCCCGGGCGAGTGCCCCGTTCGCCACCCCCTAAGGCCGCCTCTGTTTACATTCATTCACATTCACCAGCCTATACATATACGTCCCACTGCTGGGCATATGCCGCCTCTCAATTACATGCAATGTTAAAAAAAATTGCTGAGCTGGCGGCCTCTTGGGCCGGGGCCCTCTTGGGTCGGGGGCCCGTGGCATTTTGCCAGCCCTGCCACCCTATAGTTACGCCACTGATAGTAACCTTCAATCTGTGTATTTATTTTGAATGTACGAATAATTGTGAACGACGAAATTTTCATCTGTAATTATTATGGTCTAAGATCCGGACCTACATCGACATTCATCGAGTTGATAATAGAATCAAACATATTTTATAATAAATTTCGTATAATAGAAAATATATTAAGAGTGGGTTGACAACAAAAATCCTGGACAGAATATTTTTAATTATTTTTTAAAAAACTGTTTTTTATAAAATTTTGCAACATGAAGATAATAATAAAATTTTATACTGGACTTAAAGTATAAAACATATAGAATGTGCAGACGTAGGGTTGACTATTATTTACCTGGACGAACTACTGGGTTGACAGGTATAAAAGGTATATAAATTCTAGTTACTTTCACTGATTTGATAATAGAAAAAAATATATATCAGCATAAGCGCTGTTTTATTCCGAACACGATGATATAGGGTTGACTGCAAAAAATTCGGTCCTAATAGGGGTATAAATTATTATATTAAATTTCAACGCGTGTGGAAATGAGTTACCGTGTGATAATAAAGGACCGAACATTGCAGTCGTGTCTGATAGGATCGTGAATATAAGAAAGTGCACATGCTCGGTATATAAACTATATGGAGAGTAGAAGTACCCCTGCTACCCTCCATATTGTAAACAGTACGCGTTATTTTGGAGTAGCTAATGACTTATAATATTATATTTTATCGTAAATACGTGTTATTCTGTATCGTTGTGATAAAAAATGGCTAAAAAGTGTTTTTTATGTGACTTGGACGATTCTTTAAGTGATTTTACAGATGAAGCTTTTAAAAATTGTTCGTTAAAGCTAGCTTTTTGTAAAAAAAAAACTTTAAATATCGAGGGGTGAAAGGTAAAACATTTTGGGCGATATTGACTTATATACATATTTGGAATCAGCGATTTTTTCGGCGTCTAATGAGCTGGGTTTCGCACGGTCCTGACCATTTTTTTGGCGCTAAAGACAATGCAATTTTCGGCCATAATTCTCAAGGTATGATCCGACATCAAATTTTGCAATTTAATTTAGTTCTACACTTAGGCTGTACTCATTAATAGTGAATCGGAGCTTAAGCCTTTATTCTCTTCCTAAAATTACAAGTAAATGGCAGATTAACCGTGTTCGATGTAGCTAACTATTAATGTTAAGTCGCTTCATACATGTTGCTTTCCTCGTCTAACACTATGCAGTGTCGCTTCAACCATTTGACCGTCAGCAACATTCATTCATTATTTTTTGGCATAAAAAACTATGTTTTATGATTTTTTTTTCAAAGACGAGACTCTAAACAACTCATTTAGTATAATAAGCGTATCCTAAGCCACCTAGTGTGAGTATTTATCAAAACCTAATTGGTGGTTAAAACAAAATAGCCCTTCCCATTATCATTGAGTTAAGTCATTTAAATCACTTTGCTTTTTACTGAATAACACTGAAAAGTCACTTTAACCATTTTGCCGTCAACTGATAGACACTGTTGGCAGTTTAATCTTTTTTCCTTACTCTAGAAATAAGACAGTATAGATCATGTTGTATTAAGCGACCATTCTTTTCGATATTATAGCAGTTTTTTTATGACAAGTATACCAAAACATCAGTGGATTGTTTGCAATAAAGATTCCCGATCCTCATTATATGTTTAGGGATCATTTTACAGTACGCTCCCCGCTGGGTCCTTCAGCGTCGTTTATTGGGTCTGAGCCCGGAAATGGCAGGGATGAATTGTCTGTACATGTTACGGGTAGCCAAGTAAGGCGAGTTTTAAAGAGGATGACAGGCGGTAAATCTCCGGGCCACGATGGGCTTAGTGTGGAGCATTTGCGGCATGCTGGAGTTCATCTGCCGAGGGTCCTGGCCTTGTTCTTCACGATGTGCATGAGTCACTCATACTTACCACACGACTTAATGAAAACCATTGTAGTGCCTATTGTGAAGAACAGGACTGGAGATATCTCGGACAAGAGAAACTACCGGCCCATATCTCTAGCCACGATTATCGCTAAGGTGTTGGACGGTGTGCTTGACTCCTACCTAGATAAATACATTAAGATACATGATGCGCAGTTTGGGTTTAGGCCCGGGCTATCCACTGAAGCTGCTATCGTGGGTGTCAAGCATATTGTGCAATACTATATGGACCGTAGTACCTCGGTATACGCGTGTTTCCTTGACCTTTCCAAGGCTTTTGATCTCGTGTCATACGACCTGCTTTGGAAAAAGTTAGGGAGCACGGGTGTACCGGTGGAGGTGCTTAATATGTTTAGGTATTGGTATTCTAACCAAACAAATTTTGTTAGGTGGAATCATACTCTCTCTGGGGCGTATACGTTGGAAAGCGGGGTGAGACAGGGAGGTTTGACATCGCCCAAGCTTTTCAACTTATATATTAATGACCTCATCGTCGGACTCAGTAGCAAGCGTGTCGGTTGCTCGATCGATGGTGTCTGTGTCAATAATATTAGCTACGCAGACGACATGGTGCTGCTGAGCCCGACGACGAGAGGTCTTGGAGAGTTGTTGAGAGTGTGTGAGACCTATGCTGGAGTACATGGCCTTATATACAATGTTCAGAAAACAGAGTACATGGTCTTTGGGGCCGCAGTTGGATGCCCTAGTAATTCACATAATATTACCCTAAATGGCTTGTGCATAAATCGTGTCACGAAATTTAAATATCTGGGGCATCTAATTACAGAAGGTCTTGTGGATGATCTGGACATTGAAAGGGAACGCAGGGCTTTGGCGGTCAGAGGTAACATGCTGGCCCGCAGGTTCTCCCGATGCTCTGAACAAGTAAAGATAACGTTGTTCCAAGCGTATTGTCAAAGCTTTTATACGGGAAATCTGTGGGTCAGTCATACCAAAAGATCGCTGGATGTCCTGCGCGTCCAGTATAACAACATCTTTAGGATGATGTTGGGGCTGCCTCGCTTCTGTAGTGCATCGGGGATGTTTGCGCAGTATCATACTGACGGTTTTCATGCCGTCATCCGCAAGAAAACTGTATCCCTGATCTGCAGATTGCGTGGCAGCTGCAACGGAATTCTGAGAACTGTAGCTGATAGGGTCACGTCTCCGCTATGGAAAGCCCTTATTAAGCGGGTAATATAAATGTTTGCTTCTGATTATTATTATTTTATTTTATTGTTATTATTTTATTTTGTTTTTACTATTATTTTATTTTAATTGAATTGTATGGATCTTGTTATCTGAATTAAATGCATTTGAATTTGAATTTGAATTTGAATTAAAGTAGGAGTAGTAGTTTCTATATAACGTTTTTTTTCGAAATTTTAGATCTTTAAATGGCTCTCCTGTAAAGTTTATAAAATGTCGCTTTAAGCCTTTTACCTTTCACCCCTCGAATTATCATGAAGTTGAACTAACTAAAGCAGCACTCAATTTCGTTGGTTACAATACCAACAAAAAAATAACTGCTTTACGAAGTAAATAGCGTGAAGACTATAATTTTTTCTTTACAGAGTATTCAGTAAGTACATAATATATGATTCCTCCAATTATTATCTAATAGAATTCGAAATATATCACAATTTTAACGTTCGTTGAATTCGTTTTTATCAAACAAATTATTTGAAAAATATTTTTTCTGAAGGACCTCGGCCTGTTTTTTTTTGTTTTTCAATTTCTACCTTTTCACATTTTTATTATTTTTTTAAATTTTTCCCAAGAAAATAAAACAAAAAAATTTTTTTCAGTTGCTCCGAAATAACGCATACTGAATTCAAATGTCAGTTGCTCCAAAATAACGCGTACTGTTTACAATATGGAGGGTAGCAGGGGTACCTCTACTCTCTATATAGTTTATATACCGAGCATGTGCACTTTCTTATATTCACGATCCCATCAGACACGACTGCAATGTTCGGTCCTTTATTATCACACGGTAACTCATTTCCACACGCGTTGAAATTTAATATAATAATTTATACCCCTATTAGGACCGAATTTTTTGCAGTCAACCCTATATCATCGTGTTCGGAATAAAACAGCGCTTATGCTGATATATATTTTTTTCTATTATCAAATCAGTGAAAGTAACTAGAATTTATATACCTTTTATACCTGTCAACCCAGTAGTTCGTCCAGGTAAATAATAGTCAACCCTACGTCTGCACATTCTATATGTTTTATACTTTAAGTCCAGTATAAAATTTTATTATTATCTTCATGTTGCAAAATTTTATAAAAAACAGTTTTTTAAAAAATAATTAAAAATATTCTGTCCAGGATTTTTGTTGTCAACCCACTCTTAATATATTTTCTATTATACGAAATTTATTATAAAATATGTTTGATTCTATTATCAACTCGATGAATGTCGATGTAGGGTCGGATCTTCTACTATTAGGTACTTATCAATGTTACATACAATGTTGAACACAGACAATGGCATTGCTACTTATGATACATTCACGTACACCCACACACTTACAATCAATATTTTACTATCCTACATTTGAATACATACAATAATTTATTTCTGATAGTTACAGTTTTTCAATAAGTGGTAAGTATGGTAATAGAGTTACATCATCATGATTACAATAAATAATTATGAATACTGAATAAGAATTCTCAATAGATTTCTGATTTAACCTAATTTGACATTGGTAAAGTTTCAAAGGATCATTATTAATCAATCAATGTCAAATGTCATTTAATTGTAAAGTCCACTAAAATCGCCATTTTTCATAGAATATAATATGATTAAATAGATAATACATTGAAGTATGAATAGGACTAGATATGTGTAGAGTTAAATATAATGATTATGTTCACAGAAGCTCCTCATAGATACAGCAACAAGATATGTTGAAACTTTATTTGACATGTAGTAATAGAAGCAAAAATAAAATAGTTGAAGTAGAAAGAAGTAATTGATAAATAAATATAAAGAATTTTATCACATCTGGTATATGTATAATAATTCCCACTTTAAAGTTTATATAGAGTTTTTACAGATTTCATTAAGTAAAGGAACATTTACAACGGAAGGACACATAAGGACGAGTACAGACACACTAAAATCTAAACTTACACTAAACAAAGAGTCCAATGAACCAAGTGGCGCAAATTAAACGAGTACTCGTCACACTACTCGACGCCAATTCCACCAACACACCTATCTAGAATCTACCACCTTTAAAATCCGTGACCATGGAACCCACGCTGCATTTTTTTTGAATAATTTTATTATTCATAATTGAAATTGATGGTCAAAATGAAATGACTGCTAACAATACGGTCTAGAACGGCACGCAAATTCCAGGTGGTAGACATGAGATTATCGTTTCACTCCAACTGTTTCTCACCCTTGGTGAAACTAGCGACGGCACGACCTCTGCCGGTCGGTGAATGAGTGCCTCATTTATTTGCGCACCCCGCGCTATGGGTCCACCTCATGGCACACCTCCATGTAGTCGGGGTCGTGCATGATGTCCTTGATCATGTCTTTGAGCATCGTGTAGCGAGGGAAGATCGGGTACACTTTGGAACTAACGTAATCCGACTGGAAATAGAAAATAGGATTGGTTAAAATGTGTTTGATCGAATATTCTAATAAAACTGAATAATATAAGCATAATCCAAACCCAAGTTATAAGGGTTCAAAAGAACGACGAATCGCTTCGAATAAAGGTGTATATATATAATAAACGCTTGGCTAGTCTTGGCGATAACATCAAATATGAACTTATGCTGGCTGAACTAAAAATTAACAACATCGAGAAAAAAATACGATGGTATAATTTTGTACGAGATGAAGAACAATAAATAGGATGATGCTGATGACTTACCAATCGTTTTCACTTAAATAATATTGCAATAAATAAATAAAAATATAAATGTAGGTATGCAATAAACAAATAAAAAAATATTTACTAAACATAAAAATCAGTTGAAGTTTTCTAACAACCTAAGTATTGTACCTTCAATTCTCTTATTAAGTTTCGTAGACCAGTGTATTTCTTCAGTAGACGATATAAGTCGTTTGTCATCTGAGTATTTTCTGTTTCAATCTGAATTGTTGTCATGTCTGGAATAGCGATTAATAAAATTATGTTTGAGAACAAATGAAACCCTATGAAGGCAAATCAATATAAATATTTGAAAACTAATATGGTTTTTTATTCTATCTCATTCCTCTCGCCAAAATTTACCTACGAAGCTGTGAAAATTTTACATCCCTATTTACAAGTACGAGCGTATCCGTAAAATATAGGCATGCGTATTCTGTCCCAAGTGTATTTGGGTTTAAGCCCCGGTTTATTGTTTGTGCTTAATTCGAGCCTAGGTCAGGTTTGCGGGGCGGACAAGGCGTTTAATTTAGATTCGAGAACCCGACGTTTATTTACTTTACAACAAAAACGATCCGTGAATATTAATTAAAATAGATATTTTAAAACGACAAGTCTCTGATAAGTGAAGCATATCGTTTTGGTTTTACCGTAAAGTATACCTATTTATTTCAAAATCAGGATTAGAATTATGCTGCGGGATGTTCGAAAGAGTTACCGCGCCCCCGGAATAGAAAGGGCTGAGGAAGGAACATGGATGGGTTTTAGTCAGTAAGATTCACACACCCTCCCACCCCACCTACGGCGGCAGGAGTAATTTTATGATTTCCTAACCGAAAAAAAATAAAAGGATTACCTGTAGATAGGATTAATTGTATTTTAGGTGTAACTATCACTTCAATTAAATCGAATTCTTTCGCAACACTGGTATCATTAATGGATGTCAAGTAGAAACGTCTAGAATAGCTATTGTTCGGTACCACCAATCAAAATCTACCATCAATTTATATACATTAAACTCAGCGTCGGCTATCAAAGCGAAAGCTGAGTGTTAGAACTTAGTAACATAATTAAAATGAGGTTGTTTCTAACCATTGTTTCTATCATAAAACCATAAACTGCCATAAAGTACTAAGTACTACGTAAAAGCTTTGGTTTGAAAAATCCAGTAGAATTTAACACTTTGACCAGATAACTTGGCATGCCTCCAATAGTTTTGGAATTTAGGAGCACGCTTTAGTTTATTTTCTAATTTAATCGTTTGTTTGATCAAGCTCAAAGTTAAAACGACTTCGTGTCGTTATTTGAGCACGCGATCATCATCAGACTCATTTCATGGAACGTGAATTTGCTTTGGATTTTCAGTGGTCTGTTGTCTGGTATGGGATTATGGTTTTCTTTATATTATTAAAACAGAATTTGAGACAGTCACACAAGAATTTAATATTCTTGGCAATAAATTGAATACGAATAAGATAAATTTTATTTAAATATTATTCACTTATGATTAAAAAAATATTATACCGTTTAGTCTTTCTATCCGCTCCCTTTTATCAGCAGCTTCTTCAGCTAGTTTGGCTGAGGTCTTGACTCCTTCTCCAGACTTCTGCGTCTTCTCCATGATGGCACAGGCGCGCAGCACAAACGCCGGCACTGTCTCGGCTTTTTCTTGCCGAGGGATTTCCACCAACGACCAGTATTGAGTCTCGAGTCGAATCACGTCCTGGAATATAATATTGCAGTGAGTAAGTAAATGGTAATATGGTAGGTACCAAACCTAGCATTAATTGATTAGTGTCCAACGTTTTTAGATCTTCTGAGGAATGATTGTGATAAGATCAAAAAGTCAGAAAATGACGTATTTAGTTTTGAAAATATATGTAGTTTTTGTAACCACTCGACTATTTTCATGAAATAGGTGGGCTGTAGAATTTGCGTTTTTTTATTAATCTCAATTTTGTAAATTGAATGGCCACGCAAAATAAAATATAAATAATCGTAATATTACATTGAGCCTTTTAAAAGGAAAAGTTTATTGGCAGCTTTAGTGAAACTCAAGCGCGATTCTACAAACTAGCCGGTTATTATTATGAACAACTGAATTGAAAAGTGTTTTTCTTTGTCCTGAACATTGCTAGTTAGTTTGTTCCTGCTGAGCGAAAACCTATAACTTTTTGCATCGTCTGAAAATATTTGTTTTATTGTAAAACGTTTTCTTATTACAAACTACGGGCATTTAGGTAGTTGCGCTTTTGTTTTCAGCAGTGAAGTTTTATGGCCGTCATTTGTGAAATGATTATAGTCTATCTACTGTTCACGTACATAATTATTTATATAAATGCAGTTGGCCGTCTTTTATGTGGTATTTGTGATTATTTTATGCTGGTACTACACTTGGCTTATTTGTCCAAGTATTTGGATTATTTTATAAAAAACAAAGTGGACCCTATTAGTAGTTGCATAAAGTTCACTACGTTATACGGAAAAGGCCCAAATATTTGGACAAATAAGCCAAGTGTTGTACCAGCATTAGATATTTTGTAGCCGCTAATTTTAAATCAGCAGGTTATTAACAAGTTAAAGTTTCCATATGGTAGAGTACCTACTTATCAAAGTCAATAAACCAAATCTTTTGGCATGCAGTTTCGTTGCGAACTTAATTCCAGTAACGACTTTCAGCAGACTGTGTGCCATGATATTTCAAAGTGGATAACTTTTCGCTGGGCCAGAGCCAATTCCACCGATAAAGATCGTCTTTCCGCCTTGTAACGGACCGTCTAATGAACCGTCTCTATATTCAAGTGCAACTACACCCTGTAGTTTTAATAATGCTCGTCAGGATGAAGACTAATTTTGAAACTTGAAAACATATTGTTCTAGCTAGTGCACGGGAAAAATTGAGTTATGAAAGACAAAAATCATCATCTGCTTAGCCTTTCCTTACTGTTTGGGATCAGCGTACAGTATAACCTGATGCAGCCGATTACCTACCAGAAAAATATTGTGAATACATTTAATTTGTTATAATTCATTAGATAAGAGCGCTTCTTCTAACATTACTGTCATTAAAACGCAATGAAAGTAAATTAATTCTGTTTCATTATATTCTACTAATATAATAAATACGACAGTTTGTGAGGATGTATGAATGCTTTTACTTCTTCACGCCAAAACTACTGCATGGATTTGGATAAAATTTTGTACACCAAATTACTAACTTAATATTCCAAATCAAAATCAATCAAATCAAATCATTTTATTTGTCAAAATGAAGGTACATATAATAAGGTGTTACAGTAAGTAGTGACTCTCTTCATTTGGCATATAGCCATACAAATATGGAGTTTGAAAATATGATATTAGTACCTACTAGTATAATAATTATAATAGCTTAATACATTCATTCCAACACTGGATATTCTTTATCCAGCCACGCCACGGGAACCAGCTAGTGAAAAAATAAAGTTAAATGAAATAGAATCTTAAGGATTATAGAAGAGTTCATTTGAGAGTCGTAGAAAAGAAAGTAAAAGAAAATAACTATTATTGTAGCGTAGGCGTCGTACCTCAGATGTTTCTTAGTCTCCTGGGAAGAAAAAAGTTTCCCTTAGATATAAACCAGGATTGCCATGCTATTGTGTTAAAAATTGCTTGCTATATTCAGTCAAAATTGAGAGGAGCTCGTGGCTAAGAAACAGCCGCATGGGTCGACCGATCAAAGGTTAAGCTGCGCTTGGCGCGGTCGGTCCGTGGATGGGTGACCATCTATGGCAAAGCATGACTTCTCCGTGCCTCGGAAAGCACGTTAAGCTGTTGGTCCCGGTAGTCGTTACGGGTAGTCAGAAGCCAGAAAGTGTGACAACCAGTCTTACCATGGGGTATCGTGTTATCCAGTAACTGGGTTGTGAAGGTCAGATAGGCAGTCGCTCCATGTAAAACACTGGTACTCAGCTGGATTTGGTTTAGACTGGAAGCCGACCCCAACATAGTTGGAAAAAGGCTAGGCAGATGTTGACGATTCAGTCAAAATTGTACGACAAAATTAGTGAAATATGCATTTGAAAGATATGCGTAAAAATAGGCTTGTCGGTTCATGAGCAGCGTAGTGTGGTTCCGTAATACTTTTTAGTTCATCGACTGTTATAGTCGTCTTTAACTGTAATCCTATTTGGCTGTGATAGTTTTTTCTTTTATGTTTGGTAAAGGTAGGTATAAACTACAGCTGTAAATTGAGTACAATGTGCTATAGATATCCAGGGATAGCTATTAAGTTGTGGGGGACATTTGACTTACAAAATAAAGTATTTCGCAAACGATCCCTGAATAAAAAATAATTTGAGGAGAAGAAGGTGAAGGGGTCGCCACACGCGTGCAAAATTTCCAACTACCTGTGCAAAGACTAAACTGTGTTAAAGAGTCTCTGACCTAAGTCACGGACTAACATACAGGCAGAAAGACAGGCAAACGGATTTTTTTGAATAAAAAATCTACGTATTAATTTAAGGCATTTACTGAAATATTAAATTTACTCTACATACTAAAAGAATTAAAGGTTAATAAACCGTTTTAATGGAATCGATTCGTGTTTCTTCTATTAAGTTTACAATCCCCGAAATCTGAAATAATGATAAATTGCTTCATTCTTATTTTCTACCATCGCAGGCTTGTATCGAAATTGATTTTGCCGTTACAGCGTATTTCTGGAAATCTCGATTCGATTATATTGGATGACGGGTTTGTACCAACAAAAGTTGACGAAAATGTAACACATGACAAAAGGCACTTACAAGGCGAGAAAACTATATTATAGGTATTAACTAATTTATTAAATTTTCTATTTATTATTATCCGAAAATATGCCTGACGACGGCATTGTTCTTTTGTACACACAATCTTTTGTTTAAAAGATATTTCTTAAAGGAATGAATGACTATTTAATACCTACATGAAAGTTTCATTAAAAAAACTTAAAATTCTTTAAAACCGTAATATCCGAAGCAATATTAACTCTTTGATTTACCGACTAGAAGCAAATCAAGTGCAAGAGAACGGAAATTAAAATTCATTCTGATTTTTCTCGTGACGTTCCCCAGCTCGTTCTCATTTTATTGTTTTTCATCCTATGTTTATTATGTGAGATTATCTTAATAACGTTACTGTGGATCGTTACTTTTCAATCAAACCTGAACTACACATTTCAATCATTCGAGATTTGATAAAATAATAGATTGGGTCAAAACAAATATGCACCACATGATGTGATTGGACTTCTAAGGGAATTTGTTACGGGAGTAACGAATACTCTCATTCCATAAAAAATGCATGTCGGGTATTCGATTAATGCATTCCTAATCCGTCTCTGTCTGCACATAAAACATTCAGAACTGCATCGTACAACTTTCAATCCATCGTATCCTTCTATCCGGAGCAGAAATTTAAATTCATACAATTTGCTCTATAAAACAAAGAAATACATCGGTATCGTATGAATCGGAAGCAAAAAGTATAAAGCTCAGTGTCGGCACACTTCCTGAATGCGCGCCGGAGTAACTTAGTTTTAATAATTGTATCACAAACTGGAACATCTGTAAGTTGGCCAACCGCCCGCTTTCGAGCACTCTCATTTATATAATATTAAACTGCTGTAGTGTTTCATAACCATAATAATAACAAGGATTGTCGTTTTGATGTTAAAAGAGGTTCTATTTTTATTTAAATTGGAAACCTGCAATTTAAAATACAAGACGATTGTTTTGAAATTGAATAGTAAAATTATTGAATTTACGATCTACAGAGTACCTATCTATTATACAAATCTAAATAATTCTAATAACACACTAAAGACAAACGCAAAAGACATAGTCCGATTGAAATACATGTGATAGGAAATAAAAGGGATGGTGAATAGTTTCGTAATTACATTTCGGTAGGTAGGTACTCGTATCTAACACGATTCGCCCCTGTTTACTTACTCACGTGCAGAGTATTCTCAGAAGGGGTTGAAATAACTTTTTCTAGCAATTTGGCCATGAACCAAAAATTTCGTGTAAGAATCGTAAATTATAAAAATACATTTTTGATGATATTATGTAGTAACAACTAACTTATTTTAAACCCACGCCTAGTAGGCTCTACGTTCTCCTTGTTTTTCGGTTTTCTCAAAACTTTTTGAAGAAGTACCAGTATAGGTATATTCTTCTACCAATTATCAAGAACAAGCTCACAGCATAACCCTACCTTTTGACTTTGTCATAGTCAGGTAAAAAAACCGGCCAAGTGCGAGTTGGACTCGCGCACCGAGGGTTCCGACCATTGCAAAGAAAAAATACGCAATAAAGTCGCAATTATCTTGTTTTTTTCCGACCGCATAATTAAGTTTGTTTGTAGAGGAAAATTGCTGATTACTTAAAAACTACCTGCTAGATCTCATTCAAACCAATTTTCAATGGAAGTTTGCATGGTAATCTACATCATATATTTTTTTTAGTTTTATCTTTCTCTTATTTTAGAAGTTACAGGGGGGGGACACAAATTTTACCACTCTGGAAGTGCCTCTCGCGCAAACTATTCAGTTTAGAAAAATGATATTAGGTACCTCAATATAATTTTTGAAGACCTATCCATAGATACCCCACACGTATGGGTTTGAAGAAAAAAAAATTTTTGAGTTTCAGTTCTAAGTATGGGGACCCCCAAAATTTATTGCTTTTTTTCTATTTTTGTGTCAAAATCTTAAAGCGGTTCACAGAATACATCTACGTACCAAATTTTAACAGTATAGTTCTTATAGTTTCTGAAAAAAATGGCTGTGACATACGGACGGACAGACAGACAGACAGACATTACGAATCTATAAGGGTTCCGTTTTTGCCATTTGGCTACGGAACCCTAAAAAGATCAAGTTGTAAGAAACTATAAAAAAAAAAAATATCGGCCCATAACAAAATGCGTATTCTCTTTTATTTATTTTAAAACATCTAGCTCAAACTACTCGCATCAGCGGTAGAGCTTAAGGAACAAAGTCGGGCTCACATCTAGGAACAAACTGCATATTTATGAGAGAACTCCGTGACGATGTGGTTGAACATCATGATGACAGAGATTGCTCTGCTTACGTAGCTTATGCATATTATTTACACGAACGGCGTGTGTTGTTTGATTAAATCGAGAACAGAGAAGCAATTACTCAAAGTGCACTGCAGATTCATGGCAGAATTTATTTAGATTTATTATTTAATAAAAACCAAATAACTAAACATCTGTGCAGATTGCCAAGAATTGTCTTGAAATTGAAAATTTCAATCCACAGTTCCAGATTAAAATCTAACGAACAAACTGAAACGTAGTTGGACCCTAAAATTGCACTAAAATAAATTGGTAGAAGAAACTTATTACCTGAAGAGTGCCTTCAGTTATTCCCTTGACACCTTCATTCCTATTGGTAGGGCTTTCATTTTGATTTACAACTTTTTCATGGTTCTGGATAAATTCGATGTTCCGTCGGGTGAATCTTTTATTTATTGCTTGATTATTGAGTTCATAAAGCTGTTCTACATACAAGGAGATGTTAAATCGTGATGTCCAACCAACAGATGATTGATGGCATCGTGAGTCGACATTCGTCGTGGATTGTGGCTTTATTAAAACGTAGTCGAAGATTCTATTGTTCAATGTAGGTCACGATTGTTATTGCCAGTTCTATCAGAAAATTAACGTTCTTGTACAGGTTCGGTTATGATAATTTTGGTACAGAATCTGATTTAATTTAATAATAAAGGAATATTTAAGACGATTTGAATGCTAAAATATCCTGCAATGAGAATATAAATTTCCATTAAGCAGCAAGAAAATTGAGAACGTCTACTTCTTAATTCCTCGCTATTTCAGAAAACCTTGAAGTTGAATTAATAGATATAAGTATCTTACATCGAAGTTCGAATTTAATTCCCGATATACCCCGTTCGTGTTATGACTCTATTCCTGTAATACATAACGAGAATTAATTTCATTTCCAATACCCACGGTAATTACCCACCACTTAGGTTTATTGAAACTTTTCGTTGACGCTGAAGCAATTTTGCTATTGAGTTCTATATCGTTTTTTTTTCTGGGGAATTATTGAATTTTCTCTAAAACCTTATATCGTATTTTTTTACCGACTTAAAAAAGGGGGTTCTGTGTTCGACTCGTATGTATGTTTGGATGTCCGCGACTTTCTTCAAAACTACTAATCAGATTTTGATGTGGTTTTCGTTATTTAAATGAGTTTTTTTCTATTTTATTACAACCCGCGATGAAGACAAATTAACTTTTAAAAGAACATGGTAAGTCAGAGAGTATGGTAAGACACAGTCACGAACATTAGGCAATAAACAGAACTTTGTTGTTTATTAATTTAGCTTCGAATGTCTTAGACACACCTCGTTATAATTTCTTCCTTGGGCATTGCTTGTCAAACGCAGTTGAGTTGCTTAACTAGTAGTATTGACTGAACCAATTTTATTTTTATACTAGTAGCCCGCCCCGGCTTCGCACGGGTAGACAGTCTTTGTTTTTAAACCGACTTCAAAAAACGTGGTTCTGTATTTGACCCATATGTACCCGTATGTATGTGTTTTTATGTCCGCGATTATCTCAAAAACTACTGAACCGAATTGGAAAGGAGTTTTCGTTCTTCAAAAGCATAGTCAAGTCAGTTTCAAGGAAGGTTTTTAGTATAATACATAATATAGTATATTGGGATCTGATGAAGTTCTTCGGAGATAGCCGATGGAACTCTTCAATTACTAATAGTAAAGGAACAGCGATTACTGCAATCGTATGCCAGTGATTGTTTTCACTATTCTATAACATAACATCACACCTCTAAGCTTTAAAGGAGAAAGCAGAGGTATAGATTTCACCCTTATTCAAGGTGATGAACATTTGTCTGGACATTAGGATATTGTTATTTATTTAAATTACAAACTACTACACTCAAAAGCGAACTGAAAAACTTTTTTGCAAAAATGGAACTGCCATGGAAAATAAAATTGAAAAATAACTAATACATCGTTCCAGAAGTCGGTGTCTCCAATTAGGTATTGTGTTGTGTATTTTTGATCTATTTTTGCAAAAAGTTTTTTTTTTAGGAATAGAAAATCATCTCCCGACTTTTCCCGCTGTGGGCGGAGCGGGGGTAAGTGTCAGACTGACTTAAATCGATCCATTATGTTCTCTTCTTCGTTCTTTATTTTCTTAGGTCGCGGTAGCTCTTTCGAACAGCGCCCCCAGGCATATTTCCTGGGGGTGGGCCCCGTCAACTATGCTAACATCTCATTGAGGCATGCGTGGAACTCAAACGCGCCGTCTACGCGGGCCTAATTATTACCGGACGGCTAGCCACTTATTGCTTAAAGTATGCAGGCCCGGGCCTGCAGTGGCCTGGAGTCGATTCCTGGCTCCAAATGCTGATGGCTAGGCTGGGGCGTGAGGTTTGTCTCTCCCTCACGCATCCCGCTATCTCCTTCTCTAGGATGACTGTTTCGCATAAGGAAGCCACTGCTTCCTATTCCCACTCGCTTTGGACCATGGTTTGAACCAGGGCCGAACGTGAGAGGTCACCGCCACCCAAGCGGGGCAAATCACCACTGTATGCTCCACTGTATGACCCTCACAGTGTCGACACCCCGACGTTAAGGAACAGCAAAGGAACCTCCCAAAATATCCGTGTCCGGTGAGAACCTGCGTCAGGCGTAGGCATAGGACCAGATGCGAAGAACGAAGTAGGGCAAGATGCCGTGGCGCCTCCCTAGCCACTCCTCAAAGAGGAGATTTATCGCCACAATTGTGGGGTGCCATGCACTGTTATATCTATAAGACATCACGTGCCAACATATTCGCTAACAGTTAGGTGTAATACAAACGATCCTTACTCAGGTCCATCCGAATACATTTAAATGTTTGGCCTTATGATCTGTTAATTAGCAAAGGGAATTCTAGAATCTTAATTTCTGAAGTGTGGAATAGAATGAATTCAATGCAAAGCGCTAATTTTTTTGGCTTTTAATTATTCCACTGTTATGTATGAAGAGGTCATTTTTATACATAGAATGCATGATCATTAATCACCATGCTTACTAAAGTGGAGTAACACCTGCATATGATGACTTGAAAGCGCTTACTTTTAACAAATTCGTAATTTAATTCTTGAAGCCGCTAAGACTAAAAAAAAAAAAAAAAATGTATACACCAAACTCAAAAAAAAAAACAAAAATATGTGGGATGCGAACTCTATGTAACCGATTCGCATGATCATTAATACAGCCCCTCCGCTACAGTGCTCGTTGAAATTTCAAGTAAAATTGACGTTCTAATACAACGTATTTTCAATTATAATTACTGCTTATCTGCTTTAGAAACGGGCGTGATGATTTTCATGTCAAAGATTGTAATGATAGCGAAAATGCATAATTATAAAAACTTGTTAGGTCATCCCATTACAAACTTATTTCAATGCCTCACTGCTCATTCCCCATAATAATTAGCGTGATGATTTGTAGCCTAAAGCTTGACCCGATTCATAACAAACATTTTTGGTGAATTTCAAGTAAATCTGTTCAGACGTTTTCGCGTAAAGTTAAAACATATTTTTATTCTCACAAACTTAAAATTTGTTTTTTCACCCTAGGGCTAAAATCTAGAAAAACTGTGAAACACGTGTTTAATTATTTTCATTTTACAGTGTTTCTACAAAATTTGAGTTTAATTGATTCAAAAATAAAACTTACTCCATACAAACTTTCAACCCTATCTTAATATACTTAGGGTTGGAATTTTCAAAAATCCCTTCTTATTACTTGTCTAGGCAATAAAAGGCACCTCCTGTCCAAATTTCATTACTCTAGGTCCAGCCGTTTCGGCTCTGCGTTGATGAGTCAGTCATTCAGTGTATGAGGTTGTCATTTTATATAATAGTATAGATTTATGCGACGGCACTATCGTTATTTGTTATTAATTCCAGAAAAACTTAAAACCTATGGAGATTTTAAAAGCATTTCTCTGTAAATAAAAATAGTATGTAAAATGGTCAGTTCGTATGTCAGTATGAGTTATGGTAACGACACGCTTTGCATTGGTATTAAAAAAGCTTTGAATAGAAAACGTATCGTCATAACTAAAACGTTTATTGCGCCATAAAGAATTTCATGTGCTTTTAAAACTATCTCATATGACTGAAAAGACATTCAGAAAATAGGCCCAAAATTATATAAAGGCGAATATGAGTTTGTTCGTTTGTTAAGCTTTCATGCATAAACCATTGAACCGATTTATCTATATGAAATTTGGTATTAATGAAACTTGAACGAAAAAAACATAGGATTCTTTTTATCCGGATACATAAAGTAGTTTCCTCACGATGCTAGTGAAACCGCGGGATTCAACTAGTAGGCAAAATTTATTTCCTGACGTACAGCAACTATTTAGTGGCTTCTTCATTCATCGGGTTCAGTCGGTTCCTCATTCAGCGTTAATCACTTTTAATATCTAATGTCGGAATGCTTAATCTTTATCTATGTAGCTTCTTAAGTTTGTGGTATTTAATTAATTTCTTTTGCTGATTTTTTCCAAAACATATTTACACTTAAACCACATCTGCTGTGAGGCACTATTTAAGTTTGACTAGGATCAAAAACGAAAGCTAAAATTCTTATTTTTTATTAAATAATTTAGTTTTATTCTGTGCAAATATCAAATAATAGGGCACAAACAGGTTTAGACATTTCCTTATTAAGTATATGCCCAAAAACCAAAAAGACACGCTCGGCAAATATAATAAAGAAATAAATAAGAGCGATCCAATTGTTTCTTATTTCACATTCGGGGCGCACAAAATGTAATGGTGGCTTGAAATTCTAAGGGGCAGCCCTAACGCGAAGGTTGGAAGTAAGTACGTGACATGTATACAATAAGGGTGAATTTCGGGTGGCACGTACTCCGCGATATTGCTAACTCTGTTACAATGTTTTTAACCCAATTATGGTTGTCCGTAATAATTATAGAACAAAAAAAAAAGATATTGTTTCGATTACATTTTGCTAGAAAAAGGAAGGGAATAACAGCGAGTCGTTTATTTAACTTGTTTAAATGTGAGGAGTGGTGCTTTAAATATTTATGTTTTGTTTGACCTTTAGAGTATAATAAAATGCGGGTCGCGGGTTACACTACGTAGCTTTATACTAGCCTCTGCGCGCAACTTGGCTCGTCTGCGGTGACTTAGAATTGCGTCCAGATACCTGGACTAAAAATCCTATACCCGAATCCATTGATTTTTTGCATGAAAGATTAACAAGCATACGTACATCCATCCTCAACAAAACTGAAATAATAAATCTATGGTGGACACTAATACGAAAAATCTGAGTAGGTAAAATAAATGAATTCCTAAAACAAAGTGAATCTAAACAAAGCTACAAATAATGAAGACAAACACGCTAGTAGGGTGGTAATTTCTAAACGCAATTAAACAATGGTCCCAGATGCAAGGCGACCGTGTAATTTGACTCGGCGTGCTTACAGCCACATTCTGCACAATTCTGCTTATTCAGTCACCCACCTAAGCTAACAAAATGGGAACGAAGATAACGTTACAAATGATTTTAGTAACGAATAATATCGTAAAATTATATTTATGGTTTGAAAGGTAAGAACTTTTTTATGATCCAATTTTATTCTGTGTCAAACGTTGGGTAAGGTCATTAAAGGCAAAGCTCCATATTTTCGAACAGAGCGAAAGAAATAATAAAATTTATATTATATTTTATGCTAATTCAAGTTACGTAATCATGTATAAGATTGGGCAAGTATTAATTCCATTCATGAGCATATGAAGAAATATTTATTTAAACTTCATGTACAGCAGTGATACATTGGCGGACTTAATGCCACAAGGCATTCTCTATCAGTCTACCTTAGGATAATAGGACTAGATTGTAATAGGTACAAAACAAAAACAAAAGAAAAAAAAACATAAAAAAATACAAACATCCGAATTGATAACCTCCTTCTTTTTTAGAAGTCGGTTAAAAAACAAATTACCTATGTCACAAAACAACAATGCTTGTATGTGATTTGCATAAAGTTAACTGGGGTAAGTTACACCTATTTTTTCAGATGGAAAATTCTGAAATGACCCCTCCCGCCTTGGATGGGGCGGAAATTCTAAGGAAACAAAAAATACATTTTGTTCAATATAATCAAACTAGTCCTGGAGCAACTATTTAACGTACCCGGATAAAAAGCAGCCTATAGCCGTCCCATCTATCAATGTACCAAATTTATCTAGATCGGTTTAGCCGATTTACCGAGAAAGCGTAACAAACAAAAATACTTTTAATATTAGTTAGGAATCCTAGAGTCCCAACTAACCCATGGCTAAGCTCAGCTTATTGCTTCTATTATAAGCCAGTCTTACACTCAAGCAATTTAAATGAGTCTGAGCGGCGGAATTTCAAAGTGCATTGAATTCAAATGTACGACTTGTTGCGCATTCATTTCATAAATTATACTCGTACTAGCACAATTAGCTGTCTCTCGCTTCTTGTTTTCGCATGATTTATCTTCGCAATGAATATATTTTCATTTATTTTTGTATTAGCCTGTTATTTTCCGTTGTTAAAGTAAGTTTAATGAAGTGTGGTATTATTATATTGGCCTCGTAAAGTTATTTTTTAAAATTTTGGTAATGTATATTATAAGCTTTGAAGATGGCCTCTTTCTTTTTGTATCTTTGGCAGTACCTACATGAATCAGAATTAGCTAAAAAGTGCAACAAATAATAAATTTAATTAGTGGATAATTAGAAAATACCGAACCTGACCCAGTACATATAGATAGTCATTATAATTATATTAAGCTGGCACAATAATAATTGATCGCAAATATTATGTCACCGTAACCTTATCACATAATGCAGGTATGCGACCTCACAGCAAACTCGTGAAGATATTTGCGTAGATTATTTAAATGAATAATAGTCCGAAACGGAGGCTGCTTTTATGAGATGGTTAAATAAAGAAAAATAAATAAATTAAAACACGTTAAACAGTTTACAATAGGCGTGCGAAGAATAATATAAATTAAAATACGTCTTAAAAAAGTGGAAAAATCATATTATCTTCATATTTACATGTTATGTAGATAACTACTCTAGCCGTATCTAGGGACCCATCTCTCGATATACCATATTTCATTTAAATGAGCTCAGGCGTTTTATAGAAAGCGTAACAAACAAATGAATAAACAAACTCGCATTCGAATTTTAAATATGATAGGATACGGTTCGTAGCATGAGTTTACAAATATAGTTTTTTATGCTCACTGCATGTTCCGTAGCATACAGAATTATTGCTCGCGTAAATGTATTATATGCTCGCGTAAATGTATTGTATGTATATGTCTTCTAAACAGACTTTGGGAAGCAGGAATTTCACTGGCGATGGACTAAATATCCATTGAAATTCAAACACGTATTTTTTGCCTGGCAGAGTGCTCGCACACACACCTGTCCGGTGAAGCAGTAAAAGCCATCTGCGACAAACTGCATTGTCCAGGTCAACAAAAATAAATTGAAACAACACGTGGACGTGTTGGCATAACGATCCAGCACCGTGATGACTAGAAACATCTTTAGAGTAATTGGATTTAAACCTCATCCAAACCATTGTAAATACTTTCAGTTAAGTTTTATTTTGTATGTAATAATTATGATAACCTCGAACTCGCTGTAATACCTAAAAACCACAGTATTTTTGGAACAAACTTCCTTTAAACGGCTTGCGGTTAGAGTTAACTGGTAGAAATCGTCACTTTAGAAAAAAGCGTTATGCCTACTTAAAGTCTTTAAGCGACTTTCTCTGTTTCCAGTCTGTAATTTAGGGTCCATCTTTCAACAAAACTTTTCACTGCTTCGTTTTTTTAAATGATCTATGTATAATTGTGAAAGAACTGAAGCTTCAACCATACCTTTATCATAGCCTTGAGCAGAGCATATCTCGTGAACACGTTCCTTTGGGTCTTGGACTCGCTGTAGCGCGCCATGAGCGTAACCAGCGCCTTCTTCGCCGTGTCATAGTTCTCGTCAAGACGCACCCTCACTCCTCGCAGACGCTCATTGGTTTCTATCACCTCTTCTTTCGTCTGCCCACCTGGTAGATAAAGGTGAATGCGGGCTTAGTATATAAAATAATTATGTGTTTCGATTAAAATGCATTTAATTTAGAACAATTTATTTATCTCGTAATGACAGTTTAATTAATTTATGTATAAAGATAAATTTATTTTATTAATAACATGTTTTAAGTTATGTAATGTAATGAGAAAATCAGAGAAAATAGTACAATATCATTTGAAATTTTTTTGACATCATTAGCGTTCTTTTAGAACTAATGATTGATTATTATTAGACTATTAACTGATTTGATTATTACCTAGCTAATCCTAATTACGTAAGTCACTAATTATATGTTCTTATGATACTTTTTATAGCCGCTGGAGTACTGTGCAAATCATAACACATTTATAAAGCAAAGGAATTAGGAAAAGCGAGAAACTAACAGGGTGCTTTTATAATCAGCATGGCTGCCAAAATTCTGTGAAATGAGCTCTTATTTTTTAATGAGGCACGTAGGGTATATGTATATAAGAAAAAAAACCGGCCAAGTGCGAGTCGGACTCGCGCACCGAGGGTTCCGACCATTGGATAGAAAAAATACGCAATAAAGTCGCAATTATCTTGTTTTTTTCCGACCGCATAATTAAGTTTGTTTGTAGAGGAAAATTGCTGATTACTAAAAAACTACTTACTAGATCTCGTTCAAACAAATTTTCAATGGAAGTTTGCATGGTAATCTACATCATATATTTTTTTTAGGTTTATCATTCTCTTATTTTAGAAGTTACAGGGGGGGGGGACACACATTTTACCACTTTGGAAGTGCCTATCGCGCAAACTATTCAGTTTAGAAAAAAATGATATTAGAAACCTCAATATCATTTTTGAAGACCTATCCCTAGATACCCCACACGTATGGGTTTAATGAAAAAAAAATTTTTGAGTTTCAGTTCTAAGTATGGGGACCCCCAAAATTTATTGCTTTTTTTCTATTTTTGTGTCAAAATCTTAAAGCGGTTTACAGAATACATCTACTTACCAAATTTCAACAGTATAGTTCTTATAGTTTCGGAAAAAAATGGCTGTGACATACGGACGGACAGACAGACAGACAGACAGACAGACATGACGAATCTATAAGGGTTCCTTGTCGGACTACGGAACCCTAAAAATCGTCGGAGCTCGTTTAGCTTTTGAATACCGTTATTTAAAAACTATGCGAATGTACGTTTCACGTAAAAATATTAGACACGAATAATGGGTCAAAATACTTCTTGGGTATATGAACCCAAAATTATACTATTGTAACTAATCGTAAGTACCTACTGGTGTTAAGTTAGTGATTAGTTTCTAAACCCGGTAATAAAATGTTTCAATTAAATCCACAAAAAAATAAGATATTAATTTTAATTAACAATTACACATACATGAATTTCCACACAGGATTTCAAGAAAAGCTTTAAAAATTTGCAAATGTTGGTATCTTCGTTTGTTATGTAACGTTACAGTGATTGATATAAGTTGTAGTACTTATACCTTAATCAAACGTTTTACTAGTGACAAATTGCAGCTATAACAAATGGGTATAAGTCCTCGCAGGCCGTGGTTGCCGGCTACACAAATCAATGACCGGGTCGGCCAGCCATCCTCTTAACATTCCGCCCGTCTCCGAGACTAATCTACTCCTACCCTCCTGCTTTCACGCCGAGTAAGCCTGCCTTCTTTATTCATAAGCAGCTTATAATTAAAATTGTGTTAGTCTACCACCTAAACAAAAACATGATAACAATGTTTAGTGTTTTAATAATAATAATATTTGCAGTTTTTTTTAATTATGAAACCATATTAAGCACGTAGATATTAAAATATCTGGCAGCCTATAAAGTGAAATTTTTGCAAAAAGCTATAACTGAACTCCTTTTTTATGATTGAAAAGATGCGCCCTCACTATGAGCATTCGTTCGTAGCAATCATATCCAACAGATGAGAATACCAAGCGTTCACAAGCGTCCATGTGATTTTGAAAATCCCATTGCAAGTCAATCATTCCTTTATGAACCAGTGGTAGACAATCGGTCCAATCATGAATTTACAATAACAGAGAATTGATTGATTACAGCTACATGAATAATAATAAATGATAAATGAATGTGGTGTACTTACTGGATGTGCCTTCATCTTTGACATCTTGTACGATGCGACGGACGCTCTGCGTAAACTTGCCCACTAAATTCGTACTCGCTGGAACAAAACAAAAATTCGTTAGAGACAAAAACATAAACATTTTAGATATAAATAAAAGCCGATTGAAAATTTTAAGAGACATTGCAAGCTATAATAAAGGACCAGAAAGTTCAGGAAAATGTTGTGGTATAAAAAAGATAGCGCTGCGCTTTCTGACATAAAATGAGAGCTTAGATCTATCTCTCTGAGAATCTTCAGCGTATTCGATATAAACAAAGCTAGTGGTCTCGTGTCGAATTCGAAACATGATTGTGCACTCAGATCCTGTGAGTGAGCGGTTCGAGGCGAACATTGAGAAACAAAAGCCGAATGAATGAACGATGAATAAACCCAACTGGCCAGCTTTACTCTACGATTTAAGTAACACATAGTCCGTAGTTTAATGCTATGGTACGCCCGTGGCTGTGATGTGGTCTGTTTAACGGATTAATGAATTTATTGAAAGGAGAAAATCAAATAAAATTCTGATTGAGTTTATTTATTTTCACTCATTGTGGAATTTGTGAATCATTTAATTTTGTATCAAAGCACTGTTTCCAGTCAGAG
Organism: Pyrrhia umbra; assembly: GCA_963891755.1. Lineage (NCBI taxonomy): Eukaryota > Metazoa > Arthropoda > Insecta > Lepidoptera > Noctuidae > Pyrrhia > Pyrrhia umbra. Next base: position 9,019,211 of record OY982924.1, read on the forward strand.
TTATTTTTATTAAAGTAGCATTTTTAACTTGCAATATAACAATTTTCAATAATAAATGAAAAATCACATGTTATAAAATACAAGTTTTAATTATGAGTCAAGATTATAATTTCAACTTGTACAAATGAATTTTCCTTACGTTTTCGTTTCGTCAACAGTTTTAGTAGACTTAAGCTTTGATCTGTAGAATTACCCAGTATTCTTAGTAAGATCATCGCGTAATCTTCTAGTAAGTATTATGGTATTATGGCATATTAACATAAGTCAACAGGTCATGTTCAGCTTAGCGGCTGACTAAGATTATATTGTAATGAGATCATATACGGAATACCCAAAGTCAAGACAGTCATCGTCATTTTATTGTTATGGCTCACAATTACGTACATTATGAATATTATAGTTTGTATGTTTTTTTTTTATAAGAGGAATTATCCATGCAACTTTCATAGTTATAATTTTACATGTATTTTAGTGGTTAAGTCGATATAAATAAAAAAAGAAAATAATTGGCCATTTTAAGAAGTTTTTTAGTGTCGCTTGGTGTATATATATATAGCTTTTTATATCTAGTTAAATGAATTTAATTCACTCTGTCAGACAGATCTGAAAATGCAAGGATAGTTTAATCATTAAAAAATACATATCTATTTTATGTCTAGTATTTGCAGTCAGCACTGCATATAGTAAAATCCGGTAACCCATGTGTTAAATAAACGCCCTCCTTTTACAATTTGTTTTTTTTAGAACAAAGGAATCAAGATTTTTTAAGTATAAACAACGGTGCCATGATCCGGTTTGAATAGTATGGATTCTGGTATTTCAGGCAATGAAAGATTTCAGTTCTGATTTGCCACTTTGGTGGTTATTGATCTGCGATCACTTACATTAGATGTTCATAGCAGACGGTGATCGCTTGTTATCAGGAGGGCCATCAAATTGGTTACCATAAAAAATACCTTATTTTTCTAAGAAAATCTGACGCTATGTAATCGACGTAAGGAGATACAAGTTGCGAGCGATATTGCTTCAACTATCCTATTCTGTTTCACCGAGGTGCTGGGAATTGAAAAACTTTGACGTACAGTGTTAAGGATACTTTGCAAGAGAAGTATCTTACAAGAATGTGTAATAGTGTAGATATTGCCATTTTTTGAAGTTTATTGAATGAACTTATAAGTTTTGATTTATTTACAATAGAAATACAAAAATATCTTTAATGTACTTTATGGTGTAACGATAGATTTTGGTGCAATGCAGCTATTATATTTTTTTTAATAATATGAATACAGTCCAATAGACGGGTAAAATTCAATTCAAAGTGCATGTAAACGGACGATTCGAATAAAATTACATGAATTTGACAACACAGATATTAAACATTAAATATAATCTTCCATATATGACTCATAATTATATATGAGACCAGAATCTTTCTAACTTAAAGCTACTTAAATTTTATCACGCATTGGAGAGAATAAAAAAAATATTGAGGGACATTAATACCCACACATTTTTTTGGTTTAATAAAAACATATTTTGGGTTGACTACTAAGAAATTCATTCAAAATATTTGTAAGTAAATTTTGAGAATGCTTTAAACAAAACTAATAGCAGCTTTTCCTGTCTATTGACTTATATATTTTTTAAACATTATTTATTACCATTTCCCACATGCTTGACTAAGAATTTGTCTTCATAAATAATTTAAACTTAAGCAGGAATTAGCAACCACCCCCTGTAGGGTTATTAACATTTAAATATTCAGAATAATGTTCAAGTTCTTCCGTACCTCTTTGCTGGTCTAAGATAGAGCTGAGGACTCTCTAGACAGTTACGTCAAGGAGGTAATTATAAACTCGCTTTCTTAGTTCCTCTACTTTGACACCTCAATTAAAGTTAAAATAAGCTACCATTTGAAGTTACTCGTGGTGTATGAACCAGTAGGTAATAAGTTTATTCTCATGCCTTTACCTAGTAATTTGTATGCCAAGTTTATTTGTTTAGAAAAACATATTTTTATTTTCTGTAAAAGGTGATTGTCGCGTTTGTGGTTGTAATTTGGGTCGGTCTTTCAGACTTAATTCTGTGGATATTAGATGTATTATTTTACAAGTAGGTACCTGAAATTCTACGTAATGATAAAAACTATTACAAATCTTTTGTGAACCATCGTAGTTCGTCGTTATACTCTTCCTAGCTCCTCCTTATCTTGTCTGCGTATATTTCTATACTTCATTTACAATAAGATTAGAAAAACTTCCAAACTCTTTTTGCAGCGTATTCAACCGATTTTGACTGATAAGGATGGCGTTGAAAGCAAAATAATGTTTACAATAACAAATATATTCTGCATCTGATTTTGTCTTGTCACCTTAGTAAAGTTACTGTTTGTTCAAACGATTTAGAGCTTTAAATCGTTTGAACAAACAGTAAATGTGTTTAAATGTCTAATCACATAATACATGGAGTATAGTTGATAAAACCAGCTCACACCTTAGGTAGTTTATCTTATAAGAACGTCGTACATAAGAAATACTTTTTGGAAAAATAAAACTCTTTACTTGTGCAGAAATGGACACTTATCTAAAGTGAATAGCATTTTAAAATCCTCATTGGATTGGAATGGCTCCAGTTAAAGTTATCCTTGGATTGAAAGCAGCGTTAGGTTAAGTAGGGAACTCGTAACGTAAGTATAATAGTATTTTAAACAAACAACTATTTGGTTGGAAATATATACAACTTCAATAAAAATAAAGAAAAGAAAAAAATAAATTCAATAAAGTTTTGACCATATTTTTCAATATTTATATAAAAATAAAATACTGGAATCTAATTAAGTATGTAAAAAGTGCAACGTCATACAATCTTTACGATATGTTAGTATTATTAGTATTACATTGAGGAGTCGACCTTATTATTAAATTCTGAGATAATTATGTCAAACGACTTTTTTAAATATCATGACAATATTCTGTTATAACCAGTTCAAGTTCTAGGCAACATTTAACAAGCTATTTTTGTATAAGTTTTTAGTACTTATTACTTTTAATGTTATTTGAAACTACCACCCGAAACTACTACACACAACTTATTCTTATTCCATAATAAGTCCTCATTTTTTTCCTAAAAAGTAATTCTACGTATAGATACTTCTTTTTCAAAAATAATTGCCATGTATAAAACTAAATTAAAACGCTGGCAATCAAGCGCATCCGATTAGGCTGGAAGCCGACCACAACATAGTTGGGAAAAGACTAGGCAGATGATGAAAACTAAATTGACAGATTCAGATTTCCATTATCTAGTACTTGTATCCAATGCAATAGATATTAGTCAGTGCTCAAACATGTCGCTGATAGCGGTGATTTATGACCCGTAACCGAATTGTGGCTACAGGCACAATAGATGCATACATACTTGCACATAGGAGAGGTATATAGATAGCTATGTATCTATTCTGCTTATAATGTGATTGGAATTAGCTCCATTGATTTGGAAGTGTATTTGTGTGGTGCATGATCTCGTATGTAAATTAATCTCATGGAGGTGAATAATCTAAATAATTACTTGGTAAGTGTGTGTGAAACTACATAATTATGTATAAGTAATGAAGTAATTTTTAACCGACTTCAAAAAAGGATCCGTTCAAAAACGGATGTATCTATGTTTTAAATACATATAACTGTATTATAAAAAAAACCAAGTTCCTTTGCTTATTTTACCAATCTTGCTTAATTTAAATGAATGAACGTTTAAAATTGAGACTTGTATTCTAAAGTTCATTCATGTAAATATCCGTATGTTACTAAATAATAACTAACACTTACTTACTTACTAAGGTAGGTAATATATAAATAAGATATTTTTTCTAAATATAAGGTCGTAAAATCAAAGTTTTATTTAATTGTACCTTTACACGGTGTCACTCTTTTCTTCTTCGTAGACAAAGGTATTAATTAAAATATAGCGCAAGTAGATGTTATAAAGGTAATATTTGTAAATATAGCGTATTTTTTTTATTGCCATGAGTATTCTGTCGAGCTTTTGGTATCTAATTATTTTTTTAATGATACCACATCCGTGACGTTAAGCGTGTCTATCAATCAGATGCCTAATTTATCAAAACAATTGACCTTTCCATTAACGATGTACTTGGAAAAAGAATCTTCGATTCCATAGGTCACGTTTTTTATGCTTCTAATAAAAGTATCCGATTTTTATGTGAAAACGTTGAATTCGTTGGTTTCAGGCGAGCTTTGCATTGATAGTCGTGAAATACGAGTAGGTAGCAATTTTATTACCTAAAATGCATTCAAATTTCGTTGTTGAAACGAAGAAATCTGTATACAGACAACAGCGTTTGCTACTATGTAGATTTAAGCATACAATAATAATAAAGTTTGTATTACATCCTACTAATATTATATATGCGAATGTAAGTCTGTATGTCGCACACTTACACGGAAAACAGCTGAACTATTTGGAAAAAAAATAGGCACGGAGATAGACTGAAATCTGTAGATGGACATACATACATGAAGACATAGAGCAGTCTCTTCATCCGGGTGAGTGAAGGTGAAACCGCAGTACACAGCTAGTTTAAAATAAAATTATTCTTATCAATTAAAATTGTCAATTGAAATACGGTATATATTATGAACTAGCTTCTGCCAGCGACTTCGTCCGCGTGGAATAGTGGTGCTCCGCTCCTATTGGTCTTAGCGTGATGATATATAGCTTATAGCCTTCCTCGATAAATGGACTATCTAACACTGAAAGAATTATTTAAATCGAACCAGCGGTTCCTGAGATTAGCGCGTTTAAACAAAATGACAACATTTCCCTTCACTGCTCTGCTCCTATTGATTGTAGCGTGATGAAAAGTATACTATAACCATCTCAGGAGTATGACAAATAATTGTACCAAGTTTCGTTAAAATCCGTCGAGTAGTTTTTGTTTCTATAGAGTTTATACAGACAGACAGACAGACAGACAGACAGACAAAAATTTTACTGATTGCATTTTTGGCATCAGTATCGATCCCTAATCACCCCCTGATAGTTATTTTGGAAATATATTTCATGTACAGAATTTACCTCTCTACAGATTTATTATAAGTATAGATATAGATTATTTATATATATGTATTGAATAAAAGTTCCTAAAAATAATACTGTTTAATTTATGCCCATTAAGTATCATATTCAAACGCAAATATCAAGCATAAACGAATATTTAACAAGAATTATCGAAAATCTCAAAGGAAACAGCTTTCTTCACATACCTTTCAGCTTCACAATATGAATAGAATAGGCCGCTAAAAAGGTTCAATACGGTCCGAAGAAAGTAAGGCAGCTTAGGCATTTTGTGATAGGAATCCGAATGCGAAATTGAATCTTTGAAATCCGTCCAAATATAAAATACATTGCCACAGAGTAATTGAGTGTGGTTGTTTAATCGTATCGTCTCTAACTTGGTAACCAAACTAGTTTGTTTTCAAATACTATGTTGAAAATTTAATTCTGTGTTTCATTACAGGAACCACCTGTTTGCGCATCCTATGTAGTTTTCGCTTGATTAAAAAATGTTTTCCTTATTGTCTGTTGTAGTTGAATGTTTCGATGTAGCGTAATTTTTTAATTAGGATCTAATAGGGTAATGAGATTCTGAAATAATGAAATGATGTTGTTAAAATAACTTTTTTAACCTAAAAAAAATATATTTTTTAAATTGTATTGTTTGACTATGTAAATGAAAATCATAAAAACAAATAAAACACTCAAGAGAAATTAATGAAATATTAATTGATGTGAAAAATAAATAATATAATTAGACTGAAAATCGTTTGATTGCACATCAAATACAGATTAGCGAATGAATGCGTAATTACAGCATGTGAGACGTTCATAGACGTTGATTTCTATCGCTCATGAACCTGTAAGGCGGTTCCGCGCAATTAATAGGATTAGCATGCTCCTTCCACTGCGCTCGTTCGCAATGCATTTCAACATAGGCACATATTCTATTTCACAGAGCAGCGTTTGTCTACTGAAGAACTAGGCATATGAATTATTATGGTATAAAGCTTCATTATGGTGGTACATAAAAATCAATATTTTATATAGGTACACACTAACCAACTATTTAGTAGGTATGTGTTGAGTAGTGTATAACGACTACCATATACTGCCTTATAATATATGCCATACAATATCCCTTAGAGGTATTCCTCGAAGCGCTACCGTTTTGAGGCGCACCTAATGAAGCTCACCTTTATTATTCCTCGGAGCGCACCTTTTAGTAGCGCTCCCGATAACAATTAAAAATATTAAAATTTTATTCCTTGAAGCGCACCCATGTTTAAAAATAGGGAAGAGAAAGAAGTAAACGTATTAAATATTTTTAAACATGGGTGCGCTTCAAGGAATAAAATTTTAATATTTTTAATTATTATCGGGAGCGCTACTAAAAGGTGCGCTTCGAGGAATAATAAAGGTGCGCTTCATTGGGTGCGCCTCAAAACGGTAGCGCTTCGAGGAATACCTCATCCCTTATGTTATTTTTGTCATTTTTGCATTATATTGGTTAAATAGGATTGTTGTATTTATGATTATAAAAATCGCTTACGTTTTAAATTCTTTTCCGGTGAGTTTAGTACTTGGCGAAGCCGCAGTACAAAATCGTTTTTAAAGTGTACGATACGAGCGCAAATATGCAGGATGAGGTCGATACCAAGTCGTAGGAAGACGATGTTTGCACAAGTATGCTAGGAAATGCAATTTCTTATGACAACAGATAGATACTGAGCGTGTCGTTAGGGTCCTTCCTTACAATCCTTGTTTTCAAGTAGGTAGTAAAAATAAAATTACACATCAAAATTATAATACCAAAATTATGAAAAAAAATATTAAATGTCAACATCACAATGGATTAAGTTGCCATGAACTTAATTAAAAATAATTATGAAACTTCGCAAGGAAGTTGGTAAATAATTATGAATTATAAAAGAACTTATTTATAGGCAATGAAAATTCATTCAACCAAGTTTTTGGCTATTCCGGTTTTCAACACAAATGCCTGAAATGCTCCAACTGTGCAACTCTATTTAAATCCCTCGAATTTCTCGAAGAATTTCGGTTTGGCGTTGAAAACAAGTCGTTTCTAGCCGCCTGATGGAAATTAATTACCACTTGGTCGAATTTCTTCCTAGACGCTGCCAATTTAATAAAGTTATTAGCACCCCCAAGCGAACACGATTTAGGAATACTGATTGAGGAATCGATGAGGATTTATTTGCATTTGTATCTGCATAATGAAAAGTGTTCGTTGTTAAAAAATTGATTTGATATAATCCTGGAATGGATAATTTTAAACAACTTCCAAATTGATAATTATTTAATCAATGTCTAAAAAGGAAATCGTTTCTGTCTGGATGATCTATCAACGTACAGCTAGCTCAAACCGCTGAACAGATTGGCACACTGATATCAAGTAAACAAAGCGCGAGCGAAGCCGCCAGCTAAACCTAGTTCATTATAGCAAGTCTTCGTTAAACTAATTCTCATTTATCACTACTTATTTATTGTTAAACCTTATGAACCCGGCCATTATCAACTTTTGTCTACCAAAGTTTTATTAATTTAAAAAGTTTCAAATTAATATTGTTTTTAAGGACAGTTATACAGCACACTTGAATTGTAAACACTACGTAAAAATTGGTATAAAATAATTAATTAAAACAGGACATATTTTTGACATTTGAACTTTGTACCACTTCTTTAAAATTGTATGTAAAATAATTAAGATAATTCAGTTAAAATAAGTCGCGCATTTTCATCCGTCATTATTCTTCTAGAAGCACTCAAAAGAATAATTCACATTTTGGTTATACAGTCCGATGAGTAAACCGTATTTTATATTTTTTCATTACGCAGCTTGGTGTCAGACGGCTTACGGTCCGTTTATTACGACAATATAACTAAGAGTTTGGCGTCGTAATCTTCACGAATTAAATACATAAAGAATTAACAACATATTTTATGGAGGGAAATAAAAAGAAGAGTGGTTTCGCCTTCAAGAAGATTTTATTAATCCTTGTTGTTAGAATGGACAGAATTAAAGATTATGGGTTTGCTCATTTTATGCTTACATTATATTTACAACTAATCAAAGCACACTACACGAGTTATCATTTTGTCGTTTTCTGCTACGAATTGTGTCATTATAAAATTATTTATTGACATAATTATCTTTATTCTACTGATTTATAAACGCGTAAGTTTGTAAGGATGTACGTTATTCTTTTACGCAGAAACTCCTAAATAGATTTGGATAAAATTGGATACTTTTTAGCCTGGTACACGAGACCACGCAAGCGAGGTCGCTGTCAGAAATTAGTTATGGAATATATTTACTGTATACATATAGGTTCTAACATAATTAAACAATTAAACGAAACACCCCACGCTGATGACAAGCTTTGGCTTTGCAAGAGCAAATTGAGTTGCATGGAAAACGGCTCATGGTCCACGTTTGTGAAGAAATCAATTATGAAGTCTAATTAATTGGAAATGCGAACGCCTAGCACGTAATGTTTTGTACTACCATACTTTTATTTGGACCTGATAATTTTATTTTTATACTACATACTATAATTTATTTAAATATAGGTATGACATCAACATGATATGACTTCGAAAACTCCCAGAAGTATGTAGATTGATTCAAAGTAGGTACCTTAAGTATTGTTAATGGAATCTTGTGAATACGACGTAAGATATAATCGTTTGTGATGACGCCATTGTGTCGTCATTATTCGAAACACCTCACGTATATTGAAGATTATACCTACTTCCTTCGATTTTTGAAATTTTATTTTGCTTAAATATTTTTTTTCATTATTTATTCCTTTATTAATGAAACATTTAAATTTCGATGTATGTATGTCGGTGAAAACCACAAATATGTATCTCTCTCTAAATAGATAAAACAATTTAAGTCATTTGTATGAAAACCTATCGTTTCACTTTGCCTTTTTCTATGACGTCACAAAAACATTTCAGTCATTTTCTTTAACCCGGAAAACATTTTTATAGCTCAATACAGCAAATATTTGCATTTGTTTCACGTCTGGTGTCAAAACGGTGAGGTGGCCCACGGACTAATTCGGACGATGCAAATGTAGGTGCACTGCACTCAATTGGGACACGGGCAATACATACACTTGCGGCATCTATTTAGATACGTCATGTCTGTAGTGTAATGATACAAGTATACATACTTTATTTTATCTACATCGCTGTAGAGTCGACGACTTAGCTGGAAAAATATTGGTTCAATACGTCAACTGAGCTTTAATGGACAGCTATCGTCTTACCAATCTTGATAGCAGGCTATATTTTTCAGCTTACTGCGGTTGAAATGTTCGAATTTAGTTTTCAGTAGATACTGAGTCTATATTTACAGCTAATGAGGTTTTATGGCAAAAACACGAATATATAATAACTAGCTGTTGCCCGCGGTTTCACCCGCGTTCCGGGGGAACTACTTCACGCACCCGGATAAAATGTAGCCTTAAACCTTCTCCAGGGTCCCCTCTATCTCCGTACCAAATTTCAGCCAAATCGGTCAAGCCGTTTTCATGCTATGTCGTGACAACGGAAAACGGGTTTCATTTTTATATATATATAGATAGATGAAGTCGTGGTGGCCTCCCCCGGGCAAGTACCAATGTGACTTTTCTAAAATCATTATCATAAAATCGTAGGTACTTTCTAAGTGTATCTTAGACACTGAAATCGCCAATCTACCTTGAGCAAGCGTGGTGATCAATGCTCATGCCTTTTCTGTATGATAAGAGGTCTTTACCAAACAGTGGGATAGTAAATGGACGAATGATAATATGTATATAAAGTAGATGGATACAAATATTGCTTGCAGTCGTAATGCGGTATTAAAAATTCTAATCCTATGTAATTTAAATGCGAATGTGATTTTTAAATCATAAAACGATGATGATCACAAAATGGATTTTAAATGGCAAAAAGAACAACTTATAGCATTCAGAGATATGTATTTAATGTCTTTAATTTAAATAAATATGTGAGGAACAAACATTTAGGTAAAATAATATGCTCCTATGCATGCAAAGCTAACGTTTCGCCGTCTTGTACATACATAAGACCTTTTTTGGCTGGGTAATACAAAATGGTACGTAAATAAAAGTTTTTCTAGTAGCAATAGTTATTTTAATTCACTCCATAGTCATGACCTGGATAGATAAACCTAAAAGTATCCATAAAAGTAAAAGCCTCGCGGCTCTTCTTTTGAAATACGACGGGCAACCTTTGTTGTGGCGGTCCGTTATAGTTCGGGACTCGTAAATTGAATATCAAAATGAAACAACCACTGAAATAGGTTTCCACATAGTTATGAGAGCCACCTAGCGAGACATACGTGCTGGGGGTTTCAATTAAATGATAACAATTTGTTTTGTTTACATTTGGAAAATACTTATTTTGTGGATATGAATAGTGACGTAGATGTTTATGAGAATTAAAAGTTTTAATACGTGTAGGTTCACCCGTTAGTATGTATAGCTGGACTAAAGTTCGGGGACAAATAAATGATTATTATTACAATTTAGATATCGAAAATGTGTAATAAATGAATTGATTAATCAGTGAATTGTACGAGTACAAGTGCATAATTTAATTATGTGCAAAGTATTCGTTGCTACTGTAATTAAATGTAGTTATTATTTCGGCATAATATATTACTATGTAGACGACCACTCTGTTCAGTCTCCGCATTGAGAACTTTAAAGACTGATAATACACATATTTTTTTAGCTTATTTTATAAGGGGGTACCGTGAGTGCAGTCTCAAACTTTTTAAAATAAACAAAGAAAATAAATCATTTATGGCATATCATATACTATATACAAACTGTCACAATTTACACAGGTAGGTACAATAATACACGTTTTACTCTCTGTATTTCAAAACATCAACCCCTTTGTAGGTTAGATAGACGAAATTACATCATAAATGCATAAGGTGCATGACTGTACAGTCGCCTACACACCTGGTTTTGACACGAAGACACCTGAATCACGGGATGGTTTGCATATTGAGTCACCAGGTGCAACCGACGAGCTTACAATTGTAATGACTAACGTACTCGAATGTACTGTCATTGTGAGTATACTTGGAAAGCCTTTTTGTCACAAACAAAACGCTTTGTTTGCGACAAAAAGGCTTTCCAGGCTTTCGCAGGTTTTAATTTTTTGTAGCTATAGTTATACATTTATTAAGGTACATTACTGATTAACACGCTTAAGTTTTACATTTATTAAAGTTACTTTTGCCCAGTAGTGGAACAGCAGGTTAATAAACAAAATGAACTTGGTCAAGTTTATCAGTTTAAATTGGATGAGTAGTTCTGGTAGATTTGAAATAAAACCGCAATTCCCAATTCTGGTGGGGTTCGTAGACTAGTAACTTCTAGTTTAGAAATAGGTTAACGATGACAATTACATGGTATTGACAAGATTAGCTATATTAGGCCAGTGCTTTTAGCCTCTAAAAACGGTAAAAAGTGAATTAAATAATAGTAGGATGAAACCCATTGGAAAAGGAGGAGAATATAATAAGAATGATAGGAAAAATAAATTACGGGCGATCTGAGGTCGGGAAGTGGGGGGGAGGGGGAGTTAAAGTTAAAAAAACGGTTTATCTCAATTTCCGGCAAAACTACAAGTCCTATGAAAAAAAGTTAAATGGCAAAGTTGTAGGTAATAAAAAGATCTACAACTTTTGGATTGACACTTTTTTCACATAACCTCAAAATTTATGTGAAAAATTCAAAAAACCAAGTTTTCGGTTTTTTATTTTTATCTTTTACAATTATTAAATTTTTTTCACGAAATTTGGTGAAAACTTACCTTTTTATGTCCCAAACACACTGTAATTTATTTGATTTAAAATAATTATTTTTTCACCCTTATTTTGACTTAATATCGAAAAAACACCCTAATTTTCAATCGAAAATTCTCGTGTCAAAATATCACTTTTTTTTTTAAAAGTCGATGGTCTTTTTGTTCGTTGAAATCTCTACTTTCAGATGGTATAAAAAAATATTTACATTGCTATGGTAAATGTTCTCAGAAAATATAAAGAAACGCAATGTCGTTTTCGCGTTCTATGTCGTTCCCCCATCCATCCCCATGTCAAAGTTCAACAAATCGGTTTAGACAGTTTACGGTGATATTATAATAGACAGACTTACTTTCGCTATAATAATAGTAAGGAGTATAAAAGTTCCAATAGTACTTAGCCTTAAGAGTAGTCTTGAGAGACATTGTTGTATTCAAAGCGAGGAGAATGTTAAAAATTCGGAGTCCTCGCCGGTATGCTTGATAAAATTAGTATCAACCTTGGCTGAAAAATTCAGGTAAGCTACAAATGGAATTTTAGGACGCTCCCAGAATTATGAAAAAGAAAAATGTTTTGTTGTAAACCTTACCTTGTTATACATTCGTGTTTTTTTTTGGATTTAATATATTTATTATGAATATTTTTGAGGGAATAGAATATTGTGTTTTCTACTGTAGGTATTTATGACGCAATGCTGGGTTAAATTCAGGGTATCATACCGACGACACGACTAAAACTAGACTAGTATAGAACTAGACTTTTTTACAACTGTCAGAACAAAACGAGATCAATAATAGGTATACCTGGGAGTTCTTGATGGTGGAAGAACTAAGAGCAGGATTATTTTATTCTAATCTTATAGAAATAACTACTTACACGTAGGTGACAAAACATATCTATTATTTTACATAAAATTCAAAATTATAAAGAACTAGAATTTTTCTGCGGTGTAATCAACATCCTGAGGGAACAAATGCGCACTTCGAACAAAAAGTAGGTATCTATTATATTATGTAATCCAGGTTATAACCTACCTATGTATGTATTCCATCCAAATCTAATCAGTACATTATGTGTGAAAAATTAACAAATATACATACCTACATACATCCTCACAAACTTTCGCATTTATAATACTAATAGGATACATAATCCAAAAAAATACAATTATTTTTGTTCAATAACGAAAAATCGGGAAACAAAAGACAGATCCGAAATTGGTATTTTAATTAATTCGTTTGTTTGATCCTTTATATTTTGTCCATGTTATTCGTTTTGGGTAATTCATTTCAAGATTACAAAAAAAAATGATATCAATTTATTTCTGTACTGTTTGGTTTAGTTGCAATTTTAAAGTTTACTTTTCCTATATTTGTACTGTAACTACTTGGTACTGTATGAAATATAACACGTTTCAGTTTGATGTTCAGTTATGAACGCGTCTTGTGGGGAGCTTGACGTTTATTATAAAAGTGTAATACGTGAAACGTTGTAGAAGGGATGCAAATTTTTTAGGTATAAAAATATTATTAATACAGAACATTTTTTAACCGATTTAAAAAAGAGGAGGTTATCATAATTCCATAATATATTCATGTGGTAGCCTATAGGCGTATTAATTATCGTTGTATGAATTCATGAAGAAGTTTGATATATACGAATTAAGATACACAATAATGAACTCTGTCTTCATTATGAAGCATAATTCAACTTCGAAAAACAACAAGTATAATTTCAAGAAATAACTTGCGATCTTTTCATACCACTCATGCTTTGTTACTAATAATCACAATGCTTTATTCACTTAACCAAGAGAATCTATATGTATATAATCTATCTATCTATCTATCTATCTTCTTCTATATCTTCTTCTATCTATATACTTATCTATATCTTCTATACTTATAATAAATCTGTAGAGAGGTCAATTCTGTACATGAAATATATTTCCAAAATAACTATCAGGGGGTGATTAGGGATCGGTACTGATGTCAAAAATGCAATCAGTAAAATTTTTGTCTGTCTGTCTGTCCGTCTGTCTGTCTGTCTGTCTGTCTGTCTGTCTGTCTGTATAAACTCTATAGAAACAAAAACTACTGGACGGATTTTAACGAAACTTGGTACAATTATTTGTCATACTCCTGAGATGGTTATACTAGTATACTTTTCATCACGCTACAATAAATAGGAGCAGAGCAGTGAAGGGAAATGTTGTCATTTTGTTTAAACGCGCTAATCTCAGGAACCGCTGGTCCGATTTAAATAATTCTTTCAGTGTTAGATAGTCCATTTATCGAGAAAGGCTATAGGCTATATATCATCACGCTAAAACCAATAGGAGCGGAGCACCACTATTCCACGCGGACGAAGTCGCTGGCAGAAGCTAGTTTATAATAAAACAAGGAGTATCGTGAGTGTGATGTTTATTTAACATAATAGTTAGTATCCATCTGCTGTAAAGCTTTCGATAAAAGTTTATTTAATTTCTCATTTTAACTGCAATATTTGCTGTTTTTGTTTGTTACGCTTTCACGGGAAAACAGCTGAATCGATTTGAATGAAATTTGGTATGGAGAGTCTCGGGGACGGAGGGTACGGTATAGGATACTTTTTACCTTACTTTTTTCCGGGAAGTGGGGGAAACCGCGGTAACAACCAGTCTATAATAGATAATAGAAATGTGTATGAACATATATACATACATATGTGTTCACAATAAGGTCGTACGTAACAGATTGTAATGTAACCAACCATGAACGCGGCGCAAGTATTTTATCAGTGGATTTTGGTATGTAATATAAGGGGAAATGTGAGGAAAATAGATACGATGCGCGGAAATGACAAATTATTACTGTGTTGTCAAGGAGGTCGTTATATTAATGTATTGGGGACTGACTTTGGGAGTTCTTGTTTCAATATTTGCTATTAAATAATACAGTAGGTACATTTTGGGTGATGCTCCTCTTGTATAACGGGAATTTGAATAATGGGCGGCTTATTGAATGGATAAAGAAATGAAACCGAGCCTAGAGCCTCGAAAGTCTACTAGTTGTAAGATTTTCTGCTAAACAGCTGGTCTGGGGTACAATTAATTGTTTCCAAAAGATTGATATAGGTATAGCAACCAAATTTAACGACCTCTCAGATGTTAGGGAATCAATTGCTGTTGAAGCGTGAGATAAAGTTGCCATATTACACAATAATGATCTTGGCTAGTAATTTGATCGATATTTCATACAGTTCAGATTGAAGTTCTGATACATTGAGACTTATAAAAGATTTGACAAACTGTTTTCTTGCAATCTCTTTGTGTGTTGGGAATTATCTAATCTAGTTGGTATTAGCTATAAGTTTTGTCAGTGGTAAGAAGATCTTTATCTGAAGAAAAAGAAGATCTTTGTCACACCAAATCAAGAAGATCCCAGTGGCAAACAAATGCCAATCGTATTTTATTTTTTTCTATTTTAGGGTTCCGATCCAAAATAGTAAAAAGAAACTCTTATGTTTTTCACAGTTTATTTCATGAACTACTAATGCTAAGGACTAGAAATTTGAAAAATATGAAAAATAATTTTCCATAAGTATTGCAAAATGAATATTTTGAAAAATATTTTCAATGCTTATAATTAAGGGGTTTATCGGCACATTCCAAAATGCATTTTTGCTATTGCTATGGTTCTCAAATAATGATAAAATATGCACAAAAAAACCGTCTGTCTCCTCTTATCTCCAATGTTTGCAAAGCGATGATTCTAAGTAGGTATGTATTACAGTTTTAAAGTCAGTTAAATTGAAACTTAATTATGCGGTAAGAAACTACAAAATCGATTTTTTTCAGCCTGTATATTTTTTTTCTTTCAAAAGTTGCACTTGACTGCACGACTTGCACTTGGCTGGTTTTTAACTTACAACTTTATCCTAGTAAATCTTCGCTCGTCAATTTGGTCACGTCATTGGGCCATCGATTAAGTCCGATCGTGATCTATTGTAGAAGGTACGTTGCGTAATTATGAACCTATCTCTGTTTGCGCAATTATTGTGATTCAACCTTTGTTAGCAAATTACAGTGTTTCTGGACCATGTTGTGATGAAACTATTAATTGAACGTAATGTTTGGTTTAGTACAAAGATATAATATAGCAATGTAAGAACATGATAAAATATCATTGTCTGTAACTTTAAAGGCAATCAAGCAAATTGATGATTATTATGCTACACTCTGAACCGTATTAACAATACTTTCACACTTTATTAACGGTAAAAAAACAATTGTCTTCGATTTCTATTGTGATATAAAAGAGTCACGTTCAGAAATAGAAAAACAAAATAAACGCTACGAAATGTTCACTTTTCCACAATTCCTAGTTCAACTTCAAGGTTCAAAGTGGGTCATTTGTTCCAACTAAAACTTTTTATCGATGAAACTTAACCGTATCTGTTGTTGGGAAATTTCCCATTCTAGTAAGACCTATTAACCATACCAACTTGACGAACTTTACATACGACGCCATAAAAGCTTTTATGAGCAATGAAGTCGGCATTCTTTCCTAAACTTTTTTACTAGTCCTCCACCGTTATCTTTTGGAGAAGAATTAAACTAAATGTAGAAGAACTCTGAAACACTATTACAACTTTTAAAGTACACAAAATAATTAGCTCATAAAACTGGACTTGAGTCGTTACGAAACTTTTGCCGCAAAGTGTTTTTACTATATAACGTCCTTAATGAAACGCGGTAATTAGAAGGTTTTTTTTGTTAAACTACTGAAGATTAACCAACTTCTTTTTATTAATTTGCCGATATACAAATTCGTCTTTTTCTAACTTTATAAATGCTTTCACCCGAACTTTATTCGACCCAAAGCAATCCGATTTATTTGCAGCTTTGAATTGTGTTATCCTATTTCGAACAATCGTTTTTTGGGTGAAATGGTCAGTTTTTCATCTATTATTAATAAAATAAAAATTGCTTTTGGATATTTCGGTCTATCCTTTTAGACGTCTTAGTTTGAAAGCGATACCTACATTATTTTTATTTGTTGCGCGAGTGGTCACTCAGGCAGACTTGCACGTACGTCTTTTTTACCTAAGATGATATGTCAAATACAACATCTAGTGTGGCAAAAACTAAAACAATTTGTTATTTTTTATACATGCTATTGTTAATGTAACAATGGTCCTACTATGGTTCAGTACGCATAAATTTTATAATGATCTCAAGTCTAAGAATATCAGCACGATTCGAGATAATCATTTGAATTACAAAATATTTACTTACGTACACATGGGAATTAGAAAAACATGTTGACAACTTAATAGAACATTTCCTGTAGTTCTACAAGTAGAATTAATAAATAATTGTTTTTAGTCTCGGTGGAACTAAAAGTTGTATGACTGAAATGCTGGAATTAATATTTACTCGAATAACGTTGCAATTTGTGCTGACAGGAGGAAATTGCAATGAACTTTATGTTTTGTACATACAACATGTTAGACAAAAACAATACAAAAAGTTTTTTTCATTATTGCAAACGAAGCGGTAAAAAGTTTTGTTTTCACAAAAAATATTAGAAGATACAGATTAATTAGTTAACGTACTATGGTATGTTAAGGGTAAACTTTTTTGATAGTTGATTTATGAATATTAGACCAAACAACGTCCATATTCAATTAGTAGTAAAGATAAAAAAAATACACGTTTGTTTTTGAGGAAAGCACATTGTCTTCGTAAAGATGCATTCAACCAGCTCCGAATACTTTTACAATAATCGTGAAAACTCACCGAAGCAAGCACCAAGAGACAATATTTGCCGGTCCGTTATATGTCAGATCTACATAAATAGCTTATTGGAAATACGTCTGCGATAGACAAAGAAGACGACAAATGCCATAAAAGAGAATAGCTTGACAATTGCACAGCTGTCACCCGTAACGCGTACCTACAACATTTTACTAGCGTTGGATTATTTACAAAAGATATATGTATGTATAGCCGGTTGCAACAAATGTCATGTCATTTAAACTTTATACTTTTACGAATTTTCCATTATTGAAAACGTCCTAGTTTTAGTGATGTGCCCATAGTAGTGAAGTAGTAATAAAATGTGCGTCCAAAACTTGAAAGGAATTCCGATCTAAAAGTTTATTATAAACAGGTTTACCTACTCAGTGGCCGCGATTCTCTTGACACCATCTAAATTTAATTTAGTCTATAATTCTCTCTTTCCATCAACAAATATAAGAAAGGGATAGCAAACTTTTAACACCTGTCAAATTAGAAAAAAATAGTTTTCCACAAAAATTACATTTTTTTAGTTACATTACGACGTAACATCTTGACTAAATTAACAAACCTGTACGAACAAAATGTCATCTGTCATTTAATTTGACAGCACTGAATTACTTGCTATCCTCTTCTTGTATTTCGCAATAGAAAAAGAGCATGATATTTTAAAATTAGTTTAGTCGTGTGTAAGTCAGAATCGGCACCAGTATCTATTATTTAAACTTACACTAATATCGAGTTTACCATCTTAGTACTTATGTACGACCATCGATACGAGTAGCATCTGATTAGGTACGATAAAGGAAATACGAGGTTAAAACTATTTAAGATATTTTCCTATTTAGTATGCAAAAAAAAAACTTTGTTCTGAGGAACACTAAATAGTTACGAAAATATTATTAAACAGGAAAAAAAACTTAAAAAATTGGTCTTAAAAATATGTTCTTTACTTAAACCAAGTTTTATTTGTATTCCTAGGATTCACACGAATCTCCTAGCCACGTTTATCAGAAAAATATATTATGACGATGGTGATGGAATTTTAATTATATTGTAGTATCATGCTTTTTATCACCAAGAAACGCGGAAAGGAAGATAATAGCTATAACAATCGAAAGCGGCAATAACGCGATAAATGTTCTATTACCGGCCTGTAAGGATTAAAAAAAGGAAAACTAATAACTCAAATCTCCGATTGGCTACGACAGGTTTGTCAATATCAGGAGGTCGATTCCAAAACCAATTACTCGCCGCAGTTCAAATAAGACGTATTTCTTTTTGACGTGAGCCTTGTCCTTGCTTTATTTCTACCATTCACTGTTATATCAAAAATCAGTATGTAGGTACGAGTATTATGACTGTATAGGATATTAGTACCTACTTACGTTTGTGTGACCAATTTGTAAATACGTTTTGTGACGTGATCTCTTGACGTACTAACAATACTTTTTCCAGGATATGAATAGTTCATGCTTCCGTATTGGGAAAAAACATGAATTGGATTATTTCCTAATAAAATGTAGGTAATACATTAAATTGCATGCATGCTAGTAAAACGTAAACAAGAAATATACAGTCGATATACTATTTAATACCGAAATATACCGTGCTCTTGTTAGCCCTTTCCCACTTTCCACTCAGTCTATAAGTCAAAGTTCGTCAAATTGCAAAAAAAAACTTTTTCTATTGTTTCTATTTGTAGCCTAGCGGATTTTGAATAAGACTGGCCATTAGCATCATTTGTCAACGGAAATGTACAGTTAAAAATGGCTTTGAAGTTAATATCCGTATAAAACCGGAGATGGCTTGTTAGCGAAGCAGCTAATGCTTTATAATGATCAAGGACAATAGGATTTTGTGTTAATTAATTCCGCCACGAAAAAACGAGTAAAAGCAATTTTTTCTAGTTCCAGTGCTTTGGCTTTGGCTAGTTGCAGTGTAGTTAAAGCGCATTTTTATCAAGTTTTTTGATTTAATATATCATAAAAATAAAAATGTTATATGACAATTATTTCAGTTATGCTTTAAATTTATGATATCCCTATGGTGGAAAAAAGCTCAAAAACAAATTATTGTTATTTTATCCTATAATAACTGAGTACCTATCTATCTATTGATTATTTATCTTACTTACGTTTAACACACGACAAAAAAAACCTTTTCATGAAAATTTGCTGTCCAATATTAAACTACACAGAAAATTTTACTACCGCATGTTTTAGTTAAGCAAGGGTTATGTTAGTAGTGGTAGCTAATCCCCAGTGATTCCGGCTAAAAGTTCATAGCAAATATGCATTGAAAGGAAGCTCGGAGAATCAAGGGGCTACAGGAAATTCATTTGTGGCTTTTTCAATAAGCGATTGGAATTAAGGAAATCAAAGTGATTTTATTTGAGCGCAGAACAATAATGTTTGCAGGCGCGCTGCGGTTCTCTCATTTCCTTTATTATCTTCGGTTTTATAATCTTCGTTCGTTGTTTCACCTCGGACTGCTCAGCTGTTTCCCGGTAACATGGAATTACTTTTTGCTGTACAATTAATTGGGAATTCCTTTGTGGGTTGAACCTTTGTTGGGAGGAAGTTCATACAAAAACTGTTTTTACATTTCAGTTTGTGTTTAAGTTTTTCTTATTTTTAAACGATTCAAAATGTTATTTTCCTCTTGGTTAGTGAACTTACAATATAAGATAAGAATACCGAAAGACATTTTGTTCTCAAAATAAGAAATGAAATGAAATGATGTAATGTAAAAAAAAGTTTTGCAAAACTCGAATCCATAAAAATGTAGGAGTCCATAGCGGCTGTCAACAAATCGACGTCGATTTGCATTTAAATTCTGACCGCAATGGTTTGTCGGCAAATCTGAATTCTTTTCAGCTTGACGCAGTTGGTGTAATTTTATTCATGGTCCAAACAAAAGGTTTTGTATATTGGCGATCGAGATAAAATATTGTCAGTCACATCATACTTTGGACGGCATAACAACCGCTGTTTGCATGCAAATGTTTTTTATTTGCTGAACTACACGCTGCGCTGACTTCGCTCGGTTTTCCAGTGATATAAATATGTGAAACGTTAGCTAGACGCCGCGCTCGTGCAGTCATATTTTATGAGAGAAGTTTGTAAATGTTACTTCGAATACATGGTGACGAATATGAAATGTTTATAAAAACGATGAAAGGAATATGAAATGTTTATAAAAAATGCTAAATTATTTAATAATTGTATTAATAACTCATCTAAGAAGAATAGTTAGGTGTTCAATCGCAAATTGACAAGAAAACAATCGTATAGCGAATCAAGGCGATCATATTTTGTATGTTACATAAAACATGTCAGATTGTTTTGGTGGAAAGCAGAATGGCGCTACAAACTAGGTTTTTTTTTTCGTATTTCATGTTTAAACATTAATATAATTGTTTTTTCCTATCGCGTTATTTACTGATACGAATTTCGGACCGTACTCACAGTATTCACATTCAGATGGAGATATTATTTTTTTAGCATATGTTTTACAAATAATACATAGGTACTTGGTTGGAAATTAAGTACCTAGGTTTTTTGATATTTGAAAATTGTTTCGTTTTTTATTTAAACTGAACCAAACATTATTTCATTTAGAACAAGAACAAAGTCTTATCTGATTCTGATTGTCAATTTATACCAATTTTCAGACCTGTAATTCACACATAAATATATAAAGGTTAACAATAAAAAAACTTGTTTCGTTAAATTGCCACAGCATTCTAAACTTTGTTCAAAGCGCCTTGAATCCATCTGTACGTGTTGAAAAATGTTCTTACTACACTAACTTTGAAAGGACAAAAACCATTTAAAAGTATCTCGGAACGTTAGGCTACTTGAGTACGATAGAGTCCCCTGTGATTAGAGACTGTCCGAAAGTCTTATTTGTAATTTAGTCGTATCTTCCATTGCGAAGAAACTGGGAATGTTGTTAAGCAACTCGAGAGTTTCCTTATAAATCAAGAGATTGTTTGCGTTTAAATTCGCTGCGGGTAAGAAGATAATTTAACTTACTGAGGACATCTCGGATTTCACCGCTTCGCTGCCAGTTTTGATTTTTCAGCACATTTTTTAATTTTTTGTTTGTTTTTGAAATGAGGAAAGTTGAATTCTTTTCTTTGGAACTTTCCTGTACTCGTGTACAAGATTTAAAGTTATGCCTCACTTTGTAATATGATGGGCTGTAAATGCTTTCGTTTTATTGTAAATCGGGACTTTCATCAGGACCTTAATTTTTTTTCCTTAAAGTCGAACCCTTTGCCATTTCTTAGTAATACTATACGGAAACACGTGAACCCATTTCTTGAGAAGTAAATAAACCTCAAGATTTATTCACTTTAACGTGACATTGACATGATTCTGATTACAATAAATTCCAGCTATGCTAAGTATAAGAGTTTATCTTATAATGTGAATTCTATCCATGAATTAATTCGTGTCACATTGCTAGTACATTATCATGCCAGTCATTAGCATACAATTGCCTTCAATAAATCAATGTATGCAGGTAATTTTATCTGAATACTTGTCACCAAGTTAAGACAGTTGAGTAATCAGCAATATAGTAATAAATTAGTAGCTTCAAGCTATATAATCAAGCTTTTAATTGCATATTTTTGTTAGGTTCGAGCGTCCACCTTTAACTTCTAAATAGCTGCTCCTAGATTTGTGAAATAAATCACAGACATATATGACGGTTACTGATATATAGTGTACCAATTACGGAACCCTACCGCGCATGGCTCGACTCGCACTTGGCCGATAAAATTTGGCATATTATGTTCTATTAGGATAGAATATAAATAAAAACTCTATATATAGGTTGTAAAATATTTCAGAAAAGTGCATATTATTTTCAGTTTGAGATACTTAAACCAACGTCATACTTCCCAGAAACAAGCGCAGAACTCGGGAGAAAATGAGTTCGTTTAGAATTCACGACAGTCGTTCCACTTAATTATTATAAAACCACGTAGGTAACTGTTCGTATATTTTACATGGAATGGAACTAGTTACAGTAAAACATTAATAAAAGTTTAATCAGGCTCCTCTGGCATGGAGTACACCTACTTTTGAGCGTGTAATTACGGTGTAAATCTATTGTGTTTAACTTGTGTTATCTCTACTAGATGTTTCCTTCGGTTTCACCCGCGTCCTGAGGAAACTACTTCATGACCCAAAATAAAAAATAGCCTATAGCTGTCTCCAGGGTGTCCTCAAACCAATTCAGCCGTTTTACCGTGTAAAGTGTAACAAGCAAATCTACATTCGCATTTACAATACTACTAGCTATTTCCCGGTTTCACTCGCATTCTGAGGGAAATACTCCCCTATGTCCTGCCCCCCAGATTTTAATATATCCTAATACCAAATTTCACCTTATTCGATTATGCCGTTTTATTGTGAAAGCGTAACAGACAGACACATTGATTTAGTTCCGTATTAATAATATAAGAAAGGATTATTTCTGTTCTAAGATTACTTAAAAAATATACATAGCCTTTCTGGAACTAGGTTTCTGTATACGTAGTGCTTTAATCTAATAGTAATTAATATCATATAGATACCTACCTTTCACCTACTCTGTGTGAGCAATAAAAACAGAACTATCAATAATAAAAATTAAAATAGAAAGTATTTAATACAGCATTAAATACTTTCTAACAAAAAATAAGACTAACATGAAAACAACTTGGCTTTTATTAAGTACTAGCTTTCCGCCCGCGGCTTCGCCCGCTTTGTTTTTTTTTTACACCTTGGGTTACATTATTCAAGTTTTAGTAGGGATCCCTTATTATTTCTGGAAATAATTATAGCCTATGACACTTCGTAAAGATGTAGCTTTCTAACGGTGAAAGAACTTTTCTGGTTGATTTTTTACACCTTGTATCCGAAAAACCCAAATATCTTACGGAAACCTATTTTTTTTCCAAAATAAAATTTAGCCTATGTTACTCGTGGATAATGTAGCTTTCGAATGGTGAAAGAATTTTTAAAATCGGTCCAGTAGTTTCTGAGCCTATTCATTACAAACAAACAAACAAAGTTTTCCTCTTTATAATATTAGTGTAGATAACGAATAATAACAGTTTGCAAGAGAGAACCACCATATGGAAATTCCCAATGTTTCACCAAAGAGTAAATTTTCTTAAACCTGATATATTAGCACCATTCAATCAATTACACCTATTAATTGAACAAAGTGGCTTTACCTTGCGGCGTTTGTTTTTCTAAAACATATGTAATTAATAGCAAATACTCATGGTCGACCTTTCGATAAGATCATTAACAGACTACTTTTAAACAAACAATACAATCGATATCATCTAAACGCACGACTTATAATAGAGCTGCATAATTATAATGTTTATAAACCGTTTAGTTAAAATGTTGTATTGTTTTTTATTTACATTATTGTTAAACTAGCATTTACACGTAATCACTCACCCTCGCAAATTTCAATCGTACTTAGATCTGGAATATATCTTATACTAGCTGTTTACCGAAGTTTTACCCACATCCTGGGGAACATAGGATAAAAAGTATTAGTAGTCTTCGTACCAAATTTCATCTGAATCGGTTTAGCCGTTGACCGCGAAAGCATAACAAACGAACAAAACTGTAGTACTTGATACGTAAGCTTATTTGTGAAGAAAAATTGTGAATTCTTAATTGGGAAGAAAACGCTGGTTCATCCCTACGAACCACACCCCTGTAACACAAAATGGATTTTCAATGAAAATGCAAAAGATAGGTATCTCTTATACATTTGTCAACTTTGCTTGATCTTGACACCTAGACTAGATTTGCTTATGATAAAATTCGAATAATATGTTTTTATTGTTTTATATAACACCGTTGATGAAGTACTTCTAATAAGCAGAGTACTAACAATATAATAATTATATAAAACTCATAATTTGGTTACTTATTAAAAAAAAATTGAAAATTGCAATATGATTTTTGCCGCCATGCACGTTTAAATTCCGTTTCCTCGCAAAAGTTCGTCTTTTGCTGAGAGCATTTCAGTCAAGTGCAACTCATACGTTCAAGTTCGTTGTGGTTTTTCAAGTGTCTCTCTATTCGCACGAACATGAGTCATACAGCTTCTAATGACGTAAGCTCTTGTAGGAACATTTATAGCACATTCTGCATTTTAATTTTTAATTTTAAACATGACTTTGGGATATCGACTTTGGTAGATCTTTAATTGGGTTTACTTTTTGGCCAGTGTAACTACACCTATAAGGGAAATCCACATCATGAGATATAGACCATTCAGTTTTTTTTATTTGTCCGAATGTGTCCCGTATGTATTAGACCGAAGTATTTCTTTGTCACGACAGGAAAGATGGGTAGGTATATGCATGAAAGATTATCGTACAGAGAAAAAACTTTCGAAATTTAAAATTAGAAATTTAATTTTTAAACTTAGAAATTAAACAGCAAATTGAATCTTTATTTACCCACCCACTTAATTTATCTTACTTATGTGTACTGAGATGGGTCAATAATTGAATTACAACCTATCATTAAATTGTATAAAAGAAAATTGATTTGATTATGGCTTACGTTTACGTTACGTTTGACGTCTCCCAGAAAAAGTAGAATTTCCTTCTACTTTTTTGTACTTTTTTTATTTAAAACGAATACTAGCACAGGATAAAGATCAACTAAAATGAACTTTAAACATAACTAGGTTTGAACAGGTCTTATTTTTTTAAATGTTTTATCGCAAAAATAAGAGGTAAACTGATGATTTTATTATTATGAAACAAAGCAAGAACAAAACAATGTAATATGAATGAGCAGTCCACTATTGTATTTCATATTTGCTTTAATAAGGATTTGATAATTAAATTTAACTGACTACACTCAATTTATAGAGATTTTACCTTTCATTGTTTATCCTAGTTATTCAGAGTATTAATTTATTTAATTTAATTAATAATTTTATTATCTATCAATTAATAATTTTATGACCTATTTCAAAATGAAGGAAAGTTTGTAATGACTCTTCCTTTCTCCTCTTCTAAATAGAGAGAGAATCTTAATAAATTTAACCTAATCCATAAAAGCCTTAAGTAGTTTCGATATTTCAAATGACTGGCTCTTGGTCTACATCCATGACTCTTCATTTTAAAAATAATTCACATTAATACTAATTCAACTAGTTAGCCTAGCTTTACAATGATTAGTGTAAAACAAATTCATATAAATATTTTTACCTTTCAGATGCCCTTGAGATTCGCTAATTGGAACGTTTGTTATTTTGTACTATGATTGTTACGCCACTGACATTGTTCTCTAGGTTACAGTCCATTGTTTTGGCTATCGTGTATTCCAAAGATGGCCCGACAAGATGCAACACCGTCTGCCATGAATTACCAGATTACAACGTTGCAGATTAAATCTGAATTGCGCAATGAGTTTTATGGTTTCCCATTATTCTAAAGAGTAAATACCCAAAAGATGCATTGTTACCATTACTTTTTCATTTATTGAAGCATAAAATCATTAGTATTTCTATCAAACTAACCCTATTACAGCGTTTACTACGTTCTGCTTAAAATGGTGGTCGCCTAAAAAAATAGAGTGTATCGTTTGGTTAGCGCTTAAATTAAATAAATAACAAGTAATTGTATATAACAGTAAATTGTTGGTTTGTTCATTCGTAAAAGAATACAATAGCAATCCCTGTTTCTAATAAAGCTTTCATTGTAACGAAACAAAACCTCAGTGTAATAGACAAAGAGATAATTAGCTGACGTGTGTTCAGAAATGTACGGAATAATCCAGTTCCGTAATTTCTGTTCCGCACAAGAAAGACTTAACAACGTATTTTTATAAAGAACTTTCAACCTTATTGTCTATAGCTTCTATTGCTACAGACATTCTTTATTGACAATATTATTGAATTCCTTCACCCTTGCGCTGGGACTTTTTCGAAGAAACCTTCAATTTTGCAAAATATTTTATTTATTGTTCTGCATGAGCCTCTTTTATTGAAGAATGCCATATATTCAGCCATACAAGAATAAAATAGGCGGTTTTTGGCAAAGTTATTTTGAATAAAACTATTATGTTTCAGGGAAATGGCTATATTAAATCCTTGCAAGTTGAATATGTATTTTCGCGTGGTATCAGATTGAACTCTTACTGTTTCATTTTATTCATTCGTCCTTCCTTTTGTACATAATTCGTAGTGAATAAGGATTTCTGTATTTTCTTCTCTACTCAAGATTTTGATAAACATTAAATTGTTCACACGGAGCAGTGCTTAGCCAAAAATTGTTTCATAATGAATTTCAAGATTAACTCAAATATAATAAAGAACCAAATGAACGAACTTGATACCCTTGAAAGTTTTATATAGCGAAGTATGAACTTTTAAAACCTTTTTTATAAGTATTCTTCAGAAAAATGCGAGTTTCTTCCGTTTCTGCCTACAGTTCATTTGGTTGTTGTAAATAAATTCCGTGACAGTATTTTTTCGATTTTTATGAGCCAAATATTTATATGGCTTATTCTTTTATTTAGAACTAGTTTGAAACTAGAAAGTTCTGCCGCACTATTCCTATGTGAAAAGGTACCAGAGACCAACCTATTCAGGTGAATATACGCCAAGTCTAAAGGGGTGCGCGTATGTAAATTTACCAGCATAAATTAGCTAGGAAATAATACCTACTGTGAATACTGTGGCCGTACAAAGTGTTTGCGACGGTTACGGAGCTTCGATGTGGTTTTTGAATTTACATTATTGAAGTGCATGATTTGAATCCTGTGGTGTCTGTTGATCGTAACTAACGTTAGTTGGTTTGTTGTAGACTAAAATCATCTGCTCCCATTCACAGTCTCGTATAGTTGATTTTTCAATTATCTCCTCTGTGGTTTATTGCAATAATACATCTAACCTAAACAAATACTAAAATACTAATATGACGGCACGTTTGGCGCAGTGGCTGAGCAATTGGCTGCTGCGCGGCGTGTCGCGGGTTCGATTCCCGCACGGGACAACTAAAATTGTTCCGGGTCTGGGTGTTTGTGCATGTGTAATGTATGTTTGTAAACGCACCCACGACACAGGAGTAATTCCTAGTGTGGGGCAACGTTTTTATTTAACAAAAAAAAAAATAAAAAAATACCAAAACTGGTAAAACTGTTTATAACTTACACAAAGTACATTATTATTAGTTCCAAGAAGCTAAATTGCTAATTGGTTAATCGAGTCCACTTTTAAGTTATTAAACTAGTTAAAATACTCGGCTTTAATTTCAGTAGAAAACAGTATGAAAATAATATACAAATTAATTGAAGTAGGTATCGCTTCGTAAGGCGTTTAACCCTACTTGAAACTTTGCCTACGCGATTAAAGTTTACGTAAGCGATAGCGCGCTGCTAACTCTTTTAGTTTTTACCTTATTTTCCATGCAAAGTCGGGCCTCTGTTCGCTGCCAAGTAAACGGCTTGGTCAACACAACGCAGCTAATTGTACAAAAAAATTTAAGATAGTATAGAACATTGCAAACTACGACGTAATTTCTGTGAGATAAGTAAGACATTGCAGTGCCGTAGCTTACAGTCATGTACTTTTAGGCATCGACTACATGCTTTTAGGACTACAAATATACTCTCACTACGAAACAGATGAAGTATTGTTCCATACGAGATATTAAATGAACCTACTCGTATTTCGGTCATATCCAAACCATTTAAATGTGTGTGTTTGTAAGTGCAATTAGTAATATTTATGAAACTTTGTCATAAATCTAAATTAAGTGCCTGCACACCAGACACATAGGTGTTAATAATACGGACTAACAAGGCTGTCATTTTATTGAGTTTTATGATGTTGTCCCGAACAAATCATTGTTATTAATATCAATTACCTAATTGTTGGGTTTCTGCGTCACTAGATTTACGGTTGCTGTAATACGATAAAAATGTGTGCTTTGGACATCAGCTTCATGATTATTTAAGTAACTTTTGCTTATACATAATATTAAAATTAGTTTGATTAGAATATTCTCTATATATTTCCAGTGTAATTGGCTTGAATTTAGTTACTATTTAATTGATTACAAAAGTGACTTTTACAGCTGCAGAAAATTATAGCTACTCATACATTCAAGTTTGTTAAAATGGCAGAGAATAAATAATTTTCATTTTTGTGAATTTTTAATATCCATGTATTCAAGGAAAATATTTAATTTTTATTCGATTAAAGAGCTTTTCAATATAACATTACAGTGTGTTAAAATGAACTGAACTCGTGTTTTCATACGCGGTACCGTAAATGCGTAATTATTTATTACAATGATTTTTCATAATGAAAATAATCTGTTAGAAGTAGTTTACATAGAGGAAATCATTGGTAAGCTTTATTGTTGTAAATCTGAAAATAATCAGAGCCAGAAAATGTTTGAAGTCCCCAAAACATTGTTATGAAACTTCGCAACAGTCATTGAATTTCGGCGAATGCTTTTATCCATTTTGTTTGTACCTTTTTTCCACGCTATCGGTATTGTTCACAAAGTAGGAGCAATATAAAATGGCGACCATTCTATGAAACATTCATGAGTCGCATTCGCTTTCACAGATATATTCAAATCTATAGATTTTTTGACTTGTTACGCTTTTCCCGTTGAATATACCTAATATAAAAACAGTTTATCGAATAAGGCTGTTGCTTCAACGATCTTTTATTTGGTTCTTTTATTTTATTTATCTAAAACATACTTGTAGACTCACGCATATATACTTGCTGTGTTCGTAGCTACAGCCTACTATCACCGGAAACGATGAAATTGAATTTTCTGGCATGTACCTACCTTCATATTTCAGTGTTTCAATTTCTAATAGTGATTGAATTGTGGATCCAGCAGGTACCAAACAGTGCTCATGACGTATACATGTATAATGGTTTGTTAATTATATAAAATACGTGCGAGAATTGATTTAAACGATTACCGGGTTATTACATCCAGGAAATAATTCAGACCTGTCTGATTTTAATTCTTAAGGTTTATATCAATAATAACAGTTATCTATCAAGAATTATTTACACATGTTTATACAAAGCCTGATTGAATGGCTGTATTTCTTATAGCATTGAATTGCTCTCGTGCTGATCGCCTTGAAAGACTTTTATTACCTTTAGTTTGTCGATAATATAAAATAACAAGGCATAAAATCGAAGTTACAGCTACGATACATCATATTTATTATCACACACTGCCATACCATGAAGAGCGATGACTCAGTGGAAAATGTTCATGAGAAAAATACTACCTAATCGTAGGTAATTTGTAACATTAGGCTTGTGTTGTTCGAAAAGATTGTGCCAATTAGTAATTGATACGTTAATTGCTACTTTAGTATAATAAAGTACAGTTTATGTAAGCTTAAATAGATCGAATTGCTGGTGTTGTAACGTAGCTGTCGAAATATTGTTACATAGATTACATTTATTATTTTTTAATGGAGGTACAATTACTCATTGTTAAGACCACTTGTGTTTGAATGATTTATAGGAACATTGTTTTTACGTAGGCTCAATGTATTGTAGAGTTCACATGTTGGTGGAATACAGACATGAAGCATAAATGCGGTGTTGTTAATAGGAAAACGTACTTTAAAAGCCTTGATGGTAACTATACAGTTCTATTATACATATTACATATTCTGTTTTTCCAAAGATCCAATATCGCATCTAATAAAAATCTATTATTAGTTTCACAAGCTTAGCTATTTGAGCCGCGGGAATAAAGTTTATCTCTTTGATAATTTGATAATGGGGAACGCATTACCTACTCGAGTAGATCAGTCGCATTTTCTCTTTTGAATACCTATATTCTAAAATATAAAATGAAATGAAAGGTGAGTGATACATTGAAAAAGGTTGGACCGAATCACCTTTATACATATTTTGATAGCCCCAAAAGTTATAGAAAAAAAAAGAAAACAAAATTTGCGTATATCACAAACAAAATTGAAATTTGAACAACTGCCAAAGTTTCTTCAAACAAAAATAAAAATGACTTGGGATGAGGTAGGTAGGTATGCGTAGCAGGTAATTCGGTGGAATTCCAAAGTCTTTATACATCTATAAACATTTATACGTTATCATTGTGAAGACCGGTGTGTGTTAATAAGGGCTAACTTCACCGACAGATAGTTAATCGGCCCGTTAAATAAAAACGTGTTCAACCACAAAGCGGGAACGTTCGTGTTATCCGCTTCTTGTCCAACCCCGGATTTGTAATCGACCATTTTAGGAATAAAACACCCAAGTGATGAAGTGATAAGGTATCCATCGTAAGACAGAAGTTTGAATTTATAGTTAACAGCAATTTGAAGTTTTGAGTTGATCGGACTATTATCTTGTCGGTGAACTTGGGCCTTAGTATATTGAACTTTAGTTCCGTAAGACGCCGTATTCCAAGTAATACTGTCCTGCTTAGAGGTAGCTGTCACACCTGTCCTAGATGTACGATACAGCTGCTAACGGGCCACTAGTCATTGTTGATCAAAGGTTCCGTTGCTTCGAAGATATGTGCGGTAATTGAGATCGCTCCTCTGTGAGACAGCGCAATTTGTAGCATGCAATATTCGTAAATTGTTCTGGTCTATTGAATGGTATCTCAATTGACACTTGTTCCTTCATCATCAGCCTATATACTGTCCCACTGTTGGGCACAGGCCTCTTCTCCCACAGAGAAGGCATGATCATTGATCACCGCGCTTGCTCAAAGCGGATTGGCGATTTCAGATTTTAAGTCCAGGTTTCCTCACGATGTTTTCCTTCACCGTTAGTCAGTGACGTCTAAGATTTACTTAGAAAGTACATATGACTTTAGAAAAGTCACATTGGTAGTTGCCAGGTTCCGAACCCGCTCACTCGTACATGAGAAGCAGGTGCCTTAACCACTAAGCCACCACGACCTCCTTGTTCCTTATTGTATATCAAAGGATGGAAAAGTAGCATGTTTATGTGATAGTATGTACGTACGGTTTACTATATTTTATCAACTACGGTGGTAAATAAACTAGTTTTTTTTTGTATGGCATCTCGCAGGTCAACCTAGAAGGTTCTCGTCTGCTTAACCGGGCTTGTCTGTGAAGTGCCTTGAATGAATTTAGGGCCTCCGACCAGGGTAAATAAACTAGCTTTGCCAGGTACTAAAACTTAAAATAAATCTATAGTTCAAAGAAGTGTATGTATTTAGAACTAATTGGCTTGAACTTTTTATCGATTTTAAACTAACCACGACTAAATACCATAAAATAGTGTCATTGAAATTTGATTTGAAATACTAAATATTGAATGACTAAACTTTGAATTTTCTCAATAATTAATTCATAAGGGCTCATCATAGGCCAACAAATAACCTCGCTATTGGTTAATCAATACGGCAAGTGCCTTTTGTAGTCCTGATGGCATCGGCAGTTTAATTGAGTTGATTGTGTGCGAGATAATATGGTATACGCATTGTTTGATAAAAAATCGATCGAACATACAATAAATCCCAATTAATAAAACATAATGTGTAGGGCGTTGATTACCTCTACCCAATGATGATATCATAGCAAAAATGTACTCATGAAAACGGATTTTTGGTCGGTATATACCTAGATCCTGCTAGAAAATCAGATTTGACGATTGCATTCATCATCTTTCGTGTGTCTTTCCAAATAAAGATAATTGAAAGTCTTTGACAAATGAATAAAAAGCTGCTTATATTTGTACCTATGTATACAAACATTCGAACGATTTCCACATACATTTTATACAAAAATCTCAACTAAAACCGATCTATATACTCTCCAAATGAATAAGCGTAATAAATGTTTTCTGACGCATCCCTTATTAAAACTCAACGTTAATAATCGACACTCCAAATACGATAGTTAAACAGGTAAGCGGGCTTATTTGTTTAATAGAATAAACAGGCTGTTTTGTTCAATATTTTCACGTTAAATTACTGTTAATTTTCAAGAGGTTACGGCTACAGTTAACGAGTTCTTAGACCTATTTAAATGAAAGAGGGTTGTTTAAGTGTCAGTGAAAGCCTAACAAAGGGCTGAAAATGTCGTCTCACGCCCTGCCAACCTTTATATATTGCCTACGTTAAAATTATAGTGAAATTAAGTAACGTAATTAGTGGTATTCTTAGTGTATGTATCCTGTTGGATATATATGTGTTAGGTTAGGTAAGGTGGGTACTTCAGTCATTACAGGTAAGAAGTTGGTCTCTGTATTATTGCGTTACAGATTGATATAATGGTAGGTTACTAAATATACGATTAGGACATTCGTTAAGTTGATATAGGGGTCCGTGTAAGTGGCATTCTTAGGGTTCATGTAAGATTTTAAATAAACCAAGTCTATCAAATAGTAAATCTCTTTAAAAGGAAATTCCCTAAGAACTGATATTATTAACCTTTATTGAAATAAACATTTTATTATTATAATCAAAACCGGCCAATTAAAAAAAGATGTATTGTTTTGTTTCTTTACATTGCGTCATTGTACGCATTGCACTAATATGAAGACGCTTAGATCACATGAGTAAAGAATAGTGGTCCGCTGGCGTCACAACGCTTGATAAGCTTCCCATCGTTTATGGAGAAACTTTTCGAAATGATTCTGCGTTGGTATGGCTATGTCATATGGTCGGAAGATCATACAAGTTATAAAAAAGATCGGTAATTTGAGTCGCGGACAAAAAACCGTGGTAAAACTCAACTGACATGGATAGCTGCAATAAAAGAAAACTTGATCTAGCCAAACACAATACATACCCAACGACGACCCAAGACAGTTTATTTATTTATTTTAGTTCACATTGGAACGGCCTAGACCAATTACACCATCTGAATCAATTATCCAGGATCAATTTCGGCACAAATATTCTCTCCGTGGCCCCGGAACATCAAAACCTGCTGGAACAGCATTGAAAGGCGTCACTTCTCAATTGTTGAGTCTCCGTATTCTTGGACAAACACTCTAGGACTATAACATAATCATTATATTATTATAGTAGGTGAAATTAATTATTAATAAGAAAATGTATCAGGGAAAATTTTGATTTTTATATTGACAGATTATATACTCGTATATACTGAAGGATGATTAAGAAAGCCGACTGCAATTAGAAATGGGAAAATCCCAAAAGAAGAGCGATTACGTCACTTTTTCGTCGTATGTTTAGTCAGAGAGAGAGATGTACGAGTACTTATTTATAACACACCCACATATCGACGGTTGTGTATAAATCCCATCACGTGTAAAAGCAGCGAGTCTGTGGAAAAACCTACACATTGTCCGACGTGGGAGTCGAACTCAAGTTTCACGAAATAGCTTGTAATCAGGAGACCTAGTTTTAACAAAATGACCTTCATACCAAGCTAATTATAATTAGTTTTGCAGCTAAAGTCAACTATTACTCGACATTAATTCTTGGCATGAGATCATAGCTTTTCTAATATTGCATAGCTAGAATAATAGATCGTTATTCTATTTCTCGTCGTCTTTGAGCTGTTATTTTGTTAAAAGGAAAAGCTCCTAACAATACTAATCATCCTATTCGTTGAGTTGAATAACTTGCGAAGCTACCCGCTAAAGTTGTTCAAAAGTGTTGGTTGTAGAGGTTTTGAGAAATTGGCCAGAGCTAAACTGGAATCAGTCATTGTCAGCTATCACGGTATAGTCTGGGTACATGGAAAAGAATAATAATTATTATTTTTAGAATTTTATAAATTTATTTAAATATCGAATATTTAGTATTTTAGTCATAAATAAAAACGTAACACAAATGTAAGCGATAGCAAAATGATAATTAAATCCATGTGATGTCCACAACACACAAGCAGGTAAACAAACGGACTAATTTACTATGTTATTAATAGTGAGTGTTTGCCATCAGTTACCAGTTACCTCATATTGCTAATAGCTATTACGTTTGCTGACTGTTGTATTAAGTGTAATCTCACGTATTTCGGGGAAGCACGTCTGCGAGAATTGGGGAGCGTTTACATTACCTTTTTTTTGCGTTCAGTGACTTGCTGTTCCCCGTGGTTTCACTCACATGCTGAGGGAAGTACTCTACGCACCCGGATAAAATCTATCACATGTTCTTCCCCATGTACTAATCTATTATCACACCAAATTTCATTCAAATCGGATCAGCCGTTTTCGTTTGAAAGCTAAATAGACAGGCAGAGTTTCTTTCACATTTTTTATATAAGTAATGTTAAAACATTATGGATGTTAATAATTAAATACAGACTAAATTAAAAGTAATCATTTCATCATAATCATTTCTTGCTAGTTGTACTCGTCATCTTCAGAAAACTCCAAAACAGTACACGGCGGAATTTTAATTATCCTAATCCTTACTTACTAAAATGATAAATGTCCATGTGAGCTTGTTTGTTCACAGTAAAACGGCAAAACCTACTTGATGAAATTTGGTATAGGGGCGTGGGACCCTGGACTTGGTTATAGGCTACTTTTTATGAGGATGTGTGGAATAGCTCCCATAGGACATGGGTAATACCACTGAAAACTGCTAGCATAATAATAAATTCTGAGAACTAATCGTGCGATTATTGCATGTATTCGTTTCACTCTGTATTTTCCAGCGGAGATCAACAATATCCTACTCGTGAACCGAAGGTAACTACTGAACTAGTTTTCATTTTGTGCTTTCCCAATTATCTTTCACAAGGTAAAGCCCTGACATGTTTTACAGGTTGTGGTAAAGTTAGATTAATACTCACAGTGCGCTGGGTAGTTTTATAGTGCTCAAAACTTACCTGAAAAGAAAAGAAATCAAGATTATTAAAAACAGTTAGCTGAATACATCCAAGAAATCATTTATTGCTATGCTCAAACTTTAAAACGTTTTCATTGTCATGAACTAAAATAACTAATCGAGCGAACGACGAGTCGTATAAATTATTCATAGCGCCAGACTATGTCCTTCTACTAGCGATTTAAGGTCAGTGCCACATCTGTTTGTGGAGTAACATAGATATATGGTACGCGCCTACGATAATTTAGTAGGAACTTCAGTACTTGACGAGTTATGAGCAATAAAAACCCGTACGTGCTTAAAAGTGTTACAACATAGTAGGGAAAACCCGCGTCAATTAACTTGGCTCATTAAAACTTCGCTGACACATACGCTGAATGATTCGGCTTCTTTGTTCGAGGAAAATTTGTACGTGTTTATTTTCATTTGGTTGTGTTTTATTGATTTTATTGAGAAGTCATAAGTCCCACATACTTTTTTATTCAAAAGGTATCGATTTTCTTCTAGTAAATTCCATCACTATTCGTATAGGCCTCTAGCATGAATAGTTTTCTTTTTTAAATTTTCTTTTTTTGTAATTGTAATATGTTTTAATTTATTGAATAAATGTCATTCATAATATTCATAAATTTAGATAGGATAGGTAATTAGGTATGCTACAATTAAACATAAATCTTCGCTGTGTAGACCTAATATTTTTCGATGTTTTTATATCATAAAATAATTTATCTTCAAACAATCGTATTGCTTTGTCAATAGCACATTTTCTATTTAAGTGCAGCAATTTTCAGTCAAAACATCATATTTTGAAAGTTAATTTCTGTAACAGGTACAATAAAGTCCGACCATTAAACATGGTGACACAGATACATAATAAGCATAACAATTTGGTACGGCGACCTCGTATTGGGTGCAAAATACTGATCGCTTGCCTATTTTACCCAAAAACGTAACATACTGTTCTAGCGTAATACAACACTATAATAAGTTTAGGGAAGATTTTAGTTTATCTTGTAAATCTTACCATAAGTTGTGTAAAAGTGATAAAGATTAGATGATAAATGGACAAACATGTATTGTAAATGAACAGTGGGAAACGCCATGGTCCATACTACCATCATAAAAATGCTTTTAGTTTTACTTCAATAACGATAATAGTTGCCGAGGGACTTGAAATTAGAAGCTCGATAAAGGATTTTAAATGATAATGAACGTACTAATTAGTTCTGATCGGGTAACAAGCTAAATAAGCCAGTACCTGCATTATTTGAACAAATATTAGTATGAAAATTAAAGTGCACAACGCGCCGATCATACAACAGGCAAACATATAAACAGAAAAGTACGTCTATATTTTGAACATGGCTGAGTTGATAACTAAATGAACTCTTATAAAGTAAAAATACTTGAGAGCAAGCTCATCTCGCAAATAATTTTCTATTTCTGAAGTAAATCTTCCTAAACTACGTCGAGTTGTCGTCAGCTCAACCCAAGAATATTCCTTCTGGCTGCATAATGTAATAGTCCGATTAATTTTACAGCAACCCGCCATGCTAAATATTTTGAATTTACAGAGGTAATGTTAAGCTATTTTCACGTAGTATCAATAAGTTTTTATTTTATATTTAGCTAAGTTTACGTTCAGAATATTTTATTCACCTACCTCCGTCGGTTTAATGCTATATTTTCTGCTGCCTGTTAACTACATGCGATAGTAACCCTGATAAAGATCACATTTGTTATATTTTTTTCAAGTAATTATATCTTAAATTATACAAACACAATTAAAAATACCGATAAGAAATATTTAGAAATCATAGATACAATAATAATAAAAAAATAAAGTTGGAAAGAGGTCAAAGTAATATCGGTATAAATGGATTTATCCGCATTAAAACAAGATTTTGGTCTAGTGTTTATTTTGGAAGTTCAACCCCCAAAACGAAATAGGTCCGCAAAGCAAAAATCCGAAAAGATTATCCAAAAAAGCTGTGTAGGTAGGCTAACTTTGGTATTGTTGCCGTGAAGTATTTTCCTGTGTAATCAGTGACACGACAGCGTATCTTTGTGTATTTGTATACACTTTATTACAGTCGAATTTCCCTTTTCGCCTTTATTTTGTAAAGGTCTTTTTGTAAATATTGTCTTTCGCACATTTTGGGATCTGTAATTAAAAGTAGGTTTAAAGTATCTTAAAATGTTGAATAAAATTGGTGCTTTTGTTCATAAAATCGAAACACAAAAAGATGTTGAGGAATTTTTAAGTAAAATGATAAACGTTGTGCCAAAAAATTAATATATACGAGTCGTCTTGAGGTCGACGTAGAAGGGTTCCTCAGTTTTCTCGTCGGATTTACATATGACGACTATGAAACACATTTTTCAATCTCATCTGGTTTTGTGTTTTGTTAGGTAGATCTTTTTGTGTTGTGTCAAGTATTCATATCAACTTCAAGGGTTA
Source organism: Pyrrhia umbra (assembly GCA_963891755.1). Classification (NCBI taxonomy): domain Eukaryota; kingdom Metazoa; phylum Arthropoda; class Insecta; order Lepidoptera; family Noctuidae; genus Pyrrhia; species Pyrrhia umbra. Next base: position 9,057,237 of record OY982924.1, read on the forward strand.
CTAAATTTACTAACTACTAACTGTATTACGTATAAACCTACAAGAGTATTTATGTGTGCCCATAGTAATGCACGATGATAAACGCTAATTTGACCGGCTATTATCGGCAATCGCCATACAATTGTGGGCAGCCAAATTATGTTATAGGTGGAACAAATTTATCGCCGGTTTTACGCGTTAAATTTTGGTTAGGTGCTCACACCTACCTAGTTACGTAAACATATAACAATGGTGTGTAGCTATTATGACGTCATTTTCTTGTGTTTTTCATATAAATGATAAGATAGACTGTGCATATTTGATATAGCTTTTAGCTAAGAGGTATTTTGAAAAAACGGCGTTTTACTCACGATATTAAAAATAATAAAAATTTGAAGGATGCCATCGTAACGAAATTGTTGCTGCTTTCTTTTTAAAAAAACTTCGATAATATTCTTCATAACAGCACAATGAATTGTTCTTCAAATAATAGTAATGACTACATTATTTGTTAAACCTGTATCTACAGATATAAGTTAATAAATTCATTTATATTTTTACATTTACATTAATTCGTGATATAATATACGGCTTATACTTAGCTTTGTGAGCCGAATGTTAACACGGAATACACTATAATACGCGTATGTAAGTCACGTGTCTCAAGGCTAGACCAATTAGATTAGCTTCATGCCATGACCAGATTAGGGTTTTCATCTAGAACCCATGACAAAGCATGTGGTCCACATCGTATTATCGCTATAATATTAGCAATCTTAATATAGACATTGAAAGGCGTATTGTCACGACGTATACTCACTCAAAGCACACGGTTATTAGGTCCTATGAATAGACGGGCAATCACCAATTAACGGATACAATGGCAATCCAATTTTCATCTATACAGAAATTATTGTGCGAACATAACAAAGGAACTCCTTGATAATATGAAGAGTGTATTGTTGGTAACATATTTAATTGAAATTTAATATCAACAGTTATTTTCAGAACCCACTTGTAAAGAAATCAAGATTCAAGTATTTGGTATTTGGTACAATAATACGAAATTTTCGGTGAGCAATTTTAGTTGTAAAAAAATACGTAAAGCAAAATTGAGATATCGCAAAAAATTACGATTATTACGCGTTTATTTCAAAGACACGTTAGTACTTACCTATTGGACTTCTCAAAAACGAGTTAGTTCCTTCGTCTAATATTAGTTATTATCATTTCTGGCATCAACTATTAGTTATTATCATTTCTTGCTGTTTCCCGCGATTTCACTCGCGTCCTGAGCGACCTACAACGCGCACCCGAATAAAAAGTAGCCAGTAACTTCCAAACATATAAATCGGTTAAGCCTTTTTACCATAAAATTGTAACAAACAAACTAAAATTCGCATTTATTTTATTAGTTAGGATAATGTAGCGAAACATAGTTGTTCGTTATGGGCTTAGAAAGAAAGAAAGAAAACATTTATTTGTTAGAATATGAGTATACAAAGTTGTTGGTGTTTACATTACATTACAAGAATTATCGTTCGTTACCATAGACTTAACAAAAAATATAGGTCTCTAAATGTCAAGAAATCATTTTCGTAATTTTTTGGGGTTCCCTGAGTGGAACGTGCTGTGTATCATCATGTTTTGCCACGAGAACGAACAATGAGCTTTTGAGTTAAGAATGGTCTACCAGGATATATGTTTCGCTATTACACTAAATTTTTGGGCAGGTCAATCGTTATAACCATAACATATTTTGAACAGTAAACCGTAACTAATGGTTTATTAAAAGTTGGTTATAAACGGTTAGTAGGCGGCACAAATCACACTACGGGAAATTGGATTTTCTTACTTGATACATTTAGAGTTTAAGCTGAAATTCAAGTTTTTTTAAAAAAGGTATGCTCTGCTAAGAACTTTTGCGAATCGTAGATGCGTTAATAATAATTCTAAGAAAGAAATACTGCATATTTTCAATTTATCATTTACGTTATAGAATGAACCTTAGTACTGTCTCTCTCGATAAAGCGTATTAATCATTAGCTAGCCCTGTCCTCGTCTTCAAAATATAGTTTGTAGTATTCATGTAATCATATCATATAGTAATCAATCAGTCGTCAATATTACACAATTATTACTGAAGTTAATTAGTCAACTTATTGCTTTGACATATTCTCGCATATTATTCGAGTTAATATTGTTAGGGTTATTATTTATGGATTACGGAATCATTATATAAGCAGTTTACTTGGATTATTTACTTCTGTTTGCTATTGATGACTAGGTACCTAAAAATACGGGTAAAATAAAGCTAACAGTAGTAAAAGACTTGGTGTAAGCTACTACAAGTACCAAAATATGAATGTTTGTTTGTCCTTTATGCCGTCTTAAACCATTCATCCTATTCTGATAACTCTTTGGTAAGGTATTCTGCACACGCCTGTGAAAGCTCAAAAAGGCTAAGGCTAGTGCATAGTACTAACACGGTACTCCGTCACTTATGTCATGCAATATTCTTCATGGGTCCAGTTTAAGTTTATCTTGACTTAGAGTCGACCAAGTAAAACGTATTACGGAACTCTATTGCGCATGGCGTGATATGCACTCTCCCGGTTTTTTTTAAACTGAACGTTCTGGGCTTTTTAATCTTTTTAAGGTCACTGCGCTGTTAATTTACTCGGCAAATATTTTCAATATTGATTGTAACATTGATAACTCCCACTCGCATGACCTGCTCAAATAAAAGCTGATTATAATAATGACTTGACTGTATTTTTGATTCGGGTAGGTTTTGCCGCATTTTTTATTTATTTTGATATGCATGCTCTAATGTTTATGTGTCAGTTTCAGATTTAATTTAATCTAGCTAATCGAGAAAGCAAATGCATAAAAAATAATGTCGATAGCTTTTTCTTACACAAACTGCATTGCTCTCACGACAGACGATATTAATTTATATATTTATTAGGACAAGGCCATTTAAAGTGCATTCTAAAATGTCATCTCACTAAATGAACATTTGATATTTATATTACATGAATTTCAGACTTTGTGGTTTGGCATTAGGTACTCGTAATAAAATAATTACAGAGAGATTATAAAGATTCATAAGCGTGTAAATAAAATGTATCCATTATGTGCCATGATGTGAAATTCATTATTAGTTAGTTGGGCTGAAGATGGGCAGATGTGATTAAAGTTCCTACTATGTCTCTTAACAAGATACCTCTGACAGAGCGAAGTGAAAAACAACAAATAGGAAGCAAGGAGAGAAAAGAAGAGCTTGTAGCCAATGCAATTAAATTGTTCCAAAGCTCCACACATGTTATATTACACAATTATACATATAGGTATCTAAAAAATCAATTTAAAACGATTAAATATTGAGTCATTTATCTATTTTAAATAGTCACGCTATTCACCTTTCAATACCCTATGTATGATGTGTAACATTCAAAATTAATCCGATATACAGACTTAATATCTTAATGGAATTGGCATTAAGGTTTCACTAATAATAAGTAGATAAGATTTGAAAGATCAATTTGTTTGTTATTGGTTTAGGTTAAAAAATAACGTCTCATCGATTAATCACATTAACGCGGAAATGCGCAAATATTTTACAGACATCTGCATTAGCGACATTTAAATTAATTGTATGCATATTGATGCAGTTTCAAATGATGAGACCCGTATTGCACTTCCGTGTTTCTAGAATTCGTCAAAAAACATAACGCTTCTTAAAAAAAATACAATTCTGATATAATGCTCAACGAAGGATATCACACACGAAAGAACTTAGTACTTTATCGTTTTTCTATAGTTAATAAATATATTATATACCTACTAGCTTTCCGCTTGCGACTTCCCCCGTATGGAATTATTTTTTACATTATTCAAGTTTTAGTAAGAATCCCTAATTATTACAGGAAATAATATAACCTATGAAACTTAGTAAAGATGTAGTTTTCTAACGGTGAAAGAATTTTTAAAATCGGTCAAGTAGTTTTTGAGTCAAAACCCTACAAAATAACAAACAAATCTTTCCTCTTTATATATATATAATATTAGTATAGATTTTTGTATCTTTTATTTCAGGCAACTAAGGCCCATAAAACACAATATAGGTATATATGTAACAAAATAACAGTTACAATTTAATAGATTTTTTTATACAAAATGCTAATAAAATAACATCATAAGTATACAGCAAATTGTTTACATATTGATTTAGTAAAAAATATTAAACTCAAGTCACTAAACTGCGGTTTTGTAAAAACAATGTAAACACAAAAAGCTATTGATCAAAGGAGTATGAAGTCATCACATTTTGGCAGGTCAAGTTCACGGTCGATCACGGCTGTTCAAGGTCTTACGTCATAATAAGACTAAGTCTTGTTGACGGTGACGAATTCCCGGCAGTAATCTGTCTTATCTCCTTGTTCGTTAAACGATTGTAGTTATGTGATGGCGTTGCTAAGTGATCAGATAAATTGCCTATCATGGAGCATAATGAGCACTAAATGTTTCTCAAAATGACAGACAGACAGACAGACGGATATGGCGAAACTATAAGGGTTCCTTGTCGGACTACGGAACCCTAAAAATCACTTAAGGTGTGTACGTAGGACTTATAAAAGGATTTTACTTGTTTTGTCTCGCACTGCTAAAGAAGGAATGTTAAATATTCAATATGCAGTGTGCACGACTCAGTATTTATCGTTCTATAAAAAAAAATTGAAACAGAATATTAAGTGTAGAAAACACTTTTCATCTTTCATAAGCGACAATTTTTAAAAATTATTCTCCTAAAGTATACCTAAACTACTGTTGGTGCATAATCTGCGCGGACGACGGCGGAGAGGAGGGCCGCGCGAGGGAGGGGCGGGTCCGGACTGACCATCGCGCCGGACACTTCACGCAGCTACGCCACCTGCGACACTTGTTGTATTCTCCCTATTTTTTGTACTTCTTCTATTATAATCTTAATACAGTCCACTCTTTCATTTACCTAAAAGGAGTCAAGAACACCACTTCTATACATGGTGCTGATAGCATCAGCCTTCAGCCCACGGGAAACAAGATCCGCAGGGTTGTCCTTCGACGGTACGTAGCTCCAGGAACAACCAACAGTACCTTCTTGGATCTCGTTGACTCTGTTACGAACAAAGGGTTTCAATTGATTAGGTGACGTAGAAAGCCACGCTAATACAATTGTGGAATCACACCACAAATAGGTTTTATGAATAGGCATCGTAAGAGAATCACGTAATCAATTAAGATGTGTTTTTTCTCCAAAGCGCTTTGATACCTGACAAGAAATACTATGTACTCAAGCTTTTTGCATCTTTTTTCTTGCAAAAACTAGAATTTTGAAAATCATTGTGATTTAACATTGTTAATTTGTGTTTTTGCAGTATATTTATGTAGTATTCTCGACAGCTCGACTTTGATCTTTAGTCACGTGCCATATTTATTGTTTAAATATAAAAAGAAGACTATTTACATAATAAAATCTTTATGAACGTAGGTAGTAGGAATGCAAATAAATCAACTCTATAAAACTATATTTAGCAACTGTTTAAATTACTTTATGAACTTTAAAAATTTAGTTTTTTCTTTTTATACTTATAAAACCAGAATTTAGTCCTCCAATTCGCCAGATAACGTTTGTTCCCAAGAAGATACTAGACTATTTTTAAAGTTATTCTGCACACATCGGTTGCAAAGACACGATCGGTATAACTAAAAAGAAATACAAGGAGTCTGAATCGGCACGTTGGTAGGAAGTTTTGCTACAGTCTGCTGCAATTTCGATACACATTCATGCTAGCAGCTCTATTTATAAAGGGTAAGGTATTTTAGCAAAACTAGAATGCTATGTGAGTATCATCATTAAGTAAATTGGAAAGCTAGCCTGGAATCTAGTAGATATCTGTATACCTGGTATGAATTAGTAGGAAACAAAATTTATTATCGTCGTTTGTGCCCTAGCCGTTGGTGTGATCAGGTAGCTGCACTCACTGGACTCTGTAACAACTGCCCTAAGGAAAATCGAGAGAAATGTAGACAGATTGTGACATCTATGAAGGACTTCCATCAAGGACATGACCTTTAGTATTTCCATTACGAGATATTAATCAGTTTAAGCAAAAATCTCGGACGTAATAAATGCCGAATTTACTTTTAAACGTATGTGTAGTATGCACTAGTGGTGTGGTTCTTCTTCGTATTTCACAAGCTTAAACTTATCTTAATATATAAAACAAAGTCAGGTTTATTCAAACACTTATAACTCGAGAAAAGCTGGACCGATTATCATGGTTATTGATTTTATGTATTTGTCTCCGTCCCGAATAGCAGAAGAACGATTAAAACATCAGAAAATAACGAAATCAAAATGATGAGGCGGTACGAGGTTCGCAGGGCCGGCTTGTTTTATGATATTGAAAGCTGCTAGCTAACAATCAAAATAACAATGTTTGCATTAGCCACAAATATATTATAATTTGTATACCTACCGTTATAAAATTGTCAGCGTATATGAAAATAGAAGCAGAAACAGGTTACTAGCAGTAAAATCAATGAGGTACTTAGGCATTGCATAGGTACATGAGAGGGTTAAAATAAACGTTAGCTTGTCGAGCGATTTACCCTTTCAAACTTAAGGCACTCGAGGCTCCAACAATTTATAACTACGAAGTTTAAGATCCTTTATTATTTCCATGGTATCTTGTAGACTGTTGCGAATAATTTTAACTATTTTCTTGTTAATTGTGTACGAGTATGAGATAAATTCTTTGTTAAGTATATACCGAAGCATACACCGATCGATGGAGCGTTTCATGAATAATATAACGTAATAAGAGGAGATGTTCTACAAATATGTACCTATATTTTTATTTACTTTAAATACCTACCTTTTAGTTCTTGAGTAAGTAACTAGCTTAGGTAGGTACTTGCTCTATATTCGGTATCCGGATTCAAAACGTATCTATCTATACTCCACTTATTATATTATACAAAATAATTATCGAATTATCATACAGATATCTTTGGTATTTATTGTGTGATGACAAAATATTCTGCATACTTTTAAATTAAATGTACCCAAGAACCTAGGTGTAATTTATTAAGCAAGTGCCTCTCACATCTTTCGATCATTGCCTTCTGACTCATAATTTTATAATTACCACAATATTAAGTTCATAGAGCACTAACTATGAAGTAATTGGAATCATGAAAGTTACAACCTTCAGTTCGTGAAGTTTACGACAGCACACCTAATGATCTAATCTACTATTTTGTTTGAATTTTCAAGGCGATATAGCATTAGCAGTTTCCTAAATAATAAGCTTTGACAGACAGATTAAATAGTACCATAAAAGTTTCGTTTTATCATTATGGGCCGGAACTTTGAAAATCTAAAAATAGAACCATAAAAATCTAAATAATGTACTGACATAGAAAATTACCAACATATTTTTTATACAAATACATTTGGCGGCAACATTTCTTGTAGATATGGTACTAGGAATCGTTCAGTTCGATAAATAGGTACCTAGAACCTCTACTACGTAGTTATTGCACAAATGACGTACTTACATTTTATCACAACGATAAAATCAATGTAAATATTATGTCGAAATCGGTAAAGAGCTTCTTTGTGTGGAACGTGTAACCTAACTTAACACGAATATTATAAATTTAGATTATGTAGCTAACGCAGTTAGGAGGCAGTCTCGACTCTAATCATTCTTAACTCTGTTACCTGTAATTTAATTTAACCGAAATCTCAGATAAATTGTTAATTTAAAAAACCGGCCAAGTGCATGTCGGGCCACGCGTAGTAGGGTTCCTTAATACGTTTTAGTTCTTTGGAAATAACTCTGTAACCGGTAAAGCCTACTTAACCATGAATTCTTCCTTTGACGTTCGTTATATATGATACATCTGTGTTTTTTTTAGATATCTTTTTTTTAGTATAGCCATTCAAAAGTTAGAGGGGAGGGGCGAGGAGAGACGCTCGTATCGACAAAAAGAAAAATTTACACTAAAGTTAGATATTTCGCAAATGTCTTGACACACCTTTGATATTTTTAAAAGACCTATCTAACGATACCCACACGAAGAGATCCACGACAAAAATAGTCATTAACACTTTACGTGTATGGGACCTACCTGAAAAAAAACACAATTTTATTTTACCACTTAGAATCGTAACGTAATCAATGTGCATATCCATACAACATTTTATCTTTCCAGTACTAATAACCTCTGCGCTATGGCGCGGACAGACAAAGAGACGAACATGGCTGAACTATAAGGGTTTCTTGTCGACTATGGAACCCTAAAAATTATGGAAAATATGAATTGGTATCAACCTAAGTTCGTAGGCAATTTTTACAAATTGGGGTACGAAGTGAATTGGTGTCATCTTGGGGATGAAAATTTTATTACAACAACTCAGCTGATGAATATTTTGTATATGTACGAGTATTTCAAGAAAAGTACTTATTTAGGTATTTACGTGAAGAAAAAATGCTTATTTCTGAATAATCTTATCGAATATGACAATATGCTTGTAACATTCTACCTTACCATAAACGCACTGGGGAAGAGAATGGAACTCACAAATACTTAATACCATCACCAATTAGAATCACCTACTACTAATTTAAACCAGCGCATAATCGCATACACTATCATTTTGCCAGTTTTAAGTCTTATGTAGGTATATAAAAAAAATTAAGTATGACCTAAAATAGGCAAAGCGAAGTTTGAGTATTCAAGCAAATAAATCGGGTAGAGTACCTAGTCTAAAACTTTCTCGATATAACTCTGTAGACGTGATGTATTCGCTTAACTCTCATTAACCTACAACATTTCATATGCCGTCTTTGAGACAAAGTCTACACATGTCTACAAGTAAATTGAGTTTAGACTTTACGTAAACTAGAACTACCTACACCAAATTAAGTTTGATATTTGGGCTCACGTTAAATTATCCTCTTTATTGATGAAGTTTTACAAGCTACGTTAATGTACCTACAGTTTGTGACAATAAACATAGAAGGGTCATATTATTATTGTTAGTATATATATCTTAAATCTAACTAATATTATAAATGCAAATGAGAGTTTGTTTGTTTATCACGGTTTTCGAGATGATGTTTGCAGATAAAGTGAAACCTGGGGAAGAATATAGGACAATTATTATCCGGGGATATGAAAAAGTTTCTTCAGGACGCGGACATCGCAGCGTGAAACAGGTAGTGTTGTATAGTTGTGGTTTGAAACATTTAGTATCTATATAATAGTAAGTCTGTATAGCTATAAATTACATTAAATTTCAGGATGTGTTTTTTTTTTAATTCAGTCTGACTGAAAATCACCTAATTATCGAAATGGTCACGTGGTAGACCAACTTGTTTTCGTACATAACTTGCAAAGTAAACTGTAGATAAATATAACACGTTAGTAGGTAATATACAGCTCAGCGGTCAGGTGCTAACATATTTCACGTAATTCAGTGAACCGCTAAGTCTTTAAAAGCATTTGCAGGGAACAGTTGGAAGGTAAAATGCATCAGGCAAATGTGGAATACACAATACAGAGTTCATATATACACATTATTTACAATTCGTTCCGAGCACGAACTCGCCATATTTTCTGTTTATGCGATTTCAAAAGTGTTTGCCAAGCTGCATTATTTACTAATGTCTAAGATTGATTTAGCATTTTGTGTTTATAGTAAGTGTTTGAATAACCTGTTAATTTTGAAGCTAAAGATCAAACTCGAGGCGTTTCTTAATGCAAAGTAAAGAGACAAAAAAAAAACATCACCGCTTGCTATTAGTCACTGTCACTGATGTCTGTGTGAAGTCCATTTTTAGAGTTTCATAGTCGACAAGGAACCCTTTTAGTTTCGCCATGTTCGTCTGTTTTATTGTCCGTCTATCTGTCTGTCTTACTGTCCGCGGCAGCTCAGAGGTTCTTGGTACTAGAAAGCTGAAATTTAGTTTTGATATGTATATTGATCACGCCGATAAAGTAGTAAAATAAAATAAAAATAAAAGCTCCCAAACACGTAAAGTGGGGATGTTTTTTTTTTCTCGCGTATCCCTTTTGTGTGGGGTATCTTTCAAAAATGTTATGGGTGTATTAAGACCACTTTTCGGTTAAGTGTGCCATTTGCGAAATATCCAGCTTTTAAGTGCAAAATTTTGTTCGATACGATTGTCCCCCCCTTCTAACTTTTGAATGGCTGTCCCTAGAAATGTGAAAAAATTCGCAGACGTAGCACATGTAATGAACTTATAGGGAAAACTATCACGGCGGTAGGCTTAACCGGTTACAGAGTTATAATCGACTAACTAAGACTTACTTCAGAACCCTACTGCGCGTGGCCCGACATACACTTGGCCGTTTTTGACATTCAATAAAGGCATAATTAAGCACCCATGAATATAGAACTCAATGTTCAAATGGTAATTAGTACTCCTATCTTCTTACTGAGTCACTATTTCGTGGCACCAAGATGCGAAAATGCACAGACGCTTATTGTCACGGGTATTTCTTTTTGCTCCACAAAAACAGCTCATTACCTAATTGCCATAAAGATTAGTATCCTGGGTATGAAATTACAGACTCAATTGATAATTATGATGCGATGATGCGGTTTTTAATTAAACATTACTGACCAATGATCGGATTCTGATTTAATCATCAGTATACTGCGGTTAAAATAAATTAACAGATTAAAACCTTCGATCAAATATAGTAAGTAAATCATATTTATTAAAGTTCGGTATTATTAAAATTCTAGGTAGACAAAAGAGGTAGATGGGCGATGGTATACCATGAAATTGAATTAAAAGTTAAAGGCATAAATTAAGTTAAAGAAAAAATAACTCAAATTTATTTAGAACCATATCGTACAGTAAATTTCTTTAAAAATATGATGGCAATGATATGATATGATACGATTTAGTATGTAGTACCTCAAGACAATGTCAAAATAATTAATATAGAGAAAACGCAAATGTAAACATCATAAATTAATATAATTATGAAGAAATCAGTGGTAAGCATAGATGTATTATTTCACTACCGTTTATAATATATCTATAGTGGTAAGAGTTTTTCGACGACTGACACGGCTCATGTTAAAGAAATATAGATAACAGGGAGAAATCCAAATTGTACTATGTAGCTAATAAAACGAATGTGATTGTCGAAGCTAACGAGCACAAAACGAAATCGTTTCAAAAAGAGCACGGCATCCTTAAAATTCGATTGTGGTGCGCTGAAGCGTGGTTGCAGTGCACTGAATTCTGAATATCTTTGAAAGAACACAAGGTTGTACAACACATGTGTAATAAGAGTACGAAGACTACATAATGCATGGTAGTTCGTGGCTTTTATTCATCAAAACAATGTATACAGCTCGAAAAATTCTCGTGGCGGTGACGTCAGCGTTGAATTGGCTGTTGAAGGAAATCTGTCAGTACACTGATGAGTGATGACTGATGATAGTTATCTTGATTAATTAAGCGAAGACAAAAGACGATGCAGTTTGTATTAAGAGAGCAAACGTTTTATAGAAAGCTTTTATTTTACATGTGTATTGTTTAGTCATTTAAATCTCTTATTAAAACATTTGCGACAACTAAACTTTTATTATCAAATAATTCTATCCTGCCAAAAACATATAGAGTACCAAAAAGCTACTCTTGGAACATAGTTCTTCTACCATATTAATCCTGAGGTTTATTTTATTCAGTCGGTCAGGTCATGTAACCAAAAACTTTGTCATAAATTGTTACCAAATCAATTAATTATAATTTTTTATAGTGTGGATAGATTGTGAAAGATGATATGGGTAGGAAGGATGTTACTAGTGAGATGACGGCAGGTACAGAAGTATGGAAGAATAAGGTGTCACGTATAAAGGACGTGAACAAAGAAAAGAGAAAAATAAAACTATTTTTTTTTAAATAAAAAAAATGTAAGGTGTATTAAAAAAAATAGGGTTCGGCCTAGGTCGTTGCGCACTTGTCCAGCCTTCCACACTTCCCTGGCGAGGTCCCGTCCACCAGGTGTAGTCCCGGTCAGCTCGGCCACTCCACTCAGGCGATGAAGGAGAACAGAATGATAGTCCGGTTCCGTCAGTTGAAACCGTGACGTAATTCCTAGGAACAAAGGCCGAATCATTAAGCTGCCGGTATAAGGGGGCGCACGGGAAACGCTAGGATGCATGGCAAGAACTAGATTGGCAATTTAGGGCTTATAACGGCGGGAAGAATTCTAAGTGTGAAGAATCTAAATTAATAGTAAATGTAAGCAAGCAGAGACGGTTACAAACGTTAAGCTTTGAAATTTTAAGTAGAACATAGTGGAAGAAAGGCAACTATAAGCATTACATACAGGATAGAATAAAGCTTCAATATTTAGTCGGACTCGTACCTCTAGACTTAACACAAAGAATATAATACAGCAGGTAGGTAACGGCCGTTAAAAATCTTTATAAATAAATGTGCACAACTTACCCAAACTTGGGAATCACAATCACTTAATTAATAATTACTAAATAATAATTACAGAGAAAGGCAATCGTTTACGTTCAAACTTTATATTTCGCAATGACGGTAAAACAGTAAGAAAGTTTAGTCAAGGCGACAGCGTCCGTGCCTCGAGAGGTTCGGCTACGGACTACCTGTGACAGCTACGTGCGCCGGCACCGGCGCGCGGCTGCTGGCGGCGGCGAGGAGGAACCGGTACTTCCGTATATATAAAATAATGTGGTTGTCCGCATACTTGTACATTTTTTTTTTTTTTTATTTATTTTTTTAGTTATATTTAAATAATATTTGTATATATAATTGAATTGTTATTTTTAAGTTTAGTGGATTTTAAATTGTTTATTTTTAACTTTAGTTGTTTTTTTTTTTTATTATTTTTTATTCAGTATTAGTGGACATTTATGTACACTATGTTACAAAGGGCAGGCGAATGATGATGACGATGATTGATGAGTCGTGTGGATGACACAGGTTATATTTCATTGAAATATGTATAAGTACTGATACTGACTGAAACCATAGGAGAAGACAAAAACTAGTCAATATTAATTCAAAACGTTGCAGACCAAAAATATAGCACGTTCTCGACCAAAAAGGAGCACTAAAAAATGCTGCTATTGCTGAAATACTTTTAAACATTAATTTATAAAATGTAGTAGTTGTCTGCCAACCAGTATGAAAAATGTAAAAATAATGTAGTACTCGGCGAATGTTACTAATGGTTTGAATATTGTATGCTACGAATTTTTCTCAAGGACTTCCAATAAAGTATGTACGATATGATAAATGATGAAAATAACGAACATGTACACGATACGTTTGTGTAAGTACATGTTCGTTAATATTATATTATAGCTATGTCTTTCGCCGGTAGGAAATGTATGAGAATGTAAACAAATGAGAGTTTTTAAAGTATCGTTATTATGTTATGCTTGTTAGTAATATCGATGAATTTTCTTTTTGTAAATCTGCTTTTATTATTTACAATATACTTACAGTAAAAAAGAAAATAACTGGCCAAGTTCGAAGCGATCTCGCGTACTGAACTTGAACTTTGAAAGGAAAAATATTATAGTAAAGTACAATTGTATTATTTTTACCGAATTATGCTTTTGAGTGATTTCTTTAAACCTGATATAAGTGTTCCTTTTTACCATGTTGATTTAGAGTCCTAAAAAGTTTTAAGAGTGTTGGTACCTAAGAATACAATATACTAAGATTAGAGTTTTTAATCGACTCGGGAAAATAAATCTACATGAGTTGAGTTTTTATCTGACTACGGAAAAGGAAGTTTAATGAATTTAACTGTTTTTAGGACCATAAAACTCATTATTCTTTCTTTTTCTAATCGTGGTGTTACTGTTATTAGTTATCTAATGTAAATAAGTCTAATTATCTTTGTACATATTGTACCTAATAAATAAAATACAGGTTTGAAAAAATCATGTTTTGTAAATACCAACTCTAAGTACTTCCACTTGTGTTACCTTCACAGGAAGCTTGGCTACTGTAATATTTCCTCGATGTAGGGTAGGTACGTGTGAGCAAGCCACAACACTAAACCCATTTAAGTACTTTCTATTTAAAATTTATAAACGGTCGGGTAAGTATTCGCTGCAAACAAAGCTGAGGGTGATCACACACCGTAAATCCGGCACTCAATTTGCGAACTTTGAGTTTAAAAATAACCCAGATGGATTGAGTTACACTTGTGCTTATTTTACTTGGCTTTTACATTTACCAGCACGTTGTACCTGCTAATGTAAAAGCTGATAACAATATTGCCAACTTAACTCAGCACTTTTTTGCTGTTGTTAAAACCAAGCTTCGGTGTACGCGCCCGCCTTTTAAAATGATGACGAGATCAGTCAACACTAAACAAAAAGATTATCACATCTGCATGATAAAGGACTCCAGTCTTTGTTGGTGAAAATATGCAGATTAAAGAGAAATAATGTATCTTATCTCTAACTTTTACTGTTGTTACATAAATCCATTCCCAACGACCAGGGATTACTCATAAAACTACTATAATCTATATTAAAGGTTATATATATACGCTCACTGAAACAATATTTCCACACTATTGCAAATAAGCAAATATGCATAAAATTATTTGAACCTCGAATGCGAGCGTCCGGCATAATGTAATTGAAGTAATAACCGTTGGTGCGTTTATGTTTAGCCGGCGATTTAGTGTAAACAGACCATTACTGAGCCTAATGTTTTTAAGCGGGAACTTTCATCCTGATTACGCTGATCCGGGATATTTCGGGTATTTGCTCTCACATTTGTATAAAATCCCGGCATTATCATATAGATGATATATGAGAACAGCTTAGTTTGATAAAAATAAAGTGGCTTGTCGGGATTTTTTATGAAGCGAAATCCTTAAGCATAAAGAAACCTTAAGAAACTTGGTAGAAATAAAAACAATACAATATAAATAATAGTTTTGAAAGATCTACCTCCTTGTTCAGTAGGTAGGTTTTGGACTTTGTCAACACAAAACATTACATTTAATACACAATATTTCAATACTTATTTTCAGTCAAACATGTGCTCCGGAATAAATGGAGTCATGGCGCCGTTAATTAATTATTAAAACTATCGAAGCGGCTAGCAGTGTCACTTGGACAACAAATGTCCAAATTATGACACATGTTGTAAAAAAACATAATACATACAATGGGAATTTATCTGAATGTCACCTCTGGTGTCACATAATTATATTATTAATCTGAAACTAAAAGTCTGTCTGTCTGTTACGCGTTCATAAAAACATGTCTGAAACTTTTTAGACTAAATGTGGTATGGACATATAAGTTTGATTCGGGTGCGTGAAGTAGCTAGTGCACAAGAGAGTAATATCTTTTTATATCGTGTCTAGCAAACTTGATTTTACATCAGAACGTAATTTTTCTCTTCCTAGGGTTTTGGAAGTCTCGAAATTGACAATCTTTCTATATACTACACACTTTTTTTTGCAATCAGCATACTACGTTAAATCATTATATGATTTACTTATACTGAGTAGATGAAATTGTAATGGGACTAACTAGGCGATAATACTTACTTCAACGAATAAAAAAATCATTAATATCGGTCAACAATTGTCGAAGATATGAGGTAAAATACAGTTTACAAAAAAAACGGTATCGAGAGCTAAGGTAAGTAACTACGTAGCTATTCCATACATTCTGTATCGTTTTAACGCCCAAGGGCAGTTTGTTTTTTCTAAGAGTCCAGGTCAAGACAGAAAGTGCGGCCAGCCAGCTTCAATAGCATTTCGTAGAAACACATACGTCTTGAGTTGGTACTTTGTACCATTTCTGACTCATATTTTGTATTCGTGATCTATTTCTATAAATAAAACACGATAAACACTTGACCTGTTTATTAAGTACTAGCTTCTGCCAGCGACTTCGTCCGCGTGGAGTAGTGGTGCTCCGCTCCTATTGGTCTTAGCGTGATGATATATAGCTTATAGCCTTCCTCGATAAATGGACTATCTAAGACTGAAAGAATTATTTAAATCGGACCAGCGGTTCCTGAGATTAGCGCGTTTAAACAAAATGACAACATTTCCCATCACTGCTCTGCTCCTGTTGATTGTAGCGTGATGAAAAGTATACTATAACCATCTCAGGAGTATGATAAATAATTGTACCAAGTTTCGTTAAAATCCGTCGAGTAGTTTTTGTTTCTATAGAGTTTATACAGACAGACAGACAGACAGACAGACAGACAGACAGACAGACAGACAGACAGACAGACCGACAGACAGACAGACAGACAAAAATTTTACTGATTGCATTTTTGGCATCAGTATCGATCCCTAATCACCCCCTGATAGTTATTTTGGAAATATATTTCATGTACAGAATTGACCTCTCTACAGATTTATTATAAGTATAGATTTACGATAAAGAATTGATCATAATTGCTAATCTAGTAACTTAGGTTTCTAGGAATATTAATATCTATACTACTATTATAAAGAGGAAAGATTTGTTTGCTTGTAGGGTTTTAACACAAAAACTACTGGACCGATTTTAATATTTTTTTCACCGTTAGAAAGCTACATCTTTATGAAGTGTCATAGGCTATATTTATTTAAGCTAGTGTGTAATAAATTTGTGATGCATGTAATGCTATATTGTTGTTTTAAAAAAACTATCTTGATACAAAAACATTGCACTCTTAATGCAATAATATATTTTTTATATAAGTTAAGTAATATTAGCTTAGTAATTTTATTATATTCAAAAGGCTTGAATGGACAATGAAATCGCGCTGTTCAATTTTAATTGAAAAAAAAAGCAATATTGCCAGTATATTCAAAACGTAACCTAATAGTGAATTGAGAACTAAAAAAAAATTTTTTTCTTATGAGCTCGCATTTGATTAATGCTTTAATTATTTATTCCAGTATTCCATTTATAAAATGTGTTAATAATTGAGTATTCAAATGACTATAACCTAATCGTATCTTATCTGGCTTTGTTAGTAGGTATATAAAATTCTTAATTTATAGTTCAAAGCTATACGATAGCCATACGATCGGAATGCTGTGTTACCGCTCCCTTTTAACCCGACCCATTCTATTGTTTTATTTTGCGACGTAACGAAACGAAACATAAAAAATGAACGAAATTATGATAAGTCAGCAGAACCCATGTCTGCGCATTATAAGAAAAGTTGTATAAAAGAATCTAAAGAAGAGTCACACTCAAGGGAACACAAATTAGCGATTTATTAAATTATTCACACACAATCACTCACACAAACACACACACAAACTCACACACACACATACAACTCACTGTCACACACTAACAAACTACAAATCTAACACGAGACATGTCACTAAGACTTAATACAAGTAGTATTAAGTTTAAAAAAGGATAAAGAAAAAATCCTATTTTTTTTTTATTATTTATTTCTTTCCCATCGTTATTATTTTCTTTTCTTTAAAGTTTCATTTAATTTTATATAATTGTCCACACCACAAATAAAATCTTCCTGACCTAATTTTTGTAAACCTCAATGAAGCATACCTCTATGTCATCACAACCTAGGCCCCCAAGATACAGGCTCCGCCTAGTTTGGGGACCGCCGAATCAACTAAATTGATATAATTAAATAATGTAGTTACAGATCAAAGTATTGTCTAATAATTTTGTAAAACTAACTGTTCATGTAACTGTGGATCAATAAATTTTATTATTATATTTATTATATTATATTAACAAACAGCGCAAATCTCCGAAACTGCAGAACTAAAAACAGAATTAAAATCGGTTATTATAAAAAAAATGTAGTCATTTTAAGATACAAGATAACTATAAATTCTACCCGGATGAAGTAGCAGGCACAGCTGTTTATAGTCTAGACTCTAGAACAATGAATTGTTCGATTTAATTTTTGGAGAAATTGATTTTTGGAGATTTTTAAGAAAAGGGATCAGATCCTTACCATAGATCATGAAATATTGATAATTTTCTGTTCTTTTTCAATTATGTTGAGTATATAAATCTTTAACGTTCAATGGATATGTTAAACCAAAATATACACTTCCCTAAGTGTGTTGAACCCAAAACGTAAGTAGAATGTTTTAGTAAGATTTAGGAGAGATGTAAGGGTTAAGAGCAGTAATTTACTTAACATTCCAACCTGGCTTTAATCAAGATTTGCCTTCCTTTTTACTCTGTAAGGTTGCTCTGAAATGTGCATTCTAATCCATGAACCGAAACAAATTTCATTTTGTAATAATGTTAATACCTACAGTGAATGTAACATATATATGTATGTTAGCTGGCTAGTGGAAGGTTCGGTCTTGCACTTATGAAAACTATTCATAGAAATATATACTTATCACCTTTAGCTCTTTCTAAAAAGGACCCAAAATTTTTAACCGTACGGGGTGAATCCTTATTTAGTATAAATCTGAAAGTAACTCTGTTTGTCTGTTTGTTACGATTTCAGACATTTTACATTCGGTATGGAGATAGAGAAGGACACAGAATATATGTAGTTTAAAATGGGTGCGTGAAGTAGTTTCCTCAGAGTGCGGGTAAATCGTCTGTTTTAAAAGAGAAATGTTAGAGTTTTTCAGCCAATAATCTAATTTTGTCGTTTTAAATGCAACATGTGCTTTCGGAAAATAACAGGCACTAAAACTTGAACGTGTTTTTCTCATTTTCTGATCATAAAATGAAAAAGACTTTTTGATATCGAATATTCAGTCGTGCGTTGATTTTTTATGATCCACATTGCAATACCGGCTTTTCTTTCGTTGACGTCAGACTCTTCGGTTGAATACGTTTTGCTTTTCAGAACTTTAGAGGGCATGCACTCGATAAGGGTGCAAGTCAACGCAAAGTCCGAAGTTGGTCTATAAACTGGTTTGTTATCTATATGTAACGGTAGTACGTTATTATAGTTAATTAATATTTTGATGAAAACTATTTTGATAACACTTGCCTTACAGTCTTTAAATCCATGAATAAATTCAAATAAGATGCTCGTTTTTATAATGAATTCACAAAATTGTACAGTAGAATTACTATTTGTCGATCCCAAAGTCACGAGTTCTAAAATCGATTTGTTATTAATTTTCGATAACGATCAATGAAGTCATTCTTTGGTGATATCATTGTGTATACAAAACATGACACAGATGACAAAGTTGGCTTAAGGAGATCGGGTCAATTAATGTTTTAGTGACTAATATGCTTTATCTTTATTTAATTGCATGTATGTTTTACTGCGTCTCTTAATGATATAGGCCAGCTAAATGATACAAAAACAGATTTAATAGTTAAAAATCGGCATCAATAATTAATTTTACCTTTAAACACTAGGATCATGCATTGCTATTTTATTTATGTTTAGTTTTTTTGTTAGATCATGTATTTTTTATATACTATATTAGGTAGGTATATCACCATTATTAACTGAAACAAAACAATGCCATACAATAACTACTATTATAATATTATATAATATTATATGAGTGAGAGTAAAATATTTTCCCGCAATTTCATTCCGCATGCCGCTTAACTACTTAACGCGCCCAGATAAAAAGTGGCGTATAACCGTTTGACCGGTCCTATTTATCTCTATACCAAATTTCATCTAAATCGAGTCAACCGTTTTACCATGAAAGCTTAACAAACAAACATGCTCACTTTCACATTAATTATATTTGTAGGTACGTAGTATTATTTGATCTATTATTGGTAAATTTTGTATGTTAATGTTAATGTAAGGAGTTTCTAGTGTAGAAGAACCTATATTATATTTAGATGTATCTAATATAGATAGAATAAAATATGAATAGACTATGATGGCGGGTTACAAAGGGGCAAACAAACTTCAAATCGGCTTCTACTTACCCTTCCATAAGTATAGCCATAGTCTATGTTTGTATTTATTTAGTTCGATATCTCGTCGATTTATGTGATGGCAATTCATTGCCCTAATGAGAGCACTTTGTTAGGTGCCTGAAGTTTCTATTCGTCCCGCGGGAGCTCGGGGTGAGTATAAAATTGGTAATACACTCGTTGATTTAATTGAGGCGTGGACGTGGTTCTTTTGTGAGTTATAATATGTCGCCGTGATTTAGTGGTATAGTACGATTTTAAGAAAGATACGAAAATACAGTCAGTAGTCGGTTACATTAGTATTGGGAGGCAAACTCGGAAAAACAGTAGCTAATAGACACATTTTCATAATATGGCTATTTTTTCTACTTTATTGAACTATTCAAGTTTTAATTATTAAGTTTTGTTTTAATTTGAAACTCAAATAAAGCTTTCCAAAATGGATCGAACCACGCTCTGCTACCATTTGATTGGTTTATATAATGATAATCAAGGAGCTCAGAAGTTAACAGACAATCCATTGTTCCATAAAAGAACCTTTGCACACAGAATACAGATAATAGCTAAGAGTTTCGCTTTGATATAATCTATACATATAATAAAATTGTAATGGTAGAAAATCTGTACATTGAATATATTTTTTTTAAAGTGGTCTCTGTGTGATCAGTAAACGATGCTGAATCCAAAAATATGATTTTTAGAATTTTTGTCTGTTTGTGTGTTTATCTGTTTGAGCTTCACGCCAAAACTACTGAACAGAATTACTTGAAATTCACCAAAAATGTTGGTTATAAACCGGGTCAGGCTTTAGGCTATAAATCATTACGCTAAATATTATGGGGAATGGGCAGTGAGGCATTGTTAATTATTTTGTAATGGGATGGCCTATTAATTTTTAGTAATTATGGATTTTTGGTATTATTACAATTGTTGAAATGAAAATTATCACGCTGATTCCTAAAAAAGATAAGCAGTAACTGAATTTGAAAACACGAAAGAATTGTTAGAATATAGTACAAAAGGTAGTGATAATATTATATAGTATCATATTCTACTGAATTGGTGTACAAATAATTTTATAGTCAACATATATCTTAATATTTATTATACTTTATAACAATATTTTTCTCTTCAAGAAAGTATTTGGTAGAATAGTAAAATTTTGAATTGAACGTTGTATGAGAACGTCAATTTTAACTAAAATGTCAAGGAACAGTGTAGCCTGTATTAAATTAAAGACCATGCGAGTCGGTTGATTCGAGTTCGAATCCCGCATGCTTTTTTTTGCGTTTGGGGGAATTATCAATATTTTTCTCTTCAAGAAAGTATTTGGTAGAATAGTAGAATTTTGAATTGAACGTTGTATGAGAACGTCAATTTTAACTAAAATGTCAAGGAACAGTGTAGCCTGTATTAAATTAAAGACCATGCGAGTCGGTTGATTCGAGTTCGAATCCCGCATGCTTTTTTTTGCGTTTGGGGGAATTATATTTTTCTTTTTTTTTTGGTTGATTTCACAATCATTTTTCTCTTGAATAATAAATAAATAACCATTAGAAACAGTTACAAGTTAAAAGTAAGCGCTTTCAAATCATAAGTATTTACATTATTTACAATACGAAACATGAAAATAGAAACCACAAATTAATATAATTTAAAATCAAAATGTAACTAAAATGTGGCGTCAAATAATTCCTTCTCATCACTGTCAACTGGAAGCGAAACGTGGCAATTCTGCCAGCCTCTTGGCTGGCAGAATTGCCACGTTGGATGGCAAGGTCTTTGGTCAAGATAAAAGCAGCCCTTGGGTCACTCAAAATCCAGGGTATCCACTAGCTGGAAAATTAAGGAAGCAATAGGTGATCAGGGAATGTCAGGGATTGTAGGGGAAAAAATATTATATTAGTCAAAATTCATGAAAAAAGGGAGAGTCATGATATAAAAACATGATATCAAAGAATTTTTGTTCCTCACATTTCTAAAAAAAAAATCGCGGCTCACTTCGCTCGCGATTTGATTCATATTTCCCTGATATTTCCTAAGCTTACTATTTAGGGTTTTTGACTCTAAAAATAAATTAGATATCTTCTCCTTACTTAGTGCACGTACACATTGTCTAGACTTTGACTTCAAAAGTGCAAAGTATTAATACATTCATAATCTGGTTTAAAACGAGAAAATTACATAATGTTAGCCCTATAAGACGACAATATTTTGTCAGGGAAATGTGGTAGAGTGATCAAAGAAAGTCCTGACTTTCCCTAATCTTATGTTACTTTCCCTGGAAAGTCAAGGTTTTTTTTTGGCATTGGTGGACACCTCGAAGAGCTCGTGGCTAAGTAACAGCCGCACGGTTCGACCGATCAAAGGTTAAGCTGCGCTTGGCGCGGTCGGTCCGTGGATGGGTGACCATCTTTGTCATAGCGAGACTCCTCCGTGCCTCGGAAAGCACGTTAAGCTGTTGGTCCCGGTTGTCATTTGTACATCTTTGACAGTCGTTACGGGTAGTCAGAAACCAGAAAGTCTGACAACCAGTCTTACCAAGGGGTACCGTGTTACCCAGTAACTGGGTTGTGGAGGTCAGATAGGCAGTCGCTCCATGTAAAACACTGGTACTCAGCTGCATCCGGTTTAGACTGGAAGCCGACCCCAACATAGTTGGGAAAAGGCTAGGCAGATGATGAGAGTGGACACCTCGAAAATATATTTGCCTATGTGGCTAATATACTAATATGTACTATTCCTTCCGCCTTAAAAATCACTGTAAAATTAGGCCATGGCACTGTAGTGGGACAATAAATAGGCCGAAAATAATGTCGCGCTTTTTGTTTGCGTCTAAAATAAATAAAGCTGTTAGCGATAACATCGCCGTTGTACCCTTTGATGTGAATTGTATCTGACGTAATTTTTTCGAAGACGTTCGACAGGGTAATTAGGGTATTCCAATTATCATTATGAAATCATATACCTAAAAAAGTAAACAATCTTTTTCCAGATTATATTGACCGGACCTATTATATTCATGCGAATTTTAGGGTTCAATGCACAAACTTTTCACAAAAAAATACAACCGGCTTACAAAGCATTTCAAAGAGAAAATTAATTTTATTTTCTGCTATAACATCGCTCTAGAAATGGTGTCTACGACACTACACTAAGTTACTGTTAAAAAGGTGCATTTTTGCCACCTACTTCTTTTTCGTAATTTGTCGTCATCAACCGCCTGTTTTAATGTTTAGACACACTGGTATTTTCAAAAAATAACATGTTCACCTAACTTTTTCCACTTTTCGTAACGAGTTTATTACCTCCTGTGGTTCTTCTGTTTGTAAATCCACCAATGATGTCTTCAATACCTTATTAAGGGATATCTTACCATTCGTCTAACACAGCTGTCTTCAGCTCCCTTATAGTGGTTGGTGCTGGCATTCTAGCCAATATCTGTTGTTAAAGATTGTTTCAAACTGCGTGCTGGTCTTGAAAGAGTTTACATTCGAACTCCCTCAAGATACCCAGTGACGCATTCAAAAATGTGGGTATAATACGTGTTTAAAATGAAAGTATCCCCAATCTAAGATCAGGCGCAGGACTGACAGCTTTACGTGCTCTCTAGGCATGTATAGGTTTGTTTAGAAAACGGCCACTTATCGATTTGCATGGCTATTCATTAGCTACGAGCCTCTCAGTCTCCGCATATGATTATTTAGAGAGAACCTCTCATGTGACCATCTACACACAAGCTGAAGCCCTTCTGGACCTTTTAAGGTTACTCTGCTGTCGTATGAGATCAGTACATTCTTTCGATTCTCAATACTCCAATTCGGAGGCCCGAGCTACCAAAAATACCCTCCAATTCCTTTCCGTCTTTTGCTTGAACTTGAAAAATGTAGGTGGCCGGTTGATTGTGTCTGTAAGTCTACTACACGCACCCGGATAAATTTAATTCAATTCATTTATTAATTTTGTGAACATAGGGTTATAGTTATATACTTAAATTTTTTATAAGTAAATATTGGTCCATACAACATTCCGCCAGAAGGTATACAAAATAGTTTAAGTAGTCATATGTTACATTTAAACAATACGAACATAAGCAGGCATGTTCGTATTGTTAAAAAATGTTAAAAACTTCTATGTCCTCCTTCCCCAGGCTTTAGTTTATATTATACCAAATTCATCTCATTTGATTCAGCCGTCTTCCCATGAAGAAATTGTAGACAGACGGACAGAGAGAGTTATGCACGGGTATTTAAAAAAAAACTTAGGTATTTTTTAGTTTCGTTATCTTTGTAAATTAACTATCTAACAGACACAATGATTTACATTATTGGGACTGTTTTTGTTTGAAATTATATGGAAACTGGTATTTTCTGGAGGTGGTAAAACTGGCCATCCATAAAATAATGTTGTAATAATGCTATATTGCGACACCTCTGGAATGAGTGGGAAAAACCGAATCTCTCGCGGACGAAGTCGCGGGCAAATTGCTAGTAGATATATAGATATAGAAGATTGTTATTGCACGCAAGCACGTGACTTATAGTAGACAACGGACAAATTGAAGTGTTAATTAATTTTACTATTAGTCGTATTAGAGTGCTTTATATTGTTGCGTAGATCTCATTCGTCAAACAAGTTCCTAAGTCATCCTTTTTTTTCTCATAAAATTACTAAAACCCCTCCTGCTGTGGGTGGAACATTCAGACTCTTATAGACTAAAAGCCATCCATACTCCATACTTTACGTTCCAGGGTCACGGTAACTCTTCAGAACAGAACAGTAGCCTGTAGCCATGATAAGTATGTCATCCTCACAGCATCTCTGAGAATCAGAAACCATCTCTCTCTCTCTAGCTGAAAATTTGTTATAAGTTATAAAACATCTGCCAATAGGTATGCATATAGGTCGGGATATACAGGAAGATTAAACCATCATTCTGCCCATTCATGATGTGCTATCATTTGAACAACTTATACCTATGTAAATAGGATGAAGATTGAGTGATACGAGTATCTAA
This sequence comes from Pyrrhia umbra, assembly GCA_963891755.1. NCBI lineage: Eukaryota > Metazoa > Arthropoda > Insecta > Lepidoptera > Noctuidae > Pyrrhia > Pyrrhia umbra. Next base: position 9,082,208 of record OY982924.1, read on the forward strand.
CTATACTATAGACCAATCTTTGCAGATTTTCGTTAATTACAGTTCACAATTCCAATTAGCATAATAAGTCCAATTACAAGAGTTTCGCTGTTCCATTAAACATTAGTGTTGTCAGAAAAGTTTTTAATTCCCCTAAATTTAGGGTACAAACCGTCGCATCCGGGGTCTGTCATAACAAATGTTTATGCTGCATATTTTGGTTACGGATTAATCCGGGGGACCCTTTATGTAACGATGTCCATCCGTAGTCTGGATTATCGCCGGAATTACTGGAATAGCTCTAGAAAGGGAGTTTAGTTTATACGTCTATTTTAATACATCTAGCCGGCATAATGTTAGGATTATTATTAACTAGCAATTTGCCCGCGACTTCGTCCGCGAGAGATTCGGTTTTTCCCACTCATTCCAGAGGTGTCGCAATATAGCATTATTACAACATTATTTTATGGATGGCCAGTTTTACCACCTCCAGAAAATACCAGTTTCCATATAATTTCAAACAAAAACAGTCCCAATAATGTAAATCATTGTGTCTGTTAGATAGTTAATTTACAAAGATAACGAAACTAAAAAATACCTAAGTTTTTTTTTAAATACCCGTGCATAACTCTCTCTGTCCGTCTGTCTACAATTTCTTCATGGGAAGACGGCTGAATCAAATGAGATGAATTTGGTATAATATAAACTAAAGCCTGGGGAAGGAGGACATAGAAGTTTTTAACATTTTTTAACAATACGAACATGCCTGCTTATGTTCGTATTGTTTAAATGTAACATATGACTACTTAAACTATTTTGTATACCTTCTGGCGGAATGTTGTATGGACCAATATTTACTTATAAAAAATTTAAGTATATAACTATAACCCTATGTTCACAAAATTAATAAATGAATTGAATTAAATTTATCCGGGTGCGTGTAGTAGACTTACAGACACAATCAACCGGCCACCTACATTTTTCAAGTTCAAGCAAAAGACGGAAAGGAATTGGAGGGTATTTTTGGTAGCTCGGGCCTCCGAATTGGAGTATTGAGAATCGAAAGAATGTACTGATCTCATACGACAGCAGAGTAACCTTAAAAGGTCCAGAAGGGCTTCAGCTTGTGTGTAGATGGTCACATGAGAGGTTCTCTCTAAATAATCATATGCGGAGACTGAGAGGCTCGTAGCTAATGAATAGCCATGCAAATCGATAAGTGGCCGTTTTCTAAACAAACCTATACATGCCTAGAGAGCACGTAAAGCTGTCAGTCCTGCGCCTGATCTTAGATTGGGGATACTTTCATTTTAAACACGTATTATACCCACATTTTTGAATGCGTCACTGGGTATCTTGAGGGAGTTCGAATGTAAACTCTTTCAAGACCAGCACGCAGTTTGAAACAATCTTTAACAACAGATATTGGCTAGAATGCCAGCACCAACCACTATAAGGGAGCTGAAGACAGCTGTGTTAGACGAATGGTAAGATATCCCTTAATAAGGTATTGAAGACATCATTGGTGGATTTACAAACAGAAGAACCACAGGAGGTAATAAACTCGTTACGAAAAGTGGAAAAAGTTAGGTGAACATGTTATTTTTTGAAAATACCAGTGTGTCTAAACATTAAAACAGGCGGTTGATGACGACAAATTACGAAAAAGAAGTAGGTGGCAAAAATGCACCTTTTTAACAGTAACTTAGTGTAGTGTCGTAGACACCATTTCTAGAGCGATGTTATAGCAGAAAATAAAATTAATTTTCTCTTTGAAATGCTTTGTAAGCCGGTTGTATTTTTTTGTGAAAAGTTTGTGCATTGAACCCTAAAATTCGCATGAATATAATAGGTCCGGTCAATATAATCTGGAAAAAGATTGTTTACTTTTTTAGGTATATGATTTCATAATGATAATTGGAATACCCTAATTACCCTGTCGAACGTCTTCGAAAAAATTACGTCAGATACAATTCACATCAAAGGGTACAACGGCGATGTTATCGCTAACAGCTTTATTTATTTTAGACGCAAACAAAAAGCGCGACATTATTTTCGGCCTATTTATTGTCCCACTACAGTGCCATGGCCTAATTTTACAGTGATTTTTAAGGCGGAAGGAATAGTACATATTAGTATATTAGCCACATAGGCAAATATATTTTCGAGGTGTCCACTCTCATCATCTGCCTAGCCTTTTCCCAACTATGTTGGGGTCGGCTTCCAGTCTAAACCGGATGCAGCTGAGTACCAGTGTTTTACATGGAGCGACTGCCTATCTGACCTCCACAACCCAGTTACTGGGTAACACGGTACCCCTTGGTAAGACTGGTTGTCAGACTTTCTGGTTTCTGACTACCCGTAACGACTGTCAAAGATGTACAAATGACAACCGGGACCAACAGCTTAACGTGCTTTCCGAGGCACGGAGGAGTCTCGCTATGACAAAGATGGTCACCCATCCACGGACCGACCGCGCCAAGCGCAGCTTAACCTTTGATCGGTCGAACCGTGCGGCTGTTACTTAGCCACGAGCTCTTCGAGGTGTCCACCAATGCCAAAAAAAAACCTTGACTTTCCAGGGAAAGTAACATAAGATTAGGGAAAGTCAGGACTTTCTTTGATCACTCTACCACATTTCCCTGACAAAATATTGTCGTCTTATAGGGCTAACATTATGTAATTTTCTCGTTTTAAACCAGATTATGAATGTATTAATACTTTGCACTTTTGAAGTCAAAGTCTAGACCATGTGTACGTGCACTAAGTAAGGAGAAGATATCTAATTTATTTTTAGAGTCAAAAACCCTAAATAGTAAGCTTAGGAAATATCAGGGAAATATGAATCAAATCGCGAGCGAAGTGAGCCGCGATTTTTTTTTTAGAAATGTGAGGAACAAAAATTCTTTGATATCATGTTTTTATATCATGACTCTCCCTTTTTTCATGAATTTTGACTAATATAATATTTTTTCCCCTACAATCCCTGACATTCCCTGATCACCTATTGCTTCCTTAATTTTCCAGCTAGTGGATACCCTGGATTTTGAGTGACCCAAGGGCTGCTTTTATCTTGACCAAAGACCTTGCCATCCAACGTGGCAATTCTGCCAGCCAAGAGGCTGGCAGAATTGCCACGTTTCGCTTCCAGTTGACAGTGATGAGAAGGAATTATTTGACGCCACATTTTAGTTACATTTTGATTTTAAATTATATTAATTTGTGGTTTCTATTTTCATGTTTCGTATTGTAAATAATGTAAATACTTATGATTTGAAAGCGCTTACTTTTAACTTGTAACTGTTTCTAATGGTTATTTATTTATTATTCAAGAGAAAAATGATTGTGAAATCAACCAAAAAAAAAAGAAAAATATAATTCCCCCAAACGCAAAAAAAAGCATGCGGGATTCGAACTCGAATCAACCGACTCGCATGGTCTTTAATTTAATACAGGCTACACTGTTCCTTGACATTTTAGTTAAAATTGACGTTCTCATACAACGTTCAATTCAAAATTCTACTATTCTACCAAATACTTTCTTGAAGAGAAAAATATTGATAATTCCCCCAAACGCAAAAAAAAGCATGCGGGATTCGAACTCGAATCAACCGACTCGCATGGTCTTTAATTTAATACAGGCTACACTGTTCCTTGACATTTTAGTTAAAATTGACGTTCTCATACAACGTTCAATTCAAAATTTTACTATTCTACCAAATACTTTCTTGAAGAGAAAAATATTGTTATAAAGTATAATAAATATTAAGATATATGTTGACTATAAAATTATTTGTACACCAATTCAGTAGAATATGATACTATATAATATTATCACTACCTTTTGTACTATATTCTAACAATTCTTTCGTGTTTTCAAATTCAGTTACTGCTTATCTTTTTTAGGAATCAGCGTGATAATTTTCATTTCAACAATTGTAATAATACCAAAAATCCATAATTACTAAAAATTAATAGGCCATCCCATTACAAAATAATTAACAATGCCTAAATACGCTAAATATTATGGGGAATGGGCAGTGGCCCATTCCCCATAATATTTAGCGTAATGATTTATAGCCTAAAGCCTGACCCGGTTTATAACCAACATTTTTGGTGAATTTCAAGTAATTCTGTTCAGTAGTTTTGGCGTGAAGCTCAAACAGATAAACACACAAACAGACAAACAGACAAAAATTCTAAAAATCATATTTTTGGATTCAGCATCGTTTACTGATCACACAGAGACCACTTTAAAAAAAATATATTCAATGTACAGATTTTCTACCATTACAATTTTATTATATGTATAGATACTTATAATAAATCTGTAGAGAGGTCAATTCTGTACATGAAATATATTTCCAAAATAACTATCAGGGGGTGATTAGGGATCGATACTGATGCCAAAAATGCAAACAGTAAAATTTTTGTCTGTCTGTCTGTCTGTCTGTATAAACTCTATAGAAACAAAAACTACTCGACGGATTTTAACGAAACTTGGTACAATTATTTGTCATACTCCTGAGATGGGACAATCAATAGGAGCACAGCAGTGAAGGGAAATGTTGTCATTTTGTTTAAACGCGCTAATCTCAGGAACCGCTGATCCGATTTAAATAATTCTTTCAGTGTGTCCCTTCACTGCTGTGCTCCTATTGATTGTAGCGTGATGAAAAGTATACTATAACCATCTCAGGAGTATGACAAATAATTGTACCAAGTTTCGTTAAAATCCGTCGAGTAGTTTTTGTTTCTATAGAGTTTATACAGACAGACAGACAGACAGACAAAAATTTTAGTGATTGTATTTTTGGCATCAGTATCGATCCCTAATCACCCCCTGACAGTTATTTTGGAAATATATCTTATGTACAGAATTGACCTCTCTACAGATTTATTATAAGTATAGATATAAATCTGAATGTTAGTTAATAACTCAATGTACTTCTCTATTCTGATTTACCTAATTATGTTTTTCTTAATAAACGAAGCTATCTTATCAGATAACGTAAAAAGTGCCTATGAAAATAATGCGAATAATAAGTAATAGTAGTAATAAATAATTACATATGCGTCAAACGAAAAATGTCGTCAAAGTAGGAAGTACAAAGCTCAGCCTTTTTTAATTAGTCCATCTATAGTTTTGACGTAAACAGTGAGTAAATGTTGCCAGAATAGGTAGCACCATCCCTTGCACAAATAAAAACTGACATCGCATTTTTTGTATTTTTTATGATATGAGAAAACCCAAATAGACGATGTTGTTACCACAATTGACGAATAAAAAAAATACTGTTACCCAGAAATGTGATGACTGTCTGCAAGCGGCAAATTGAAGATTCAATTGGTTTACGAAATACTACCCACACCCAAAAAAAACGTGATAAATCTTATAGGATTTGACTAATTCATCCAATGATTTTACAAACGACACGCTAGGAATTATAACATGACTTAGCAAAGAGGAAATTTATGTTGGTTTTATGCGGTTAGTACATACATAATTTATTCCTGTATGTGTATAGATTATAACCCTTATAAGCGAATTTGAAACTTCATTTATGTCTTTCGGCCAATGGTAATCTCATAATAGGTATTTGAAAAAAAAAGATGATTCCCATAGGAAAGCGAAATGTTACGGAGAATATCCCTTTTGAAAAATGCAGAAATATTAACACATCCAGAAATCTTATTATCGAATGCAAGGGTCATGCCTAGCAGTAAAAACTTTTTTTTTTCATATTCTTTTATATAGACTACATATTGTGCAAACCTTTGAGCTAGATTTACATCAGTATTTTCTTTTTCTATTATTTTAAAAATAGATAAGATAGGAATAACTGAAGACCACAATAATTCATACAAAGCCCCAAAGGTCCGTCTCCCTCAATTTTACAGCACATTAAACAGTAATAACGACTGAAGATAAATGGAACAAATGTGGACATAGCAAGGTAGGATCAGTGGGATGAGCTCAAATTACTGTCCCAAAAAACCTTTCTGCTATCCTATAGAAATCCTTTTAGTCGTATCTGGTGGGAGTTAGAATGTAACTGGTGCAAAGAGTTTAAAAAGAAAATGTGTAGCTACAAATGTTCTACCGAAGGGATCTTTAAAATCCGCACGAACATTAGACAGGGCGTTTATTAGTTTGTTTACAAGAAAAAATGGTGTTTGTAAAAGTAAAACAGACCACTACTGATTTATACACGATCATACAAGCGCGTATAAAAACAAGGTTAAATATCAAAAGCGTTCGAGAAAATATTACTCAAGTGTTTACTTTGAACGTTGTTTACTAAACGATAGGTTAACTGACGTTTAACAGAAACCCGTTTTGGATTATGCTGGAAATACTGTGCATCCTATTACTTCATAATGTAGGTGAAGTGCTCTTGTATTAGTGCATTTAATAGAAACAAATACTTAATAATAATATGCGCTGTTGATGTTGAAAAGTGGAGGACATTGTTGAGCACTGTACAGTTAGTAACAGAAAAATCAAACCAAAAAGGCGAGGTTGCATTGGACTATATTTATACGAGTTGCCCGAAAAAGTCATGTTACTATGGCTGTAATATTTTCTTGAATCATGCGTGGTGACAAGACACGTAATCTGATTAGATGCAGTTTTTCATGAACACATTACCATCAAATTGATTGCGTAGGTTCGGCCGTCGACGATGAATTCATCGTCGTCATGGGGCGAACCTTTGGGTATTATTATTCTGGGGAATCTATTTTTAAGTCTATACCTACACCAAACGTACTGCGTGATTCAGTACCTAAATCAGCGGTCGTACCTATTGAAATATTTTACAACCATGATTCTTCTTTTGCGAGAGAGAAATGGAGCTATATAAATTGCATCGTTTTTTATCGATATAATCATTGTAGAATATTTGACATAATTATTTAAAATACACATTATATCTCGATTTTTGTCTGTACAAATAACAAAGTTTTGCTGCAAAGGGCTACGCCTACCTTTTTCACCACAATTTACGAAATTACAAAGACTGTATCTCTCAGTTCTTAAATCGATTAGTTCTACCTTGAGAATTTATATTGTATTTAAAATGCTAATCACCTAGAACGTTTCCTTGTTAGCTCCCGTCGGCAGTACCAAAGTACCACAATAGGAGATAACTTTGGTAATATCACGCTTATTTAGGAAGATAATGTGCTCATTATGATAATTCTAAGCGAGTCTTTCATGCGATACTGCTGTGTTTGTGTGTGTTTACGTTCATTTGTCCCAAAAATGGATATGACAAAACCATTGACGTAATATTAATAATTGAGTTTTGTAAAATTTACATACATATATAAATACAGGCATGTATTCTCCAGAGAGGGTAGGCAAAGGTGTGCCTGTCTTTAACTAACATAAACCTCATTGCAGCCTGGGATTTTGAAGTGTTTGAGCTTTTCACTTGACCAACGAGGCACATATTTTTTCAGACGCTTACTGATAGGTATTAGAAATGCGAAAGTAACTTGATGATTTAGATGAAGCGAGATTGAAACCTGAGAAAGGACAATGTGTAGTTTTTATCCTGGTACGTGAAATAATATCAGGGTACGCGTGAAACCGTGGGAAACAGCTAATATTTTACTAAATTATTAGGTATATTGTTTTATATTTAATAGTAAAAAAAAGAAATTGACTATACTATAACTATATAAAGCCTTAGGTCCCGTTTGGAATTAATTTACTCAATACACATTTACAATCCAGGAGAATTTCAAGTAAATCAAAGTCTAGTTCTGATCTGATGTCTCACTCGAGTAAAAAATATTTACTGACAATCTTCCTGTGGTGCGGTGAATTATTTTTAGTCTTTTGTAAGACAGAACAGCTGTCGAGCGCTCGGAATACCTCAAAAGTAAAACCAGATTATTGAAATGAAAAAGTAACGTTTCATGACTGACGAGTGTATAAAAAGCACGTACTCCCTTATTCATAATACACATGTGTGTGTCTTATTAGCATCTTTTAGCAATTGAACGTGTAAGTGTAAAATTTTAACTCATAATTTATTTAATAGGTAATCTGTACAAAATTAATTGAGTGATCTGAAACAATAATAAATAATTGTGAAATTCCGGCATTGTATACTGTAATAGCTGACTATAGTAGCACAAATATGTTTGACAATGATACAACTTATAATATCTATATTCGCAATAAATCATTGAATTGAATTTAATTGTCAAACTTCATTTTAATTTGACAAGGATAAAATAGTTTGATAGCTTAAATAAGGTTTAGTAAGTGAATAGATTTATTATGAACTAGCTTCTGCTAGCGACTTCGTCCGCGTGGAATAGTGGTGCTCCGCTCCTATTAGTCTTAGCGTGATGATATATAGCCTAATGCCTTCCTCGATAAATGGACTATCTAACACTGAAAGAATTTTTGAAATCGGACCAGCGGTTCCTGAGATTAGCGCGTTTAAACAAAATTACAACATTTCCCTTCACTGCTCTGCTCCTATTGATTGTAGCGTGAAGAAAAGTATACTATAACCATCTCAGGAGTATGACAAATAATTGTACCAAGTTTCGTTAAAATCCGTCTAGTAGTTTTTGTTTCTATAGAGTTTATACAGACAGACAGACAGACAGACAGACAGACGGACAGACAGACAGACAGACAAAAATTTTACTGATTGCATTTTTGGCATCAGTATCGATCCCTAATCACCCCCTGATAGTTATTTTGGAAATATATTTCATGCACAGAATTGACCTCGCTACAGATTTATTATAAGTATAGATAGATAGAAGATATAGATAAGGGTACTACCTTAGCGTCCATTTCTGCCATCATTTTATTGTTGTTAAACATCTCGCTTCTTATGGGTTTTCTTTATCTTATTTATCTATATATTTTCCGAATCCATGACTGATAGTTTGTTACCTTAATAGTTAATATCGATTTCATTTGATTAAAGTTCGGATAGAACACAGCAACGTTGCTTTTCAGAGACCGCCGGAAGCGACATTGCTGTTGACCCATAAAAATATTTTTTACCGATATATTCAAATAAATACCAACTGTGTGTACCAGCAATCGCAAATATTTCAAAATATACTATTTATTTTGTGTCAGAATAAAACCAGCTGTTTCAATAATATCGATGAATCGATGATGAATTATCTCTACCTACATCTTATTCCTGTACAGTATTATGTAGGCCTTGGATATTAATAATATATACATAATTTATTACCTCCGGTCATTCGACCTCCTGTTTCCAATTTGGATTTATACCTACTGGAGTATATTGCCGGCGAAAACGACGTAACCAAGCAAGTAAAAGCAAATAACAAGTTCCATTGAGACACATTGTACTTTGTACCGTGACCCTTTTGCCTGTAAATAAGTTCAAAGTTGCTCACAGACATTCAGTCATCAGCGATTAGCAAGTTTACGTCATCTACAATGATGTATTGTAATTTTATTCTTCGTACAATCGACGTCAGTTTTATTCGAACTAATCATTGATTATATAAAACGGATAAGGTTCAGGTGTACGCGTCAGAAGTCATCCTTTTATCTTGACCGGAAGATGCCAATCACTTATGGCATTTTTGTTTCAAGAAACTAATTCACCACGTGTTCATGGAAATGTGACACGGACATAAAGGTGCGGGGTCATTTCCGCGCATTCATTTACACAGACACGCTGAATTTGACTTCTTGATTATTATTTACTACCCACTGCACCTAATATATGAATACAACACAATACTAGCCGACAAAATCGAGTATAATCATTTGGTGTAGTGACGGACAAGCTGACGTAAGACAAGAGTCTTTGGCCCCAACCTCCGCGGTAGCGGAATGGCCGCTTGCTATTCGTTTTTGGCATCAGAAAAGTTATAAGGTGCATTCGGCTAATTCCGAAAATCGGGTTATTCCAATAATCACTAATTTCGACCAAACACGCCAATATTCGTTGTTCTGGCAACACTTACCTAGCCGCCATGTTCATCTGCACCCCCGCTTCAGTTGCCAGCGGTCGCTGCGAGCGAGTATACGTGTGCCACACGTTAGATTGATCGGCAAGAGCAATTTCGCGCCTTTTTTCCATTATCGGAATTAAACGAACTTGGATTACTACATTATTTGGTAAGTTATTGATTTCGTTGTTTTTGATTTGCATAGATTTTTGTTTTTTCGTATTGTTGAATAAGTGCAGTACTCTGTGGCTCAAGTTTTTATATTTTTTCGGAATTAACCGGTGCGGGTAAATCTGTAATAATAAATAGTTCGGAATTATCCGAAGTCTGTTTTCCATACAAACAGTCAGTGGTTCTCAATCTCAACATTCAATTTCATTTGGTAGTTACGGAGCCCACTTACTTTTGTCACTTTATTGTAACGAATATTTTATTTTATATTACTTACTGTTTTTATTTCAGGTACCTACTTCTAATCTGATATTCTATATATATTCCTCGATGTGATGAGTAAGTAATATAACTATTTATTTTTTAAATGCTGTCTGTCTGTATGTTAATTAATCACGCCTAAACTACTGAACCGATTTAGATGAAATTTGGTGTGGAGTTACCTTGAACCCTGGGGATGGACATAGTCTACCATTTATCTTACTGCTGGGTATGCGCCTGATAACGTGTAGTCCACGTGGGCGAAGCAACGGGCGGAGAGCTAGTAAATTATAAATGCAATAGTAACTCTGTCTGTTACGCTTTCACCTAAACGGCTGAACCGATTTGTTAGAAATAAAGAGACCAACCATATATCAGATTATTTATTAGCTGTTGTTTTGACCCTCTTATATATTTGAAATTGTTTCAGAAATATTATATTAATTGCCCTGCACTTACAAAAAAAAGAAAATACCTCAGTATACGGAAGAAGTCATACCCAAAGACAAATACGACCCAGTGGCTTACCGACGATACGAAGATCAAAAAGTCACGTCTAGTCTCCAAGCTCATGTAAGTCTCAACACTCCGAAATCACTAACAGGACAGTGTGTTGACTTTTACAACATGAAATGCCAACTCGCTGAAACACTAAACGTTGTTGACCAAGGGACCACAACAAAAAATGTGAAGTTGTTGTCTGCTTTGTCAAAAAATGACGAAGAAACGCAGTCTTTTGTAACGAACCAGACATCGACGTTGCCGAAGTGCTTACGCTTACCATGTGACAACATTCAGCGCCAAGAAAAAAAGACACCTAAAATAAATATAACATCGAACATAAAAGTAGATTTCGAAGAGCTTTTGCTTGCAAAAATAAGACAGGATAAAAGAGAAAATACAACTGCAAAAAAAAAAACGAGTGGCGAAAGGTGCTGAAGTTATTACAGCAGCAACTTTGATAGCTAAAAAAAATGAGGAAGAAAGTAAAAAACTAAATATTACTGAAGATTTATCACAAACTCGAAATTCAAAGGGCAAAAGAAAAATAAACAGCAAGGACAAAAAGCCAGGGCTGTCAGGAGTGAAAACGATTAAAAATAATAAAAACAACAAAAAAACACCAAAGCCGAGAGATTTGAGCAGTTCCACGACTAGTGTTTCAGACATAATGAGTATACACAGCGAAACAGAATTTGCTTATAGTTACTTTGAAAGCGTTGCTGATGAGCTTTGGAATGAAGGGGATATTGAACAAAGCGCCGAAGAAGTAAACTTACATGAACAAAGTCCTTGCAAACAGGCAAAAATGTGTATAAAATTCGATGAAGAAACAATATTGAGTAATGAGAGTTTAAATACACCTAAAAGAAAAGGAAAGGGCAAAGGCAAAGGAAAGAAGACAAGGACGGGAAAAGAAAATAATTATTTAGCTGAAGAAAATATAAAGACTAGTATTGATAATATGGATGATAGTACATACTAGCAAAATGGAAAATACTAAACTGAAAAAGACTGAAGAAGCAACAGACAAAGAAATAGTTATAAATAAAAGAGTATGTGATATTGTAAGTGACGACGCAGAATGTGAAAGTGGCGGTTAATTATTTTCAAGATTTATCTGATACTTTTGTATAAGAGAGGCTCATTTTGTTTTTTGTGTTATTATTTGGATTGCTATTATGTTATAAAAATGCGGGTATTCTGCTTTGAAGGCCCATTTTTTAAGACTGAATAAATAAAGTTCTAGCCTTGACTCATTCATTTTTATTTCAAATCGTCACGTAGGAAAATAGTTGAGAACCTCTGACTTTTTGTCGGGTAATTCCGAAATATAAGTATCAAGTAATTAAGTTTTGGCTACTCAGAGCCTGGTATCGAGGAAAAAACTTTGAGAGTGTAATTACGAATGAAAACGGACCATGGACCTTATGCTCAAAACTAACAAAACCCTCTTTTGAAAATCTTTCGGAATTAGTCGAACATACTTCGGAATTACACTGGTGCAAATAAAAAATATATATATTTTTGAAACGTTGTATTTACTATTTGGGTCAATTTTCAGAATATACCTTACATTAAAGCTTTAGATTACATCATTCCAGATCCATTAACTTTAGTTTCGGAAACACAATATCAACCAAATTTTGAGTAGCCTATAAAAATAAAATGTAGTGTCAACTCGTCTAAAAACCTTTCGTAATTACCCGAATGCACCTTACAATTTTCAAAGGAGGATAAGAAGTGATATCTTTAAAGTGAGACAAAACGTTATGATTGGATTAGATTTGTGTTAACAAAATTTGTACAAAGTTGTGATGAGAGAGAGATGAATGTATGCATGTACCTATGACTGTTTGTTACTCTTTCACGCAAAAACTACTTAATGCATTTGGATAAATTTTTGAAAACACTGACTTATTCAAGCCATTCGTTAAATAAACTTATATTAGTTGTCAAACTGTTTTGTCTTTATCTGTCATGTCAAAATGAAGTTTGAAGGAAAGGGACAAAATAGGCGTTTTTATAAATATGGGGGATAGTTTATAAATTGTTAAAGCAAATCATAATTTATCATATAAATATGGATGTGAGTTTGTTTGTTTGTTATGCTTTCATGCTGAAACGAATCCTGGAGTCGGTTAGTCTATTTTTTATGTGGGTGCTTGAAGTAATTACCTACTTTAAGGCGAAGGTGAAACCGCAGGAATCAGCTTGTTTACAAATACAATCTTATTTCAGTCTAGTGTAGATACGTCGACGATGACGACGACGATACGTTTAATGCTATAAGTTTATTTTAGGAATAACCACTAGGATGGAGACCGAATTTCTACTGAAATATTAGTTCAATGACCATTCCATTAATGTGTTATTGCGTACATTATCAAACATATAATGGCACGGAAGTTGATGGACTGCCAAGGGAATGGCATTCATTACTATTTTTACTTGATAATAGTTCTGTGTACGATCACATACGAAACGAAAAGAAACGATGATGTACTAAATAAAAAAATGAAAAAAGTTTATTATTGTAACATTTTAACTACATCAGTTTAATCAAGCTAGAGTAAATAATTGAATTTACTACGTATTATGTGACTAGAAAATACATAAACGATGGCCTTTAATTAATCATTTGGAAGCAGAAAGATTTTGAAGAAAATTCGCGTATAAATAAAGGTACTCGTATATGTAAGGAAAATGTCGGCTATTGTGTAAATGTTTTAAGCTGATAATGAAAACTCACTAAAATCATAAACCAGTATTCACATAGGTACGTTAATCATCGTTATTAAGTAATTAAGAGTGTCGATGTTTCACTTGGAATTTCAGAATATCGGTCATTCAATAACAGGAACTGTGACTTGATCACATATTTTTTGGGGGGCCCGTCAACTATACTGATAAGTCTTTTAGGCACGGGTGCAACACAAACGCGCCGTTGAAATGGGACTCATGACTCATCCTTATCGGTTGGCCACGCATGCCCCGCGATGGCCAAGAGTCCACGGCTCCCGATGTCCGGGGCGTCTTCTGCGGCGATTGGGGCAGGTCTGTCTCTCTCTTACGATTCCCGCTCTACTGCTTCTACAGCACGACTGCTTTGCAGAAGGGAAATTGGTGGCCTTAGGGTTGTTTAATGTTCCCGATTTTTTGTTAATGTATTCATTATATCAAATATGTGTGTTAGGAATGGTGGGAGCTATTTATATCTGTTATTTCCAAATCGGCAAAAAATCCAATAGTAACATTAAAATCGGAAAAAAAATATTGTTTATTGATTTTGATCATGTAAACATAATTTAGGAGACCTTTATTCTTATTCTGAACAGTATAATAATAGTAGTCAGTTGTTGTCCCTGGACATATTTTTTACCTCCATGAATTTCGAGTAGAATTATGGAATAAGTATATTTATTTAGGTTGAGTTTTTTTGGGTGTTCGCACATTACTGACTAATCCAGTTAAGTAAATAACGTTTTTGTGAGATCGTTAAAGTGATAACACTGTTAGCTTATTGACTAGAGGCGTACCTTATCAATCCTTATCCTAGGAAATTCCAAGTTTTAGTATTCTTATTTTATGTCTGACTCAGCCTAAAACCCTCGTAATATATATTCTCTCAGCGAATACTCCTGCGCCAGTCACTGCCACGGTCGCGTAAGCAGCGCCAGTCTTTAGTGTAACCTCACGCAGACAACACGCGTAACAATATAAACAAATAATTATCAAATTAAAACGGTCGCATTTCAATTGACTTTAATAGTGTTGTGTTGTGTGACGTAATAACAAACCTGTTTTAGTTTTGCCTGCTATTTAAATAAGGTGCGTATTTATTTACGTTGGTTTAGACAGTTGTGAAATTGATGACAGCAAAATTGGTTATAAAGGAGGTAGTCAGTAGTTAGTAGTACAGTTTCTTATGGGAAAAGGACACGCAGTGAAATATTTGAACCAGAGACAGTTTCCGTGTACAGAAATAACTGTTACAAAACTGCCGGCGTGTTACTGTTCAATTGTTTGCTTACCATCTATTTAGCTTCACATAACCACAGAAAACTTGTTAAATTCAAATGCTATTAGAAATCAATAGTTAACAAGATATAGATCCTTATCCTAATGGTTTTTAAGTAATAAAATATTAATTAATAATACTAGTAAAAGACTATTAGGTAACTACTATAATTTATCAATTAAGTTGAAACTTTTAAGTTAGTAATGAGGAAGGTACTTTTAATTTCTTTTTGGCTTCAACCAGTAAGAAGGAAGCTACTGCAGGAGATTCTCGGATTTAATTGTATAAAACTGTTAACGCCGAGGCAATCAAGATCATAAACCGGCTTTTATATAAGAATTCACAACTTGACGACACATACCAAATGTCAACTGTGCTATTTTTAGCATTAAATTAAAATTCAATTAAGCTTTGACGCGATGAATATGTTCTAAACATTAGACAGTCCCTACTTCTGGCTCTCGTCATCTAGAAAAACATGTGATCCGTTTAACAAAACATTCTGTACAAACAACCTTTTCGTATTGACAAACAACTCTGTGGCTAGTCGACTGAGGGAGGCTTAAATTTATTTCGTAACACTAACATAATAGCCAGCAACACACAGTTTATCTACTGTACTTAAAAAAACTGCATCAATAAATTAAGTCGACGTTTCCGCGTTCAAGTTGAAGGCGATTGAGTTATTTTTTTTTATTTTCTTACAGATGAATACGCTAACTCTATTATTCGGCGTGATACTTTGCATGGTTTTGGTCAACGCCAGACACTTAGAGGATATAAACGACCCAGATTCGCTATCACCAGACAAAAATGATGGTATCCGGAAGCACGGAGCGGACTCGACTCGGCATCGGCGGAGAAGGTGGCAAATGAACTATGGTTATGATTACCCACAGCTTCCACCCACACATTCTTATTATCCAGAGAGAAGGGATTATGATCGTAATCAACAAGATCTCTTACCACAGATAGTGAAACTACTTGAAGAGATTTCTGCTTACGTCAAAAGACCTCAGCCGCCGCCAGTACCACAGCCTATCTACATTCCTTACCCTGTACCATATCCTGTCCCTCAGTATACTTCTTGCTCAGATAATGCAACGAAGAAACCTTCTGTCCACACTAGATTCCCTGAGATGGAAGACACGAACCAAAATTGGGGATTTGTTACTTCTAAAGACGATGATACCGATGATTTAAATGAATTCAGACCGATATCCTTCGATCCGATTAGACCGATACGACCAATGAAGAGACCTGCACCCAAAGTTGAACACGGCAGCACTCAGGAAGATGTAAGTAGTCATCCGTACTATACGTAAACAATCATAGGTAGGTAATTACGTTCAGTCGTTATCGAGTCTAATCAAACATAATTTTATTGGCATTGTTTGAAGACCACTCCGAATTCATTAACATTTCCTTGACTAGACCTTCAATGATGCTAAACAAATACCTATTTAGGTGGCTTGTTATTCTCAAGATTTCCATGTTTTTTTATGAAATTCATCGAACACGCGACGTAATTCCTGTAACAGCCCTTATTTCAAACATCTCTCATGTTGTAAAAGATATAAATAACAGTTTTTAAAACAAACTTCATTGTTATTATCAGCAGTGAAGCAGTAAACGTCTGCTATCCAGTTATTTGCGCATTACTTGTTCCACTTTCTGATTTCGTGCGCACAAGCCGGCAATTCCTTCAGATGACAACATATCAATGTCGCCTTTAATATTGTTTTTTTTTCTAGAACCAACCGTCTACTCAGGCCCCGCACTTGAACGATGAACCTGGGACCTTAAGGACGCTGAACAAGTGCAATTCTGCTATTCTGTCGTGTTGTGCTGATGAGAAGGCACAACAGAGACAGTGCTTCAATAGGTTTGGGTGTGGTGCCTCATATGACAGTGGTAACATCTGTAGTGACGACTCAATATCAGCTGCGCTGGATGCCTTCAGGGTAGCTTACTCGCCCGTGCAATGATTCCAAACTATATAATGGATGTATTGTGAACCACATCCGTGGTGCTTATGTTAACATGTTGTACTTTAACTATATAATTGTTTATATTAACTACCAAAGCCTATGATGTGTAAACCATGTGAAATATTAGTACATTGCTGCTATACAAATTTTACCCTTTGGGCAATAATTGTGCAAAATATCCCAGGGCTTGTGATTTTCGTAAAATGTTACTATTATTTTATTATAAGTTAATCTATATCACAATTTGAGGTCCGTTTATAAAGTTGGTGTGTTCAAGTGTAACCTCGGTCAAGTCTGGAAGTTGGACAGTTTAGTTTCAATTAAAATTGAATGAAACAACATTGTAATTATACACTTACATCAGAACATAAGAATTTAAACTGACTTTGTCTATGAATTTCTGAATAGATAATTAACCAGAGACCGATTAGATTGTTGTTATCAATATTTTTTTATTTTATAAGAACAGTAACAAACCACCTATAAACAATAGTTATTATAATCTGATCATGATTTTAAAGTAGAAAAAAATATTAGTATTTTTTATACTAAATGAAAATATTTCTTCGATGCCATATTGAATGTCGTTCCTTGAGCTTGTTTAAATAAACATAATTAAAATTAGGAGACTGTTGCGCATTGAACTGTTTAGAAATTCTTAATAAAAAGCTGCATCATTGTTTATATAGGACCATATTATGTAAAAAATGTAACAGAAAATCTAAGTAGTTATGTAGTTCCTACACTTAATTCCTTATAATTGGTGAATGGTACCATGAAACAGTATTATATAATATAGTAGAATATATACGTATTCTTTTAACGTATCTAATATTAAGCACAAACGAGATTCCAATAGTCAGTTTAGTGTTTAACAGTCTATCAGCATTTATGTAAGTTGCTTAAGATAAGTTGAGAATAATATGTTAATCTATTTTTATTGGCAGCTTAGCAATCGAATAAGTGTTTCCTAGTCTGTATTTTAGAATTAGTGTGTCTTAGTAAAAAATAAAAGACAAGTAAAGAAATATTGTCGTGTTATTAAACAAAGTTATTACGGATCACAAGAAAAACCGCGATTGAAATTGTGTGGTCGTCCTCATCTTTTATTAATAATTAATGCTTCGTCGTGAATGATAGACGGATCAACGTACACTCTAAACCGCTGATCGTAGAGACCTGAAACTTGGAGGGTGTGTTCTTTGTGTTCTTTCGTAAGCATCCTATAAGAAAGAAATTCCAAAATTCTACCCCTAAGAGGATGAAAAAGGGGGCAAAGTTTGTACGAAAGTGACAATTTTAATTTGAATTCGTATAAACCAAAGGAAAGCTAGTCATCAATAAAATTTAAAGATTAGAATTGATTGGATGACCGACACAGATGCTAACGTCCTCTCTTTATGTCGTACTTTGGACTATGGCTAGATGTTATTATTAAATGAGTACATATTACAGCCATATTTTGCTAGTCATTCGTATGGAAAATGTGTGTGTGTGTGTGTGGATGGGTGGGTCTGTATGTGTGCCAGGAATCCCTCTAGGGAAAACCCAATAACACTCTCGGAATCGAAAATCGTACTCAGGATAGCATTCTCAGTGTAGTCGCAGTCAACGGTAACAGGTTACTTTTTGTCTGCACGTTTAGTTAATAAGTATATTACATCTGCACCAATCAAGTGCTTTAGCGAGTTTTTTGACAGTTGAAGTTAAACATTAGCAACAACTATATAAATGCGAAAGTTTGTGTGTATGTGACCCAGTGATGAAATGGGACACAAATTTTAAATAGTAAATAATATATTTTTCGATAGTGACGATTTGGGATTTGATGTATGGTAAATTTTTTTAGTGACGAAGTGGAACCGTGACGAAATGGGACTAACTCTTGTTACTCTTTTTAGGAAACACTCCCAATATATTTGGATGGGTACACATATAGGACACATATAACCTGGATTAATATATAGGATTCCTTTTATCCGGGAGCGCGAAATAGTTCCTTCATGATGAGGGTGAAACCGCAGAAAACAACCAGTAAAATCATACAATATGAACATAATGCACTAGACTTGTATAAATTGATGATCACATTAGTTATTACTGTTCGATATAACAGTGCATCCTTTGATAATACAAACATGTACACAAGCGTCATTGTACCTGTGTCCTAAAAAGATAACGGTTAACTTTACTGCGTTGTTATCAGCAAGGCTTCGTACTAATACGGGTTGTATGTGATGACTACCATTTTTGATGAATCATAAATAATGGAGAAATATAGGTACTTAACTAGCTATTTCACTCACGTCCTTTTTTCCGTGTCAGACTCATACTGACTGAAACCCATCAATGTTCCTTCCTTTGTATTCCGGGGGCGCGGTGACTCTTTCGAATATCCCGCAGGCCCAGCAGTCTATGGCTATGGGGGAGGGCCCCGTCATCAATGCTGAGGCGCGTGTGGAACACGAACGCGCCATCGACACGAGCCTGGTTTCCCCCATGTCCTGTAGGATCTCCAGATCTTTTATGAAATTTGGTAAAGTGATAGATGGGATCATCTGTCTCCATACCAAATTTCACAAAAGAGGAAATATTTGTTTGTTTGTTTGTAGGGTTTTAACTCAAAAACTACTGGACCGATTTTAAAAATTCTTTCATCGTTAGAAAGCTACATCTTTACGAAGTGTCATAGGCTATATTTATTTCCAGAAATAATGAGGGATTCCTATTAAAACTTGAATAATGTAACCAAAGGTGTAAAAAAAATGTCCACGCGGGCGAAGCCGCTGTCGGAAAGCTAGTATTATATAAATCTGCGGGAGATATAATACAATATAGAAATAATTTTCACTGCACTATGTTATTCAATGAAGTCCATAACTTTCTTTATAAAATACTTGTAAGAGAGCAAAAATTCAATTAAATACTCATCGACAGACGGACAACATACCTACGTAATAAATATCATATTATTATAATTAGCTGTTATCTATCTACGCCTGTAGTTTACACCATAGTCTTGAACTCGAGTAATGACACAAAAGATTAGTTAATGATGTGTGACTGATTGCTTTACGAATTCGATGATAAAATTATTGAATTTAATTATACTCGATGTAAATATTTGACAACTAGTTCTTGTCTACCAATTCGTTTGCGTGCAATAAAACTTAGAACAAGCGAACAAACGTTTTATAAGGACAGTTTAAAGTTATGTTCTCATCTCATAAACCCGAATTATTTCGCATCACTCTTTAAGCAATATAACGGAGAGGTACATGTCAAAATTAACAGGTTTTTTTACAGTACAGCAACATTGTCTTAACACCAACACTTAAAAAAATGCCGCATTTTACTTAGGCCACGTCCGCACAGACAGACGGCTTGCTTAGCGCCTAGAGCTTAGTCAGTCACTTAGCGAGTAGTTAGTAAAACGAACGTTCTAAAATTTTCGCGACCGGCCGCACTGCGCGCTTGATGTCTAGCTTGTCGCCAAGCGTGTATCCAAGTAAACAAACGTGTTGGTTTTTTATCGGCAGACGCGAGGCATTTTTGAACAAAAAACATCAGTCATGTGACACCTCGTCAACGTGCCGACAAGCAAATGACCAACACACCTAGCGATCCACCACGCCAGCCACCTCTCAGTGCGGCCACCGTGTATCCTAGAAAGTAACCAGAATGCAAGCCACTAGGCTCTAGGCGCTAAACAAGCCGCCTTTCTGTGCGGACGTAGCCTTACTGCCCTCTCGATTACTACGGCAGTGTTAATATTATGGGAATCTGAAATATTAAAAATACTATGGTTCTATGCAACAGTGCAATCATGAATAATGATTTAAAATGCATATAATTATAACATTTTTTTATCCTTAGTCTCATAGTAAATGTACACAATCCATAAACATCAATTGCGACTATGTTGCATATAAGTTTCTATGTCTAAAGTAGATTTCTTTTTCTATGGTATGAGGTAAATTTATTCATTCAGTTTAATTAAATTTTTTGTATTATTATAAAATATCCAAATAATATCCAAAAAATATATTTTTAGGGTCAGCAAGCGGCTGCATATGTTTGCTCTTCGTCATATTTGGAAATGATGGTACCTGCCAGTTTTCTTCCCAGTCTCAACGCTGTAGATGTGTTTTTATTGCAATTCCATGGTATCCCGAAACAGGTTTCAGACCGGTTCATCGACCTAAAATGCCATGGTCGTCCATGGTAGAAAGTAGAATTTAAAATGTACCTATATAAGTTTACCTTCCCATTTTTTCTTAAGCAGTATTTATTGTCTTTGCGGGTAATCTATTGTTAAATTAAAGTTAATGGTGATGCAATTTTATTTATTTTCATACTAATTAAGAAATTTAGGGCCGAGTTCACGACACGACAGATGGTTATATAATCGGCGCTTTAAACGAAAACGTTTTTTAACCACGAGGTGGGAATTTTCGTGTTGTCAACTTCTTGTTCAACCCCGGCTTGGTAAGCGACCGTTTTAGGAATAAAAACCCAAATGATAGGTTATCCATCGTATGGTGGAAGTTTGAATTTATGCTAAACAGCTGTTTTCAGTTGATCGGACCGTTTTCTTGTCCGTGAACTTTAGCCTAAATGAACATTATTTAATTCCACGTTTACTGTTCGGTCGTAGTTGATAGATCTCAGAAGTCACATTCAGTCAGTCAGATCTAATTAACTACGTACCTACTACAAACTGAATAATAAATTGTGTAGTTAGGTACTTAATATCATTAATTAATTAGATTACTTACCACGTATAGAGCAATTAATGTGAGATAATGACATAATGTAATCTACTAGCTCTAAGAATACTACTCAGATGTTCAGATTTGAAATAGGTTATTATGATTAACTAATATTACAAGTGCAAATGAAAAGCGCGAGTTAGTTACGTTTCGAATCGTTTTACGTTGAATCGGTTTAGCCTTATACCTAGAGATAGATTAAAACCGGGTTCATGACGGAGTTCCCTCGGGATGCGGGTAAAACCGTGGAAAGCAGTTAGTGATAGATAAAAAGTTTTTTTTTCGTCAACTAAAGTCAACCTTTCCTATGGGAAAATCAGAGAACAGCTTGTATCGTAACTGTAATAACGAGTGATTCAATTCTATGGTGTTCCCATCGTTCATCAGTGTCATGCGGTATCCGCAATTAACTTTTGAACGGGTTTGCTATCTTTTTTGTTATGTGTCTCATCTCTTTCTGTGCCATGGTCAGCTGTTAGCTCGCCACTACTGTTTGACGCATGCATCATTTGAAGGTCATTTTGTCGCGTTAGTGACATCGATTTAATGATGATATTCTAGACCAGTTATATAATAATTCGTGTTATTTGTACTAAAAAAAAATCAGCCAAATGCATGTCGCCCGCGCGCGATAGAAGTCCGTAATTAGTCGATAACTCTAGTCGGTCGGTAAAGAATACTAAGCCGTATTCGTTTTCTTTTTAAGTTCGTTATATATCATACAACTGCACTTTTTATACAAATCTAGGGGCAGCCATTGGAAGTTAAAGGATCGATTATCCCTAATCGATCCTTTAACTTCGTGTGGCGATCGGTTATCACTATATCTCTGCGCATACGCCACGTTGTTAGATGATTTGGTGATTTACGCTAATTGCAACCTAAAAAAAAACCGGCCAAGTGCGTGTCGGGCCACGCGCAGTAGGGTTCCGTAGTAAGTCTTAGTTAGTCGACCATAACTCTGTAAACGGTTAAGCCTACTTAGCCGTGATAGTTTTCCTTGTAATTTCATTACATGTGCTACGTCTGTGATTTTTTTCACATTTCTAGGTACAGCCATTCAAAAGTTAGAGGTAACTAGATTCGAACAAAAATTTTCACTTAAAATCTAGATATTTCGCAAATGGCTCGCTTAACCGAAAAATGGCCTTGACACACCCATAATATTTTTAGAAGACCTATCTAACAATACCCCACACGCAGGGGTGCGCGAAAAAAAAATATTCATCCCCACTTTACGTGTTTGGGAGCAACCCTAAAAAAAATTTTTTTTCAAAATTTTATTTTATCACTTTCTCGGCGTGATCAATATACATATCCATACTAAATTTCAGCATCCTAGTAACAAGAACCTCGGAGCTATGCCGCGGACAGACAGACAGACGGACATGGCGAAACTATAAGGGTTCCTTGTCGGACTACGGAACCCTAAAAAGTGGTGTGTAGGTACTTAGCTGAAATTTAAACTGATAAGACAATAAGATTGAGACACTGAAAAGAAAAAAAAAACACTTTCCAAATAACTGAAAAAAAAGAGCAAAATAAATTTTATTTAAACCCTTGTCAACCAATACATCGCTCAAGAAGTCGATGGCAAAATACTAACACTAGTTACTTACGACACACCGACTTTCAGAGCTATGTATTGGTTGACAAGCGTTTAAACATTATTCTCTTTTCAGTTGTTCTTGGAAGTCGGTTTTCATATTAAATAACCAATTGACGCTTACTAATTAATTAGATTAACCTACTAAGATCAGGGTTCATGGTTAAAACCGTTTATTATGAGTCATTTCCGTTTTATCAACAAACCTTTGCGCCGCCATTTATCAAATTAATCTGGTTGATTCCGCTCGTAATTACGTTCGTTAAGTTTTGGTTCAAAATCTAGATCGGTTATAAGCGAAATATATTTTATAGTTATTATTATATAGGTAAGTATATCTCAAACGTCACTGACTAACGGTGAAGGTAGACATCGTGAGGAAACCTGGACTTAAAAAAAGTCTGAAATCGCCAATCCAATGGTGATCAATGCTCATGCCTTCTCTGTATGAGAAGAGGCCTGTGCCCAGCAGTGGGACAATATATAGGATGATGATGATGCTTATATAGGAGGAGCTCGTGTCTAAGTAACAGCGACAGTAGTCAGAAGCCAGAAAGTCTAACAACCAGTCTAACCAAGGGGTATCGTGTTACCCAGAAACTGTTGTGGAGGCCAGATAGGCAATCGCTCCATGTAAAGCACTGATACTTAGCTGCATCCGGTTTAGACTGGAAGCCGACCCCAACATAGTTGGGAAAAGGCTAGGCAGATGATGAGTTATTATTATATAGGTATTTTGTATTGAGTTTTAATGTATTGTTGCAAATCTTTTTGTTTTTTTTTTCAACGTAGGTATTTGCAAGTCGTTTTCAACCTGCCGGCTTGGTATCCAAACCCATGGTCTATTAACAATTCGGAATATTGCAAATTGCTTCGTTATTTATTCCTGAATTGGATTATAATTTATTAAACCAGAATTCGTTGAGAATTTCTTTACGAGAATAAATTGAGTTTTTGTTTTGCAATGATTGCTTTTTAACGACCACAATTACAATATTCCTGAAAATTTTGAACGTTTAATTGGCTCTTACGTAGTAAGTACGAATATGTCACACTCCTCCCAAATGTTAAATAAAAATTCACGTGCTTACCTATGAAGCTTTATATATTTTACTCTTATGTTTTAATTTAAAAGATAATTAGATTAAAACAACCGTGAAGAGTGAATTCAATTTTTCGATTAACCACAGTCAGTAAATATATGACGTTGTTCAATCTACTGACTCATATTGGCGCCATTCTTATCAAAATAGAACTCCGTATCTTGTTGAAAATTAAAACATACTTATTTTTCCATGTGTTTATTTCAGGATTGTCCATAAAAATAACATTTACTATTTTGTATTTGTATTAAATAAATATTCTTCAAATTCACAGTTTCAGAAATATTTCTCTTATGATTTAATTTAAAAGTTATATAAATATATATATTTAAGTAATGAAATGAGGATAAATTTTATTGTGCAAATATTCTTACCTCACTGGTTGAAACAAGACCTGTACTATATCACAGTACCTACCTACTAAAGATACATTGGTCGCTCAACGATATTTATTAAATGTCTTAAATAGTGCAACAGGGCACTTACTAATCAATGACACTAATTATGATACAGTTTGTGTACATATGATAATTTTAGCTTGCTTTATGGACCTTTCCTTAGCATAATAAGCTATCCTTACAAAGCACTAGTTTGATGATAGTGTCCTCAAAATAAATTTTCTTGTCACTGAATTTCATAAAATAAAACGTTGCCCTACACTAGAACTTTTTCCTGCGCGTTTACAAACATACACTTATTATACATACACAAATAAATAAATAAATGTTGGCCCGTACGAAAATCGGACCCGCGATATGCAGCGCTGGCGCCAATCGAACAGCCACTAGCGTGCCGTGAATTCGTTCTGTGTTCTGGCGCAATTTTACAGCTTTTCTAATTGAAAAAAACTGCCATTGGCTTTTGCCAAGAATCTTTCGTGTGTTGATACAAAAATTTTAGTTATATATCATCGTAACAATATAAATTTAAAAAAAACTCTATAATATTAAAATATTGCGTCAAAAATATAATTTACCATTATATCATCATGGCTCTTTTAGTGCTTGGGTGTCATCAACCAAAATACTAAGAATCGGTTACATTGTCCACAATTGAAATCTGTCACATCTAATAAATTTGGAGTTCACCAAAGTGATTCCAAACAATTTAAACAATGAGACGAATGATATCACCGAAAGATCCATTCAATGATGTCGTGTTCCCAACAAAAACAGAAGAAAGTAGGTATGTTTTTATGTTAATCTATAAATAACTGTATGATCTGTTTAAATTTTAACTGCGTTTTTAAGTACCTAGGTATCTCGTACAAAATAGAATTCGATAATCTATAAAAGTGTATTATTTACTTGCACACATAAATAATTGAGAAAATTATACTTTTATCGATCTTTCTGGACGCATTTTTCGTCACGTATGGCAATACTGTCATATGAAACCGAGTGCAACATAAATAACGCAATGCAATGCATACAAAGATGCGTTAGCTTCGCCTCAATATTATTAACAATAGTGTGTGAGGACATAAAATGTAATTCTATTGAACTCACACATTAGGTACAATCACACTGTCATTTACCAGTGTGACCTTCACCAACAATAAACTGGTTTGATAGTTTTTTGTGAATATCGTTAATATTGTGGTTTTACTATATGACCTTCAAGGTCGACTAACCAATATTTGAATAGGCTCTAATATAATTGAAAGGTATGAAATCCGACCCGTAAGTGATGGCCGATGGCAGATGATCTACGTTAGACAGCAGAATTTCGTAATTAATTTTCTGTCGTAGTTAATAATAATATTTACTGACTGTTCATTGTGATCATCCGATCGAAATCTGGGGTGAAATAAAAATCTATTAGATGATCGATCAACGCTAATTTGGATTACTTACGAATGATATTATTTTTATCCAATTACGTCAAAGCCAAAAGGAAGGGTTATGATTATAGCAGTCAATGTATGAGTTTGTAGCAGTGTTTTGAGGGATCCGGATTCATTTAATTTAAATATTTTTCTTCCGGCGACTGGAACCATAAGATATTATTAACATAAGATAGTATTACAGATTGACATTATCTGTTTTAATATTTATTCATTAAATTCTGCATTTGGAACCAAAAATAAACATGATAATAAAAAAAAATATGCAATAAATTAATGAGTCAACATATCTAACAGACAGTAGGTATAAATGGTGTGATTGTAAAGTTGTGCATGTTAGGGGTAAAAGGGCAAACGGTATCTCGATATTAATGTATGTTCCTACAGTGCATAATTCACTCCACCAGAATGACTAATTTCAGTCCATTTAAGTTGCATATAACGGTGTGTTATATTTGTATGACGTGACTCACATACGATTCCAAATGTTGTTTCCGATCGCAATTTGTTGGGTCGTTCATTTTTGTTTCTTCCTATTTAGTAGGTATTTAGCATGACGACTCATGTATACAAATATATAATGAATCATTGAAGCTTTATTATTGGATCTACCTCACCTTTTATAGCTTGATGTAAATAAATACCTAATTATTTATCCCCCGACGCAAAAATTGACGTCGAACTCTGTCTGTCTGTCTGTGTGTGTGTCTGTCTGTGGCATCGTAGCTCTCTAACGGATGGACCGATTTCAATGCGGTTTTTTTCATTTGAAAGTCAGTTTCCTTGCGGTGGTTCTTAGCTATGCTTGATTCAAATCAGTTCAGTATTGTAAGAGTATCATTACCCTAGGCTAAGCGCTTTACAAGAGATTAATACGATTAATTAGGTATTTCAGTACCTACAAACGTTATTGAATATTTATTTTAATCCCTTAAAACACCCACTAGAAAAAATATTAAATTGTTTTTTACAACCCTATACTAATTGAAAAATGGAAATGTTTTACAATTATTATTTCTGGCTATTCATTTTCGCAATATTACGTTTTTGTTTAATTAATTTAATTAACCGTAGATTTTTGTGGCTTAGAGATCTCAGCACTATTATTGATTATATCGACGTACGTACGTACAAGGAACTAACTAACTAACCAACCTAACTAAGTAACCTAACCCTATGATACAACTTTCATGGGATACTTATAAGTAGGGCTTATATCATGAATTCATGATAGATGACATTAAGCTTTTTGCGTGTTCTCCACAGAAAAATACAGCCCGAAACAAGATTTAAGCTTAAAAGATCCTTTCAATTGAGTTATAATGGAAATGAATAATTCAGTTATGAATTACAACTTGTGATAAATTTTACCCAAATCTATTCAGTAGTTTCGGAGATGTGATTTAATAAGAGAATAACACAACATAATAGACAGAAAAGAATTCTAAAAATCGCTGATTTATATTCTTATGCAGAACCTATACGTACAGACACCAAGTTCTGTTGTTTTATGTGTTGATAATCCCAAGAAATAATTACTGAAAACGACGTCATTGTAATATTGTCATTAAAAGACGGTTGTGGTCATCGCTTTACGAACACTATGGCATCATGTCAAGGGTCAGTGACTTATCGCTGAACATTTGATTCATACTTTGAGTCATGTCCAATGTCCATATGCAAGTACGAAGCTTTGCATTCAAAAAGTTGTTTTCCACATCAATCATCATCTGCCTAGCCTTTTCCCAGCTAAGTAGGGGTCAGATTCCAGTCTTATCAGATGCTAAGTATAAGCGATTGCCTATCTGGCTATCACACTCTAATTACCGGCTAACATAACGGCTAACCCCTTGGTAAGACTGCGGTTGCCAGACATTATTAAGACCCGTAACGACTGTAAAAGATCTACAAATAAAAACTGAGACAAACAGTTTAACACGTGTTTTTAATGTTACAGATCATCAGCGGGACGTTCGAAAGAGATACCGCGCCCCAGGAATACAAAGGGGCGGAGGAAGAAATATGGATGGGTTTTAGTCAGTAAGACTCTGACACTCCCTTCCGACCCACCCTCGGCGGGAGGGCTCGTTTGATGATTTCCCATACGAAAAAAAATAATGTTATACATGATCACCCATCCATGAACAGACAGTGAGCAAGCGCATCTTATCCTTGTTCGTTCGACGTGTGCGACTGGTACTAAACGAAGTCCTCTTCCGTTGGCAAATCGATCTAAGGGTTAAATTATTTTGAGTTCCCAGAGAACCGGTTACACACAACAAGCTCAACAGATCTTATTCTTATTAGTAAGAACATTTATTTTATTTTTACGAACAAGTTCTTATTAGTAAATGACAACGAGTTAATAAATGCAGACGAATTTTATTCAAAAATCTTGTTTTGTTTTATTTGAATACCTACATTTAAAAAAACTGGCCAGTGTGTGTCTGACCACGTAGAGTATGGTTCCGTAACGTTATACATGTTAGTTACCCTATAAATAAATTAACAAATCATCAAAAATAAATTTGCAGCCATAGTTCCTATATACTACGAATTTTTCACATATCCAGAAATAGCGATTTACTAGGACTAGGGCTGCCATCACCCAAATCGTCGACCCTGGACTAAAACTATAAAAACCCCTGACATTTTGAATGAGTTTGATTTTCTCCCCGGATCAGATATCAGGTAAAAAGTGTCCGGGTTTTCTCCGGACGCTCTTTGAAAACCCGCTTGGACCACCCCGGATAAGTACAATCCAGACGGATGGCAGCCCTAGCTAGGACAGACATTTGACTCTTACAAAAATGGACACAAGATTTAAATCTTAAAATTTCGCGAACGGATCTCTGAACCGAAAGATAAATAGTCTTCACATACGCCATAATTTGAACGATCTTGCAAAGACGTCCGTATGTTTAACCTAAGTCTTAGTGATCAATATGATCCACAACAAATGTTGGTTTTCTAGTACTAAGAACTTCTGAGCGATGTTGCAGACAGATAACCATACAGACAGGCATGGCAAATCAATAAGGGTTCCTTGTTAGCTACGGAATCCTAAAAAATGATCTAATGTTAAGTATGTCTCGCTACTATACTTTGTTTTGTCTAAGATCCCAAAATGTTTTTGATTTCTTGCAATATTGGCCATGACTTCTCATTTTTAATTTCGATAAAATTACAATGTACATGATATTCTATCTTGAATTTTGATATTTTTTATTTTGTATTAAATAGATCTATACATGTTTTTTTATTTCTTTGCCATCGATATAAAGGATGAAGTGACATTTGAATGTAAAATATTCATTATTATTTTAAAATCACTTAAATATATTGTTTATTTTAATATTATTATGATTGTAAATGCGGTCTTAACAGAATCCTGTTCAACAATGAGCTCATTTTCAATAACAAAAAAACGTGTAGGTATGTCATCTTCTAAACCTGGCATTTTAATGATATTTATCATACTGAAAATCGTTGTACATTATTTACTTTAACAGCACGCAAATAGGGGGCAATCCTATTGCCTTTGACCCGGCACAAATCTAGACTCCGAGTTGCTACTGGGACAATTACCAGATGGAAAATGAAGGATTACGTAATCATCTCATTTATCTAGACTTTTCCCAAATATCTTGGGGTCGGCTTCCAGTCTAACCGGATGTAACTAAGTACTCAGTACAAGCGGCAAGCGCAACCTAAATGCTAAGTATCGGCTGTTACTTAGCCATTATATTGTAATGGAATATGCTATCGTTATACATTATATTCATGCAGAAATAATACTTTGATTTCATACCTAATTTATTTAATTAGCAATTTACATTGAACACTATGCCTTGTTTACTATGTTTAGTTTACGAAATAGTTCCTTGTAAAACAGGAACAGTTGATTCCTTTATGCGTCACTCCAGTGCCTGAGGTCCTACTCTAATTCAACTAAAACGAAGATTATTTTGTTATTTATTATTATATAAAGAAATGAGTTTCTGCTAAACCCTGACTAAAATAACCTATTTCGCAAGATAAATGAAGGTACGAAAATACCGTAATTTCAAAAGCGCGAAATCGTATGGTTGACATAATACAAACATAGTTGCATTCGGTTATATTGAAGACGTATGTGATATATTCGTATTATTTGTTTATTATTCTTCACGATAATAGTGCCATGATTGTATATCTTTTCAATGTGTTAGCACTTTATCAATAACCTCTTTCTTCTTGAAATCGTCTTCCACGCATTCTTTCCTTACCTTCTTTGATCTTCCTCTCAGCACTTTCTCACATGCGTTATATCCCTTTTGCACAAATCAAGATAAAATAAATCTCTCACCTTTTCTGTCCCTGGCACTACTTTCAATTTCCTTAAGTCAGTCTTAGTTTTTTGCCAACTACAGTTTGAACTTTAACCAATTCATCAACTCTGAATATTCACACTTAGGTAATAAAAAAAACCGTGACGAGTTTTTTGCCCAAATAAAAATTGATTTGCCACTTGTTGGCTCTTTAATAAATGTCTCCATCGTGATCCGAAAGCGATAACGCAAATATCAAGGCTTAGAGTGGAGTCGTGAGCGACTCTTCATTATACAACGACCACGAATAGTAATAGATATAACTACTTGAGAATATTCAATATCAGCAGGTTATATATTTTATTTACGGATCCTGTTGGTAATGGTATTGTCACGAAAAAGAGATAAGGTTTATTTTTATTATTTTAAAAACAAAACAAGTGAATTCAATCTTTGATATTAAGTAAATGCATATAGGTTCATTATATTTACGCCATTTCCCTATAGAGGTAAGTCGAAACTTGCAACAAATTCTTATTCTTCTTTTGCTTCGTCTGCCTTCACAGAAGTCTCATGGACAAGCCTATGACGCTTTAGTTTAGCCAATGCATTTTTTTTAAATCTATGAGCCATTTTTGTGTTTTTTTAAATCAGCTATTTTTCTTACGTAAATTAAGGCAATGTCACACTTATTCAAATCATTTCAGGTGTATTAGGTAAGGCTATTTAACATCATGCTTTGGCCCTTAAACGCAATAGGACGAGGGTTACAGGCTGCTGATACTGGGGGCACAGCTGGTATTATAAATATTTTTGACATAATATTAATAGCAAAACTTTTAATTGATTTAAACCTCTGACTGGACTCACGCCACGATGCTACCAATATACTTGATGGGTTGCCAATCTTTGTTTATTATTTATTCAACCATTTCTAAGAAGAACTTGCTATTTTTGTTGTTTTTTTAATCATTTACATGATTTAAGTAGGTAATACATATAAAACGTCTTTCGCCTAAATAATATTTACACGCAAATTAAGATAAATAATAATAATATAGGTACTTGAAAAGACACAGAATTTTAGACAATCTTTATCATAAAAAGCTTAGTTCAGTTTAGTAGGTATGTAGTAATTTAATGCAACCGGAACACCAAACGCCGTTTTAAATTATTATTAGCGAATGTATTATAAGAAATATATTTACTTAATTGTTATATTCATAGAACGTATGTATGGAGGTAGGCATTTTTACAACAACAGTCATAATTTCATTTATTTCTCTCATAATGATTAATTTCAAACAAATGTATTTATATTAACTGTATGAATAAATGGGAAATAGTAATTATTTATTCCCATTTTTATCCTTTGGGAAATAACCAATAAATATTGTCGTTTAATTTCCTTTATTATAAAAGACTGCAGACTTGCATTTACTTGATTTATGACGTCATCCTGATATAGTCGGGTTTACGTCTGTGAATGTGTTTGAAAAACAGTCATGGTTACGAATGCTCTTTTTCATTAGACACATAAATGTTCGCTAAACCAATTCGTGGTAGGGTTTAAGGAAATGAAATATTGGAATTCCCACGTTTATTAGGTTAATGAATAAGCTTTTACTTACTGGTTCTTTAATATACATTTATGTTTGGGTTTTGACCGTTACAGATCTCACTCCATTGTAGGCGAAAAGCAAGTGACGCTCTTTCTAAATACAGGTATAAGATAAAATGACTTTTAAGATCAGTCATCATCAAAATTATTGTTCTATCGTTAAAAAGCATTATCTCAACAAATGTATCAGTTTTTCCTCGACAATTTATATATGTTTGTCTATAAATCTATATTTTTGGCGGCTGTAACCCACATTTTCTAAGTTTAACGAACTTAATAATTATAAAAAATGACCGAGTTTTCTAACAAATCAGTACAAAAAACGATCAAGAAAAATGTTAGGTACTTCATATTCTAGGTACTTACTTGTTAATAACATTGTTGGGACATTAACAAACAATGATAATGAAATTGTCCAATTAGATAATAATTATGAAATAAACACGATACTTTGGAATTTGATAATTGATGGTAACTGATGTTGTGTAATTAGACAATGGTGGATTTTTTAGGAGTTTCGTAATAAGTACCTACTCCGTTCACGATTGAAAAGGTACCTTCTCCTTCCATAGTTCATGATATAAGCTGTGTAGCCTACTTATTTATTTATTGTAAGTAACATGTTTATATCTGATCAGTAATATAAGGAACCTGCATCAAATTTAACTTTTGCGAATATCACAAAACATGATATGAAAAATTTACATTCTTTAAATATTTTTATTGATATCAATACGTGGATATAATAATTAAGTAAACATATATCATAAATATTTAAACGAAAAACATAATAAAATTATTCCATTTATCCTGGCATGTTGACAGATATTTCGTTTCACGTAGGTACGAGCAACGGCATATTTTTTTGGTGCAACTGGCTGGTATTATCGTGTTTTCTCAGTTTGCATAATCAAGAAGTGGTCAATCAGTTAGTTTAAGGAAAGTTGAATCATTCCAAACCTACTCAGTTTTTCAGTCAAATTTATATTAGGCTTTCTTTAAAAGGATCTTGTGTCAGGTAAATGACCGAATTCTAGGCCACACATTAGTCATGTTTTTTAATAGGAAGTAGGAAATAAGCAAGTTACCTATTTAGTTTTAGCTACGTTTACGTATACAAAAATAAACTAGGCATGTGCCCCGTTGGTCTAGGTGGCCGTTAGTCTGACTTTTGAGCATTGGGTCCTGAATTCGATTCGTGCCAAGTGGATTTTGCCATCAAGATTTTTCCAGTAAATGTTATATAATGGAGAGCCGATCTTATAAGATAAAAAAAGGTATAAAAACCTGAATTAGAGTAATTTAATCCCTACAATGTTCTACCTGTTTTCTAATCAGAATTGGTTGAACCTATGTGTTATAACTTACAATAAGTACTTTGACATTATTAGTAGTTGGAACAGCAGATGTGAGCATCCATAATTTAAAATTGTTCCGAGAATTCAATCAGTGTCGATAGTAAACATGTGTTCTTGAAAGCATTGCTGAAAGTTGCCAGACACTTATACTTATCTATGACGTAAAACATTTATTGGAGTAAGTGCAATTGGGAGCACATTAAATAAACTTCACGTGAGTGATACTCACAGAATATATTTTACATATACTTGATGCTATCGGTGATTACATTGTAGTACTTACCTGGAACAAAAAATAATATTTTAGAAAATAAAATACAAAAAGGCTACTTACATACAGATGAAGTTAATGCAATTATTATTTCGTCAAAACAGCTCTTTATTTAACTCTTTAGTAAGGCTGAAAATTGTCTGTGAATATTCACATAGCATATAAAATTATTTCAAAATTTCTTAGATCAATTTTGGAGTTGAAATTCCAGAAAGGGATGTGGACATCTAAAAATGAGGATTACAATAAATATTTCGTCAATATCTGCATAGTCTTTTCCCAATTATTTTAAGGTCGGTTTCTAGTCTAACTGGGTAGGTACTATGTTCGGCATTTCCTGCACAATTTGACATTGAAATAGACCCCATACCTATTAAAAAAATGACCACACTGCAAGGTCGCTATCAATCAAAGAACATTAACAAAATGTATAGTTTACTTCATTCAGCCTTCGTTACTTGAACCTCAGCATAGAGTAACCAGCAAAACTCTTTATTTTCCTCCCGATCTTTGATTGGCCAATTTCGCAAGTTTTGACATATAACCTGACATTTGATGTGTACTGAGACTGTGATGATCTCTGAATATTGGGGACTAACCAAATTGGAGGTCAACGCTCACTAAACTAACACAGACGTTTGTTTACAAACTAAATAAAGGTTAGGAAGTTTACTTTGTCGAAACATTTTATACCTGTGTTCTCATCATCGTGCTAAAATGCCTTTGAAAACAGAAGTTAAAATGAAGAATATGTATTCGTAGTTTCGTAAATAATAACGTGTAGGTAGTCTTGCATATCGTACCTATTTACGTCCTTGTTTTTGTTTTTCATTAAGCAGCGGGAAATCCATAGAGGTTCCAAAGGACATACAAAATACTTTTTATTATTTTTGCCTTTGTACTTCTTATTAAAGCATTGGGGAATTTACAAGAATTCCCTAATGCTTCCCCCTAAAAGTTCCATATTTTCATATAAATGAATTTACCTAGTAATGGTGATGAAAAATATACCGAATTATTTGTATAAAGTTACTATGTATTTAGGAACTGCAGTGTAATAACTGTTTATAATTTGTTCTAGTGCGATACTTTGCTAATGTATATACGGCAGGCGCTAGTTAGCGTCTCTTATGCTTGTGGGTAAATCTTATTTTTATTCGCACGATGGTGCAATCTCACTGGTTTTAACATATAATACGATCTACGTAGCTACTCCGTTTGTATAGTAAAAGTATAGTTTATTGGTAAACACACAACACACATGTAAACTCAGCTGCATCCGGTTAGACTGGAAGTCAACTGTAACATATTTGGGAAAAGGCTAAGCAGATGATGATGATGGTTAAGACGATCTAGGTATATGGTAGTCCTACCTTCCTACCTACTTAACATAAAGGCGCCGTCTATATTATAAAAATGAATCGCTGAATGTGTTGCTAAACGCAAATCTCGAGAGCATCTTGGTATGGAGATAGAGACGACCCTCGAGAAGGCTTTAAGCTATTTTATCCGGGTGCGTTAAGTAGTTCCCCCGGGACGCGAGTGAAACCGTGGGCAACAGCTAGTTTATAAAAAAAACTTAGAACTTATAATGGGAGATTAAGATAAATCTAGCTTTAATATTGAGGTGCTGAACCAAGACAGGATTGAAGTAATAAAAATACTTTAATGGTCGCAATGAACTAATAATGACTGTTAGCTAACGACTCCGGATGCTATTTAGACAATTGCCGATAGCTTCATGTCTGTTAGAAGTCATTAGGTACTGTTAGTATATTCTTTATTCCTTTTTGAAGAGTTATAGATGCTTTGTGTTTTACCAGATAGGTACTTGGTTCTGTTTCTATCTAGATGCTACGTTCCATCATTGAATGATTTAAGATATGACATAAATTCGTTCTCTCATAGTGAAAATATTATTGTGATCACCTTTTTAAGGGATGGAAAATTATCAAATAGCTACTCCCACTCTATGTTTAGTATCAGTCTGTCAGACTGTTACTGTCTAAAACCCTTCCATGTTCCATACCCAGAAATGTGCAATTGGCGCATTGCACCGAAGAGCTCGCCGCCTTCATAAAAAAAATACAATATTAATTTCTCCCTAGAAGAAAATGTGCTATTTATCCCCGATTATAATCCCCGATACGGTGCGATACGTTTTTTAGCAAGAGTAGTGAAAACAAAGTTTTTTAATCTAGAAAATAAAACCCGATAAACCTACTGATTCACAGTGTTTATCCAGATAAGTGAAACGCATATGAGTCATAATAAGCGGGTATAAGAAAGTAACACGTGTAAACTTGTTCAAAATATTTGGTGAAAGCGTAAAATGGAACAGTCCAATGTGTGGCATAGGTAAGTACCTACTTTGCAAACCACAACGGAAACCCGTCACCACAAAGGTTTACTTAGAAACAACAGAATAGCTCAGAATCACTTTTGTCTAATACCTTTTACGAATTTTATCTAAGCCGATAGTAATTTGTAATAGTTTGTACGTTAAATATTTTTTGTTCAGTTCAGTATAAATTCCAAACTTTTTATTTAAGTGTGGAATTCATACTAAGCTAAACAAAAAATTTAAAAAATTAAATAATTGGTGTTCAAAAAACTTTTATAGCTACTAGGAAAACACGAAATATCGGCTCTTAGAAACGCTATTGTAATTGTTTTTTTATTACCTACGGAATTTAGTTATTAGTTTTTTTAAACCTTCATTTCAATTCTTACTTCAATTTTATTCAAATATATAATTGATAAAACATCACCAATTTTACACGTTTTTTTTTATTTCCATTATTTAAAGAGCAGATATCTTACATAGCCTATTGTTTGTTTTAAAATTAGTGTGTTCTGGATTTTTTCTTGTATCATGGGTGCGTTTACAAACATAAAATACATGCACACAAACCTAGCCAACAACCCGAAACAATGTAAGTTATCCCGTTTGGGAATCGAACCCGTGACACGTAGCGCAGAAGCCAATTGCTCAGCCACTACGACAATCGTGTTGTCAATTTTTTTCGTGTAAAAATCAGCTAAAAATAATTTATTTTAGATAGTAGCAACAACCGTAATTAAAAACCCATATTTCAACATTTATACATAAGGAAAAACTTAACGAACTTTGATTAACTAGAAACGATATCTCGATGCACTAGCAATGGAAATTGTTGCGTGACTAACTATTCGAACAGACATTTTATTGATATTCAATGAAGTTTGACCCTAGATTTAATTGATGATTTCTCAGAATTAATAATTATTTCTATATTTATACTGGTTAACCTATCAGCTGCGCTCTAGATAGCTCAAGACAACTTATACGTTAAAAAAATGCTACAACTGTAATACCTAGCAAACGCGCAACTGTTATGAAAAAATAATGAATTACAAAAACCGAAAGAATAAGAATAATTTCCCACGGACGTAAGTAACGGTGTTAGAAGCCGCTGCTTACTAGTGTGGAGGTGGCGTCGTGATGGGCAACCGACGGCTTCGTATAAACCACTCTGGTTGTATACGAAGCGTCAGTCGCAGACAACCCCACGACGCGGCTGAGCCTGCTCGTCTAAACATTTGCATTGTGATCGATACGTGAACATGACATAGCGAAATACAAGGAATTTTATCATCATTTTGTGATAGTGCTAACGTGAAGTTGAGATTATTGGAATTGGGATTATTTTTGGAGTTAAGGTGAGAATCTTCGATCGATTTAAAATTAAATGTTATTTTATATTAGATACGTAAAATAAAATGGACTTCTATGTTATAAATAGAATTGTTTACGTACAAAGCAGATCAATGCATAGGTACCTACTGAATTATACATTGTTACACTCAACTTAAAAAAATGTTTTTTTTTATACGCAGCAAATATATTATATTGTAGTAATATTATAATTGCGAAGAATATAACAGATAAAGTATATCTTTATTTTGATAGAAGGTGAAAAGATTCAACTTTCTCTCAATGACCACGTTTTTATAGATTTCATTAAGTAATTTAATTATCAATATTTTAGGTAGCAATAATCTAAAGTAGTGATTTGATTTATATAGAATTCTTATACATATAAACATCACCAAAGTAAATCGAATCTAATAAATACGAAGAAGCGATACAATTGTAAATCTAATTAAAAAATAAGGGGTTTATTTAATAACTAACAATTCTTTTTTATCCTAATCAACTTAATCTAAATTATAATCAAGGTTTTCACAAAAGTCTTTGAGACCTAGACGAAACCATTACTTTATTGGTTTAAGTACTAACTTTTTATGAACCTTGAAAGTAAAGATAAAACTTCAATACTTATTGATTTATTTGATTACAGTAATTTGATTTAAGTATCGTTTCTAAAACAATGTTTTTAACACGCTTTTATTAGCTCGGGTTGTATGTATGTATGTATGCATGTATGTAACGGAATCTTTGAACCTAATTTTCACTGGGTTCTAGACGTCTGATCAACTTGGAACTTTGCACACGTGTTAAGGGCCGATGACAATGCAATAATCCGAAAAAAAAAACTAAAAAAACACGCTTTTATTGCTGACCGAACTAAAAAATGGAAAATAAATAATAGTTTAAAAAAACTAAAAAAACACGCTTTTATTGCTGACCGAACTAAAAAGTAGAAAATAATTTTCAAATCATTCAATTCAGAGTTAAAAGCGTGGGGTGCTTGATATTTATGAGAGGCGAGTCATGAAAATATAGGAAAATGCACCCCACGCTTTTTACTCTGAATTGAATGATTTAAAAATTATTTTCTACTTTTTAGTTCGGTCAGCAAAAAAAGGGTGTTTTTTTAGTTTTTTTAAACTATTATTTTTAAAATAACATTTTGAGATTATGATAACCATTTAAATAAAGTATTTTTTTATTTTTTGTACATGTAAATAAATTATTAGATATCTGGGTACCTACACATAATAAAATTGTTTCATAATATGATTAATTGATTATTTATCATTCTGTGCTAATAATAAAACCTACTTAATTGCATTATGTACTTCCATTAATATTATATATTTGAGATGATAATTGAACAACAAAGGAATCGCAAAAGGAGCATATACAT
Organism: Pyrrhia umbra; assembly: GCA_963891755.1. NCBI lineage: Eukaryota > Metazoa > Arthropoda > Insecta > Lepidoptera > Noctuidae > Pyrrhia > Pyrrhia umbra. The sequence continues at coordinate 9,121,087 of OY982924.1, forward strand.
ATACTTAAGCTGGATAAACTATATTTACGTATCTTCCGATAAATAATCTTGTTTAATGACCGAGATGATCAGACAAGATAAACAATCTTATTGTAGTGCTGTTAATTTATTGAATTTATTGAATCGGTTTCACCCTAGTCCTGCGGGGACTACTTACTACGTGAACGCACCCGGATAAAAAGTAGCCTATAACCGTTTACAAGGTACCCTCTACCTATGTACCAAATTTCATTCAAATAGGTTCAGTCATTTTACAGTGAAGGCGTAACAAACAAACAAACTCACTTTCGCATTTGTAATGTTAGTTAGGATTACTGTTGCAATTATGGAAAAAATAAGTATCATATAATTAATAATACTTAAAATAAATAAATAATATTTTATTTAACAGGTACTCGACACATTTTATCTGTAAACTTAAATATATTAGTTTTGCTCGCAGATGTATTTATATCGTATCACCTTTTACTTTAAAAAATGTAGATAACTAAAGTCTAAAAGTTTGGCTAAGATTATTAGTACATGCTACTAATATTATAAATGCGAAAGCTTGTAAAAATGTATGTATGTTTGTTACTCTTTCATGCAAAAACTACCGAATAGATTTTGATGAAATTTGGTACACATATAGTTTATAACTTGGATTAATACATAGGATACTTTTATTCGGTACGCGACGTAGGTCTTATAACCGTCTCCAGGGTCCCATCTATCTTCATACTCAATTTCATCTAAATCAGTACACAAAAAAAAAACTTTCAACTTTATAATATTAGTAATAGGTGGTAATTAAAGTTACGTTTTAGTTAGGACCATAGATAAAGACTATAATTTTTAATGTAATATATTTAATAAATACACATCAAGTAGTCCTTGATGTTTTCGTTGTATCGTTCAATGGAAAACCAAGGTCTAGCAAATTGCCATAGGTATGTGTGGGTAGATATATGGATCATAAACACCAAATAGGCCCGTACCCACATCCTACACATTACTTAATGATAGCTTTAATTAAACATGCAGATCCTTATCTTGTTACTAGCTTCTTTGCACGGCGCTGTTTGTATTCTGTATACAGAATAATTCATCATCAGCCTATATATTGTCCCACTGCTGGGCACAGGCCTCTTCTCATACAGAGAAGGAATAAGCATTGATCACCACGCTTGCTCAAGGCGGATTGGCGATTCCAGACTTTTAAGTCCAGGTTTCCTCACGATGTTTTCCTTCACCGTTAGTGGTGTTAATGGTGTCTAAGATATACTTAGAAAGTACATATGACTTTAGAAAGTCACATTGGTACTTGCCAGGTTTCGAACCCGCACACTCGTACACGAGAGGCAGGTGCCTTAACCACTAGGCCACCACGACTATCAGAACTACAGAATAATTATCTCGGGGATAATGTAGCTTTCTATTAGAAAAAAAAAACTGTTATTCGGCCGGTATCTCTAGGGATTATCATTTACATATAAAGTTTAAGTATGTACCTCTTTGTATTATTATTAGAATAGATAGTATGAACTTGGTGTACCTAAAGAGCAACGTGGTCTTTGTTTCAAATGCTAAACCTCTTAAAAGGCCTCTCTAAAGAGGCCGATGCTCCGATTTCGAAATTTAAAATACTAAATGATGACACGCGAAACGTCTTTTTTATTGTTTAACGTTCAAAACACCTATGAATATTTAATATGGCGCTAACATGATCAAATTTTGATCAATATTCTATTATAGAAATAATAATATATTCTTGAGGATTATAAGTTAGTAATATTTAATATAAGATCCGCATCTTTATGATCACACAAACACTATTTTTGTATCACATAATATTTATATTTATAGATATATCATAATATTAATTTTTCTAAACACAACCAAGATGGGAAAGAAAACAAACCTAGGTACGACACAACCAAGATGAAAGGAAACATACGTCTTTATATACGTCTAAGTTATTTTTTTTAAGTAAAGTTAAGTCCAGCTCCCGCTGTGGGTGGAGCGGAAGGGTGTGTCAGACTCTTACTTACTAGAACCCATCCGTGTTCCTTCATTTTTGCGTTCCATGTTCGCGGTAACTGCATCGTATAATTCCGAAACCCTGGGAGATCAAAGTCTAACCTCTCAGTAAAGACTTAAAAAGGCTTTCATTTAATCTAGCCAACTCTCTGAGCGTACCTACATACGCAAGAAATTGTAAAGCGATACAGTGTTATATTATAACCTTAGATGGAACACAATGGCTCCATATTAGGTACAAAACCTTTTACATACAACCATCTTGATATCGATAGTATCTCTAACATCCTGAAGTCCATTGGCACCTTTCTATTCACCCTAAAGGGGTTTCTATTAAGCTTTTGTGTGAGGAAATATGTTTATCGCCATCTTATTGCTATCCGTTAGGCTACATTCATAATTGTATGCTTATGTACACTGTTTTTGCAAGTGGATTCAACTAATTGCTATTCTAAATAAACTATTACCTTCAGGCATTCTAATGTTACCAGTAACAGCACCGTGACCTTAATAGCAAATGTTTTGTGAAATGAAATCCTCTAAGTAAGCATTGTAATAAGTGTAAATATGCGAAGAAATATTTCGAAAACTACTGCCAATTTATTATTATCGTAGGCTGATGTCACGAAAGTAACACACAAGTAGTGAATGTCATAGAGTAACACAGATGTTGTTGATGTATAATTTTTTAAAGAGGTTTCTATGGGGGAATATAATGCTGTTATGTTGGTATTATGTTTATTCTGTTCTTGCCAAAACGAATGAAGAATAATTATGGTAGACTTAAACGTAATAAATTTAAATTTTATCTTGAAAGAAACCTTCCCAAATATGGTGAGGATATCAGAATCACCTCATCAGCTTACAGGTATTATGGTTCGTTGGCCCTTGTTCTGAGTTTAGTTTTTAATAATTATCTGAATAAACAATATGTTGTTAAGTGGCTTAGTATTAATTTAACTCAAGTTCCCAGGATTTGGTGGAGGCTACAAAGAATTCAAAGCTGAATTGGCAATATTCTGACTAAATATCAAGATGAGCACTTCGCGGAACCATCAGATGTGGTATAAAAATTCTTCCAATTGTGGCGGAAAACTGCTTGATCCAGATTCATATATATGCAAAGAAAACGGAAAAAATACGATAGGTACCAATTAAAACAGCACGTGCTTCGAAGGTCATATGTGTTACACTAGTAACATAGGGATATGTATGTATTAACCTTGATAGTCAGTCAAGTACGCTAAAATCATGCTCGATAAATTGATAGATAAAAATGTAGTAGATATATGTATATATACACATATACCTCGGCGTGTGGTGGGAATGATTTCATGATGCACTATCAGCCATTGATCGAACGATCAATTATAATTATTACTAAATCGTGATTAGCTAGTAAAAAAATATTAGTTTTTTAAAACTTATAGTTTTATTATCTTCCTACTAATTGTCGGTATTTAGTGCCGTGTAGCTTTTTTGTGCAGATTTCTCTATTTTGAGGATTTCTAGGTCTTTAAAGGTTGATACGGATCATTTTTTTTTATATTTAGCTAAGTTTTTTTTTAAGTTATTTGTTTTAGGCACTACTAATTTCCAATATAGGCTTTTTTGTGAACAATATTGATTTTTTTGGCCGGCTATTCTTATGAGATTAACTACAAACAAACACGTGTTATTATCACATTACTCATAAATAATACTTGAATGGCTTCCTAAAAAAACTAGTTTGTTGAATTGGTAACTAAATATTTTGTTACTCGTCATGGACGATTTTGTTGATAAATTCGTATAAGTAGCAAGAACGCTATAAAACGGTTGAGGTGGCCTATCAGCCTATTAACTTTACGCAGATTATTTGTCAAATATTGAAAAATGAAGTCATGACAATAAAATCACGAGATGATGATCGTTTTTATGTTAATAATACAAATATTTTTAATCGCGGTTTCACTCACGTTCCGGGGAAACTACTTAATGTACCCGGATAGTCTAGCCTATTATCGTCTCTAGGGTCTCATTCCCATTTATTTCTATACCAAATTTCATCCGAATCGGTTACTTCGTTCTCAAGTTATGGCTTGACGATGAAAATAGGGATTTATTTTTAAATATATTGATTAAATATTAAAACATCCGCCTGTGCATGGTCTCGTATTCCGCAACATGTACATGATACTTTGAATGCGTTTTGTCCGGTGAGTAGGTATACCAAGTTGCAGTGAACTTGTTTTTAAGTTTGATAAAAATCCGGTCAGCTGAACACACGTTCAAGCATTTTGATTCGTCGAATCAATTTATAAGGGTAACGATGTTCTTGTTTTTTACATATTTACCTATTAGGTATACAGCTTTTGAGACTCATGATAAAAACTACTGCTGCTTAAAATAGGAACATTAATACTATTGTATATTATAAACTTATATATACTTCTATCTATCTATCTAATATACCTACAAATAAATCTGGTGTTACTCTTTGCATAAATTTTTATTATAATTAAAATCAATTCGTATCCGAGGTAACGCTAGAATGCACTGAAGTATAAATAATAAATAACCTACGAAAATTATTTGAGTTAAGTAATTAACTTGCACTCGTGAACTAAAAATAGACATTCAATTTAAAACTATACGTAGGTATATGAAACTAAAAATACTTATTTCTTCCTGATTCATATATCAAGTTTTAATTTAGACCTTGTCATTGAGAGTCTCAAATAATACAAGCATTTTCCTGCGGGTTCCGCTGAATGAATTTTAATGCAAAATTTAGCAGATCATATTCAGCCATAAATTTTCAAAAATAGTATCCACTTACTCAAGAAATATTATAAACTTTTTAGGTCTATCGGTTTAGGCTCTGTATTGTCTGACAGTCAAACAGGCAAGCGACATTTGGTTTATATCTACTTCGAAATGATGGTACGAAATGTGAGCCAGCCAGAAAACCTGTTTAAAGGTTGCAGAGGTCGGTCCATGCATTTTAATGAAGGATTCACAACACCAAGAACGTGAACTTGTTGTAATTTTTTTGGTAAGTAAAGGTAATAAACAATTGCTAATCAGAATTATTTGATTAAAATTCTTCATGATAGTTAGATAAATAAAATTACTTATTTCACGCGCGAATGCACATGTGTGCATTAACCACGACCATCTACCATAATTTCCGCAAGATGTAAAGATTAGAAGATTAAGTTGATTCAGATCTTTTTTATTTTAAATTAGCTTTCCGCCAGCGGCTTCGCCCGCGTGGTCTTGACAAACTCAAATTAAAAATGTCTGAATTTCATACAAACTGCCCCCTTTTTCACCTCCTTAAGGGTAGAATTTCGGGAAATCCATTGTTATCGGCTGCCTACTTCGTACAAAGAATACACAGTCCGAGTTTAGGGTCTCTACGATCAGCGGTTTAGGCTGTACGCTGATCCGTCAGTCATTCAGGACAAAGCATTTTATATGTATAGAATATATTAAAGTACAGGAACCGGACTTGAAGAACGATACATTTTGTACCATCAGTATAGAAGCGTGGATACAATTAACACCTTTACGTTATTTGCTCAAGTTCAACCGGAAAATCTATGGTTACGTCACTCACTACAAAAAAAAAATCGATTATTATCTACTTTGTAACAGTAAAGTTTTGATAATTTGCACCTAAAAAACAATATAAACACTACGTTGTTCTTTGTTTGCGATCACGTCATCTGAATTAGCATACGCGTCATGCAACGTGCATTGATCCCTAAGCATTATGATAGCACTTCATAACCACTCTAGTACATATAAACACAGCAATTATTTGTTGGAAAACAATACGTTTCAGAATGTGTATTGTATTGTGTCTTCACTTTCTACACAATTTAGAATAGTTACATTATATAATATTATTATATATTATTTAATCTAAATAATATATACTTATGGGTAAATATTTTTCTTCACAATTTGAGTTTTTCCAATCTCTATTCAATCAATGTATTCTAGAACAATTGCTTGCTTACAGCAAGGCAAGATTCTATAATATGGGTAGGTACCTATACTTATATATGTAAAAAGTTGTGACGTGGGCAAATTAATAATACCTATACCATTTATTTATTATAAAAACTTTATCCTATGCCTACGGGCATTGCTTGGGATTTGTAGGTAATCATTTAAACTTAATTAACGTAAACATAATAATTTGAAGCAATTAAATATATTACTCGATTTTAATAACACACGTAGTAACACACTATTAAAGTATTAAAGACACGAGACGTTCAATTTGTCAATCAATGTCTGGATAATAATGTCTTTCCACTCCAGTTCTAATTTTAAGATATTTTAAAGAAAAAAATATATTTTATACTAGCTTCTGCCAGCGACTTAGTCCGCGTGGAATAGTGGTGCTCCGCTCCTATTGGTCTTAGCGTGATGATATATATAGCGTATAGCCTTCCTCGATAAATGGACTATCTAACACTGAAAGATTTTTTCAAATCGGACCAGCGGTTCCTGAGATTAGCGCGTTTAAACAAAATGACAACATTTCCCTTCACTGCTCTGCTCCTATTGATTGTAGCGTGATGAAAAGTATACTATAACCAGCTCAGGAGTATGAAAAATAATTGTACCAAGTTTCGTTAAAATCCGTCAAGTAGTTTTTGTTTCTATAGAGTTTATACAGACAGACAAAAATTTTACTGATTGCATTTTTGGCATCAGTATCGATCCCTAATCACCCCCTGATAGTTATTTTGGAAATATATTTCATGTACAATATTGACCTCTCTACAGATTTATTATAAGTATAGATAGATAGAAGATAAAAAATAAACATAGATATCTTTTAACAAATAAAAAAATATCCAAATAAAAAATCTTTTGATTTTTATTCAGTATCATCAAACATGTTCTTAGCCACTATATTAATTATATACATTTAGCTAGCTTTCCGCCAGTGGCTTCACCCGCGTAGGCTATACCGAATTCAAATTAAAAATGATAGTGTTTCATAAAAAATTTGCTCCCCTTTTTCACCCCCTTGGGGCTAGAATTTTCAGGCAATCAGCGGTTTTGGCTGAGCATTGATCCGTCAGTCATTTACGAAAAAGCATTTTATATGTTTAGGTTTAGTGAGACAAGATAGTAGACAAGATAGCCTTAAGTTGCGAGTGTCAGGGGATACCATCTTCCTATTTTTTCTTTAAAAACATCTGAAGAGTTTTTAAACTTAAATGGTACAGTGAATGGCAGAGTTCGTAGCAAAGTAAACCTCCAGGGGACAAAGAAAGGCTATCATGTTTCTTGGAATTACTAACTGTAAAACATATTGCGTTAAAGTTTGGGACAGTTTTTTTATTCAAGTAGATACTGTTATCTTGTATTCGTCTGCACGCATTTAGTAACAAATTTAGTATTATAAGTTGTAAGGATTAAACTGGTAAGTTGCTTCAATCAAGGAACAACAAAACATCTATCATAATTTTTACTGTTGTTGGGTTTACATCATCGTTATAGACTAATTTAAATTAGATTTGTAGTAACTATATTGATTGTTTTTAAGTAAGGCTTAAATATGATTAAGACTTAAAGAAAAAAATATATACCTATATATATATATTAATAGTGATATGAAAATTCTTTATCTAGTTCGAAAATTGATACCTAGAGGTTATTCACCTATCAATTGTAAGATCGTGGGCTGAAAAACAAAAACGCGTGTGGTGAATCTGAGAGTATTAAAACATTGAGATTTTGGAGTCAAAGTTATTGGTCTTTTAACTTCATAGTTACGACTGACTGAAGGTAAACGTGTGGTACTCGTATTGCGAAGCGAATCGTTAGTTAGGCATAATGGCTATAATTACTGCCTTTAACATATTCCTCTAATGTGCTAATATTTACAATATTTCATTGAATTGTTAAATACATAGCGTGAAAACATAACCCGAAAAGCAAGAGAATTCATTTTTTTTAGCATGCAATTTATAATTGCAGAAAGGCATGACCCAAAGCAAAAAATATTTATTTTAATTATTTCCTATTACTAACTAAAAATGTTAGTGGGTGCCTATGCCTACTTATTATGCAATCCAGCAGTTAGATAACTAGTTTGCACATACATACGTAGTAAACGTTTTGATGATGCTTTCAAACGAAAATACATACTAATATTTTAGTGCGTATCCCGTAAATATTTTGCGCTCAAAATTAGTTGGAGTACCTTCAAGAGCCACTCGTGGCAAACCCAATTTACTAAATATACCGGTTTTGCTCAATGATATACCGAATTTAGTATAAGTGGTGCGTGTGTGGTGACTCGTGGGTGTTCAGAAAACACGAGCGTATACAAACGTTGTCACTGTCAACTGGACGAATTTGCAATAAGCATACGTCACTCAGTCTTGACTATTCACAAGAAAAAAAAAAATAATTTAAATTGATATTCTAATATCAATTCAATGGCTATGCACGATTTTAAATCAGCCTGTCATTTATTATCACGCATTAACAACATTTAATGGAGATGAATTAAAACCTCCCCGGTAATATTTTATTGCTAGTTATAAATATGAAGTGCCTATCTTATAAATAATGCTAATATACAACGAAGGTCGATGTTGCTCTGATCATTGATTCATCGGTTAGGGACGGCAGGTATGAATAAGGCAGGAGTTGTTAATTATGAATTACTTACCTTAAAGTAGACATTAGCAGATGTTAGCTATGTAGCTACTGCGGGACGTTCGAAAGAGATACCGCGCCCCCGGAATACAAAATCCTGAGGAAGGGTTTGAATGAGGAACATGGATGGGTTTAGTCAGTAAGAGTCTGACACTCCCTTCCACCCCACCCATGGCGGGAGGAGTCATTTGATGATTTCCCATCCGAAAAAGCTATGTAGCTACTCGAAAATTGGCACCAAGAATTTTGGCTAACTCAAAAGAGTTAGATTCACAAAAAAATAAGTAACTGTTGACTGCGGACCATACATGCTCTGGTATAACTGTATACCTACTTGAACAGCCCAAGCTCTTGTTCTATAGAAAATTGAAAAGTCTAATACCACACTCGCTAAAGTTTACTGGTACAGTTAAACGTTAGTTAAAACTATACAGTTATACGTGCAGCCGGCCTGAAACGCGCTGCGCTGCACTTCAGCTGCCGACACGTTTGCCGGACCTAACATATTTAGTTTACAATGATTAGCTTCCGGGACTTGCGGTACTTTGGCTACATACGTAGGCCGACTATATAGTTCGTCTCATTAATACTCCAACATGCAATACCGTGAGGAGAATCGTAGTCAAAATCAAGGTCGCCGCTTATACAGCATGTGGCATTAATGTGCTGAATTTAACGTCGCAATTTGCGAGTAATATTATCCATAGCTTTGAATTCTGAAATGGCATATTATTTATATGAAGTAGGTAATTTTACCTAACCTGTACCAGATAATCTGGTAAAAGTGTTAATAAGTAATTTTACCTAACCTTTACCAGGTTAGGTAAAATTAAAGTATCTTTCGCTACCTTACTTTATAATCTCACGATTTTGATCTGTCAGCGAAAAGTAATCTAAGTAAAATTCAGAGCTATGCTGTTGAAATTGGTCGTTGAATTTTCCTTATTATATTTTCTAATTTCTTTCAACAAAACGCATTTTAATTACTTACATAGCAATATTATCCAATTGATGTTACTTTGCTTAAGAAATGTAAATACACACATGAAGCAATTCGTATGTTTGTCTTCTTGATAGTTACTTAGGTCAATGCAATCATTGAACTGTCAAATAAAAGCAATTTGATTGCATTGATGCATCGTAGGTATTAATTATTTATTAAAGAAAACTTGTTTTTCTATTGACTAACATATAAACACCGAGGTAAGAAGTTCGTTCTCGTTCATCGTTTATCTCTTGGGCTCACGATTTCCATGACTTTTGCGATACTCTGCCATTATTAGTCTTACCCCATAAGTACCTACATAGAAACGCATTACAATGACTCACGAATACGCCCATGATTGTCGTGCCAAAGCAATTTGGTTTTGCCGTATACAATTCAATGACCGCAGTTTTTGTCCCAAATTCTTATAAGGAACAATTAATGGTTCGATGTGAATTCACAATGGCACCATGCTTTTTTTGGCTGGGACAAACTTAGCGATGATCATTTGTTTAAACATCATTTGTCTGCTCTTTATCATACAGTTGACATGGGTACGATTACTTGTAGAGTGGTCGATAGCCAGAAATACTCTAGATTGGCCTTTCATTCCATCAAAAGAACATTCGCGATTTGACGCCTCAGAAATGTCAAGTTACTGCGTCAAATTACAAATTGAATTACTGTAGCCTCCTATCATTCGCTTATATACTTTATCGTGGTAGCAATAGCGGTCAAATTGCAATACATATGAACGATTGATCGCAATTTCAATAGGCATAAGGACCGTGTTACGTTGGGAACCTATTTGTGTTGCCGGATATTGACAACTCAATAATTATTATGCTTCAAATGAGAGCTTCTGAAATTGAATTCCCTGGTATATTTTATACATCTACACATATCAAATGCTTTATCCTGAATGACTAACGGATCAACGCATAGCCTAAACCACTGATCGTATAGACCTGAAACTAGGAGGGTGTATTCTTTGTATGACATAGGCTTTCGATAAGAAAGGATTTTCCGAAATTCTACCCTTAAGGGGGTGAAAAAGGGGGACAAAGTTTGTATGAAACTCTGACATTTTTAATTTGAATTCGTAAAGCCCACGCGGTTGAAGCAGCTGGCGGTAAGCTAATACCTGTATAAAACACATCAAATAAAATGAAGCATATCACGTTAATCAATACGACGATATTATTGTTTGCTATATCATAAATGAGAAAGTGAGATTGGTTATTTGTATAATATGCTTTCACGGTAAAACGGCTAAACTAATTTGGATTAACTTTTGTAAGGAGATAGAAGGGATCCTGGAGAAAGTTATAGACTATATTATTATTCTCTCCCATCAGATCTATAAGACTATGGTCAGACCTGCCGTCCTATATGGTTCAGAGTGCTGGCCCACAAAAGGGATGAATGAAAGACAACTGCATGCAGCGGAGATGAGAATGTTGAGAGGAATGTGTGGTGTTACGCGAATGCATAGAGTAAGAAATGAGTATATTAGGGGAAGTTTGAAAGTGGCACCGGTAACCGAAAAACTATGTGGAAATCGGTTATCATGGTATGGGCATGTGATGAGGAGGAATGAGGCTTATGTAGTGAGAAAGGTTTTGGACATGAATGTGGATGGATATAGAGGAAGGGGACGACCGAAGAAACGATGGATGGATTGTGTGAAGGTTGATATGATTAGAATGAATGTTACTAGCGAGATGACGGCAGATAGAAGAGTATGGAAGAGGAAAACATGCTGCGCCGACCCCAAATAAAATTGGGATAAGGGCAGGAGGATGATATGATATTATTCTCTCCCATCTCCGCAGCAATTTTCTCAGAGATTTATAAGAAATAGAAACAAACCATTAAAAAAAATAAGAACATTAGGTACTACAATGTCATGTAAATAATATTCAGAACTGAATTTATTAACTTCATTCATATTATATAATATCCGTAAAGGTACACAATACATATAAACAGATAACCATGTTCCCTGTAGGGTACAGCAAATAAGGAGAGGAGGATTTATTCGTGAGAATTAAATTTGTCGTAGAGTTAGGCTATATTTGCATCCGGTTAACCTCATAAGCAATTTATTATCCGACGGTGGCCCAAAAAGAGGGTAATGTATTAAACTTGTATGTTAGTTGACGCTTTGAATATATTTAGGGTTCCGTAGCCAAATGGCAAAAAACGGTACCCTTATAGATTCGTCATGTCTGTCTGTCTGTCCGTCCGATGTCACAGTATTTTATTCCGAAACTATAAGAACTATTGATGAAATTTGGTAAGAAGATGTATTCTGTGAACCGCTTTAAGATTTTGACACAAAAACAGAAAAAAAGCAATAAATTTTGGGGGTTCCCCATACTTAGAACTGAAATTCAAAAAAAAATTTTTTCATCATACCCAGACGTGTGGGGTATCTATGGATAGGTCTTCAAAAATGATATTGAGGTTTCTAATAATTTTTTTTCTAAACTGTATAGTTTGCGCGAGAGGCACTTCCAAAGTGGTAAAATGTAACCCTGTAACTTCTAAAATAAGAGAATAATAAAATATATGATGGAGATTACCATGCAAACTTTAATTGAAAATTGGTTTGAACGAGATCTAGTAAGTAGTATTTAAGTAATCAGCAATTTTCCTCTAAAAACAAACTTAATTATGCGATCAGAAAAAAACAAGATAATTGCGACTTTATTGCGTAATTTTTCTTTCCAATGGTCGGAACCCTCGGTGCGCGAGTCCGACTCACACTTGGCCGGTTTTTTTACATGTACGTATACTATAATTGTTGTATTTAACGAAATTTTATCTGGTGTCTATTGAGATTAAGTTAATAAGGATTAATAAGTACCCATAAAATAATAAACTTTACTAGGTACCTAAAAGAACATTGGTGATGATCTGAGAATGTGAATCCTTTAAACATTATTGTATTACCTTGGATCGCTATAATTCGTGTTTAATTTGTTTTTAATGGCACAAACTTCGTAACACGCCGCGAAATATCGTATAACCTTAACAAACGACATTTAAGTTTTGATTAAGTCCTTTCAACATGACTAAGTGTGTATAGTAAGCTTTAAAAGTCATGAATTGAGAATTTTGAAACAAGTAAACAAAAAATATAAAACAACTGCTGTAGCAGTTGTTTAATATTTTTATATAGTTAATAGTTAAATAATTCACATTAATTTAAAAATATATATATAATTTTTACCTACCACCGATCGTGTTGACGTCAAATGTTATTCATTCCTAGTGAATATTTATCTAAAGTTTAATACTTTATTTATGTATTTTAATGTGAGAAAGAGCCCGTAGCCACTTCGTTCTCGCTCGATTTTCAAAACTTTTTGCTAGTATTATTTAAAATGTATTTTGAAAAACATTTCGTCAGAAATTATGCAAAATTGACGTATGTTTTTTTAGTATAATTTTTAACGTCGTGTAAAAGGAATTCTCCTGAAGGAAAAAAAATGCAAAGTAATGTAATTTTTTGGCTCATACGTCGTAAAATCCGAGCACACGCAAGCTATGGCCATCTCTATTAAAAATCATATTCGCATTTTTTTTTGAGGTAGTTCCGTGAGTTCTTTGGTTACTAGCGAACTGTACGCCATACGCCTGCAGTCGTCAATCCACAGCTTCATGATACAGTTACTTTACTATTTGCTCAATGTTCACACAAGGAGCAGTGACGGTTAGCGGAAGAATTCATTCATCATCATTTGATGATTTCCCATCCCTAAAAATAAGATCAATGACATTAGAAATTGTTGCACTTCACTGTTATAAATATTAGCACAGTATTAGATTTATTAAATAGTTGTACAGTACTCTAGCTCCCGGAACAGGTGTTAAACTGGTTCTAGGTCTTCCTTGTAAAGTTAACGGTTAAAACTGGCATCACTCTATACGTTTTCAATTGGAGATTATGTTATGGATACAAAATGTTGTAAAAAGGTGCGTCTTATAGATGAATTTCAATACTTATTATGTACCTCAATCATTGTTGAGACCATAAAATATATTTACTTTATATTTATATAATAATTTGTTTGTCTAAAACAAGTAATCATTTGAAGTTCGCAGCTTATTTTAAACAGCATCGTGATGTTCCTGATTACAGTGTTTATGTGCGTAGGTACAATTTTGTGTAATTACGATTGTTTTTTTGTGCAATCAAATGTTTTGAGCAAAGTTCGTTTTATATAATAGAGACTATCTCTATAAAAGAAGTGATAACATTTACTTATTGGGATGTAGTATTTTTTACAGTAATTTGTGATTGAGTCTCTGGAATTTTTCGAGATAAACATTTATCAATTGTCGCTTTCAACTTATCTTAATTGTGCAATTTGTATGTTTAAACTTTTTTTCCAGTACATATTTAACTACTATAATTATTAATATAAGTACCTATGTGAATCAATTTAATTATTAAACACTTTGCTAAAACAACATTTGCAATGTAAACTCTTCGCAAATCTTTGAGTTTTACATTGAAAGAAAGAAATAGATATTTGATTGTCTAGTTGAAATAGCATTTTATATATTTTAAAACACATTACGTATTATTAATATAGTAACGATAAGATATATAGTTTACCTATTTGCAACATTCTGTTACTGTATACATCAATGTTTATAAAAAGCTTGAAAACTTTATATAACTTTCCAAATATATTTTTCTTGCATGATTATATTATTAGAAGGTTATATTAGGTATTGATATATATTTCACAAACATCTAGAAGTACTTTGCCCCCTCAATATAATCTTTCAATTTACCGAAAGGAGATACACTCCTATAATCATCCGTAAACATTAAATGGATCGAAAATTTCCGTTTGAATCCACATAGATAATGATGGAAAAGGCAATGAACTGTCTCGGATTTTCCTTCGTCAATTATACGCACATAAACCTGCTTAGTATACTGGTTTTCTGTGAATTATAGCTATGTACCTAATCCCATTTACGACTAACTTCCACCGATTAGTCGAATAGCAATAGAATTTTCTCTATTTAGTCTCAAAAGATTTCTAACGACGACACATTTGGATAATTAGAAACGTGTCTGACACAAAAGTTAAGTATGTACTAAGTATTAATAGTTAAGTTGGAAGGCATTCACCGTGCTCATTTCGATAAGTAGTGGTAATGTGAATAAGAATGGTGCCAGACGGATTGTGCGAGAGACAATGGCAGTGGTGGTCTGAAAAAACTTTGACTCTTAGGCACTAAGGCGGCAGTGAAAGCTTACCTAGATGTAAAAGTAGATATATTGTAAGACATACTGATTATTGTGCTTTTATTAAAAAAGTAGCTAATGGATGTTGATAAATTTTAGTGTATTTAAAACATTATTTGAGAAAAACAATTAAATGTCTTCGTATATTCAAATAGTAAAATCTAAAAGATTATTGACGCTAATTCCTTGCATCAATATAATAAATAATGACTTTCACTGCATTAGTTATGACCAATCAAGACAGTAACTTACCCAATTGTTTCTCTGATGATCTCATCTTTAATATGTACAATCAGATATTATTTCATAGCGGTTTTGTCTAGTGAACAATGCAAGTAGCGCAACAAACAGCTATCAGATAACCCAATTCTCATAAAAATGCAATGCACGTATTAGAAAGAATCGCATCGTCTATCTTAAGATAAAACTTATTTTAAATATAAGGTAATTAAAATGTTCTAAAAGATTTTGCAATAAAATATGTTTTTGATAAAATTACATCAAAGTATTTGGCGGTAACTAATTGAATAAAGTCTTGTCTATCTGAAGTAGTGTATATTTTTTACAGTTATTAAAAAGAGTAATATACCTAGTTATATATCTACTACGCATTAACTGACAGGCGACACACTAATTTCATAAAAATGAAATGTTCTGTTTTTCTTTTTCAGATGGCGACGCTAAACCACATTGTTCTTGGCATTCTCATCTTGCAAATATACGTCCATGCCGCTCCCAGTGACGTCAGCAAGTTAGAAGATATTGCCAAAGTGGAACAAGCTGACTCCAAAGTAGAACAAACGAACCCAACACTTGATTCGGAACCAAAAGAGGTTGAAAATGACAACTCCACAGAAACACAAAGACAAAAGAGATGGTATAACCCTTATGGGTATGGATTTCCACCCATTAACCCGTTGATTTACCCCAGCTACAATAGAAGAGATGAAAATCCCAACCCCGGTTACTATGGAGGAGAAGATCCCTTAGTGCAAATACACAGACGAATACAAGAGATAGCCCAAGCTGTTAGGCAGCCTCCTCCACCACCACCGCCTCACTTCCCTATATTTTACCCAGTGCTATTTATACCTTCATTCGATTGTAATTGTAATCAAAACCCTACCACGCAAGAACCCATTACACCTGTAACAGCCGAAAATAATGATACGACTCCTTCCGTAACGAACCGCTGGCCTGTAATGGAAGACGAGAGACAGAATTGGGGTTTTGTGATCAATGAATCTGATTCAGATGAGGGCATAGACTTCAGTAGACCGATTTCATTTGATCCTATCAGATTGGATAAACCAATGAGGCCACCACCGCCTGTAGACCATGGCACCGTACAGAGCGACTCCACAAACAAGCAGGATCAACCTAAGTTAGATAGACCAAGCACTCAAACTCCGTCTCCGAAGCCTCAAACTACGAGGCCACCTCAAAATTCACCCCCAGTTCAGAGCAGGCCTCCAACTGGTCTAGCACCTCCGAGTCGTTGTGATGGTGCCATCCTAACGTGTTGTCACCAGCCTCAAGTAGTGTACGACTGTTTCGCAATTCAGGGATGTCCTGACTTAACCGGTTATGGAAATCCTTGTGATCCAAATCTAATATTGCGCGTTATTGAAAGGTTCCAGACATACTATGGACAAAGAACTGGTTGATGCTCAGAGAGTCAAAGGCGATGTGTAATAATTTCTGTTAAATAAATCTCATTATTTTCAGCTAAGAGCTTGATCTGTAATTTATATTATGCTTTAAGTGTACCGCTCATTCATCTTAGCGATAAAACAATAAACATACTAGAACGAAATTGGTCTTGGTTCAGGGAAATGAGTTCTTATTTCATTATTCTGAATATCAATAAATGCAGTATTATTGCTACTATGTTGATTTTAATCATCTGAGATATCAAAGTAATATCCTAAACTTGAGTACTCAATATTTTGTAAGAAGCTAAGCAGACTCTTCATTAATTTATTTTATTGCATGAAATTATTATAGCTGTAATCGTTTTAAAACCCGTACAGTTAAAGATTAAAATGTAAATACTCTAGTTATATTTTTTTTATACTCATTCAAGTACAATGTAAGGATAGTAACAATGTTCCTATCATCTATGTATGTATTAAAACTAGAAGCATGACAATAAAATGGATTCGTCATGGAATTTGTTCACTTTGGTTTTATTTTCCTTGATCTTACAACTTGTTCTTTATTTGAAACTTGATTTGCTGTTTTTTTTATTTCGATTTACATCTAAATGTTTAGCGTTACAAGTATAATATGCAAAGTTGCTACTCACATCAAGTTATATTAAAATCTAGTGATAAATGTTTAGTTTTTTTACGAAATCGGGAACGAAATACTAATTTATTTTCCACATGATTTTGGCTTACAATACAAAATAAAAATAACAATGATCAATACAATAGAAAGATAATTATTTCATCCAATTATGAATGATCTGTGGTCGATGGCTTCATATTGTTATGTCATGGATACGAATGACATCAGTAATGTCATCATTATAATGAAGTAAGGTAATGATCGATCAAAGTCGGGAAATTGAGTCAGATGGAAATCCCGAGTCCATAGTTCAGTCCAAAGTTCTTAGTTGGTTTTAGTATCAAAGGGTAGTAGGTAGTATTTAACACGCTTTTATTAGCTCGGGTTGTATGTATGTATGTATGTAACGGAATCTTTGAACCTAATTTTCACTGGTTTCTAGACGTCTGATCAACTTGGAACTTTGCACACGTGTCAAGGGCCGATGACAATGCAATAATCCGATAAAAAAAATCTAAAAAAAAACACGCTTTTATTGCTGACCGAACTAAAAAATGGAAAATAAATAATAGTTAAAAAAAAACTAAAAAAACACGCTTTTATTGCTGACCGAACTAAAAAGTAGAAAATAATTTTTAAATAATTCAATTCAGAGTAAAAAGCGTGGGGTGCTTGATATTTTAATTATTACACCTATTCTATTGGCAACCATTTATGAGAGGAGAGTCATGAAAATATAGGAAAATGCACCCCACGCTTTTTACTCTGAATTGAATTATTTAAAAATTATTTTCTACTTTTTAGTTCGGTCAGCAATAAAAGCGTGTTTTTTTAGTCTTTTTAAACTATTATTTTATGTAATAATATCTACTTTCAACTTACGAGAGGCAACAAAGAGGCAAAACAGTAAATTTTAAAATTGTATGATTTATTTCGGAACAATATATTCATATTATATTTCTGAGGTATTCAGGTTTAAAATATACATTGATTGATTGGACAAAATTATACTTTTTTATGGTGCTATTAAATTGAATGTCGACTGTTATTTTATTGTAATCACCACGAATCATGATTTCTTCGTCATTAAATGTACCACTTATTTTTAGGGTTTCGTTCCTCAAAAGGTAAAAATGAAACCCATAAAAGATCACTCTTCCTCCGTCTGTCCGTGTGTCACCAATTTTCTTAGGAACGGGTGGACCTAGCAAATTGAAATTAATACCAGATACTGAGGTCTATCCTGATGAGTGATGAGACATGAGTCCCTATTAGGTGTATAAAAAGTCCTGAGTCAACTCGATAAAAGATATGGGCAAATTTGATTTATGCCAAAACTTGTTAGTACCAAAATTTACCTTAATTTTCATCTTTTTTATTCTAAATTTTCCCTTCTTCTTGTGCCTTACAGCACAAATAAAGGAAAAAAAAACAAAAAATCTATATAGTTGAAAATTATGACTTATGGATGGGAAATAATCAAATGACCTCTACCGTCGTGCGATTGGAGTGGAAGGGAGACTTTTTGACTAAAAACCAAAACCCATCCGTGTTCCTTCTATTGCTCTTTGCGTTCTAGAACCGCAGTAATTCTTTGGAACAGTCCCACAGCCCAGAGAGATTGAATGTACCCCTACTTCCATCATTCATCAAAATAAAAATTACTGATTGTTTAAAATAAAACATAACATTTGCTATCAACAAACTCCTTATCTGGTAGCTCATATCCGGGCTGGTTTTAAAAAAATCCACTTGGATAAATTAAATAATCTATAATCAATTTGGAAATAAAAACTAAAGCCGTGTACTCAGCAGTTGCGGTTTCGACTGGTAACCTGCCAACCAGGCAATAAAAAAATACGAATATTTTTTGGGTAATTAGTTACTTAGTTGGTAACATTTAACCTCTTGTAGGTATGCCTGAAGCGTGGATCCGCGCGAGACACAATTGATTTCTATTCTCTTTAAATACCCGGCATACAATAGGTTAAATATGCGACAATCTTGTTCAAATAGCCCGTATATTTTCAGAATTCATTTCGGTTTTTCCATAGTTTGGGTAGGTAATATCCGCTAAACGAATGTTACAACAATTGGAAAAATAAGCGCTACCTATTTAGTTTCTTTTACTATTCTTACTGTTCAAAAACTCCAAGAATTACGAAATCCTAAGTAGGTACACACGATGACAAGTTTTTTTGACTTAAAAGTTTACTAAGATACATCTTATCCATTATCGTAAACGGCTTTGTCTAGACTCTAGAGGAATATTTGCATCTGATTTAACCTTTTTATCGTTGAGTGCCTTAATGTAATGTAACAGCAAAATACACGTGCGTAACGTCAAACTACAAGCTCAGCAAATCTTGCGAAAATAGTGCTATAAAAATATGCAATTTGACCAGAGCTATATGTAGTTTAATTAAATTCAGTGAAATTTAATGACATCAATTTTATAGGTGAACATAAATCAAATGTTGTTCATAAAGCTGGGTTTTACCCAATACCTACTACGTAATAATTAAAAAAATATCGATAAACTGTGATGATCGGCCAAAGTGTTATCGACGTCATCACCAATTTCCAAGACAGCTAGCACCTATAAACAAAATCCCGCATCCCCAGTTATCGGAAAGGAAAATGAATGTGCACAAACACGATGTTTATATAGCTTAATAAATACAAATGTCCTCAGACGATAGTCGAGTCAACTCAGAGTTGCACGTACCTTGTGGAACGAGTGAAAAACACGAAAAATTGTGTAAAAAAATAAATAAAAAATTGCTCAAACGCGGGAAGGAATTACATAGGTAAGTTTTAACCAGTCTTAATTTCGTAAATATTGTAATAATTGCATGTTTAATCACAATTTATAATACTTTGTGGAGTTTCGTAACATAGTTGATAAAAACGTTTACGCTATTATTACATAATTTTTGGGGTTATACCTACATCGAATGTTTGTTATAAACACTGTAACTTTATTCGTAGGTCAGTCCATATTTTTTGTTTTATAACAATTTATGAATAAACTGTCTTATATACGGTTGTGTCAAGTTAGGAGTTATTATAGTATTCTTTCGAAAAATAATAATAATATGTAAATTGTTTTCTGAAGGACATTATTCTTCCGGTCACCGTAAACAAAATCACACACGTGTTTTAAATACTACATACGTTGTTCTAAGAAAATACACATGAGTATTTACACCAGTTTATGAATGGCTAACTAACGGTCACGCCTCCGTGACCTTGACATTGCACGAACACGTCACACATCCTTAAAAGGTTTCAGTATGCCCAGCGTTTGATCCAACATTCTATAGTTAAAAGAAACGAACAAATGTTTGTATTAGACGTTGGCTATATCGACTGGCGTCGTTCGTTGTCCTCGGGCCTGGGAAAACCAACGGCGTCTGTTCGCGACTTTTATGTATTTATTATACAAAATCACGTTTATTCTCACGTGATTCCATAGTTCAGTTATATAATGTGATATGTTTTTATTACTTATCTTCTATGGATGCAAAAATGTAGCTCACCTTCTCTACGTACTTGGAGAAGAATATTTCTTTGTTTGTATTGGAAGTCGGGAATAACAACTAACCATCTCTTTTTTATGTATCATTTATTTAAAAGCCTAGAGAAGATAATCAATTAACATTTGTGAAAGTTTTTATTGATTATAAAATATTATTTTAATAGTCTTACTCTTTACGTAATTTGATAATAAGCACCTCTAAAACATTATCAAAAAATTATATAATACACACTTTGTTTTGTTTTAGTTTTTTAAGTACATTTGATATGAACACTGGTTCATTTTAATATTATTTTACCCAACTAATAACGGAAATAACTTATCTAAGAAATTACTACTTAGGTACTTCAAATATCTAAACCTCGTATCAAAATTGCTAGTTGGCAGGTACCTATATCGTTTGAAATCAATTAACTATCTCGATAATCTTGTCATGTTCTAATTGTAATTTACAATTAGAATATAGATATCTATAAACGTTCATCTCTAACTTATTTACGTAACATGCACAGACAATATTTCATATTATTTTTTATACAATTGCAGAAATGGCGACCTACACAATAATGATTATAGCAACAATGATGGTAGCGCAAGCAATTTGCAGACCCGAGGTGAACCGAAACACAATCGGTGGCATTGGCACAATAAAACCACCGGCCGGTTTAACCTACGACGAACTCAGATATATTCTACAAGCGAGGCATGGTGTAGACGTACCGAGACCGAAAACTTTATCTCCATGCGCTCGAGCAATCCTCGGCTGCTGCAAAGATAACCACATGAACGAGTCCTGCTCCGAATCGCTCCATTGCGGAGCCTTCTTCTTCGACGATAATCCTTGTGATGAGAAATTTGTAGTGGACGCTTTGAAAGCGGCGAAGAGTTTCTACCAGCAAATAAATTAAAATGTTTTTAGTGAAATAAGTGCAAGACTGTGCTCAATTATCGTAAGCGGGCGAAATTCGATGCCTCCATCGAATAGCCTTTTGAATTCTTTTAAACAAAAGACGTCTAGAGGGATATAATTTATTGAGTTTTTTTTATATTGTTGGGGCTGTAATATACCTTGTTCTA
This sequence comes from Pyrrhia umbra, assembly GCA_963891755.1. Lineage (NCBI taxonomy): Eukaryota > Metazoa > Arthropoda > Insecta > Lepidoptera > Noctuidae > Pyrrhia > Pyrrhia umbra. The sequence continues at coordinate 9,142,954 of OY982924.1, forward strand.
GTAATTATAATAATGCATTTTTGTTGTAGCGTGTGGCAACAATTTATCACAATAGAAAAAGGGTCAATTGCTATTATTGGTATTTAAACATACTATTGTACCTAGATAACCAAGAGAAAAAGTGCGGCCTCGCCTAATTACTAACTACACGTATAGCAGTGTTTGCACGAAATCGTGAATGCCTAGGCCTAGGGCTATTGTCTAGGACTAATGAAGTGTCCGCTCAAGTAACATGCAAGATAAGGTATCTCGGTTCAGAACGAGCTAAGAACTAGCCATTGTTTGGGTGTAATCATAATTTAATTAACTAGATGTTTTCCAGGCAACGGAACGTCCGCAAGTCTCTATGAAACGTTAGTGTTCAGGATTGATTTCAATGAAGTTGAATTTGTATAAAAATGTAATTTCATTTCATAATAAAAAATATAAATGTCCTACTTAATTAAAGCCTATCAAGAAAAGGCATTGTGTTGCTTATATAATAATAAATGGCGGAACGATTCAAATTAGAGATATCAGTAATTGTAAAACTCAATAACATTCATAAATATTCATTTTGTAAGATTTTTCTGTCGCACATCCCACTGTTGTATACTTATAGCACAATTATTTAATTATGTATTATATAAAAAATATTATTATTATAAGAAAATACTAGGAGATTTCTACCAGATAAGAGTTCTGTTTTCACCATTATAATAACTTAATGATATCAGATACTTGTTTTTGTTTTACGTCTCTACATATCCATAGGTGTTATAATCAAGGCAAGATTTCTGAGGGCCGAAAATCTCCTTACGGATCGGCTTTTGCAACATAACGGTACAATTATGTTTGTAGTCCCCACTGACATTATTTATTGTGCACAAAAGATTATTAGGATAGAAAAAAATATTCCATACAAAAATAATAACTTGCCAAGTGAAAGTGAAGTGTTCTAGTTTTCTCTACCAAAGGCTAATACGATAGATGTTTTTTTATAGCACTCCTTTAGAGGAAATAATAGAAACGTTCACTCAACGGTATTTTCATTAAAATTACTTGAAAACAAAAATTACGACAGCCTTACTGTTTATTAATAAGATAATTTGTAACAAGGTGTAATTATTTAAATGAAAATTAAACATGAACAACAAATACTATCTGTATTTTAACTTAAGAACAAAGAACATTTGGGAGTAGATAACACACAATTTAAATCGAGCAAAGCTTGTTTGGCGCGTAGCCAAGGTAGCTCGAGGCAACAAGTGATCGTTAAAATAATATAAATGTACTATATCTTATATTATAAATTATCATCCCTTTTCCACTAGAAGTTATGAATATCATATTTTTTTTTATAATATCAGAGTAAATACTTTTTACAAAATGTGGACAAAATTGATCTTGGATTTTGGTTTTGTCTGCTATCAATACATAATTATGTACTAGACATGTGCGCCGATGCTCATTTAACCGGCGGCGGCGTCCAGAGTCTAATTTGTCGGCGGCGGCGGCGTCATCGGCGTAATCGGCGTGGATGGTCAAAATAAGTAAAAGACGTGTCAATCCATATTAAACTTTTTATTTATTCACTTATGATTTACTTGACTTATAGTCCTATGTCCCCTAGTTGGGGCAGAGGGCCACATTGCTCCGCCATCGCGTCCGGTCTTGAGCTTCGCGCTTGATCTCACTCCACGTCCTGCCTATAGTCGCCACCTCTGCGATGATCGTCCGCCGTCAGGATTGTTTAGGGCGACCACGTTGCCGCTTTCCTTGGGGATTCCAGTCTAGGGCTTGCCTCGGTATGTGATCGGGGTCCCTTCGGATCGTGTGGCCGATCCAGTTCCCCTTGCGACGTTTGATCTGCTGGTCGAAAGGTGTCTCGCCGCAGCGTTCCCACAGTTCGATGTTGGAGATTTTTTTCGGGCCAGTAAATACCGAGAATACGAAGAAGGCAGTGATTGACGAAGACCTGGAGTTTACGCGAGATGTCTTTTGTGGCTTTCCACGTCTCACATCCGTACAGCAATACGGTTTTGACGTTGGACCGGAATATCGTGAGTTTAACTCTCCTGGTCAGTTTTCGCGATTGCTACACAGGACGGAGTTGCGCAAAGGTTGCTCTCCCCTTGGCAATCCTCGAAGTGATGTCATCTTCAGTCCCTCCTGTTTCTGACACAACACTGCCGATGTATGTAAATTTGTGGACCCTTTCCACCCTTTCTATACCGATAAGCAACGGGTATGAGCACGACACTCCGCATCTCATTTCCTGGGTCTTCCGGATGTTAATTTTTAGTTCCGTCTCCATAGCCTCTCGCCGTAGGTCGTCCAATTTGGCTTGCATGTCGGCGCGCGTGTGGCTCAATAGACATAGGTCGTCAGCATAATCTAAATCTTCCAAGACGTTGGACAGCCCCCACTCTATACCGCGGCGCTTGGTTTGGTGGTATTATTCATGATGCCATCGAGGACGACAAGGAAGAAGAGAGGCGAGAGGAGACACCCTTGGCGCACACCCGCATGGACCTGTATGTTCTCCGAGACGAGGCCGTCGTGAGTCACCCTACAAGAATATTTCCCGTAGATGGCCTTAATTATGGTCGTGATCTTCTCGGGGACTCCAATTTCACGAAGCCGGTCCCAGATACAATTCCATCACAGCGTGTCGAAGGCTTTTTCGAAGTCCACAAAGGTCAAAGTACATTTCCCTCTGCCATTCTGATGCCTGTTCGAGGATTATGCGCAATGTGTTGATCTGGTCGGTGCACGATCGGTTGGGTCGAAAGCCAGCCTGCTCTTTGCGAAGAAGAGGTTCGACGGCCCCCGACAACCTGTCCAGGATGATCTGGCAGAGCACCTTGGAAGGAGTCGAGAGCAAAGTGATACCTCTCCAATTGCCACATTCACTCAGATCTCCCTTCTTGGGGACGGTGATAAGAAGGCCTTTGTTCCAGTCGTCGAGTAACTCTTCGGCTGACCAGATGTTCTGCAAAAGGGGCGTCAGCGCGTTTGCAGCGGTGGGTACGTCGGCTTTTAGCATTTCCGCTGTGATGAGGTCGAATCCCGGGGCTTTCTCATTTTTTAAATTGCGGTTAGCCTTCACTACGTCCCTCTCTGTAGGAGGAGACACATCGATGTCTAGGTTTTGTGTGGGCAGGCTGGCAGCAGTTATTATATTATTGACACGTTTAATCTAAAATCCTATTTGAATTTTGACGCCGATGACGCCGATGAAAAACCCGGCGGCGTCGGCGTGGCCAAAATGACCGGCGGCGTGCGCCACGCCGATCGGCGCACATGTCTATTATGTACATACGTATAACATGACCCAAGTTTTCGGTGAAAGTTTAGATAGAGGTTTACTTTAGAGATAATGAATATTCAACCTTGCCTTTTGATTTTACTGGCTTTGTTGCATGGGGTTTGTCCGGAGAATACAAAAAGATAGCCAGCTGAATTTTATGTTGCTGACCGATCTAGAGTGATAGTAATATGTGTATCTATTCTTTAAAGTAAACAGTCCCTTCACCTTCATATACGCACCTTTCTACTCGTATCTACTATTATATCCACATTTCGTATTAAGCCCTAACTAAAAGGCAAGCCTACTGACGACATCCGGGTACACAACCACATTCCCGACTACTACGTATAAACTCCGTATGTAAATCCCAGTAACACTTCTCCAACCCTTAAAAACAAGAAGCTCAGTAGTTACGTATATATACCTTATTTTATCTTTGTTCAGACACAAGTTTTATGTTCAAAATAAAATTGTCTTAGAGGTCGTAAATAAATTCTTAAAAACGACTGTTTTATAGCTGGTGTTGAAACACTATAGGGTTTACTGGCTACCCCCTTTTACGAGATAATTCCATTGATATTAATGTTCCCTGCTTTGGAGTAAAGCTCTTTCCATGTCTTTTCAACCGAAGAACTGTTTGGAATACAACATTACTAAACAAATATTTTCTAAGCAATTAAGTATTTTCTTTTATTCATAAGAAAATGAAGAATTTGGGATCTAAAAGGTTCATAATCCATGTGACATAAAATCAAATGAAATTTTATTAAAAAAGGTGTTTATTTGACAAGGAATTTTATTATTTTAAAGTATTTTTTGTTATTTTTGATTGATAGAATTAAATAATTCACAGAGTTGTAGTATTTTTTTAAGCTGAGTTTATAAAGAAACTTGATTTCGTTTATTCTTACAAAATATTATAAATGCGAAAGTAAATCTGTCGGTTGATCTTTCCGTCTGTCTGTCTCACGGTTAGACGGATAAAACTTTTTAGATGAAATTTGAAATAGAGATAGATTGAACCCAAGGGATAGACATAGAATAATGTTTATCCAGGTGTATAAAAGTAGCTTTCTCAGAATGCGAGTGAAACTATTGGAAACACCACACCCAGTTACTTAGAAATAACAAAAATACTACGCTTAACTTTACAAATATCTGTCTACTCAGGTAAATGACTGTTACCCTAATACTAACAATCCCGCAGACATTAGAGAGGGTAACGTTTGGCGTGCGGTTTACCTAGTCTAACCAACTTACCACTTCCTACGGTCCGCTAGTTCGTAACCTGTAATTGATATCTACGCTCATTTCGGTCTAACAAGTACCTACTGCCTATGGAACTAACGCTACGTGACCAACCCTCAGGGATATTAAACAAATCTGTGGTTTCTGGAAGCGTCAGTAAATTCACTGCCAAACTTAAGATCTTAATTTTCTGGACTGTGGGTAGAATGGGAATTATTTCGGCAAATTTATCTTAAACTATCTACAGACCTGTTTGATCACGACAATCTATTTGTAGTTACAAAAGGCTTCCCGTACGATGAAAACATATAGATAATTTGCCCAAAACGAGCATTGTTATTCAATTTGGCAATGCTGCTGGTAGCTTGATCATCCAATCGCTCTTCAACGACTATTGGCAATTATGCTAATTCCTAGTACATCCCTTCAAATATAGCCAATTTTGTGAGGTATAGTTTTTATGAAATAGCATTGTTATAGGAAAATGTATGATCTGCGGCCGTACCACCACGTGTATTGGCTATCACTATTCCAGTGTGAGAGCGATATATAGCTATTAACGTCGTATAGCACCGTTTCCTTTTCACAACGAAAATATTCCTGCTTTGGCATGTCATGTTAAGGCCCCTGGACTTTGGACAGTTATCAATCAGTGCTCTTAAATATACTATCAATAAACTAAAAAGCCATTAAAACCAAAATAAAACAAAATATTTATTCAGTTACCTCTCGATTGCAAGTGCGAGAAAGAACTATAAAAATACAATACAATGTGTTCCGTACCAGATATGCTTTTATGACGTAACTTTAATAATGACGTCATAGCCGTGGCTCGTTATCAGTGTCCTTTAGTAAAGGCAGTAAACTGAACAATGTTGGCCACCTGAAACCGTTTTATTGCCGTTTAAAATATGTTTTGTTTAGGAGCAGGAACATTTTGTTTCGGGACAATAAAAACAAAATGGCTTGCTTTGATGTATATGACGTAATGAAATAGAAGTTTACATAGGTACTTTCAAATAGCCTAAAACTAACTATTATAAGGTCTACTCGGCCTATATCGATTTTTAAAATTTTGCAACCATGATATTATATCCACTGCTTATAAAAAACATGTATTTTCTATTATTAGGTACTTGTATGTTAAAAATGAAAAATGCAAGGAATCATATTTCTGGATTATTGAAAATTATAAAAAATTGGTAGGCATTAAGGATAGTATCAATCAGTGGCGTAACTATACCATCTGGGGCCCGTGGCAAATTCTTTTGATGGGGCCCTATCAGTAAGGCCCGTCACGTTGTACTTAGTTTAATTTTAATAAACCATTTAAAGTAGTAATCCAACAGTTAATAACAATTTTATTTTCAAGAGCATGGGTTTATACATTTACATAATCAGCGGCGGCCTTAGCCATTGCGAGGCTCCGGGCGGCAGGCCTTTGCGAGGCCCTTGTCTTTAGGCTAATTCTAATAATTATCACATTCTTTACTATGCACGGGACTACAGAGTCCCGGACCTTTGGGAGGCGAACGTGGGCCCGAAGCCAACACGCAGAAGCCCTTTCAGATAACTTTTATGAAATGTGATCATGACTTATGACCGGTTATTGTACCTGCATACACTATAGAAAGGCACCCAGGGACAATCCCCGGTTATATGTTTGATAAGAAATGCTTAAGATTTATACTTAAATAAATATTTTTTTACGTTTTTAAATGTTTAATATAATATATAATAATAATATAGTATTGGTTGATTTAGAATAGTTAACAAACACAAAGAGCAACTTTTCCTAAGACTAAATCTTTAATTAAAGCAGATTAGTGTCTTCAGTGCCTGATTAAGCAAGCGCGAGGCCCGCAGAAAATTTGATCGAGGGGCCCTTGATCTGCTATGCGTCTTAAGTGTATAGTGGTAAAAAATAACATTCAATACGCGTGTATGGATAACATATACGATACGACGACAGGTAGTAATACCACCAATTTTCTGAATCCGAGCTGCTTTGTGATTTTTTCAAATTCCATAAAGCGATACACGTCGTTCTACCTATTATTCCATTTTGCCATATTTTCCTAACTCAGTAATGTCGTTTTGGAAGGAAGATATGAATTATTTAGTTATTTTACCATGGCATATATCAGATAACCTATAGGGTTTACTGTAGATGACAGCGCGAGCTAAGTGAACGCGATTTTTTTAGCATGAATATTATAGGGTTTTTTTTCAATAAATAGTATCAGAAACAAAATGTCAAATAAATAGGAATACGCAATTGGAAGCGCGAGCGAAGCGAGCACGAATTTTTTTGTAACATGATAATAATAAAAAAATTGTAACAAAAATAGAATCTGAAAAGATATAAGAATATATAATTGAAAGCGCGAGCGCAGCGAGCGCGAATTTTCGTCAGCGAGACAATAAAATAATACATAAAAATAAAATAATAAAATTATAGGGAATAAATAATATTTGTTTTTCGCCAAGAATTTCAGTGTTTCCCTGACTGTTGACTAATCTCGATGCTTTCTCTAATTAACTCTTGCTTCCTTGAATTTCACGTTTTTCGTTTTTTCGTTTTTCGTGTGGGGGCCACAGGTCTTCAATTATATGGATGTATGCAACAAAATACGCTCACGCGAGGTCAGCCGGTTGGGATGCGCGAGGCCCCTTTAGGCGCGGGGCCCGTAGCAATCGCTACTCCTGCTACGTGGTTAATCCGGCACTGAGTGTCATCGAATTCCTAATAATTTTTAGTCTCAAAAACGCATTTCTTCAGAGGTAACACGTGTAGTAGCAATAATTTTCAGGACAATGTCAATATTGGGAAAAACTTCAGTTATTTTTTTCTGTTAAATTTAAACCTATTTCAGCACTGAGATGACATTAAGTTCTTCGGACAATTCCGCCCTGCCCTTATATATTATGTATAAGTCAAAGCCTACAGCTATAAAGGTATATAAGCGTAAAGTGAATGAGTTGACGAACGTAATGAAACATACATACATGGGGTATGCACCGAGCGGTAGCGGTAGGTATACGATATTTTATAGTGTAGCGTTTGGAGAATCTCTGTGTTTCTACCATAAATATATTATGCGAATAATACATCCATGGTTTCTACAGTAACCGAGCATGAAGTGTTTCAAGCAAATTAAAAAATATAGAATAAAAAAAAATATTGCTCGGGTTGTTGCGCGAGGCCCCTGCAAGAGCGAGGCCTCGGGCGAGTGCCCCGTTCGCCACCACCTAAGGCCGCCTCTGTTTACATTCATTCACATTCACCAGCCTATACATATACGTCCCATTGCTGGGCATATGCCGCCTCTCAATTAAATGCAATGTTAAAAAAAAATTGCTGAGCTGGCGGCCTCTTGGGCCGGGGCCCTTTTGGGTCGGGGGCCCGTGGCATTTTGCCAGCCCTGCCACCCTATAGTTACGCCACTGGTATCAATACAATCTAAATGAATAAACTAAAGACAATAAACAACATACAATTTGTAGGTCAAAGATTTTTTATGACTTTGGTTTTTCCATAAAAAAACAACCAATTAAACCAGTGACTTTCCTCGTTCGTCTTCAAATCAAGTTTTCGCGCTGTCATTCCTTGAGTGGATGCTGACACCAATTCACCTGACATAATCCCAAAAGCGCTATTTGACGTATGACGAGGAAAAAGTTACGTGACTTATTTTAAGCTAAAATAAGTCGGAATATTTTTCATTTTTTTTTCAAATTGAAATCATTCTTTTTCTGATTCGGTGAACTAGTCTCTTGATTAATGAATTTATAATTCAACTGTCATATTTTCATTAGTAGTTCAAATGCCCTAGACCACCGACACCTGAGAAAATAACTTAAAAAAAAAACCGGCCAAGTGCGTGTCGGGCCACGCGCAGTAGGGTTCCGTAGTAGGTCTCAGTTAGTCGACTATAACTCTGTAACCAGTTAAGCCTACTTAGCCGTGATAGTTTTCCTTGTAAGTTCATTACATGTGCTACGTCTGTGATTTTTTTCACATTTCTAGGTACAGCCATTCAAAAGTTAGAGGGGGGGGTAACTCGTATCGAACAAAAAAAATAACTTAAAATCTAGATATTTCGCAAATGGCTCGCTTAACCGAAAAATGATCTTCACACACCCATAATATTTTTGAAAGACTCCTCCGTGCCTCGGAAAGCACGTTAAGCTGTTGGTCCCGGTTGTCATTTGTACATCTTTGACAGTCGTTACGGGTAGTCAGCCAGAGAGTCTGACAATCAGTCTTACCAAGGGGTACCGTGTTACCTGGTAATAGGGTTGTGGAGGTCAGATAGGCAGTCGCTCCATGTATAACACTGGTACTCAGCTGCAGCCGGTTTAGACTGGAAGCCGACCCCAACATACTTGGGAAAAGGCTAGGCAAATGATGATGATGAGGTAGGTACTACAAAAATACTCGTAGTAGGTATGTAGTGGTAGGTAACATCGTATTTTCTAGCAAATTACTGTACTTAATCTAAATTATTGTGATGTGAATGTACAAAACTTTAAATTTGAATGTAATTTAAATGAATTAAAAAAAAACTTTAAAACGAACTTTAAAATTTAGCTGCCCTTGAAATACCTATAAAGTACATACAAGTATCCATAGTATTTTCTTTTTACAGCTGTGTTGAGCAGTCTGGATACCTAGTGTAGGGATAGTATGATGGAGTTACACATAGTGCACAAAGGACTGTCAAATTACAAAGATATCATATTTAATTAAACTTAATTACTTGCTTTTGCTAATTTAATAAAGTAAATTAATTATCTTGCTATAAATAGTGGACTGATTGATTCAACCCATTTTGTGATTAAAGTTGAAACAAAATCAGAACTAAAACGAAAGAGTTGAGTCGTGACAAACTACTTTCAGCGCTGGCGCTTATTCTGCCACGCATTGTAAATACGATTACTAAATTAAAAGACAGTAGGTACACAACTTGTCCCATCTCGAATGTTAAATTGTAGTAAAGTTAATGTTGTACAATTTTACTCAAGTGCATACTTACAGCGGTGGTCCTTGGCGGGCGGCCAGTTGTGCCTTGCTACTCATTGCACAGTACAATAAGTACATACTTATTTTTTATTTCTTTTACAATTTTGTAGTTTCATTTTGTGTGGTCGGAGCCGAGGTCCCTATGTGACAAGTATACGGATAAAACCTTGAAGCTTGAACAGTGCAATATGCAAAGCATATTCCTTTTTAGTGATATGGGTGCTGCAGGCAGGTAATAAAGAATAGCTTTCTGTGGGAGAATAAGAAATAATCTCTTGGATATGATAAAGTATATGAGTGTTTATTTTTAAATTAAATTTTAATAATATAGTTGCAATGTCAATGTGAACTGTCCCACTGTTTATACTGGCAGTATTTTCAAAAGTAGATATGGCCTGTCATAAGGAAACAAGAAATATAAGAATGTAACGATGCACTGAGTTTCGACAGGGCTATTTTTACTAGTTTATACTATACGAATTGAAATTAAAAATGTCAGAGTTTCATACAAACTTTGCCCCCCTTTTTCACCACCTTAGGGGTAACATTTTGGAAAATCCTTTCTTATCGGATGCCTACGTCATACAAAGAACACCCTCCAAGTTTCAAGTCTCTACGATCAGCGATTTAGGCCATGCGAATGATGAATGCACAGGGATAGACATAGATATGACCCTCTAAAGATTACCACAAACATCTAGATGCTGATAATTCAAATGCAGAATTATAATTAAATCGATTAAGTTTTTAGTAAATTGTAAGATAGAAAGAGCGATGAAGTTTATTTTATTTATATTTCATTATTTTTTTGATTCTAGAGATGGTTATTGGCTTCTTTTAATCCGGGCGCGAGACGTAGTTCTGTCAAGACACGGGTGGATTTTTTGGCCAGGTTTTATTACACATATACTTAGATGCTTAGAACAATAACATTGCAGCGCTATTCATGATATTCGTGAAGTGTTTTCGATTGTGTTGCCCAATTTGTCCAAGGTGTTTTAGTCTACGATTTTTAAGAACAATAGACATCAAAATTACATAGAAAGATTGTAAAAAATAATATTGTTATTATCTGAGTATTATGACACATAGTAAAGTTCAAAGACGTTTAGCTTGTTAACTACGTAAGTAACATTCGACTTTTAGAATCTTAAATGTCTGCAAGTCAGTCAGTGAGTCTGAACTACTGCTAGAATGGGATTCTTACCATGACGTGCGAAAACAGGAATAGTTTCGTTGCGAAAAAGAGACGGCGCTATATGACGTTAGTAGCTGTATCTCGCTCTCACACCTGAATCATGATTGCAAAAAAAACACGTGGTGGTACGGCCCCCTGGGCTCACTTTCTCGGTTAGGGAAAATGTCAAATGGGTTTTTCAATGTATTAAAATATTTCAGGACTTAAAAGGCGTACCTACTTAGCAGCGTATTCAGCTTTTTGTTTTCCATATTTAATTTTAGTCTGAACTATTGCTACTAGCTGTTTCCCGTGGTTTCACCCCCGTCCCGAAGGAACTTCTAAATGTAACCAGATAAAAAGTAGCTTATAACTATCTCCAGGGTTCCTTTTATCTCCGCAACAAATTTCATCCAAATCGGTTTAACAGTTTTACCGTGAAGCGAAACAAACAAACTCACTTTCGCATTTATAATATTACTTAGGAGGTACCTAAATAAAGAATGAAGAATTGTAATAGGTTTCATTGGTTTTGTATTTTGTTTTGTAAATTTATCTTTCTTTAAAGAATAGTGGTCTACAAAACTGACAACCTACATTTATAACTCTAACAAATTGTCGTATTCATCTCACATACAACCTGACATAAAATGAAGGCTATTACATATTTCAACAGTATTTCTGTCACGTCTACAAAGTTCGCTCTCTTTGCGAAACAACCACTTTGAAATCAGTAGTACATTTCGACTTGGTTGATTGTCTGATAGAAGAGATATCAATAAATTAATGCTCAATTTTGGTCTTCATTTTGCCTTAATGGCATTTAAAACTATTTTTATTGCCTTTCTAGGTATATTTAATAAATAATTTTGCGCATAAAATAAACAAAAAAAACCCACAACTTTGCAAAAAAAAAACTATTATAAATGAGAAAGTGAGTTTGTTACGCTTTCACGGTAAAACAGCGACAGCAACCGATTTGGATGAAATTTGGTACAGAGACAAATGGGCCCTGGAAACAATTAGGCTACTTCTTGTCCGTATAAATTAAGTAGTTCATTCGTGACGCGGATGAAACCGCGGGAAAATAATAAATAACGAGTAATCTATGCTCTACTGGATATAATATAAAAGTTCTTTCATTAATAGAAAGCTACACTATACCACAGTGCTATATATACTATGTTATATATACAATATACAAATATATATGAATACAATACGGGGAACTACCTCAGGGAGAAGTCATTATACATTACAACCTAGCAGATCAAATTAAAATACCCAGAGCCTACAATTTCTTTAACTAAGCAGGTATCTCATTTAATAACGTGACCTGAGATGTACAGAGGCCGTACCACCACGTGTTTTTGCAATCAATATTCAGGCGTGTAAGTGAAACGCAGCTATTAAAGTTGTATAACACCATCTCTTTTTCATTACGAAACTATTCTTGCATGGCACGTCATGGTATGGCCCTTGATGAGACAATTTATCCGGAATTCGCTAAAACATACATTGTCTAAATAAAACTCCGATCCCTCCATCTAATTGTTTCCTGGACCGGAAAATTTAGTAAAACTTTACTTGTTAGGGACAGTTGACGCTGTGTTTTGTTTCCCAACACTTTAATTGGCATCAAACAAAGTTTTCCCAGTTAATGTTCATTTCAAACCATATACGGAGGAGTCTTCGTTTGACATTTTGGGTGCTCTTATTATTAGATAAGAGTAATTGGATTGCTGGTATAGAAGCTGACTGTTTGGTAGGATTGTGTATAAATAAAATGGTAAACAGAATGTATTTACATTTAAATATATAAATGCTGTAGGTACGTAGTATAGTAATGTTATGTAATGTATAGTGTTCATGGAAAACATAGATTAATATTTTTCAATGTTTATTATGTAAAACTAAGGACTTCTACGATCGACTTTAAATAAAATAAAAAATAATGCCAAGCATAATTATTTACAGCCCTAAAATTGATCGTTTCAAGAGAAAATACAAAAACTAATTAATGTTCGTCAAACGTCACTATTGTTCCATATTTCAATATAAGCTATTTAATTTAGAAGAATAATAAAAAACTCATCACGACGCTCTTTTGATCCCTAAACAAAATAATGAAAAGTCATCAATCAACTCCCAAACAATTAGCTGCGGTAGTTATACGCGAGAATGAAAAATATCAATAGATTTAGAAGAATAATTTATTTACAATGTTAAATAGAATTGTAGAAATTTTTTGAATTTATTAATATTCATTTTAAAACGAAAAATATTTTTATGATTTATAAAAAAAAAGCATAAAGATAATAATTTATTTTTTCGCAGAAGTGTAAAGTGTGGACTTAGGTATTGCGATTAGTCGTCATATTTTTTGTAATTTTACTGATTGATTTTTTTTAAGTATAAGTTAGGTGTCCTTTGGACCCTAGGTCTCACGTATTCACATAGTAGACGTATTTTATATGTATTTTATTATGTACATACATAAAGCGTAGCGTTAGTTTTATGTATAAAGGTTTTGAATTAAACAACACAAATTAACGAATATTAATTGTGTACACTTACTTCAGACCCTCGTTAAATTAACTCAAACTTTACCCTACAGTCAGTTTAGTAAATTGAATTCAGTCTTAAAATTAGTTTACACTGTGTACTGTTTTAATTACCCTATGAGAATTTCGAGCTTACTAGAGAAATTACTAAAAACGGACCACTAAAAACTTATCTAACAAACTTATATGTTAAAGAGTACTTATTAATAAAGAATTAGCCTTTAATTCTAAACAAGGCTAATTCGAATTTGTTATTATTGGTTGAATATTCAGGAACGATGTTATTATACCCATTTTATAAAATGGTTACTGTTATGTTTAACCACTCCATTGACCGTATGTATCATATGATTCATGACACTGGGAAGTTATTAAATCCTTACTAATATTATAAATGCGAAAGTAACTCTGTCTGTCTGTCTGTCTGTTACGCTTTCACGCCAAAACTACTGGACCGATATAAATGAAATTTGGTACAGAGATAGAATAGACCCTGAGGAACAACATAGGCTACTTTTTACCCGGGTGCGCTAAGTAGTTCCCTCGGGATGCGGGTGAAACCGCGGGAAACAGCTAGTATAATATATATAGGTAATTTTGTATATAGAGGTATCTAATGTTTTTTTGTAATCTGCTAGAAATGCTGTTTCAGTCTAATATAATAGTAAATAAAATATAAAGAAAAAAAAGAAATAAATAAAATAAATAAAAGTAGTTGGACTGTTTATCAGCTACACCTTGATATTATTAGTTTTAAATCTTTAGGATTTTTTTATGTTATATCATTCACGTCTGCAAAGTTTAATAAAGGTTCTTCCTAAGTTGTATAATTTATCGCCATAGGCAATTATTATTAATTGAAAGGTTATCGTTAATACTGTTTTCTGGACGAAAAACAACCTTTATAATTATATTTTCTTATTTTATTTATTGACGTTAATAATAATAAAAACAGATTTAAATACAGCCCTCAAACATCAATCAACACAATTTCTACAGCGGTTCTTGACAAACGTATCAATTCCTCACAAACAAACCAAAAAACAATTTGTTTGTATAACACTTCGATCAAAGTAAAACCCATCAAAAACACTAAACGCTAAAGTAATTCCTCAGACATTTAAACAAACATTTACACGTCTACAAGGCGCTTAATATTCACAAAGCTGAGCAAGTTAAACACCAAATTTCGACCGCTGCTGGCTGATCGGAAGTTTGAATAATATCGCAAATTCGGTACCCGTCGGCTAGTTTCCGACTCAATAAATGTTCCCTGGTACAATTCTATTGGAACAGTTCAGCAAATGACCTGTTGGGAACATAGGCAGCCCGAATTTCGTGTCCCATGGGAAAGTGATGGTGAATACTTAGGTAAGTTAGTCCGTGATATATTAGCACGGGCGAGTGTCAGAGCATTCAGGCGGAGATTGCGGAGACCATAGTAGGTAAGTTATCTGTTATTGTCTATGTGTGAGTAGCACGCATAAGGCACAATGTATTGGCGTTTTAGATGAATGCTGTTGAAGAGCGGCTGTTCTATTCTGTTTTATTTTTGTGTATGTCAAGCGATGTCAACAATCCTGCCAATATCAAAAAGAAATGAGAAGGCAAGTGTTGTAAATTTCATCTGCCTAGCCATTTCCTAAACTTGTTAGGGTCGGCTTTCAGTAAATTGTAAAAGAAGCTCTTGACATCAGGAGATTTGACTGATGTTCATCACGTCGGGGTCACCAATATGGAGTATGAGATCACATTATACACCGTCGTCCAGTTTCCATAATACACAAATTCAGTTATCACCAAGTTCTTTATCGTGCACGAAATACATATTTGCATAGAAACGTTAGGATACTAAGAAAACCCAATGCATTTGGGCAACATCACCTTGATAAGATGTATCAATTGAGCTATATTTCATTTTTGTTGATGGGTGGAGACGATTCCGCCCATGGTCCTTTGCAAAATATGAAATAAGAGAGGGTTGTTTCCTGTTGCCGTCACGTATATAATAGTAAAGTGAGTTTGAAAATTATATACAAGCAGCCATTTTGGACAAATGATTCAATGCCATGCCACCCGGTATAAAAAGGCACAGTTACCCAAAGACAACGTAAAAGCACAAGGTGATTATTCTTCATAAGAAAACGAATAGGCTGAAACGTATGTTACCCATTTTCGCAACCAATGTATTGGTGAGTATAGGAATATATTCCAATGATGTTCGCCTTGAGAGCAATTTGCCCAAATTCACGTTTTCCTCTTCTCTCCGTATTCGAGGCGATGACGTAACACGTACCTACAATTTAAGGTACGGAAATTATTCCAGACAGATTAATCTGTATATTTGGTACAAATTGCCGAAGTTTTATCGTTGAAAGTTGCTCAATCATCATAAAAGGACGCCAGTGAAAAATTTTATGGGTTTTACACTCGACTATTAGCTACCAATTATATTTGTACTGTAAACATTATTTTTTATCCTTATGTTATCTCACTATATAGACAAATATGGTGTAAAGTACCACTTACATTAAGTGTTTTTATTATTACATAATATTTTTTATTATATGTAATAACAATAAAATTCTGTTGTTTTACAATTTATAAAAACTACCGTTATTTTATATTGTTTTACCAGTGTGTGTTATTGTCCGTTTGTGAGTCTAATGTTATATAATACTAGCTTTCCGCCCGCGGCTTCGCCCGCGTGGACTTTTTTTTAAACCTTGGGTTACATTATTCAAGTTTTAATAGGGATCCCTAATTATTTCTGGAAATAAATATAGCCTATGTTACTCAGGGTACATGTAGCTTTCCAATGGTGAAAGAATTTTTGAAATCGGCACAGTAGTTTTTGAGTTTATTCATTACAAACATACACACAAAAATACAAATCTTTCCTCTATATAATAGTAGTGTAGATGTAGATAATGAGAATGGTAGTTTCTTTAGCTTTTCAAAACTGGATAACATGCTTAATAATTCTTTAAGTCCGCAAGTATCTCTGTCTGTCAATTACGCTTGCACGGTGTAACGGCTGAATCGATTTTGATGATTTTTATAGCTGGTTATAATAGCCTATAGAATAGTTTGAACACTGGGGAAAGAACATAGGGTACTATAGTCGGGTGCGGATGAAACCGCGGGGAACAGCGATTACCAGATTATAACGCGTGCCTAAGCGTGGTTCAAAGTTTTTCCATAAAATGTAGCTTTAACTTATTCACCAAGTGTGACATCATTACTCTTCACTTTCTTTGAGATATGTTTCTAGGAAGTTGGTGAAAGCAAACGCTTTGATATTCGCAGGAACTTTTTTGATTTGAGTAAGTTACTCAAATGCCAGTTTTACATAAGTTTTTGTTTTGACCATGTAATTTTGTTATAGTGACCGACTTTAGTTGGCCTATTGGATTTTCTTTTTATTTGTAACCTATGATGGGTGACCACAAACGAGCTAAAGACGTAACAAATTAATTGCTTTAAACATAATCCAATTTAGGTTTCAATTAAATTCTTTTTAATCAGTTTAGATTCCAGTAAATATAAGTAAAAAATTCAATTAAAAATGTGTGGTATCAACAAAACCAGCCTTGTTACCAACATAGCCCGTTCTCATTAATGCACCGACACCCGCAGCTACACCGTAATCATATTTCTGACCTACCCTTGAATTTAAATCATATGCATTAAGCAAAATAATGTAAATTTTGCTTACGTTTTGTCGAAAGGAAATAATATTAAATACAATGGCTAAAATGCTACAACAAAATAATAGTTCTCATTGTTATTTTTCCCTTTATACTTACTTCTATCCACCATAATGAACCCAAAGGGGTTTTTACGGTATAAACGGTGAAGGATTAACACGTATAAGGGCGGATTCGACCAAACAGGAAGAAATTTTATTCTCGGCGTAAATTGCTTATTACCTACTCGAGAATAAATCAATTTCACGTTTAACCAACTACAATTCGAGGAATAACGAGTCTATTCGGGAATAGTCACTATACCACTATTTTGCATGGAATAAGAAGCTTATTCCAGGAATAGGCGTACTATTGTTTTATGCTGTCATTTTAATTCACTGATATTTTTTGGCAAAACGGCTGATGATACTCTAGAATAAAATCGTTGTCATCGTTGTTATCATCACGAATAGGTACATACTCGTATACACATGTCTTGGTGTAGTTGATAGTCAGAATATGGAATATGTGTGTTTTTTATATATATTTGTATACGATAACTTATCTCGTTATACGACTGTAAAAAACTTTGCCAAAAATCAAGTTTAAAAATAGTAGACCGATACGGGCATTTAAACGGCCGACATTTTTGCGCAATATATACACAATACATAATTTGTTGCAGGCGTGCTGCTGAAGTTATAAAGTTTGTAATAATAATATTTTGTTTTATTTGATTAACACGCATATTTTATTATACGTCTAACTTAAAGATAAAGGTATTTTTCACCATGGATACGGCGCTTTAGTGGTATAGGTAGTTCCTAGGTACAGTAAGAGACATACGAATATTTTTTACGTTGTTTTATAACTAATATTAATATAATTGTAACATAATATGTAGGTAATTACCATTTTTTTACATTTTACACAATTTTTTGCATGTATAATTTATACCTAATATTTAAGTTAGTCGTAGAGGCCTAGTGATTAACCAGGCACCTGCCTCTCGCTTACGAGTGTGCTGGCTCAAGTCCTGGCAAGCACTTTTCTTGGACGTCACTGACTTGCGATGTAAGAAAAACATCGTGAGGAAACCTGGACCGTGGTGATCAATGCTCATGCCTTCTCTGTGAGAAGAGGCCTGTGCCCGGCAGTAGGAAATATAGGCTGATGATAATATAAGTTAGGACAGCTAACGTAGCACAAAGCAAACGTCAAATGAACAGAGCCTCGCATTCTCTTTAGTTTCAGACGAGCAGCTTGTCAAAAGTATTGACTTAATAACTTGCGCGTCACTCCTACGTCATATTAATACACATTGAACATGGTAATATTGATCGTAGTTGGTGTAGTTTAGTGTAATCAAATCTCTATGCATAGTAATTAATGAGTATTTGTTGGGCAGATAAATTAATGTGTATCTACATTCAGTAATCATAATGGAAGTATTTTTTCTTAATTCAAACTGTATAAAGGACTAGCTGTTTCCCGCGGTTTTACCCACATCCCGATTATTTCGCGATTACTTCTTTTCGGATTACTTTGCGCACCTGTGGGCCTAGCACGAATCACTTTCGAAAAAGTATTCGTATCGACAGCTATTTTTAAATGAAATATACTCGTATTTTACGAACTATTTGTTTAAATTGATGACTTTAATCATATCTTTGTATGCTGCAAATTGTTATTTACACATTTTATACTTAAATTTTGCTCTAGTATAGTTTTATTTATGATTCGAAAATCGCTTTTGATACGAATACTTTTTCGAAAGTGATTCGTGCAAGGCCCACTGGTTAAAAAAGTATCCTATATGCTAATCCAGGTTATAAACTATGTGGGTACCAAATTTCTGTCATCCATTTATTTATTCATAGTAAATAAATAAATAAATAATAAAAGGTTTATTGCAGAAACTTGTACAACTTTTACAGTAAATCTTACATATGGACCTCCTTTTAAGTAATAGATATACCTGTGCTAGGAGGTCCCCCTCTTCAATAACAAATTATAAAATGGTAAAAGTGGTGTACAAAAATGAGCTAGAATTTTAAAACAAGAAATTAAAAGTAAAATCTAAAAGTAAAATTAAACAAAACAAAATATAACTTAATTTAAAACAAAATAACTTTGACATTTGTCCAAAATAACTTTGACATTTGTCCTAAAGTAGTGTGTGTGTGTGTGTGTGAGTGTGTGAGTGTGTATGTTTGTGTGTATGCGTGTGTGTGTGTGTGTGTGTGCGTATTTTTAAAACTCATATTAAAGATGTTTCCAGCAATAGTTCAATGTCTTTGTAAGTCTTCAGCTTTAGCCATTGAATTATTGCCTTTTTGCAGTCTTTGGTAGTCATGGGGTAAATGTTAATTATTTTATTAATTTTATTATATAGAACAGCGGAATTTGAATTGAACTGTCTTTTGGCATAAGTAGTTTTAACAAATTTTACAGGTGTAACACGGTATTTTCTTCTTCTTTCCTGAATGTGAGGGTCATAGGGTAGGGCTTTGTGTAATTTTAAGACAGTATGGAGTATGTATAGTTTTCTGACAGATAGAATACCGCTAATGGAGTATAACTCATTTGTTGGGAATCTGTACGGTTTGGTAAACATGACCTTGATAAGAGATCTCTGTGCTCTCTCTAGCTCAATAAATTTCGTTTTTGTCGCACCGCCCCACACAGGTATGCAGTAGGTCAATATTGATTGAGCCAGAGAGACATAGATTTCTGTTAACATTTTTTTAGTTGTCACATGTCTTAGGTTCTTAAACATCCAGATTAATTTTCTCGTACGAGCCATGACCATATCTATATGAGTATTCCAGGATAACCGCTGATCTATCATTATTCCTAAGTACCTTATATGGGTCACTTTTTCAATATTTTTACAAGAACAATTCGTGCTAGATATATCATGACAAGTGTGGATTTTGACAGTTGCGTTAGGTCCGGGTTGAGTGTTTTTGTAGTTTGTGAATGCGATATATTTATAGTCAAAGGACATACCTACTACCTAACATTTTCGGCATGCAAGTAATACCTGAAGAAAGTTATGTAGGTATAAATGTAATGTACGACCCTGCCCGCTTTTCCAGCGGTACGTGGAAAAGTTACATTTGGTTAAACTCCTTTGACATCTGTGAAAACCCCACTC
Organism: Pyrrhia umbra; assembly: GCA_963891755.1. Lineage (NCBI taxonomy): Eukaryota > Metazoa > Arthropoda > Insecta > Lepidoptera > Noctuidae > Pyrrhia > Pyrrhia umbra. Next base: position 9,163,110 of record OY982924.1, read on the forward strand.
ACTCGAATCGTGTGACATTTTTCGAATGCATTTTCAAGTTTCTGTTTTTACGAAATGTTTTTAAATGTGTTATCACTAATGAAAATTAGATAGTACAGTGCTTTACCATTGTAATTTGTCACAAACAACGAGTGTGGTTTTATTATTTGTTCACAAAAGAGACAAGAACTATGCATGATTATAATTTCAGAATACCGGCCTATGGTATAATCCTTCACTGATACAAGCGCTTAGTACACTATATTAAAAAGGTCAGGGGCAGCAAATGATTAAACGGCCAAGCCATTAGCGTCCATAAAATTCATAAAAATAATTAAGAAACGCCTCTTTCCTACCACGAAACAGGGACTTTAAACTTTTCCTTTTAGTCAAAAAATCACCATTTATCTTTTTTAATCCACAAACTTTTCACCCTTAAGAATCAATTCCGGCGCCCCAGTTCCTTAACCTTTTTAGGGTTCCGAACCAACTGGCAAAAAAGGAACCCTTATGGTTTCACTTCATCTGTCTGTCTGTGCGTCTCTCACAGCTGATTATTTCAGAAACTTAACTTTTCAGAGACTTCGCTTTAGATTTATTGATGCTCATCATTAAAACCTAGTCTAGCTGGCAGGTATCATCCAGCAATTATCTTATAGCTCAAGCGACAGTTATTAGTTTAGGAGGTATTGATCTTCAGCAGCATTTTGTTACAGTGGAAGACGTATCCAACAGGGTTGGTACAAGGCTATGCGTATCCCTGCCTGTGGCAGTCCACATAGATATTTCAGGATGTTATCGTAATTTTAATGTCAATAAAATGTTACGTTATTTTTTACTATACACTTCTCATCAAAAAAATCGAAACACTTTCGTTTTTATTGTTTTTGTCCTAATTTTTTACAAAAGAGAATTAATTCCATGAAAAAAAAAACATTATTGTGTAGCTGGCAGTTTGGTCATTACAGTAAGAAGAAAAAAATCAAAATTCGAAATTAGAATTTCATTTGTTTATCCTATAAATGAAATTAATCACTGTTTTGAGACAAATGTGTATTTAGGGTTGGAGTACGTTTCTCGTTTAAAAACTAAAAATTAGCGCTTGTCTTTAAACTTTTTGTTTCTTATTTCATTTACTGTGACTTTGGGACGTCTGAAAAAACTTTTTTTTCTAAAACATATGGATACTTCGCCCGCAGAAGCCGCCCAAGTGGTGGCATTGCTGGATTCTGGACTTAGTCAGCGTGTTGTGGCTGCAAGATTGCATCTAAGCTTATCATCTGTTCATAGAGTCTACAAACGCTATCGGGAGACTGGTTCGTTCACGCGCCGTTCAGGATCTGGCAGGAATCGGGTCACTTCTGAGCGAGATGATCGATTTATTGTAACAACTTCTTTACGAAATCGACGCCTTAACGCTTTTCAACTGCAGCAGCAGCTTCGCGTTGTACGAAGAGTAGCTGTAAGTGACTCTACAATAAGAAGAAGGTTGAAGGAACGCGGATTGGCACCGCATAAGCCAGCGAATGGGCCGAAATTAACTGCAGACCATCGAAGAGCGCGCCTTAACTTTGCACGCGAGCACCTAACTTGGTCATACCTTCAGTGGAGCAAAGTACTGTTTTCTGATGAGTGTAAAATTATGCTGTATGGTAACGACGGAAGGAACAAGGTCTACAGAAGAGATGGAGAACGCTTTGCACAATGCTGCATTGAAGAAAAGGTCAGCTATGGTGGCGGTTCGTGGACGGTTTGGGGAGGAATCAGCGCCGACGGTAAGACAGAACTTGCCTTTGTGTCTGGGCCACGGCTGCCTGCACTAAACTCTCATCGGTACATCGAACAGTGTCTTGAACCTCATGTGATGCCCTATGCACATTTTATTGGCAACGACTTCATATTCATGCACGACAATGCTAGAGCTCACACCGCGGGCGTCGTACGAGATTATCTTACCGAAGTCGGTATCTCCATTATGGTATAGCCAGCAAGAAGCCCGGACATGAATCCCATTGAACATCTATGGGATGAATTAAAGAGACGAATTCAAGCAAGAGATCCAGCCCCAGAAACACTTAGCCAGCTGCAAAATGCAATCCAAGAGGAATGGGATAATATACCACAACATGTGATCGTGACTCTCATCCGATCGATGAAGAACCGTATGGAAGCAGTAATAATAGCTCGCGGAGGGAATACAAGTTATTAAATAAACGTTTCTTAATTATTTTTTTCATTTACGCGTGTTGTTTTACCCATTTCCTTCATATTCCATACAGGGTAAAAATTACTCATTATACAAAATACGAAATCTATGAAGACTTAATTTGAATTTAGAACAATAACATTAGGATTTAAAAACCTCATACTACTCACTATTAAATGACATTTTACATTTATTCCTAAATATACACATTTTTCTGATAATCCTTATCAAATCATAAACTGCGAGGTGTTTCGATTTTTTTGATGAGAAGTGTATATGTTCCTTTAATTTTTCTAATATCAAACATCTTTTGATATAAGAAAGAATTTCATGAAATAACATTTTTTTTATTCACGTATATCAATTAAAAAAATATACGACTATACTGACGACTATACTGGCGTCCAAAATAAACTTTACTTTCTAAGTTTATTTTGGACGCCAGTGAGTACCTATGGAGAAAAAGAGCGTAAGGAATCCTGGATATATAAAACGGTCCGGTGAGGCCTGCCATGAGAAAATAAATAGGCCGTTGTTATTGTTTGTTGCTATTGAGTAATAAATCGATCAAGTTATAAATTGTACTACGAAATCCTATATTGCGTGTAATTCAACACGTACCTGGCCAGATGTTTTTTTGTTAGATCTTTTAAATATTTTTATTTAGCACGGAACGAAATCTGTGACTGAGATTATTCATCCTGGTTACATTATGCAAGCTCATGGATGCTAATGTACATGAATTTAAAATTATTTAAGAAGCCCTTTTAAATAACTGTCAATCGAGATATTGTGAGTATGAAATGAATTGTGTATTAATGAAATGAAAATAAATGACGGCGATATTTGTGCGCTCATCCACCGTGATTCATTACCGACCTGCATGTTGATTGTTGTACAATAAATTGTGAGAAATGTAACGTGATTTTAAACCGGTGAGTATTCAGTATTTAAACATAGCAGTGAAGAAACTAAATAATTCAAACGAACATTAAATTGTGGTGGCCTAGTGGTTAAGGCACCTGCCTCTCGTGTACGAGTGTGCGGGTTCGAAACCTGGCAAGTACCAATATGACTTTTCTGAAGTCATATGTACTTTCTAAGTATATCTTAGACACCACTGAATAACGGTGAATGAAAACATCGTGAGGAAACCTGGACTTAAGTCTGAAATCGCCAATCCGCCTTGAGCAAGCGTGGTGATCAATGCTCATGCCTTCTCTGTATGAGAAGAGGCCTGTGCCCAGCTGTGGGACAATATATAGGCTAATGATGATGATATATGATGATTAACTTTTTAAGAATTCACATAAGCTCTACAAAATCTAATAATTCAATTTAACAATTTCTAATATTTTATGAAACCTAAAATTTTCTTATTTGATTATTTATTATTGGATTAAATTAAGGAATATTAAGGACTAGCTTCTGCCAGCGACTTCGTCCGCGTGGAATAGTGGTGCTCCGCTCCTATTGGTCTTAGCGTGATGATATATAGCCTTCCTCGATAAATGGACTATCTAACACTGAAATAATTATTTAAATCGGACCAGCGGTTCCTGAGATTAGCGCGTTTAAACAAAATGACAACATTTCCCTTCATTGCTCTGTTCCTATTGATTGTAGCGTGATGAAAAATATACTATAACCATCTCAGGAGTATGACAAATAATTGTACCAAGTTTCGTTAAAATCCGTCGAGTAGTTTTTGTTTCTATAGAGTTTATACAGACAGACAGACAAAAATTTTACTGATTGCATTTTTGGCATCAGTATGGATCCCTAATCACCCCCTGATAGTTATTTTGGAAATATATTTCATGTACAGAATTGACCTCTCTACAGATTTATTATAAGTATAGAAGAAGATAGATAGATTATCAAGGAAAGGAAAAAGAAGAAGAAAGAAAAAGGAATATTAAGCAAAATTAAGGAATATAATATTTCTTATTGGATTAAATTAAGGAATGTTAGATTAATACTCGTGAAACATTAGATACTAAGATTAATATTGTCATAGCTACCGATCAGCATTTTCCTAATCTGTTTGCAAAGAAAAAATGTCCTTATCGATTGCCACTTCGACACGAAATAAGGACGTCCCGAGGGATCAGTAAATCTGTAAGGCTTGACGGAGTGCCGCTCTTGCAGAGTAACACGTCTATATATCTGCGCCCGCCGTTGACGTTTGATCCCGTGTTGAGAACAAAAAGTGTTCACAAAGAAGTATAGTTTATGTTCTTTTCATCTAAGTTATCTGTGAATTTTTCAAGGATTTAAATCGTTCCATAAATCGTCTAAAAACGCCCTGGATTTTTAAAATTTATGCCGATGGAAAAAAAGAGATTACAAATAAAGCAAAAGTTTAAAATTGATAACAGAGTGACTAAAGTCTGTTTAAATTATAACATCACGTGATATTCTATTTATATAAGCTCGTCAAAGTCCAACATTCCCAAGCAAATAGGTCGCAGTTAAGGTAAGTTTAGATGCTGAGAATGTCTGAGCACAAATCTGGCAACTAAATTTCCGAGTAGTAGAGAAAGACGTCATACCCCGCACCCCGCTCCTTCGCCTTCTAATTTCCTTACCTCGATGTCTCGGCACGTTAGTCTTGATAATATAATAGACAGGCCTAGAACGGCCTCTAAAGCATTTCCTTCATAGATATACAAGCTAACCATCGGTATGATCCACGTTATTCTATATATATGCAAATATTTGTCACGTACTCGTATGAAGCTTTAATCGTTCTTGGTTTTGTTTATAAAAACCATTTCATACACTATTTATGAATTTCCCCCGTACTCTAAAAATATTAGAAAAAAATATCTGAAAGTAATTTGCAAACAAAGGCTTAGCGATCTCAAAGGATTTTTGAACGCTATTGTGTGAACAGAAAAGAAATGAAAATTATTTTCCTAAATAGACGACTTATCAATCAGCCCAAAATATCAGTGTCTGAAATAACACTAAATTGAAATAAGACTAAGAAACTAGTTTGTTGTTACTCGGTGTGATTACGCTGTAATCTTTTAATAGGATTTTGGTTACACAGGCCAAAGTGGCTGAACTTTGTTTAGAGTTGCTGAGCGAAGAGATTTCAGGTTATATTAAAATTCCATCTACAGTTTCAGACTTAATTATTATTGTAACCAACATTTGTATATGATAAGCTTGCATCAAATTAGTTGTATTTTTAAAATGAAATTGCTTCTTTCAACTGCAATTATGATGAAGTATTTTCAGACCTAATGCTGTGACAATATCATATCTTGACCGAGTGAGTTATAGTGAGAGCTGTGTTTTAACTTGGAATAACTTGAAATAAATGGTTAAACTAACCCACAAATAAAACCGTTTTGTTCGTACGCTTTGTTTTTGGGTTTTTTTACTCAAAACATCTTGTAATTATAATACAAATGGTTACAAGTAGGTGTTATTTATCTTATAACATAACCACTCATCGCATTGAAAGTAAAACAAATTATAATAATATATGAAATAATAATCAATGATTATACGCAACCAATAAGCTCGTTATTATCTCGATTCAAATGTAAATCCAAATACGAACTTCTTATCTCTTAAAGAACTTTTTGAAATGATCCCAAGATGGGAGGGAAAAATATCCGTCGATACTGAATGAAAAAACGTAAAATGGCGTCACAATATAGACTAATCTTGATTCCTTCATCAAAAGAACTTGTCGGAGGCGCTACGATACCATAAAAGTTCTTTGTTAAAAAAATCTTGTTTAGCATCGAAATTTTCTTAGCCTGAGCTGTATAAAAAGTTATAGGTACCGCCGTTAAAAAGCTATTTGCATTGAATTTCGGAGATTCCCAGTTTTAGTTTTTTTTTCGAAAGTAGGTGCTCAAACGGTTTTACTCTTTATTTTAATATCGATCGTTCCGATCTCGAACAAACAATACAAACTAATATAAGCCTACATACAAACAGTAATTTGTTGGAAAACGTAACAAATCTAAGGGCGAGTACTTTTGTTAACGCACCAATTACGAACTTGGCAGTCATAAAAGACGGCCTCGGACAAATGACACGAAGATTCATTAGTGATCTTATGAGACGGAAAACGATTGGACGTAGCGCCGATGAAGAAGAATGAGGGAGAATTGGACATTCGGCTGTCTCTTCAAGTGGCAAGATTGTTTGGAGGTCCGACTTCATTGATTTTCTGTCATTAGGGAAGACAGGGAATGCGCAAAGCGCTATGTAAACTCTTCACTGGATTTTGGTAAGTGGATTTTGATGAAGATTCAGTATTACTTCGGACATATTAAGTATTACAGAGAATATAATTATTTTGTCTTTTGTGCAACTATTGGCGCTGATATAGGTACTTATATTATTAAATGTTTACCTGAATCAATGGTATAATTATTTTAATATCTTTGGAAACAAAGTCTAGATGATAATTATGTTCTAAAACAATAAAAAACTATAACGTCTTCGTACTGAAACGCAGATGCAACTATGAATAAAGTATTTTATAATAACTGTACAAAAAGAAATACAATTTGCATTGAATCGTTTTAGCCACGATAAATACATTTACGAACGGGATAGAAACGTGAACAAGTTGGTGAATATAGAATGGGATATGTTACAGTATGTACGAGTCATATATAATAAATTCAGGGTTGAAGCGAACATCTAGACTTTTCCACAAATAGATTTTTTAATTCGGCAGATGTTTTAACATTATAACCCTTGCGTAGGGCGACGACCACTGTGTGGAACAGAAGCAGAAAAACGTAATTTTAAAATTTGAATCGCAAGCTTTTTATCAGAACATATTACTGGTGGGGCGGAAACTTCATGAAAAAGTAATAAAAGCCCAAATTTAAATGAGAAGAGAAGTAACAGGTTGCTGTTTTTGCGGTTTACATTTTAACAATCTGTGTTTACATTTTTAATAATACAGTTTTATCTAAAGAAATGTTTCTGGAAACATATTCAAACAAATGTCGATATTAACCTGGTTTTATAATATTATGATATCCTAAGGATTCAATATATTTTTCTACATAATGGGAGCTGCAAACGCCTCGTCATTTTATGCTATAGTCAGGCATGGAAACGACGCAACCAATGCAGCAAGCGAGCCATCAGGCGCCTTCCTTCCCGCTCCAAACAGTAGAGATATCAGCCCAACAAAAATATATCTGCACCACAGTTCAGTATACTTGGATCCCTTGTTAACGAGGAAATGATTTTTATCTATAAAAATGTTTTCAGGCAGCTCTATTGTGTGTTATGTTCCTCCTTAATTTGAAAAAGATTGGCGTAATCTACTTTTCATGCACATCGAATATTACAGTTTCAAAATTTTAAGACTGTTAAATTACATTATAAGCTTTTTGTACAAACCTCGTATATATTTTAATTCATTATCATACACACAGCTACTCAAAGCTACATATCAAATGGAATTATCAAACACAAAGTCCTCTAAAATTGCATTTGTCTAACCTGGAAACAAAACACAACGGACAACGGTTCTACAATTTCACAATACGGGTGGCGGCCCTGTAATCTCTTTGTGAATACGTTATCGCGGTTTGTAAAATAACAATATATTCAAGTAACGCGTATAAAACGAATGCGATACCATTATGTTGGATGCTTCACATTATAATAAAGGTCGTAAACAGGCTCGTGAGCACGTAAACATTTTAGTACATATCTACATAAAAAAGTATACGTATAGTAGCGGTTGTATTCCTGAGATGTGACGTCGCCCCTACACTTAAAACGCCAGGCATCCACAAATTGCTACAACCGGATGAATTAACGCCAAATATGAAAAGAAGTTCGGTTTTCTTGGAATCTGAAATAACAGGTTTCGGTCACACCCAACTGTATTGTTTATTTTTGATATTGATACCTAATTGACTGGGTAAAACCCTCATAAAAGGTAAGAAAAGTCTGTTGAAAACCAGTTCAGCATTTGTCAGATTAAGGGGCGTGTTGTATAATCAAAATACCTATTTTATCGTGACTTTGCGATTCAAAAATTTTCAAAATAAGCTATTACATGCGGTAGTAGTACTTTTTTATGCCTGTATTCCCCAAGAGTCATCAAGTTAGAAATGTACCTTTAGTGCGTGGTAAGGGTCTGATCCGTCTATTGCATATACATACTTTTATCAGCATTTTTTAAGTTACCTATATGTAATAGGCAGGGCAAGTTTTGCCAATGAGGAGAAAACCCAAAATCAAACAATTTTAACCAACCTAAAAATTGGATTCAGGGTCTTATGTTAAACAGTAAAGCTTGTAGCCTCATAAAGCCATGTGTATTTTAATAATTTCTAATACCTACCTAAATAATCTATATCTATACTTATAATAAATCTGTAGAGAGGTCAATTCTGTACATGAAATATATTTCCAAAATAACTATCAGGGGGTGATTAGGGATCGATACTGATGCCAAAAATGCAATCAGTAAAATTTTTGTCTGTCTGTCTGTATAAACTCTATAGAAACAAAAACTACTCGACGGATTTTAATGAAACTTGGTACAATTATTTGTCATACTCCTGAGATGGTTATAGTATTTTTTCTTTCATCACGCTACAATCAATAGGAGCAGAGCAGTAAAGGGAAATGTTGTCATTTTGTTTAAACGCGCTAATCTCAGGAACCGCTGGTCCGATTTGGAAAATTCTTTCAGTGTTAGATAGTCCATTTATCGAGGAAGGCTATAGGCTATATATATCATCACGCTAAGACCAATAGGAGCGGAACACCACTATTCCACGCGGACGAAGTCGCTGGCAGAAGCTAGTTCTCAATAAAACAAAACACGCAAACAAACTAGTCAACCGAAACGGAATTCTGCGCAACTTGCCGACACTGCACATACTGCATTTGTAGAAAACCGGTTTCAAGAGTCACGTAGAACTAACGACAAAAGCGAAGAGTTCTACAGCCAAATCAAGGAAATTATGCAGGAATCGAATCCCGCACTTGTTCCGTACTTGTCTAAAGATCTAAAAATTCAGGATCACTTTAGTTTCAAAACTGTGCAAACTAGCACAGAAATTAACATTTCATTTTTCTAATATCTCAATGTAACAAGGACTGCAGCTTGCATCAAAAACAGAGGTCTAAATACTACCTGTTTTTTTTGCTTCGAAGAGTAAACTATCTTTCGCTTTAATTTAAACTGGCATCGCTACCATAGATCTAAGTTTGAAGTGTTCTCGTTTGAACATTATTTTGGTTTTATTAGTAAGTAGGTACTCTTTCCGTGTTTTTTTCTAACAAGGAATAGGTACTCATATTATTATGAATCTAGGGGGAAGGGGCCAATATGTTACACGTCGTTGCACCATCATTAAACGTTTACGAGAAAACATAATTTCCATGAGAAACATTTTTTCATTTCAATTTCAAATGTTTGAATAACCAACAATGAGAAAAAATATTTTTTATACTAAAAGTATAGTGTGTTGGACCCAGAAAAATAAAAAGTTTACGGTTACAATATAAAGTCAGGCATAAGTCCTTAACAATGAACTTAAGCTAAATAAGCAGCAAATTCCTCGGGGTATTATTTTAAACGATTCATCAACTCGAATAGCCCGGAGCAGTCCAACCTCACAATAGTCAAAGGGGCAGTTAGCTTTACTTTACGATTCTGTTTCTAAATCGTTGTGTTATTAAAGTCTAGAAGTCAAAGGGAGCGCTTTTCAGGCGAAAAACTTTGTTGGCCTTTCTCAGCTTTGACGTCAGCATCATAGTGAGGCGTCAACCTAGAAACCTAGAAAAGTAAGGAAGTAATTAAAGACGCCTGAGGGCAGATGCTGTCACTACGGAGTCATGATTATCAGTACATTATACCTGGTTTTATATGCAACTACGTTTTTCTATTTAAAATATCCTAACTAATATTATAAATGCGAAAGTGAGTTTGTTTATTTGTTACGATTCCACGGTAAAAAAGCTGAACGGATTTGGATGAACTTTGGTACCTAGATAGATGGGACTCTGGAAATGGTTAAAGGCTTTTTACCGCAGGAAAAAGCTAGTACATATTTATATATAGCGTGTGTTGCATGACTGCGTTATTACTTTCTTTATGTTTTTCTAATAGTAGTATTCTTTAAAGCCAATAGTTATGTGGTTTGTACAAACGCAGAATGATAAAAAAAAGTTTTACGTAGCTAGTTAAAAAGTACGTTAAAATTTGTAGCCTATGTAATTATATTCACAACGCCTATTGGCCGTAAAATTTAACGGCAAACAGGCCCCGTTTTCCCCATTGTTTCCTCCGTATAATATTTATTTGTTTTTTATTAACATTTCCCAATAAACCATGCTCCAAAAATAAAATTTGCTAACTTTATTAAACACAGGTGTCATAATTTTTGCTTACGTTATGGGCCAATTTATTTTAGAGGAAAATGAATGCGACATTTTTACGAGCTAATTAAAAATTATTAAACATTTCGCAAATAAGTAGCGGCTATTATATTTATAATTTATTATGTTGATAATAATTTTTTATGTAATTTTATTTAATAGCTAATTTAATGTTTTACTGGCCCAAGAAAATAAAAGTCTAACTTTGCTGCGAAGAAATATTTTAACAGATGAATGCGTCAGTTTTTCGCACCCGGAAGTCTTTTAAAAAGTTCTTTTTACATTCAATATAGATCTATATATACCTACCTATACTTGAGGAAGAACCAATGGTAGTATAAAAACTAAAATGAAAACGTTGAAACGACCGAACGAAAAAGCTTTCGAAGATCATAATCTAGAGCTTTTTGATTGAGTGAGTGAGACATTGAGTTTTAACTAATTGAAACATGTAATCCATTTATTTTTATTATAGCAAGCAATTATCACAGTAATAACCAACAAAATGCGGTTGGAAATCACTTAAATAAAACAATTAATATACATAATATGCGTATATACCCAGTAGGTACGGGCGTACAAATTTATCACTTCATTACTTAAAGGAAAATTTTGCGAGGTAAACCACAAGAATAGTTAATTAATACAACGTGTATACTAACGTAGTTGTTCTACTCCACCGTATAGTATTCTAAGAAGGTATTAAGTATATTTGGTGAACCTAACAACTTTAATATGCTTCTATTTTCGCTTGATGATCAAAAAACCTACCATTACTGTAGCAAATGATATTTCTCAGGCAAGGATCCGCGCACGCATATATTTGTCCCAGGACTAGATGTAATGTTCAATCTGTCCTAAGTACGTAGATATTACGAGTGTTAAAGATTTTTGTTTGTGCTTTTTTATAGCCAATTTTCCTAAGACCGTCGATTTATTTTACAGTTTGTATAAAAAAGCAAGTTTGGTATAGAAGAGCTACATTAATTTCGGGAACCAACTGCAAGTCTGAAGAGTTTAAACTACAGCTATTACTCACATTTCTGTGAATCGGTCTTCTGCGTTGGTTTCTTGTCGCGCACCATGGCTGCGGGGCGGTGGTGCGGGGGGTGCGGCCGGCGCGGGCGCGATCCTAGATACTATCGGCCCCGCCCGGCGCCGCTCGCGCTCAACGCGACAGTGTTCTCGTGGTTGTGCCAAATACCTGCAAGAAGTCGTTATGATCAAGATTTCTAGTGTATTTGGCTGTGATAGAGACGAGCGTTTGAACTTTGCCGTCAGTAAACATATGCAATTTGGTATGACAAACACGCAAACAAGATTGCCTGAATTATTCAAAACTTTGTGGAGCTGTGTTAATAGTCTTGTGTTCGACATGCATACTACAAGACACTTGGCGGGACGTGATATGGCGGGCTAAACGTGGATGGGACTAGCATAGACCAGGGAAGCCCCCCGACTTTATTGTTCCTGTTATGTTAAATTATAATATTATAATATTAAGTTTCATACATAGGGTTATCACTGATAAACGTCCATCATACTTATACAATAAACTATTTTGGTGCGCTGATGCGCATAACCTAAATACTAGATCTAAACTAAAAAATAAACTTATTATACCGAAACACAGAACACAGGGATATAAGGGTAGCTTCAAATATACAGCATCGAAAATATGGAACAATATTCCCCCACCTTTAAGAAATATTAAAAACGCATTCAATTTTAAAAACAAGTGTAAACATTTGGTTTTCGAAAAACAAAAAAATACATAAAAATATTATTAACTATGTATTCAAACTACATATTATATCCATTATTATTATTATTACACTAAGATCCTAATTTAATATATTTTTAAAGTAAACAATAAAAAGCCACGTCCGACATAAACTTTTTTCCCATTCTAATAATATTTTTTTTCTGTAATGTATGATCACAGCGTTAAAATTGTACCTATATTGTATTTTGGTTTTCCTGTAAACGGGAGTCAAGGGTTCGAGCTGAAAACCAGCGCTTGGCAATCCCTTTTGGGAAGCCTGAGCATAAGCTGACGCTCGAACCTTTTGCTTTCGGTATTATAGCCTCCATGTTAAGTCTATATTTTTTTCTGTTTGCTGTAATACTGGAAACAATAAACTTCTATTCTATTCTATTCTATTCTAAATTCTTTCATAATAAGCACGAAACGATACTATTAACTTTCTGAAAATTTACAAATAACGCAAAGCATAACACACTCCGGTCGTGGGATCTAACTCAGTAATGATGCATTCTTCTATTTATCATTGTCCGATCGGCTTTAACTGTGCATTACAAGTATTATATTTTAGTGCAACTAAGTATACAATTTTATAGGTTTTTTGAACTCAAAAATCCTGCACTAACATTAGTATATACGTTGTACATTGTATACGTGTACCTACGTAAAAAAACCAATGCTCTTCAAGGGGGAGCAAGGGCAAGTTTCGCTATAATTTAATCTACAGACATCAAACGAATCTTCCTATCAAAGAGAAGGAAAAGTTACAGAGTTCAAAGTTCTAACTTTATATATTCACAAGCGAAACTATGTACATACTATAATGTTATCAAGTTATCCCTTATGTGTTCCTTTGTTCCAAGTAATCTCAAAACCGATTTGTAAACCAGTTGTTAATCTTATTTTTTGGTAAATAGAATAATAGGAATATTTAGAAGTCTTAAACTTAGGAAAAAAAAAACTTTTTTTGTAAACTTCTGTTTGCTCTAAAACTGGTATAATAAGCGTCTTTGATGTGACGTTTTATCCGCAGGGCAAAGGTCAGCCGACGGTCAGTCACTTACATTATGAACTAAAATGATCTGCTTTTTTTCATTTCATGTTCTAAATTCAAAGCTCAATATAAATACAGCTATTTCAGTTATTGAAAGAAAATACTAAGGTTACGTGCCAACGGGACTATTCAAGTTTCATTTTTTCCGTATGATTAACTCGCTATACGCGAAGTGGTGAACTTGATCCACGATTTCTATTGCCTGACTAGCTTCGATTCGAGCAACTTTCGAAGTTCGACTTAGTCAATAGTTAGTTTAAAGTTACGCAAGTATGTACCAAGTTCCCAGATTGAATTTCGGCAGCAAATGTTTTGCCTATCTTGACTGGAGTATGTTAGAAATATGTGTGTGTAGTAAGGCTTTTTTTTTATTTAAAATTGTATCAACCTTTCAACGTCTTCAAAATATACTTAATATCCAGGATAATTTAAACCATAAATTACAAATATCAAAATTAATGTATCACAAGTCCAATGCCAGTCTTAAACCACATTCAAAAATTACAGTATACAAAATAGTAAAACAAAATGCTCTATGCAGTGGACAAATAGGTCCATTGAGTGAAATAATTACGACATAAATCCTTTTTGAAAAACTTGCGTCATTTTTTAACGTCGATATCAAACATTTCCCATGCTTAAACGGTACGCGTCACTAGTGTCTAATAATCATCAGAAATATTCATCTCATTTTAAGATCATTTTCTTATATATGAAAATCTTCCGACATTTTATTATATCATATTCGTGTAAATTGTATAATATTTATTCCTTTTAGAGCATCATATCTAAGTAGAAGTTTTCTTATCCCAGTTCTACTACAAGAGCGTTTTTAAGGAAGTACCTTCGTACTTCATTTTCCTATTATAACTGTTTGTATTATTTCCTGAGCAGAGATAAATAGTGAATAAAAAACTTTTAACTTTTCTCGCAGAAATCGCTGTCGCGACCCCTAGGCGAAGCTTGAAGCCGTTACGTCAACCATGCCATCAAAATAAACCGCACAATCTATTCGCCGGCTCTTGTCTGCCGCTTTCTAAAGCAGTGAACGGCTTTTCCTAGGAATGGAGAGAAAGCACTTTTCGCTGTGGATTTTCCGCTAGATGTACATATACACTTAGAGAGCAAAGTTTCGGTAGAAACCATTTGAATAAATAATGCAATGATCTATATTCTTGACCTATTAGAATATTGTGAAGAATTTTAGGATGCATTTCAAGGATGCGTGGCGTTAATAACTTATTTTCTGCACAAGTGGCTTCCCTGGCGACCAGTAAACTACTCGAAGCATTATTTATATTGCTAAATTTAAATTGTAATTTAATTATTTAATTATTTTTTTGTATAGCATCATTTGAATTGTATAACTTTCTCAGAGATAACCTGTACTGTAAAAAGACTATTGTAAACATTTCCTTTTGAAAAGAGTGTCTATGGAGTTTCTTGCCGGTTCTTCTCCATAAGACCCACTCCTTGGAACCGTGCAACTAGCTTGACGTTTCATAAGTGCCTGCAAAGACCTATTTGAAATAAAAACAATTGAATTTTTTTTTGATTTTTTTTTGAAAGTACATATTAATTAAATCGTCACGTTATTGGCCAAAAAAAGGAAATTATTAATTTCAGTTTGGATTTTTCAGCATCTTATGTTACAAATCAAGGTCACTTACAAGTATAGCTACGTAGGTGGACCACCACCTAAAAAAGCAATAAAGTATTTTATACAAAATTATACGCCAAAAAGGAACTAGGTTTATTAACAAACTGGTGTAAATTTTCATCATGCAACAAAAACGTGAAATAAAATGTAGTGATGGTCAATGGATGTCCTTAATAAATTATAAGTTGTCTAAAAAATAATAAATTGATATGAATTCGCGACATTGCTGAATAGCAGGCCTATGACGCATACTTTAATAGATAGCCAAGCTACTGTACTACGAGATGTAATCCCAGCTGAACATTGACGGATTGCTACGCCTCTGCCTATCTGCATTATTGAGTTGCCCATACCTCTTGCTTGACACTTACAAGCGTCGGGCGATAACAAATAATATATTGCTGCACTCCGCACAATTTAAAGCCTTTCAAAATTCAAACCAGGTAGCGAACTGTAATGTAAAGGAAATAAAAAACTTAAGCTGAGCTTCTAAACAACGATGAACCAAAAATGAACAGGGAAAATTGTTAACAAGAAAATGTTTTACAATCCGCAAGAAGATTGTCAAAATCCTTTGACATTTAAATTAGGGTAAATATTTCTCCGATTGCAGTCCCTTTTACACTTCCGTGAATATTCCAACGAATTCAAAATCAGACAGAATGAACATTCCCGAAATGGAACAAGATTTTCGCAACACAGAGTTGACAATGATTAATTTGGTTTAAGAACAAAAAAGATTTACGAGAAGAATAAACCTGACAGCGATTAATAAAACACGAATTTCAGCAACACGGCACGACAGTCGTTTTCTAGTTGCCGCTGTGATTGCTCACTCAATGCTAAAAAGAGCCAACAAAAAGCATTGCGACGTGCGAAAATAACAATGGCGAATCCACGAAGTGTCGTCCAAATTACCGAATTTGGAGCTGCTCCAAACATTCTCTTATAAACACAGCCATTTTAATTGACGACTTAATATTAGTTACAGAGGCCTTCTCGTGTCGCTGGTGAGCCGTGCAAATTATTGGAGCGGGAAAATTCATTAGCCTTCCGGAAAAACGATCAAAGCAATTTAGAACCATTTACGTCGAAGCGATGGTGACGTGTAGGCCAGACAGGTGATGCATTCAGTACAACAGACCTGTCTCATGGTTAGGCATGCTACAAACATTTATTATGGATGGAATCGATTTTGTGGAACTAGAACGAGTTATTATAGAATTGTGATTATGTGTTTTGTATGATTTTTATGCTATGAATGCAAAGCTCAGTGTCAAAGGAACATGGATGGGTTTTAGTTAGTAACAGTCTGACACTACCTCCCGCCCCACCCACGGCGGGATAATTTGATGATTTCGTATCCGAAAAAATGTAACATTTCCAGGATGGTACTTAATTGTAATGCTTGTAGCTTTTATTTCCTGCGAGATTGTTCGAAATTCTTACCGAAGGAACATTGATAGGTTTTAGTCAGTACGAGTTCGACATTCCCTCCCTCTTCGCCCACAGCGAGAGGAGTTATTTAATGATTTCCCAAGCCAAAAAAAAATAGTTTTTATTTCACCAGCTACATAAATAAATTATTAAAGATTTTTAAAATCAAAATATGTACGTTATTCATTCGAGTGGAATGTGAAATTAATACGCTATACAACAAGAAACAATTATAAAAGGTTCTGCTAATTTAGCATTGTCCTCTGCCACACACATGTACATTTGGTAATTTATATTTCCAATTACATAATAATTTATTATGTAGATAACCCTTGAACTGTACCTACAATAGTAGGTACCTATGGTCTTTTATTTTATCATTTTTGGGCTATCCTATCATCTGTAATACTAACGGCCGTTTTCAATATTCTATTTATCGATCGATTTGGCTACTAAAGATATACATATATTTGACATAAGCTTCATAAAAAATATGTCAATATTCTATATAGATCTATAGTCTGTACCAATTGATATTACGAAAAATTTAAACAAAATTATAATCTATTTTGTTGGAATTTTTCCACATGGATAAATAAAAATTAAATGATGAATAATGATGAGCATGAAATTGACATAAATGCGCCATCCTTAATTTCGTTAATTTCTGTGGCAGAAACAGAACAAAATACGTTACGATTTTGTTTTACATTTTTCGTAAAATCTATTGGTACCGATTATAGTAGCCAAATCCATCGATAGATTGAATATTAAAAACGGCCGTAATTTAATTGTCTACTCTTACTAAGCTATCAGGCCCGATGTAGACAAACGTAATTAATCAGTCCAATCGGGATTACATCACCAGATTAATTGATATATCAGGAATACAGCGTGCTCCTGACAATTAAGTTGTTTACAATTGCAGTTACCGACCGACGAGCTAATGGGAGCTCGGTGCTCGTTTGATACACAAAATGTTGGTAGTTATAATATTCAATTATTTGTGACTCGTTAGATAAAATAATTTTATGAACAAATAAATTTGAAAAAAAAATGTGAGCGTGGTGAATTGGATTATTTTCATAAAAAAACTCAATGGTAATACGATTATACCGATACAAAATTTTACTTTTTCGATCGCTACCACACTAAGCTCAAACCACTATTTCAACGCTGTGGATAATTGACTAGCCACTCGTGTAATTGAAACGGATTATTAAACTTTATATCAAACAGTGTAGTTTTTTTAACTGAATAAAATAACTACCTTTAACTTCGGTTCATTCAAAGGTTTTCTATCTGAAGTCGCTGCTATTAAACTGCTCATTGTTAGGTCGGTTCGGTATTCTAGAACTATAAAAACCAGATATCTTGGTCTTAAGACTCTATTCTTGAAAACCGATCTCATCACAAAACCTATGCTTGATAAATACTCGTTTATATTTATATTCGTTTTTTTATGTGAAAATAAATAAAATAAGTTTAAAAAAATAACACTTTATCTAAATACTCTTGCTACTTGCCTCTGGACGGATTCTCATAAAGGGCCAAGATTTGAGATAAGAATTGAAACCGTTTAAGATGCATTCTACGAATGTGGCACGTCCAATCCTATTTAACATTGGCATTCTTATTGGCCGCGTCGACGCTACCCATCTTGAAGCGCATCGCAGAGTGGTAAATCCAATCACACGGCTTTAGATTCAATATGCTCGAAGTAAGTAGAAGATAAGAGGAGTGGCAGTTACATAGTCAGCGATAGCATATCTTTGCGATTCTATTTTTTAACCTCACTTTTGCTTCAGACGAACTTAGTGATAGATAAAGGGAGTGAAAGGAGAGAGAGAGAGAGATTTTTGCAATCCTACTATTTATGTATGCGGGAGTGTACGAAATATTACTTTTTGTGAAGGTATTTTTATTACTGTTTGCTTTAATAAGTTTTGTACGACTACCCACATCGTGCCACTGACAGACGAGCTATGGCATAAAAGGGCGTGCACGACGCTCGACCGGGCAGATTTTGTTTGTCTTCGGAACTAGCAGGATACCTCTGAACGGTCTGGTATGTTTACTTTTAAATAATCCAATTGCTCTTAATATTGTTATGATCCTTATTGCTGTATCATTAATCATTAATGTGTCATTAATGTTCTAATGTGATTATGCTATAAAAATGCTTTATTGTTGTATTGTTATTATTTGCATTATGTTTAGAATTATCATAATGTAATAGTGATGTTGCGAATACAGTTTGTATAAAGCTATCCAATGATATGTTTTCATTGCGTTATGAATAACGATATTATGAAATATACCTACATATTATAATTTATGTTTTAGTTTCTTTTTTACGGCTTATCTCCCACATCAGAAGTGGGATAGATTGAACTCACTTTGTGGGAGAAGCGCCCACTTACACATACTAATACAATTATTATTATTTTTTTTCGAGTGTCTGGTGCAATGGCAGACTTCGAGGACAACTATTCTGATGGGGTTCCTGTTGTTCCTGTCCCCTGCGCAAGAGGTCTACTCTAGCGGCCACGGGGAAATGGAGAATGCGAAAACCGACCTGGTTTCAGCGCTAAATGGACCTTCATCGAGTTCCCTCACTTCTGTCTGATCTGGACTAGATGGATCCGGACGGTACTTTTATTTTGAATTTCATGGGACATTATGAAGGTAATCATTTGTATTATTTAGGCTACTGGTCCTGTGATGCAAACCTTGCAAAAGGAAAACCTTTTACAATATTTATTTGCCGCCGTTCGATCTGAATGATCGCACGGACATTATCAGCTTCTTAATCAATTCATATCAAGTAATTTTATTCAAAAAATAAATTAGGTCTATTTCTTAGTCGTAACTATAATTATAAGATTTATATAAGATATAAATCTGAGAGACGTGGCTAAAATGAGTAGTTCGTGTTGCCACCGTTCTCTAAGATGATCTGAAGATGACCTGGGGCTGTACCACCACGTGTTTTTGCAATCACTATTCAAGTTTGAGCGCGTAACACAGACTAACGTCGTATAGCTCAGTCTCTTTTTCATAACGAAAATAATCTTGTTTTGGCACGTCATGGTAAGGCCCCTTATCTGTGTTATACGCAGTATTGGCTCATAAACGTTCTATCGTGATGCCATTAAAGCGTGAGGAAAAGATTAATACACACATTGGGCCATTCAGTGATGTCCAATTATAAGTCAATTAAATAAATTGATTAAATAGAGATTAGATGAGTAAAGAACAACAAATTTATGGAATCTTAAATTATCATGTTGCTTTGAAAACATACTTTTAATTGTGCCGGTTGATAATTAGATTTCAATTGTTGTCTTCTACATGGGCTTTATTCTTTTTTCATCTGACAATAGCTTTTCCAATTTGACTAAATCATAAATTGATGGTCAAAGTGGTGAGATGTGAATGTGAATTCTCGATGTGAATTCTATAAAATTTAGTAGTTGTGTTGTTATTTTCACTACATAGGTTTTGTCTAATTTTCCTTACTAATTTAGAATGGATAATAGGCAAATAATTATTAACAATAAATTTATTGTTTAATCATGATATAAGCACTATATCACATTATATTACTTACTCACTACTTACATAAACAAGTGTTGAGTTACATAAAATGAAATGTGTTCCATAAAGTGATTTACAATTGATTTTACAAAAATCACAATCACATCAAGTATATTTGTTTATTTGCTTGTTGCGGGCTAGTCATGTGATTAGATACCGATACGTGTTAAAATTAGAATTTCCTATATCCGTCTAGCCGCACGGTTCGACTGATGATTGACAGTCGTTACGGGTAGTCAGAAGCCAGAAAGTCTTGACAACCGGTCTTACCAAGGGGTACCGTGTTACCCGATAACTGGGTTGTGGAGGTCGGATAGGCAGTCGCTCCATGTAAAGCACTGGTACTCGGTTTCGTCCGGTTTAGACTGGAAGCCGACCCCAACATAGTTGGGAAAAGGTTAGGCTGATGATGTTCCTATATCCACTAGTAACTACTAAATTACACTGAGAATAAACGTTACTCCAGATCCCCTGATAATCAATATAATTCATGTATCTCCAGCTCAGTGATACTTGATGATACTTTTAAAAGCTTAAGTATGTTGCAGATTTCGGTGTGTCAACTTTCTTTGGGAACTATCATCCAGGTCTTACAGGTAGAATTACCTTCTCTGTATTACACTTTTTCTATAATAATACCTTGTTAGGAACTCTGCTCTCTAGACAGCAGGTTGCTGTGTCAAATGATTTCAAAGATATATTAAGAAACTCTGTTAGCGACCGATTAGCCGCTCCGAGTGACTCTCACTATACCAATACTACATAATATATCACATCCCGAATGGAATGATAAATAGTTATTATTGTGTGAATTATTGAGTGACTTTATTATTGAGTATTTATTTACTATAATTTTATTATAAATATTTAATGTTTTTTTTAAACTAGTCTAATTATTTTGATTTTTTTGAATAACAATTATTATTATTAATGGCTGTCGGGCCGTATTGCGAAGCTCTTCTCGTAGTTGGAAACTCTGTCCGAGAATAGTCGCATTATTGTGAACCAGAATAATGTTCCGGGGTTTACGCTGGTTGGGCCGGCAGGAAGCCCAGATAAAGAGAACTAGACTGCTTGATTAACGTTTGCGTCATGTTTCGTCTTTATACTGATAATGACTCCTCCATTTCTAGTCTTGCGGACTCCGCGAACTTGCAGCTTCATTTGTTCCAGTTGTATGTTGTTGGGATAAATGGCTACAGAGCTTAAAATCAACATTCTTGTTGTATTATTTTTGTATGGTGAAACAAACGTTATTATTAATTATCTCTTGCAGCACCGTAATCCTTAGTTAACTATGTTGAACGTATGAATGGCTTTCTGTTTCAGCGACTGATAAAGGATTGCCATTTGTGAAGTGCCAGATTCTATTTTACGGCACGGGTTTGATATTTTCATCTGCTGATCCGTGTTAAGTATATATCGTGGAAATTTGAGTTGGCGAAGAAGGCTGTTGGTGGCAGAGCTGCTTGTTGGACGCCGTAATATCAGGTGTGTTGGATTTTCGTATCAGATCTGATTTGTTGCGGTTGCCACCCAAGACGTTGCCTCAACTTTTCCAAAAACTATAACTCTTACAAAAGAATTTCCAGTGCATGTGTCTGCTGATCATTTAATACCTGTAGAAATCATGAAAGTAGCTCAAGATAAGTTACTGCATTGCCAAAGATGCTTTGACTTGAGCCATTTTGAAAACTACTGTTGTTTGAGCTTTACTCATACTCCATCTCTTAAACCTTAAGTTTGAAAATTGCCTCAAACTGAGTCTTTTTCTTGTTTTCCAGTAATTCACTTTACTGCATGAATTATTAATTTGTGATCAAGCGGCGTCGTGCACAGGAATAGCGCATTAAATCTTTATCGCAACTGGTGGCACTCGTGCAAATGTCTAAGGTCAAAATGCTACTGAAATTCTGCCAACTGTTTTATGGTAGTCTAGCTACTCTGTGAAGCTGAAGATGCTGTTGAAGTCCAATTTGCAATAAGTTGTACAAGTTAACAAAGCAATTGGATAAATCGTTCCCCGTAGGTGGAAAATTAAATAACTCTGATTTTGTAGTTTTGAGATAAACGCGATTTAGTGTTTTTTTTTCAGTTAATGTACATTTGTTAAAAAATGTGAGACAATTTTACTGTCGGTAATTTTATATATTGTGGACCTGATTACCTTTTACATTATGTTTTAACAAACTGAACTCTATCTTTAACTATAACTGAATAACACATAAAAAGACAAGTTGTTTAATTTTGCCACAACTGTTATTTATAACGTAACTGCAATTAGCTACTTATTTCGGCTATTTATTTAGTTTTCCTACGAGCTAAATACATTTGGTGGAGTAAAATTTGGTTAAATAAATGCAGTTATTGAATTTATCAAACTCGAAATATTTTTAAATGTAAAATTTAGTAGCTTTGTACGTTATTATTACTTTGATATTTTTTAACTATTATTGGTCTCATATAAAATAAAAGCTGTATTATGATATTAATAAAGTCATAGTAAGGAAGAAATAGAAAAGTACAATAAAAATCATAAAAAGTGTATTGTAATTAGATACTTATCTTGCTACAAACTTAAAAAATAAACAAAATTACACTAATTATAACAAGTGAAAACAAGTTAACTTAAAGTATTCTTTCAAATCAAAACAGAAAATAATTTTTGAACTCAAAAAATAACATTATGGCTCTAAAATCAGAGACCTAATTACAAACGACATACTTAGTAGTAAGCAAAACTGTATTAGAACTAAAAAATATAAGTTTGTATCAAATCAAAACACATAAATTTATTCATTATCATCTATGGTATGACACATATTTTATGAATACTCCGTACATGGGTTTTATGATTAGGAGTTCTTACTTCTACAGCCCTAACCTTATTATCATGACCATCAAATAATTTCACAACCCTAGCCATTGGCCATGACATTATTGGAAGATTATCTTCCTTTAAAATTACTAAACTATTTAATTTTACATTACAATTAGCATATTTCCATTTAGGTCTGTTTTGTAATAAATTTAAATAACATTGATACCACACTTTCCAAAAGGATTTTTTTAAAGAATTACATAGTTGCCAAAACTTAAGTCTATTTTGTGGAATGTTACATTCATTTCCTTGAGGATACGTTGACAAAGCACTACCTATAATAAAGTGACCAGGTGTCAAATAACAATAATCATCGGAGTTCAAAGATAAAGGTAAGAGTGGCGGAGAAGTAAGCACTGCTTCGATTTCAGTTAAAACAGTATTAAGCTGTTCATAAGTTAGAACAGTTTTTTGTAATATTCTTTTTAAGTGTAACTTTGTGCTCTTAACTGCCGCCTCCCAGAGCCCACCAAATGTAGGTGAGTAACATGGTATAAAGTGAAATTGTATCCCACGCTCGGCGGTAAATTTTTGAACCTGCATTTGGTGGCTCTGAGAAGCTTGCAGCTTGTAGAGCTCGACCAAATGACTCCTTGCACATTTAAATGTACTTGCATTGTCGCAGTGAATTTCGGTGGGCAAACCTCGTCTGGAAATAAATCTCCTCAAGCACGCAAGGAAGGTTTCCGTGGTCAAATCTGATGCGAGTTCTAAGTGAACGGCTTTTGTCGCGAAACATACGAATACACAGATATACCCTTTACCTATTAAAGATCGTCTTACGCGAGAGAGTTTCACATCAATTGGCCCAGCGAAATCCACGCCGACCTTCTCAAATGGGCGGCTGGTAGCTGTTACACGTGCAGCCGGCAAGGAGCCCATTAGTTGCTTGGCTGCTAAGGCATTTTGTCTAAAACATACAATACATTTGTGAGTTACTTTCTTATAACTTCTAATAAGCCATTGACAATCCAAAACCTTTGATTAAGATGCGAGAGTGAAAGCTTAGGCCCTGCGTGCAGTAGCCTTTCATGTTCACACCTTATAAGCAAGCTAGTAATTGAAGAGCCTCTGAGCAGTATGACAGGATGTTTTTGTAAATAAGCTATATCAGCATAATGCAGTTTGCCACCAACGCGCAATAGACCCCGATTGTCAAGAAAGGGATGCAACTCAGCCAGATTCCCTTTCAAGCTGTTGTTATTGCTTATTGCTTTAATTTCAGATTTAAAATATGTATATTATTCGTGTTTAATTATTGACATTAATGCATTATCTAACTCAGAACTTTGCAAATAGTTTGTATTAATTTTTGTATTATTTTTGTTAATGTTGTTTAAAAATCGCAATATGAATGCTAATAGCCTAACTATTTTATTTATGTTAGAGTAATTTTACAAGCGCTTGAACACATAGTCAAGCGGATTGGGGTTTTGGCATACCAAGTTGCTGGAAGGAGCTAAGCAGGGCTCCACAGAGAGTGAATTAGCAGGTGAGCTGTAAGCAGAAACTCGTACTCACTGTTTTGCAGAAACTTTGGGCCTTTCCACCAAATGTCGCAGCTACTCAGGTCTTTCGGGTTGACGCCTCGGCTAATGAGATCAGCAGGATTGTCATGTGTATTGACATATTACCAACTGCATCCAGCGGTATTTTGACGAATTACACTTACTCTGTTCGATACATAAGCTTGAAGTTTTGTTAGCTCAGTGTTTAGCCATGCAAGAACGATTTGTGAGTCGCTGAATAAACCTCGCGAATCCATTATTGGTCACTCTGACGTCAACGCAATTGAAGGTCACGTATCACACAGTAAAACGCACGACAGAGGGTGGACTCTTCAGTTATCTTTCCTTTAACTGACTAAAGCCACTACGTGTGCGACCCCGGACTGCTCGAGCTGCTAGAATCACAATCCTGTCTTTTCCGTGACTTTAGTATCCCTTAATCCCCCATCCCTTCCAATATCTAAACCCTTCCCCCACAGAGACGGTCAACTCGAAATAAACCCGGTGTTGGTGGAGCCGAAAGCACCTGCAGCGAATCCGACTCCGCACGTAACGACTTTTCGTTCCTGTGGGGCCAGTCGGTGACGCCGAGAGAGTGGTGTAGGTCTTGGGAAAGCCTGCACTATCTTAATTGCGTCCCAGGCGATGCAGCATCCGTGGACAGGTCACTTCACCCACTACAGCTTTGCTGAGTGGAAAACAACACGGGGAGTGGCAGTGACCGGTTATAAGTCCAAGCAGATAGACGTAAGCGTGGACGCCAGGGGTCACAGGGGGGACAGTGCGAGGGTCCATCGAAGGCCCGCGGACGTTGCGACCAGCGTTGTCGCTCTCGTATAGGCCTTCTTAGCTATCAGCGCAAGTGCCAAAGCCAAATAACCTGACACGGCTGCTGTTTGAATCATCTTTCGTAGATATTAAAGGCCACTGATGATGATGATGATGATGATGCGATGCATCAATCCGCACGCGTTCACCCCCGCGTTCTCCGTCGTCGCCGTCGTTCTCGATCAGTCATTGCCTAGATGGTAGATACTGACAATATTTCGGCCAAATTCTCTTATAAAAATAATGATAACTTTCCTCAGGTGCATTTCGTTTTATGACAATTATAAACAACTTAATTTATTTAATTTTATTTGCCTAGCATCTTATAATTAATCATTATCTAGTTGTAGAAGAAATAGATAACATCAAGTATTTATAAATTAGGTACGTTATAATCACAATTCTGAATAGCAGAATTAAATAAATAGAGTTATTTAGTTTTCCTAGAACTTAGTTAGTTTTGTGAAAGAATTTTAAGTTGAGGAAAAATTCAACAACTCATGTTATTTAATTTATTTGATATTCAACTTATCATTGACCACAGTTATTGATTTATTTACTGAGTTATTTATTTTTCCTTAAAAAAAATAGTGTTTGTCTGGAGATATTTATTATTCCATCTGTCCGACAAAACTGGCTATAATTTTGGAACGGAATAAGATACGAAAATGCCTGTTAGGCTCAAATATGCGGCATGTTTTAGGTGTTTTGAAAATAGGGAAAAGTCAAAATCGCCAAAATCGGACTTATTTAATTTTCCACCTACGGGGACGAAATACTCTTTCAGCTTCTCATGGGTCGCACTCTGTCGCCTCTAGCCATTTCGGATGCCTAGTGTAAATTATGTTGAACGCTTGGACCAAAGCACTCACTTAAGCGTTCATGTCGTACGTGGACATGCAGCGGTACGAAAATCAGTCTGTCTGCAAATCGTCCGTTTAATGGCGTTATTGCAATGTAAATGCAATGTAATATAAATAATGTCCATGTGATATTATTTATATTTATGACAATAAGATTTGCTTACTGTAAAATGTGACATATTTTGTATGATCTACAGAATTTTACACGAATATTGAGATTAATTTCTAGATTAGTAACTTATTGTCTTGTAAACGCCCTTAACATACTGGCCAGGTGTTGGGTGGATGCAAGGAAATGAGTATACTATACGGCCGCGCCTTGTTAGGCTCTTTACCGAGGCCATATGATAGATATTGCCGCGCCTAATTGTAAGGCTTTTTACCGAGGCAATGTTTACTAAATTATTTTTGCCGCGCCTATATGTACGGCTTTTTACCGAGGCAAGTTGACTATGATCTCTTGCTGCGCCTGCATGTATGGCTTTTACGGAGGCAATGCTTATTTTGATGCTACGCCTTCTAGCAAGGCTTATTACAGAGGTATTTATTAAATCAATAAAATTTATTTGCCAGAATATGGTACAATAGGTGTTAACGATAAAAGTATTGGTTTGTTGTTAGCACCTCATCAGGCAGATGATGAGGTGTTGACAATAGATTGGTATTTTTAGCGTATCCTGCCATTAAATGGCGTGCAAATACATCAATTAAAAGTTAGATGCTTTAATCCAGGTACAACTTATTCTAAATACTCTTAAGTTCTAT
This sequence comes from Pyrrhia umbra, assembly GCA_963891755.1. Classification (NCBI taxonomy): domain Eukaryota; kingdom Metazoa; phylum Arthropoda; class Insecta; order Lepidoptera; family Noctuidae; genus Pyrrhia; species Pyrrhia umbra. The sequence continues at coordinate 9,190,053 of OY982924.1, forward strand.
TGTTAAATCTTGGATGTTATTTTGTGAATGGTTATATATAATGCAGTAAACATTCTTCTCATATAATTATAGTTTTAGTTTGTAATTAAAGTTTGTCCTTATGTCGCTACTCGACTACTTGCTTTGTAGATATGTTTTTTTTATTTCAAACAAGCTATATTTTTACAAAAAAATCATTCGTTAATTGATTGTGATTGGTGATCATATTGTTGTTGATCATCAATGCTTTTTATTTTGTTACTGATTACCAATGCTATTTATATTGTTACTGATCATCAATGCTATTTGTATTGTTACTGATCATCAATGCTGCTGATATTGTTGCGGTACATTGTTTCATTTATAATTTTGTTGATTGCGATAAGCATCATAAATGTTGTTCATTTTGAGATTTGTAATCTTGTTTACTTATATTGTTCGCAAGCCATACGGCTGCTCGTCAGAATGGCCGTGCGGGAGTGTACGAAATATTACTTTTTGTGAAGGTATTTTTATTACTGTTTGCTTTAATAAGTTTTGTACGACTACCCACATCGTGCCACTGACAGACGAGCTATGGCATAAAAGGGCGTGCACGACGCTCGACCGGGCAGATTTTGTTTGTCTTCGGAACTAGCAGGATACCTCTGAACGGTCTGGTATGTTTACTTTTAAATAATCCAATTGCTCTTAATATTGTTACGATCCTTATTGCTGTATCATTAATCATTAATGTGTCATTAATGTTCTAATGTGATTATGCTATAAAAATGCTTTATTGTTGTATTGTTATTATTTGCATTATGTTTAGAATTATCATAATGTAATAGTGATGTTGCGAATACAGTTTGTATAAAGCTATCCAATGATATGTTTTCATTGCGTTATGAATAACGATATTATGAAATATACCTACATATTATAATTTATGTTTTAGTTTCTTTTTTACGGCTTATCTCCCACATGTATGCCTATAAAATCATTTGTTCAGAATTACTGACGGATCAACGCACAGCCCAAAGTGCTGATCGTAGAGACCTGAAACTTGAGGGAGTGAATAGGCATTATTTGAATTTGCGTGTACCATTCTCGACGGCATCGTCACTTTCCATCATGTGAGATGCAGTCAAACGCACTCAATCTTTTATAAAAAAAATAACATTTTCCGATATTCTATCCCTAAGCGGGTGAAAAAGGAGGGCGAAGTTTGTATGAACCTCTGTTATTTTTAATTTAAATTCATATAGTCCACGCGGGCGAATTCGCTGGCGGATAGCTAGTTAAGATAAAGTCTAATGCTTAAAAAATGCATTAATAAAGATTAAATCGAAGTTTAGCAGCTTGAAACAGCAGCCTTGTTTATTTTTTGTTAATCTAAATGTTAATGTATGAATAATTACAAGCAAATATTATGTATATATTACTTGAATATTGTAAACTCAAAATCAACAGTCCAAACATAATTCAAATCCAAAGTATGAAACTGGCAGAGGAGTATGAAGAATATTTTAAATCAATATTCGTCACATCCAGCGCTTGTCCTGGTAGAAGTAAAGCCGTCCCGAAACCATTCGAGAACATTGTTTCGCCATTTAAGCCGAGCCAGTGACGCTGTCGAATACTCCTATGTGTACTAAAGACATCGATATACTGCGTATCTTGACGACGCAGATAGAAAGTTTAAGGGGGGTATTGTGTTCCAAAATCGATTATGGAATATACTGGATAGTAACAATCCTTGTTAATAAAACATTTCCAATTAAAAGATGTTAGCTACGCAGCCATGTTTAATGAAATGTCTGTAGATTTGCTTATTAATATACAGAATGGGTTCAAGCAACTGAATAAAAAGTATCCTATATGTGTGTTTATACAGGTTATAAACTTAGTGTACCAAATTTCATCCAAATCCATACACCTTTTTTTGTATAGAAAAGTAACAAACATACACACAAGCTTTCTCATTTATAACATTAGTAGGATCGACGTAAATCTGTCATTTATTTTATGAATTACGATCGACTTGTCACCCAGTCCACGCAGCCGAAAAAACGGGCAGAACTTAGTTATTTATGCCTCTTGTTTCAAAAACGTGTACTTGATTAAAACAAGAAACTTGAAGAAGCGATGTTAATATAGCTTTTCATTGATTTATTACACTTCGCTTCGTCTTACAAAGTTCCCAAGAGCGTATATCGCGCGGATTACTTGAAACTTAGTCGGGTCTGGTCTGGGCATACCTATCTGTGTCTGAAATGCAAATTTTATGCCCTGAATTTACGTTGGAAAATAATAATTATGCTAATAATTAATAATGTTTAAAATATGAATTTGTTTGTGAAACTTTTACGGTAAAACGGCTGCAGTTTTTTTTTATTTGGTATGTGAAATAATTTCAGACACATGTGGGACTGCGGGAAACAGTCTATTTATAATTAATCAAATAACAAATTAAATAATGCGGAACAATATTCATCCTAGTTAAGACTATACACACATAACTTTAAGTAGCAAAAAGGCACAGAAGCAAACATACAAAGGCCCAAAGTGCTTATAGCATATTTTCCTTTACGCGTATTATTGGGACGTTAAACCATAACGTACAGCCATCAACACAAGTGTTACTCCCCAAACCGCTGTACAGATAAGATAAACAATGATCGATGTACCACGGAACTTGCAAGACAGCAAGCAATGTGATAACCCTACAAAATTAACGTATTTATATTATGTTTATTGACTATTAGACCTTTATAAGTGCTCGTTTAGAATACACGTCTCTAAGGGTTGGCTGTAATAACTTTGTAAAATATTATGTGACATTTTGTGCTTGATATAGTAATGGGATGATGAATAAATTAATAGATACAGGTTCAGGACAGCAGGAGGGGTCATTTGATGATTTCCCATCCGAAAAAAGGGCCTTAGCCAACTTGACAATCTAAAATCGAAAACGCTAGTAGAAAAATAAAAAATGTGTGAAAATGACATCTATCTGACCACGTGACTTAACGATGAGGTATGTCGTACCCATACATTGTTTAGTACTAGTGTTATTGATTGTTGATTGTCAACATGGCTTAGGCCCCAGGTATCAGACAGTGCTGAAAATTTTGAAATTTTAATCTAAAAACTCAAAGGTTCAACTAACTTTATTAAAAAAGTTCGATTGCCTGACACGGTCCTAAACATAGACTTAAATACTTGAAAATCATTGGTCAACATAATCACGACTTAACGAACAAAAGAATATGAGTGACTTAAACGAAGTTACTACTTGACTTTCTGCGCTTCCGGTTCCCATTCCAATTAAATTAAGAACGAGAAAAGTTTTAACCATTCTAAGAGACAAAGTTTGTTACAGTTTAAGTCTTTTGTTGACATCTTCTCGAAACTTATCGTTCTAAGGTTTAATTCGTTTATTGAATACGCGTCAATATTCAGTGGTTGCTGAGCGACTGCTAGTGAGTTCGATACCCAGTTATTCCTTTCCTGATGAATAGTGTAACCATGTGTCCTCTAAGAAAACTTCATTTGTTTGAAATGAAATTAATACTTATTGTACTTGCAAGCGACATAAGATGGGCATGGAAGATTACACTATCATCATTATCTATCTAGTCTTTTCTCATCGGTGTTGGCTTCCAGTCCAACCGAATGCGGCTTACTACCATGGAGCAACTGCTTATCTGACCTCCACAACCAACCTACCCAGATACGATATGCTTCTGCCTACCCGTAGCGATTATCCAAGATCTACAAATGACAACCCGGAACGGCTTAAACGCTTTCCGTGGCACGGAGGAACCCATCCACGGGACAGACCGCATCAAGCTCAGCTTAACTTTGATCGATCGACCCGTTACTTAGCCACGAGCTCCTCCACATTACCCTCTTGTTAGTTAATGGGACATATAAAACGTTTTGTCGATATTGATATCGCTCTTGGCACTGTATCTGAAGAGCTTCAGAAAGCTATGATACGTGACGATGTGTTAGTTTTCGTATGGGTTGTTGTTGGTACAATAGAACATCAAATAAAATAATTTACAAATACTGCAATTGGTTATTGGTAGTCGTTATAGCTTTACTATAAGCTTAGTTAATAATTCGAAGGAGTTTGTAAAAGAAATACTAACCTAAAAGTGGTATAAAATTTGGAAGTGTTGAAGATCGCTATTAGAAAAACAGAAAAATGAATTTAACAAGCATTATGTTGTGTGAGTAGATCTGTTAGTTGTTCACGCTAAAATGGCTGATCCGATTAAGATGAAATTTGGTACAGAGATAGATTGATTTTTTATTCAGGTGCGTGAAGACGTTTCCTTTGGGCGCGAGTGCAACCTCTTGAAACAGTTTTAGCCTATGTGAGTTTGTATTCATTCATTCGCTTTCATGGTAAAATGGCTGGACTGATTTTAAAGAAACATGATTATGCCGTTAGGCTGGGGCCTAAAGAAGGGAAGGATAGCTTTTATCTAGGTTTATTGCCTGTTAAACCACAGTAAACAGATAGTTTTCCAGATAAAGTGATGTCGAGTTAGCAATGTGTGTAAAACCATCGAACGCCAATTGAAAGCCACATCACGCAAATGTTCCTGGTACCTGCAATTAGGTACTGAGCGATCTAGCATCGCTGCAGCAATACACGCCATGCATGACTAGCGTGTTCAGTGCTGCGATGTTCGGTCATGTAGCGAGTATGTAAGCCACCAAGGCTTTCATTCATCTCATATTTGTTACCAAAATATTAATGCCGAGTAAATCACCAAGGCATCCTGGTATTAAATTTTAACAGCGTATTAAAATATGGGAGAAAACAAGTATAAACAGCTTGTGTCTGGGTTCTCTCATTCGAAGCATGAACCTTTTTTAGATGCTTAGAGATAATACACCTAGCAAAAAGAAAAATTAAACTATGATGTTATGTTATAATGAACCTCTGTTCCTTATCAAAAGCTAGTTGGAGTCGTAACATATCTTTTTGGCTATAAATATTTCCCTTCTTTCTATGTCATATTTTATACAATCTATGAATTATTTCCCATATGAGAATAGAGGACTCTATTCTCATATTATCTATCCGCACTACAACTTAGTAGGTATTATTTAAATAAAACCAAAAGATAACAATATGAGTAAAGACAACAATTTTGTTGAATGAGAAAGAACGTCGTAATACAATGTATATACTTTTTTTATTGTCAGCAATGTCATTGTCTCTAAATGTTATATAGATATCGCTTTAACATATCGGTTTCTACCTCCACGTATCCCATTAGGCCTTCTAAATGAGTTTTCCCAAAACCGAGCTTAGCTCGGATGCCTATTTGACCTCTCAAATGGGGTCCCTCAGGATCTAAAGCCAGATAAACCATTTTATCGTACCCGAGAAATTGATTTATTTCGTCAAAATCCTGAAATTCGATTCAAATGTTCGTTAAGAATATAAACTGATCCGATTTGTTTGACTATTACGATTTACATAAACTTTTACTGAATCGGATTTCTTTGTGATTTATATTTTTATTGGTGATATCAGGTCCCTATCAGGGCCCTAAAGATATGTATTTTTTATCAAAACCTATTTTCTTTTTTTCATAATATTTGTGACATATTTAGGTACTACAATAAATGACCTACTTGTAAATGAACTAAGTTAAATCATCCTTGGATTACATTGAGATCAACAAAATGTCCACATTTAATTGCAATTTTCCTGTATTTAATTGCTCATTTAACTTGCTAGGTACTTACTATACACAAAAAGTACAATATAAAATTTGTATAGAGCTAATAAAAGTATAAGTTTATTTTCTTTTTGTTGCTGGCACAGGAATAATGCACCTATTTGCTTATAAATAAAAATGGCAATACAGGCAGGCAAACTTCTGGTGGGTGCAACTTCTCGGTTTATCTACGTTTTAACTGGGACAGTTGTTATTGTGCGAGGCGACTGTCGCTTAACTAACAAATATAGACCCAACAATGTTGCTACAAAATGGACGAAATCTGATATTGCTGTAGCGCTTGTACAAGGCGCTAACAGGCGAGACAACCGAGTCGGTGTCGGTGAATCAAAGTTTGTAGTTTGATCAACTAAGAATAAATTACAAGAACGGAAACAAAGTAGAACAATATCTTATTAAGAATTAAAAAGAGAAGATTAAAATTGAGTACCTAATCATGCATAATTACTAATATTATAAAAAGTAACTTAGTAGTAGTCTTACTATATGTAATTCTGTTTGTTTGTTACTCTTTCACGATTAATCCACTCACCCGATTTCCATGTAATTTGGCATAGAGATAATTCAATATTTTTCTAGGGCTTCATGAATTATATCTGACATGGGACCATTGTAAACGATTAGTGATCTATATTCTTAATGATTTAGAAACATAAGGAAGAATATAATAATGTTTAATCATTAACAACTGACTAACGAGGTACAATAGGTAAATTTTATTAACATAAATCGTCCAGACACAAGATATACATTAACCAAAAACATCCTTCATGCTAATAATATTCCTGCTTTCGATCAAAAACAAGACAAAACATATTATATATTTGGTCCGTAACTGGCCATTTGAATGATCACCCCAGTGATTGCCGTAACCACGGTCAGTGAGCCTCTCTGAATAATAAATAACATGGTTGGGTAGAGTAGCAGGCCCATTAGTTAGCTGAATTTACTCACACCCCGTCGGCCACTGATGGGACGATTAAACTTTGAATTTTTGCCAACAGACTTAAGGACGTATTAACGAGAGCGGCGCATAAAAATTTGGCGTGATTAATTTTTAATTTGAAAGTACCGAGATTACATTTTAAAGTTATTTTCAGATCCCGTCGGATGAAGATGTTCTTTTTATGACAATAAATTTTATTTAATTGTATAAAATAATTAGGTAGAGATTTTGGATTATCAATTTAGTAAAAATACATATTTTAAGCAGAAGTTCTGAAGGAAATAAGGTAAGGAAACTTTATAATATATAATTTGTAACAGCTTGAATCCCATTTGATAAAATTAAAAAAAAAAGTGAGGTAAATTATAGTATTAAAATTCACAGATTAACCAAATATTTGATATCAATGAGACGAAAAACCCTACAGTAAAATTTCGTCCAAAAATATCTCGAAATGCAGCTTTCATTTTCTTCCAACAATTTCATAATTTTACTTCTCCGAAATTCCGCATTGAAGGGTACCCTAAACAATTAGCGTAAGTCACTGAATGGCACTAAAGTAACCTAGGCCTAAAGTACGTCACTACTCCACGGTAATGGAGATCTCTTATTCAAGTACCACTATACAAAATAGATTAGGTCCAAGTGACGGCGATTAAAGAGGTAGATAGTAACATATTTAAAATTAAAATAAACAATTTATACTAATATCATAGAGGGTTAAAATTTGTTTGTAAGTTTGTATGCGGGGCTAATCTGCGGAACTACTCGACCGATTCCTTCCTTTTCTAACTTTGCCGAACGGCCTTTGATATGAACACTATACACATATAAGTACCTATAACGAATAATAACAACTCATTTCTGCTACAAAACTATTATATATGCCTTTGGGCTTTGACAATTCATGCTAGAAGATCTTGTATGATCAGGCTCACCATTCTATATTCTATATCTTATATCTTGAAAATGTATTAAAAACACGAGTCTTCTTAATACATATTACACCTGACTCCCCTTGACACAGTTCTCGTTGAGGCTAACCTGTAAACTTGCTACTTTAATGTACATACATGTAAATCAGACAAAGATGGGAGTCAGACTACAAAAGACTGTAACATAGATTTTCGGCTATGTGAGTACGAGATAAAAGTTTAGATGTCTACATAAGCAATAAAACATTTAGTCAAGGTTTTAAACACAATAGCGCGTAATAGATACCTGGGGAACGAAAGCACTCAACTAGAATTTACAACCGAGCTGATGAGTGGAGGTCATACAATCGCTTACACCAAAGACACAGCTTTATCACTGATAGTTCGGCGCAAATGGAGCTCATAAGGACGTTTTAGTAGGTAAAGTACGATTGCACTCAACGAGTAAATAGATTCAGCTAGGTCACGGCAGAGTTAAAACATATATCTTTTTATTACATACTTACATACCTGAGTACTTATCCGACGAACGCTCGTATAAAATTAATCTACTCGTAATTTCGAAAACATTCGAGTACGATAAAGCGCCCAAAATACTTATGCAAATAAATGTGAATTAATCTTTCACACGGAAAAGGGTTTTCCTTGTAAACAAAAGAGTTTTCTGTTACGTCGGGTTGGTTTTTAACTCGTACATAGTTAAACATATCCTGTTTTAAATCAAAAACGTATTAAGCAGCTCTTTAAACTTGACATTGATTTTGATCATTTAATAGTAATACATAGACAGTAGTTTAAAATGTAAAAGTGTGGAGAAATAATGGGATTTGAAAATTTTAAATGAGGTTACTAAGTCATATGACATATCGTAAAACGTTCAAAATGTATTTTATAATAAAATATGTTATCGTTTTAGTATTTGCAAATTTTGCGAAATGAAAAATTCATAGACATTGACCTAGGAAAATAATACGATGGTTCTAAGTATCACAGTTTTAAAAGTGAGAAGCAAAATTCCATTGCAAACAACCTTAATTATGCGGTTGGGAAAAGAACACGATTTTACTTTAATGATACTTTCTTCAAAAGTATGAGGAACTCGTGAGTCCTTTTTTAAACTGCTTCAGAAATCTTAACTTTAGCCAATTTTGTCAGGAGTGCCTATATAGTGCTGTGATCATCAGCAGGCAAAATACCGACCAACATCAACCGATCTGATCAAAGCTCAATGTACGTATTAAAAGTCAAAAAAGCTGCGTTGCCTTGACATTATACATTGGTAACAACTCGACATCCAGTGAACGTCAAAAAGACAAATAACAGACAATGTAATCCTAACAAATGAAGATCGTTTATTAAAGTGCCACCGACGAATAACAGTCAGACAGAAGACAACAGCTACAAGCCATTGAAACAAGTAATGAAATAGCTTGGAACGTATTGCAGTTCACGTTAAAACGACTTCTGTGACAGCTGTCGTATGCACCTACGCGTTTTCCAGAACATTTCGTTTGAGGAATGCTATTCTAGTTTAGTTCGAGGCTATCAAACTGTCCCATAAAACTGTTCAGAACTGTTTTTAATTTCAAATCTATGAGGTTCAACTTAAAGCGCTGCATTACGTTTTTAGTTTGATTGCATTTTCAGTTCCTCGATATTTTTCTTTATAAGCGCTTCAATAAGTCAAGTGTCGATGTGCTATTTATTTATTAAAATTCTCCTTGAGAAGGGCGTAATGTCAAGCAAAATTGCTCTTTGTCTTTATACATGAACCTATTCCACATATTGGGCGTTGCACTGTGTTGTGTAGTGCAAGTAAAGTAAATTACAGAAAATTGCATAGTGCATGAGTACAAGCGCCACCCTAGTAGCGGTTCGAATCTAATCCATACAAATAATATAAAATGGAACAGCCTTAAAGCAATCATTGTAAGTACTCCATTCCAGATAGTTTCGCTGTCAGCTCGCAATGTTAGCTGTAATCTCTGTGAACACTAAACATGGACCGCTTGACCGCTCTACTGGCCTGGCACAGAACAGCGCTGTAACTTGTACCGTCACACACAAATTGTATTCCGCGACGTACGACAAACTGTTGTGGCAGTTACCCAATATCTACGTAATTACCGACACGTAACGTGTTAGTTGGGCAAACTTTGACGAACTCATTCATTCCCAACACAAAGTGTAACATACAAAGTTTAATTAGCAAGTGTACGGATCTGGTATTAAACAGAGGGGTATTTGCCGAGTAAGACTAACGTGTATTAGGTACACACTGCTTGAAGACATGCTGCTAACAATCTGCAGGTAGTGAAGTTAAATTTAATTGTTTTAGAGCGAAGCTGTGGCGTGAAGTTTCTGGGTGCACGCAGTCGTGATTGAGAATACAGACAATGATCTCAAGAAGCCATGCAAACTATAAGAAATTATAGATTACACGCACTTTGCCTTTTATTCCTCATTCAAACTCTAATCTGTAAGACATGTATTAATTCCAAGGTATAAAGACTCGGCCGCCACCATACATATTCAATCCAAGCAGTAAATTGCCAGTGGTATTGGAAAAGTAATATTACGTACGTACAAATTAAAATTGTTTTCCGTAAACAGGGATTTTCCGCACAAAGTACTTCATAAAATTATGATACAGTTTATTACGTTTGGCTTAGGCATTGGTGACCTCATAATGATGTAAACAGCCACCCAGGTACTAAAATTAGTTCATGAGCTACTCTCCTATAAATAACAAAATGAGGGAATACTTAGCAAACTTGATGTGTCAGAAGAATTTCAATTGCATCTATCTGTAGCTGAAAGTTTCTATACTTATCAAGCCCATCTTTAATGGTGCTTCTACTTTATCAAATAAAAAGAATATTAGAACAATTATTTACCTCCTACCAAACATTTATTCCTTGAGGCAGGACCGCAGGACACATAAAAAGGAACAAAAAATAACAAGATAAAAATGGTTGCGGTCGGTAGTATCCTCTTTTCGGCTACTCAATGAGAAAATAAAAGGAAAACAGAACTTCGCTTTTTGTCGGTGCGAGATTTTAATCCGAAACCGGCTAACTTTAGTCGGTATATGCCAGGCACACGAGTCATAAGACTGCGAGTAAATCGTACAGACTTAGTTTTGACTAAAGATTGAGTATTTACTACCTAGCGTTTATTTTGACTGGTTTTCATCATCATTCCACTTTTTGCATTTTATTTTAAATCAAATTATAATAAATTACGTTAAGTAAACTACTTTTTACTATCCGACTAAACTTAATTATAACATAACTAGCTGAGCTCAGAGGTTCTACCCGCCCGTGACCCAAGGCGTCTGGTTGTCCATTTAGACCACCAATATTTTTAATTTGAATTGTTTACGCGGGCGAAGGCGCTGGCGGAAAGCTAGTCTCCATTATTTGTGGACTTATAATATTTACTTTCCTGTCTTAGTACTATTATTTGCTTTTACTTTACTTTTTCGTATTGAATTCTGTTGGTATTCCTATAAAGCTCGCTAGGGAAATACAGTTGATAAGATCTTTTCACTATGCAACACGGACTGTTAATGTTGTTACTTACTGACTGTCTTAATTTATGGACCGGTGGCGAAGGGAATTGCAAATTACGCGAGAAACAAAGGAAACTAAGCTATAAAAAGCTAGGGGTCGAGCCGCCACCGCCGCGCCGCAATTAGCAACTTTATTCGATTTTAATAGAAACACACCACGAATTAGATTTTTTATGCGGTATCTAAAAAAATTAGTTAGGTTTTTATTTAGAAAATAAACAATTGGATCTATCTACTATATATAAATATGCCTTTATCGGTTAGCCAAGTATTCCTAAATGACTAGTTGGTTAGCAATTTTTGTCCAGTAAACATTTATAGGTATATCAACAATTAATTTCTTACTGGACTACACTATTTTTTTACATAAACAATTACCTAAATATATACGTATATGCTACACTAAGTGGCCCTCTTTTAATTCAATTTTAGTAGGTAAGCACTAAGACAATAAGCAGGATATTTGAGTTCCTAGAGTGATTCCGGGGGAGATGGCAGTAGGTACGAGAGAGATGGCCAAATTGTTTTATTTTTTTAAGATTGCAGATACATACTTGCAGGTTTGTATATTATTGCAAACCAAAGCATTGTCTGTTGCCCAAATTAATAAAGGCATATTATATAATCACTTAAAATGTAAAAATATTGAACCCTTCATCCAAAAAGGTTTTTTTGAAAAAAAGGATTTTTCTTTTGATAGCCTAAGCTACCTTAGATTGCTTGTAAGTTTACTATATCTTTATCATGATAACTTTTAACCGTATCGTACCGAAAATTTTATAAAAATGATCATCCAAGAATTTTTAAAAGTAGCACCTAAATAATTTACAGAATATTTAATGGTATGTAAAAACTCACAGCTAACGATATAATACGCGACACACCAAAGCGGGCTTAATAAATATTAAGTCAGCGGATTCCGTAACGAGATTTTCATTTCCACGAAAGCGCTCAATGGTTTCGTCAGATATGGCAGATACTAAAAACGATTTAAATAAACCTACTTCTGTTTGTTAAAATCGGCTTACTCGGAACGTATTTTACCCTATCAGTATTGTTTTAGTCTTTTATAATGTGACCTGTTATTACAATCGAGGGATTGTAAATGTTTTTACTGACTTTTGCTGATAGCAAAGTGAAATACTTTCCATATACAAAGTAAAGTCACGATATTAATTAATGGCAAAAAATATAAATAAATGTTAAGTCGAATATTTTACATAAATATCAAATATCTTCATAAAATAATTCAGATACTAACAGATAGAGATATCAATACTAGGCGTCATAAAAACAAAAGTCAAATAAAAAATACGTACAGTAAATTGTAAAGATTTTAATGTATAACCTTCCCGAAACATTTAAATAAAACACAGGTACCTAAATTTAAACTTATCAAACTGAGTTTCTCCATTTTCACTTTAAGGGCACAAACTGTCGTCGGATATTAAACAATAGCCGTCTGTAGCCGTAGATAAGTTTGCTAGAACGTTCTACGTGACCCAAAGTTTCAGCTAATCAATTCAAAGTGAAGGAATTAATTTATACTGTTCCCGGTGATTTGTGATTCTGCCTGCTAATCTGTTCTTAATTTTGTAATTGCTGTCGTGCGAAATTACAATTTTGAATACAATAGTCTTAAGTACAGCTTAAAGTGTTTAGTGTGATCATGAATTGGAAGGTTTACTAAGACTTTTCCACTAAGTGCTACGACGCGGATCGAAATTATTAAAAAATCTTCTATCGTCCTGTTCTAGGTGCCAAAAAAAATATTCCAAGATCAGTTAAAATAAATTAAAACGACCACAAAGAAAATACGAAACTATTTATAAGCTATCACAACCCCGTAAATAAGAACTCGAAAACCCTTTATCACAGAAATTCTGATAAGTTTAGAACCATTGGTATTGAAAAACTTTTCAAAAAGAATTTTCTCAATAAAAACCTATCGCATAGCATCTTCGGAACAACAGGTGTGCGATATCAAAGGTATTCGGTAAAGGACAGAGGGACGGTCGACATTGCGACGAGAACATATCGCACGGCCCAAATCCTATTCTTAAAGAAATAATCCAATGGGCACGTCCCAAACAGTTTTATGCTCGAGAGATTGCCAAGAGTGGGGCTTGAATAAAACGAATGTAAAATCCCGTTGACGGGACAGCCTCTTTAGCTGATAATATAATTTGAATTTTGTTTAACAGAATGTCAAAATTCTCGCGGGATTTTTTCTGGGATTTATTATTTTTGTAGGGTCTTAGAAATTATGAAGTACTTTCCTTGTAAGTCACACATATATAACAGCTATATATTGTGAAGAAAATTTTATAAAATTTAGACAATTGTTATAAAAATCACTGAAGAAGACTTCAATAAATACAGGTATAGGTAACAATAACTATCATTCTCTTTTCGTTCACAGTTTATTGAACAGGGTTTGCTAACAGCCACGAAAATAGGCAGTACTAGGTCCGTTTACAATTTATTGTATTCGCAATTACCTTTTGCCACCCCCTATGTAACTAATATATTGTTCAGTTTGAAGTTCGACATTCTGTTTTACTGTCGAGCGATAAATACTACGTAAAACGGACCTTTGACGATCGGCAAAATTATTACTCCATTTTATTTGATCACACGTATGGCATAATAAAATCGGGAAAATCTCTTTTGACAATTTGGTCCGCCTCGCAATTTTATTAAATACAATATCGTATTGGGGAAACGATAAATATTATGTTTGACGCTGGAATATAAATTTATTTTGCCAGTAACAAAATTAATTAAATAAATTATTCTTAGGTTTTATTTTTTCAAAGGACCTACATGAGTACCTACTACCGAACTTCGGAACTTCAGTAGTAGGTAGGTACTCATGAAGGTCCTTTGAAAAAGTAAATTTTTAATTGAAGTCAGGATGGCAAGAAATATAATTTGTAGATTTTTTTCTGAAATATTACTCCTCCTTTCGACAATTCGTTTTAATGACTTTATGTTACATTCTCGTACTCCGCATTATTTTAAAACAAAATGTGACGTCAATAGACCTAAAGGTAGGTAAATGACTTTTAAAACAGTAAATATAGGTAAGTCAACACTAAAGCAAAAGTGATATTTAAAATACAAAAAGAACGACGTAGGCAGCCTAAAAAGATACGATAAAAATAATATGGGAGAAACGAGTAGGTACCTATATTCCACTCAAAAACCCCTAACGTTACGAATACCTACTATTTCGAAAGTGTTTCTTACAAGGCCCACAGTTTCAGCCTGAATTGTTACATAGTGGTTTAACGCGGTGAGGATGTGAGGTCCAAATTGTTTTCTTTTGAGATTAGGAAAAATCGGGGCGCAAAAGAAAATCACACTTCTTACTTAACGAAACAAAAGCCGAATCTTTACGGACCTGAAAACCTTTGAAGTGTTCAGTTTTTATACATTTTAAGTTCTTCGTTTCCATTTTAGTATTACCTTTTATGTAATACAGGTCTTATGTAATATATTGAGATGAAATTATTATCAAAACAGAATATTTTTTTGCTACAATGAGTACTTACCCCCTTAACATAAAACCATAAAACACCGAAGCACATGGTAACTAAAAAACATCCTTCACTATTATACTAATTCACACAGATATTATACTAATTAGTTCACAAAGGTAGTAATTCCCCTTTTATCATTCACGGACATTGAAATTATGCCGAATGTAGGGTATATTTAAATACAAATATCTGTCTTATAATCTGAAGATACCCGCACAAATCTAGGCATCGGACTAAAGGTCGACTGAGCACATTTTCGATGATTATGCATCATGGAATTTGCTTTTGAGCAAATGAGTCATGATTTTTTAGCTTTAGTGTCAAATTAATGAAAAGAAATCCTTTTATATTATTTTAAAGCCACGGTTGACTGAACTTTTATACCAGTTAAATCGTATTAAACATTTTGTATACTGTTTTTCTTTTTGAAAAACCAAAAGCCATCATTATTTTAAACTAAAACAGCAACCACTTTCGAACAAATATCCTTACAAACTTATTACAAATGTATATAATTACGGTATATCTTTAAATTAGATAGAAAAAAATTATACAGATATAAAATAAAAATTACTTACCGATCATTATATCAGACAGCGACTACGTAAATCCTTACTCCTGACAAAAATACTTTCGAAAAGTTTTGATCACAGTGTAAAACAGGCAAATGATTGCCTGAGAAAAGATCGTTAATTAATATTTTTAATTAAATGTCCATACAAGGTTTTAAGGGTAAAGGCGCAACCACTAAACTCAGCCCTTTGTAGTCAACCAAAAGGGAATGAGTTAGGCAAGTTCGCGCGCTGAGTGCCCCGAACCGACTGAGTCGTATCCGGGATGGCTTTTCCCGATTTTCCATGAAAGTATAACTTTGGGAAGGATTCCTCGGATCTTTCGGGTGCTAAGTGAACCCCAGACAGCGCCATCTATGTTTGATACGCGTTACTACGCAGCGACCTCTGTAGTTTAATGCAGAACTATAATGGTCTGTAGGAGACGAAACCATTACGTTGCTTCGCATGCCAGTACTGTAAATGATTGTTATAGCTATCGATAGATGGCACTGTTTCTCGAGAGAAGTAATTTAAAAAATTTAAACAATAAAACCAGTATCATAATAAAATGTAAAACTTAGTAGAACATGAATAAAATGAGTAGGTAACTAGAATTAATGAGTGATAGAAAAATAACCACAATATAAGTATCAATGAAACAGTGACTTGTAACTGCTGTATAATTTATTAGCACGGCAATCAACTAGGATGTCAACGACTGCCAAATACCAGCGTCGGTGCAACGGCTAGCAGGTAACTAAATTATCATTGACAGACCTTCGTTGTGAATGAGATGGCTAAAATCCATAGAATAAAAGCCCAGAATCAACAGAATTATAATGTTTTCCAGCGGGTTTATTATGATAGGCCATTGATGGTACCAAAAAGTCAACCCTGAAATCCATGGGGTGATGCGGGAATAAGTAACTTGTTCTTAATTGTCATCAAATATCCGAGACGACGTTAGTGGAACTAGACGGAATGTCAAACTGATGTTTTGGGGGTTTTTGATTAAATCCCCAAGAAATATTACTTACTATCAATAAACTGCATATTTTATCACTTTAAAATATATATTTTTTTTTAACTGCTTATTTCCAGGTTATGTAAACAAATTCAAAAGTATCAAATGGATGAGAAAACCTCTTTATTTTAATTTTGTTAAAAACAAGCATTTACGGAAGATTGTTTTATGCCAAATGCCACCGAAACGAATAGTTAATCACGCAATGCATTACAAACCATCAGTATTATATTGTTTTAAAATATTCAATGTACGTCATAAAGACGTTACAAATGCACAAAAGACTTATAGTAATAGTAATACTATACTATATTAGCATAACTTTATATATGCATATGTAAAATGGTATACTTAAATTGTAAATTTAATTATAAGTACTTTAATTCCGGCGACAAATTTTTAAATACCTATGAGTAACTTGGCAAGTCATCACGGCCGTTTAATTTTCCGAATACTGTGTAAAGGTTTCGTCTCATATAAAGAGAATCACTGCTGGCAGGGCCCATAGCTGCGGAATGTTCAAAAGGGTAACCGCGCCCCCGGAACGCAAAAGGCTAAAGAAGGAACATGGATGGGTTTTAGTCAGTAAGAGTCTGACACTCCCTCTCGGCCCATCCACGACGGGAAGAAACATTTAATGATTATCCATCCGAAATACAATAAAATAAATTTAACGATAACTGTTTTTAAAGTTTTTAAATCTAAGTTTACAAAAAAAGCAAGTTGTAACAATATACAAAACAAAACACCTGATGAACATTGATTAAAAAAAAACACTAATTATATGCTTAAAATTAATATTGTAAATGGCACAAATGTAAGTTAATTTATATAATTTTATAAGAAAATAAAGTTTCAATTTTAGGAACTGCGGGTAATCAGCTATTGAATCTTACTCAAGAAGGAAGAAATGAATCAGAATAATAATAATACACGTAATTGTAATATATACATTTAATTATAGTTATGAAATGTGCCAACTAGCAGTCGATGCACGCAAGTATCAAAGTTGCCAAATGCAAAATACCAGGACGCATGAAATGTTTGTCCCCGGCATTTGGTTTAATTTTAGCCCAAGTTCTCCCTCGTCTCGACTTGGGCTTCCCTCTATATTGTCTACCTACATAGTACATCCTATCACTTATTTAGCAGTCTTCAATCACAACCGCAAAAAAAAGATATTGGAATGCTATCATGACAGCAAGTATATTGAAGGACTGAGTTGACGATGTTCTAAGGGCCAAAGAGTTTAATCAACTACAGCAACTCAGGTAATTGGAGTCAACTTAAAATATATTTTAGAAGAAAAAGATCCAAACCAATTCGATAAAAGAATTATGCAAAAAAAAAAAACGTTTTCGCCATATAACCACCCCATATATCAGAAGTACTCCTCCACTCAATGTAACGGCGTGTCCTTCAAATGAAAAATTAATCATAACACGAGCGATATAAATGATGAAGTGTAGGAAATATCAGAAGATTTCCGACTTCCTCCCGAGTAGGGGAATGAGATCATGGGACAGTGGAAGGGAAGTGGACATCATAAACGAAACTGATTAGTAAGGGTTGGTTGCGCATGATTATGTTACTTTTAAGATGTGATATGACTTTCTGAGATATTTAGTATTAGTTTTTTTTTAATCTCACTTCGTATTGCGGTTGGCATTCAGAATATAATTAGAAGATTATACTAAAGTTCTCGTTAAAATTCTGTGAAGTATTTGACAGAAAAATTGGCAAAAGTAAGTGTTTCTAAGGTAGGTTATTAGCACCTACTCGTAATAGGAAGTCTCAGAAACGCATAGTGACCTCGGTCTGTCGGTAACTATAATACCTACTGCCATAGAAATGTATGAACTTTCCAGACCCATAGCTATATTAATCACAACCCTCTAAACACAGTTTGAAGCTGAGTTCAATGGTCGCAGGTTCTACGGCCTCTTATTCCATGGGACAAAACGTGAAACAGTCCTCAGTATACTCATTTTTCCCATATATCTTTTCTCGTATCGATTCTATATTATAAATGAAATTCTAAACCCGAAAGACTCCTTAGTGCCCCCAAATGTCATGAAAACAAAACTACGAAACATTTACATGTCTAAGGCGTTTATAGTTATTTTATTGTGAAATACCTGGGGTTGTCCCAGGTATTTCACAATAATATGCAATATTTGCTAAAATCATAATCCCAACAAAAATATCGAAAGAAAGCAAAAATTTTGTTCCAAACGTTCAAAGGAAAAAGTTTCAACCTAACTTTATAAATAAAAGCATGAAAGTGGGTTCGTTTGTTTGTTACGCTTACACGATAAAACTATTGAACCGATTTTGGTAAAATTAAATATGATGACCAGATCTTGGAGACGGTTATAGGCTACTTTATAAGCAGATTTATGAACTTTTTTCAACATAGGGGTAAAAACGTGGGAAACTGCTGGTAGGAAATGATTGGGCCTATTAAAATAATTACTATATACCGCAATTCCCATACAGACCTACTCGTAGGTAACTATAATAATGTGAAGCAAAAAAGTTCCTCGTAAGATTTCTCACAGAATTTCAACATGTGCGCCCACTTAATCTTCAGTAACGACCCTTTCAACTATTTAATTGTACCCAGTAAGGCTTCTTCCCCAAATAAATTAACGATCCCACATTTATACAGGGCAACATTTTAGCGGAAAATTACATAAGATTACTATATTTATATAGTCCAGAATACAAGTTTCCTGAACATTTGACTCGTGTAACGTTACTATGATTATGGGTGTAAAGCCTACTTTACGTTAATATCCTATTGCCGTCAATTCGTAAAAAGAACCATTTATCAGGCAGATGGTGAGACTGTAACAAAACAAAAACCTACCCAACGATATCACATATTATGGGTTCCACGAGAAAAAATATATTCGCAAAGTGTCCACCTCCACCACACGTCAAGTGGGGATAACTACAAAATACTAACTACTCTTTCAGCATGATTTATATATATACCTATGCCGATTACGGTTGTCTAATACTCAGAATCTCTAGAGCTAAACCTAGTACAGACAGACAAACAGACAGACGGACAGACATATTGGAACTATAAGGGTTTCTCTTTGACTACGAAACCCACCTTAGCTTGACCCCCCTGAATTTATATATGTACTGAAGATTTCAATAATTTTTTCACTAAGTTTCTACCCACAGCCCCGCCAGTTTTAAATATACATATATGTACATAAAACATAGCCTTCTAATTAGTCCAAGTATTGTTAAACTCGGATCAGAAACTCTAAAGATTATCTCCTACATACAAACCTACAAAGACTTATTTTTAATGTTAGTATAGATACATCTCCTTATACACACTATAACACCGAACCTACTTCAAATAACATGAAGTAACAGCTGTTTTTTCCTCCTTACACTCCTGCCCCACTTGCGTCGTAAGGCGTGAATTAACACGTTAATAAAAATGTTACATAGATGTGGCCAATATTTTCTTCTATACTTATAATAAATCTGTAGAGAGGTCAATTCTGTACATGAAATATATTTCTAAAATAACTATCAGAGGGTGATTAGGGATCGATACTGATGCCAAAAATGCAATCAGTAAAAATTTTGTCTGTCTGTCTGTATAAACTCTATAGAAACAAAAACTACTCGACGGATTTTAACGAAACTTGGTACAATTATTTGTCATATACCTGAGATGGTTATAGTATACTTTTCATCACGGTACAATCAATAGGAGCAGAGCAGTGAAGGGAAATGTTGTCATTTTGTTTAAACGCGCTAATCTCAGGAACCGCTGGTCCGATTTGAAAAATTCTTTCAGTGTTAGATAGTCCATTTATCGAGGAAGGCTATATCATCACGCTAAGACCAATAGGATCGGAGCACCACTATTCCACGCGGACGAAGTCGCTGGCAGAAGCTAGTACTAAATATTTATTTAGTTGAAATGGGTGAGAAACCTGGATAAAACGAATCCTATCAGTTAATCCAGGTTTGTGAAGATTTTTGTTACTCTCTCACGTAAACACTACTGAAAGGATTTGGATGACATTTGGTACACACATCGTTTTTATCCTGAATTAATATATATGATAATTTGTATCCAAGTGTACGAAGTATACAGCTAGTATTTTATAAATGAGTTTGAATATTTGTTATTCTTTTACGCAAGAACTACTGAACAGATAAGAATGAAATTAGGCACACAGATAGATCATATTCTAGATTCCCTCGCAGGATTTATTGTTAAGTAAGGTAAGTATGCACGTCCTATATAGATAAAACCGTGGGAAACGCCAGTTTCAAATAATTGAACCATGACCTTAATGAAATTAAAGTTATTCGTGAATTGCAATGCAAATTTTAATTTGGCAATGAAGACACTACAGTATCATTTGAGGTAGGTATGTGGTATTTATAATCTTTGTTAATGTAGTTCCTTGATGAATATATTAGTGGGTAAATACGCACGCTTTAACAAAACCTGATATGGGATTTTTTTTATTGCAAATCG
Organism: Pyrrhia umbra; assembly: GCA_963891755.1. Taxonomy (NCBI): domain Eukaryota; kingdom Metazoa; phylum Arthropoda; class Insecta; order Lepidoptera; family Noctuidae; genus Pyrrhia; species Pyrrhia umbra. Next base: position 9,210,885 of record OY982924.1, read on the forward strand.
AAGGAGTTTGAATTTTACGCACTGGTAATTGAGGTTTCGACTTCGAGTCTTACAGAAGACGCACGAAAAGCTTGTTCCAACTTTTTTTTGTCAAATATTTAAATGAATATTTTGTTGGAGTTTAAAATTGACTCCTTACCCATGACAACAAACGGCATAACGCTAATTTATGCTATCAAATCCCCTCTTCATAGAATGTGTTTTTCTGAGTTTAGGAAATAACTATAAATAACAAAAAATGAAGCACTAAACTTCATTTTTATTTTTCCATGGGATACGTTATCTGCTTGAATAGTGTAATTAATTGCAATAACACCAATAGTATTATCATTTAAAAAATGGGCTACCTACGCCTTAAGAAACACCACAAAAATTGATAAGGAAGAACAAAATGTGTCAGAAAAGCAGACCTGAATCTATATTTATATATATTTTTCGTGTTGATATCAAAAATGCTAACTTTTCTGGGGGAAATGAGTCAAATTATTCAAAAAACTTTTTCTTTAAATTATAATTGATCTTGATAAAAAATATGATTATTTCAATCACAATACAGAAGTGGGTAAATACCCTAGCACAAAATGAAAAACGTTACCTACGCGGTCTATTCTGTCGTATTTTCTTACATGTAAGAACGATTCTGACGTTTCTTCAGTCCGCTTATCTTCCCAATAAGCTTCTGTAATGTTAGTGCTTTCTTTGGCTAATACCATGTTCTTTTTTAAATATAGTCCTTTTGCTACGAACTATTTGGGGTAGTTGCTACGAGCTACGACAGCGTAGCACTAGCTACAAACTATAGGTAGCATAAAACAAATGATTAGGCTTAGCAAAAATAAATATATATTGGTGAGTTTATTTGTTATTGATATGGTTTCTTCAATGATTTTTGTATTTTTTTTCAACAGTTTCGATTGAAATTTAATAGCTACCTGGTACATGGTTGCTACGAAAGCGTAGTAGTCGTAGTCGGTTTGAACAAATCTAGTTTTCTAAGCAGATATTGACATGGTCTCAACAGGAAAAAACATGTTAAAAATATATCCATTGAATTAAGTTTAACCTAATATTTTGGTGTTAAAATAAATGGCTATTTACCATTGCATAGTAACGGCGTAGTACGCGGGTGTAGCATAATAGTGGTTTTTTGGTTGATGTAAATATTTATTGATTAATTCATTGTTAAATCGAATCCTATGAGTAAGCAATTGATATATTCGTATTAAAAATTAATCTGGTAATAACATAATTTTAAAATAAATAATATTTATTTATATATATAAGCTTACTGCTAGTAAATATTAATTACTAGTAAAAGCTTAATATTGGGAACTTAAAATAAAACTAATGGGTACCTAATATACTTTTAAGCTAAAAAGTGTATCCCCTTTTTTTCTTAACATATGTTACTGCTGTTAAATGTTAATGACGTGTATTTTTTTTAATAAAATCTATACATATAAAAGTACTTTAATTTTATAGAAAATCTATCATTTACAGAGCTAGCAGCTTCTAAATACAGTCATACGCCACTCTTTGTGGATGCGACACATTTGTAATGAACCCTTAACCATTTTAATCCAGAACTCTTACAGCAAAGTTAACATTCTACATTTTAATGTTGTGTTTTATTATTGTAGTTTACATTTGAGACAATATTAAGAAAAGCATAAGAAATAATAGATTAAATATAATATATTTATACAATGTATATAATATAATATGTAAATAAGATAATCAACTGACTCGGCGTATAAATGCACATGTAGTGTAATTCTATCTACAAATAATAATATTTTCGCGGCAGTTTAAACACTTAAACCATCTCATCACAATTTTATTATAGATCTACTAATATTTCCTAAAAGTTATCGTGTATCCACATGTTAAGGTATTAAATGCAATGTCAAAGGAAACTTACAACAAGGTTAATTTTATCTAGGTAATTTTTTATTCATTTATTAGCGTAATATGATAGACCTAATTATGTGCTTATTCGATTTAATGCGCTAACTACATATGAATCAATTACTTCCCAACGACGCAGCTATACGCGTGTCAATTAATTTTATGTAAACAATGAAGCATGCACCGCATGCCTGATAATGTTGCACGCGCTGCTGCTACAATCAGTTATCCACAACAGGCCGCAGTAACGCAGCGCTACTGAAACTGAAAAAGTTTTCCTTTTTGTTTTAGTGTTAACAGCGAAGATGCGTGGAGGACGGCGTAGTGGCGAGTGCGTCCGAGATGGCGGGCGCGCGCGGTCATACGACGCCACTTCTCTCTATCAGCGCTCTCCGCCGCCCTCCTCTCCGCGGCCAGCGCGGCGCCCGCTGAGCGGAATTTGCACAAGCGGCGCGCCTCGCGTCGCGGTTCAGTGTACGTGCGACCGCTCGCGGCCGAGGACGAATTGCCGCGTCACGCGCATTGCTCTGCTTATTACGCAGTTAAAACTAGCGCTGACCGCGTGGACTGTGGTGAAACAACTTTTAGTGACTCCTTACCTGTTATATGCCCCAATTAACCACATAACACGTGAATTATCCCCAATAGACCCAGTGATAACTCTTATCAGTGTGGAAAAGTTACAAAGTGTATACCAAACTCGGAAGGACGTCCGAATTTGCGAGTTCTTGGATACTTTCGTCGCCACTGACGGCAAAGAGGATAGTTTACCAGTTGTTGGCCGATTCGAGCCACGTTACAAGGTTATCGCGTCTCTAGCCCGCCAGTGATGAATTGGAAAATCGGCGCGTAGTCGCTCACGTGGTGTGCGCCCCGCCCCCGCCTCGCCCGCACTTATATTTAGCGAAAATCGCCTCTCGGGAGCGGCCCGACGGCCGACGCTCTTTGCGCTCATCGCTGTTTATGAACGTTAGCGAGACGCCACATGTTATTGGCTTCGAATAACAGAACCGATAAGCAGAAGACAGATAACCTCTTTGGATCGCGATCTTGCTCTGAAAATTCTGGAATTAGTAAGAAATCGGTAAAAAATATTAGAAAACAGAGCGCGCTGAGATGCTAACGGCCAGTATCGGCACGCGCCGGTGAGCGCTTATACCGACACACCTACCAAAAAATTCCACTGTTCGAGATAAAGTGGGCAACATGTCTATACAGGGCAGCGGTGGCTACCAGAGCCCGTGGTCGTCACAGGGCGGGCACTCCGAGTTGGACGGCACACTTGAATTGGAACCTTTGGGCGAGCTGACAGAGGTCGGTTTTGAACCGCAGACGCGCGCGCGATCCAACACGTGGCCGCTACCAAGGCCAGACAACTACGTCGAAGCGACTGACGACACCGGCTCCAAGAAGAACTCCAATCAGAATCTGAGTGGTAAATACTATTTGTCCAACGAACGATAGTTGGTCGCAGTCACGATACGCACTGCTATTTAGGTCGGCCCACGTATGTAGGTTGAAATCACTTCTCGTGTAGATCCCAATAAAAACAAAAACATCATGTAGGGTACTGATACAAAAAAATAACAATCTTTGTTTACCTGCATAATTAGGTATAAGTCAGATGGATGTAAATAATAATCAGTGCATCTACCTAATATTTACCATAAATTTGTCATTCCTATAAGTTACGTATAGCTATGTATGAATACAAATAAATCGCAAAAACAATGATATCGAAATTGTTTGCGCAGTACAAATTTACCGAATGATAGCACAAATGTATGAAACTCGATAGGCCTACGACGTAGGCGCGTACGGTGACACCATGATAATTGTGTATCTAGAATTTGCTGCACGTTTATAAAAATAAATTAATAAAAGTTCTAACAAAACTTATCTTTAATAATTAATTGCGACCTTTTTACCTTATTCTACGTCACTTCAGAAAACACATTTCTCATGAATTTGTTAGCATTTTAACTGAAAACAATAGAAATATTGGCTAACTTGTAATGTAAAAAAAAAATAAAGTATTTTGACTGAATTCAATGTAAAAAGCACTTAGTGATGCTAAACCTCATGTTGATTAACTTACAAACAAATAAATATAATTTAAAAAAAAGATAAAAGTTTGTATTGCAACAAACTCACACTCGCAAGTAATAACATGAGTTTTAAACGTATGCAACTGTAAAGTATTCTAATTACAATAATAGATATTGCTAACGCCTAAGGAAAATAATGAAATATTATGAACAACATAACTAGTAAGTACCTAACAATTTTTAAATACTTTAAGTGCATACCAAAGCAATGACTAAGGTCAGATGAGTATACTTAAAATAAAAGCAGGTTTTCTTCAGGCAGTATTTAATAAAACATAAATACGTTTTCAGGTGATATTTAATTCAAGTCTTATTAAAATTTGGTGATTATAGAAAGAAGAGGGAGCAGAATATTTTTTTTTTTACAAATTTAACTTTTATTGTTTTTTCTTGTTTTCACTAGAGTTACATGATTATAATTCTATAACAATATTGTTATAAGAATTATGAGTTTATTTTCGGATGAAAACAAAAAATGGCGCCTGGAAAATTCTTCCTGATCGCCGCAATTAGGGGTGTACTCAAGAGACTAGCAGCATTGCCACGGTGGATGGCAAATGGCGAAAATAAAAACTAGCCTTTGGGTCACGGAAAGTATTATTATGCCGCTTGGTTGTGTCTTTAAAAAGAAGATAGGCTCTCGGGCAGCATGACCCGAGAATTTTAAACCTCTAACGACTCTAAAATATAATTTTCAATTAGACGGGTCGCGTCCCACACTAAAGGTCTACATCCAAAGGTCGTCTTCTACGGAAATAATGACATGCCCACTGGTCTTTTGCCATAGTCACGTCCATTTGGTTCTAATACCACAGGAATGCCGACGGCAAAAATAGTGCGACGGAGGATGTCATTGATTTTCGCATGCCGCGGTATGTAAACCGTACTTCTGCTGCATTCGGTGTGCAAGGCTGTTGATACCTTCACCACATTGGCAGCGATGAGGAGAGCAGCATGGAGAGCCCAGACGCAAGTATTGACGCGTATGGTATATTTGATCCCATTCCATTCACTCACAGCCAACAGGCACCCTCCCTCAGCAGAAGTAATTGATATATCAATTAAGCTCTGGGAGGACGAGTCGAGATGAGGTCTAGGGATCTGGGTGGAACATAAAATTTTCGAGATTCTATAGTCTCATTTAAGACCGATACCTTAAAATCAACCAGTGTACAAGCAAAGACATTCCTATTTTTGGTATCATTGGTATAGTCAATAACGTGGACCGTGAATATAAAACCCGATAAACTAAAGCCTTCCATATGAATGGAAAGAGTAGCTTTAATGTTTGCCGGATAATTTCGTCCATGATATCAAAAATAGTTTTGTGATAAGCTTTTCAAGAGCAACTTACTGCTTGAGCAGCGGTAAGGTCCTTCAAGTTCTGAAGCAGTCTCTTGAGGAGCTTATGGCTATGACCAGATATTGCCCTGTTATTGTGAGGGGCTATGAAGATTCGGATCTCCATGATCCATTCCAGTGGTAAGAAAAAGAATAGCCGTCAGCTGGGGCCTGATAGTCACGAGAGCTGAAAGCGTATGTGAAGAAAATAGTATTACCACATCGCTGCTGATGAGAATCCTTGTTGATCCTTTTATGTCACCTTCGCTTATCTTGGAATCTACCCGATGAGATATTGAAGTCGGTAATTTGGAATCGAAACTATTAGGTATTGTCCGAAATGCAATTATCTCTTATTTGTGTAGAATTCTTGCTTGCCAAATTATGTCCAAGTTCCTCGTGCAGTAAGGCATAATGGCAAATGTTGAACGACCAGAGGCATAGATAGCGGTGCGTGGACCTTGCGACAAAATAGGAATAGAGTTTTTGAATTTCGATAGTCTGTTCCAAAATGGGCTGAGAGTGAATTTAGCCGATGATGAAGTTCCCTTAGACGTCATTTTAGCGTCGCCTTCGCCGCCATTGCCGTGAAACCAGCACGGCGCGAGTTGCGTTTTCCAGGGAGTAGGTAGCTAGTCAGGTTGGTAACTCCATTCTTCATCCATACTTCGGCCTCTGAGAAGCGGGTGGAGGAATGTAAAATATTTGAAAGTAAAAAAAAAACTTGTACTAACTAAATCATGACTGTTTTTACTTCTATTGCATAAGTTCAAAGGTAGCCGAGTGCCTAATTTCAACCGACTATGAAAATAACTTTACGCAGAAAACGAAGTCTATTAACGTATACAGAAATTTTAGCAATGAAAGAATTTAATTTTCCATACTTACGATAGGGAAAAACAGTATAAAAAACGTTTTGTGTAAAAATGCCGTATGCCTAAGTTAATTATGTAGAGGAAATGCAATAAAATAATGCGTAAAAGAGTCATTAAAACAGTATAGGTAGTTTATATATATTTTTTTTATATAAATAATCAAATCGGTCTTCTAGACTCAATTACTGTAATGTTAATGCGTTAAAATAAATACACTAATAAATATTCTTTCATGTAGATACGGAAATAAAAAAATATTGAGAATATTTTAGAAATGAATGGACTGAATAACAAACATTATTATCGAACAGTACTTTCCTTTAATGTAACAAATAACCTTATAGAATAGGCATGTGTCATCACATAACTCTAAAACTGTATGTTTTATGTCTACATTTACGTTTTACACGTGGTAAATAAATTAAACATGTATTCCTATTTAAATACTTCAGTTGTAAATATTTCGAATATTCATTATTTACTTCAGTCAATAGTTTTTTTTTCTATAGATATCTATAAGCCTAATTAATAGATTCTATACATCTATGGCACACATTAACAAATATCAGTATTTATTATAAGGTAAAATTCGTAAGTTTTCATGTAGAGGGAAATCTCTAGAACTACTGAACGGATTTCAAATTTTCTTTCACTGATAGATAGCTATATTATTCAAGAGTGTTAAAGGCATAACGAGGGTGATGCCGCGTGTTAATATTATATGGCTACATTAGTCAATATGAACCTATATTTACGGTGTTTTCAAATAGAATACAAAAGCTACTATTCTTATTTTTTTCTTCTACGTCCACATGCATTATTAATTATTAGTATTTTTTATGATATCTATGAAAATGCAAAAAAAAATGAAATATATTCATAGTGTAAATATTTTTTTTTGTAACCTTACATCACGTAACGACTGGCTAGCTTTTGATCACACACCTTCAAAGTACATTGGCATTACTGATACTGATAACGTTGCACCCAAATATTCTTACATATCTGATTATAAAGAAGTGCAGTATTCATTAAATTAAGTATTTCCATAAACAAAATATAATTACAGAAAATTATAATATCGTTTTTTTAACACCAACTAAAATTCTATTATATTATACTTGATTGGATTTGGTTGCGTCGCGCGTCGTCTCCCACTGAATATTGATAACGCATCTTGACGAAGTCTAAGGATGTCACTAATGGTCAATAGATAAACAGTAACGGGTATTCAAGTGTTATTATTTATTTATTATTGATTGAAGCATATATTTACGTCATTAGCACGCACTTGCGGGGGTTTTTCACGTCATTTGATTGGCGATTCACGCATGTACTAGTTTCAGAAACGTGGTGTGTTAATGAAAACAATCAAATATTGACATTACAAGTGACAGTTTTGTGGTATCCAGTGGCGTGTCGGTGTATTATCAATATATTTTTACCATTTACAACCCATTTATAGCGTTCCTAGTTAATTCTGGTATACTAGCTTTTTCACGTGGTTTTACCGTCGTCCCGGGGAAATGCTTCACTCATCCGGATAAATCCACCATACCTTCTATCTCTATTCCAAATGTCTAAATCGGTTCAGCCATTTCACCGTGAAAACGTTACAAGTAAACCAACAAACTCACACTCACATTTAAAATATTTGTTAGGGTTCTTTCGCCGACACTTAAATACGCTTCATTGTAAAACTTTGGAAATAATTGGTGGATTAAATATTTATTGATTGGATACTTACTTCTGCCTAAAACGTCTCCTGTAGTTTATGCTCATCAAAAACATTGTTTAAAGCACTCAGGGATAATGTAGCTTTCTATTTGTGAAATTATTTCTGGATTCGGTTCAGTCGTTCTAGCGATTACCCCCAAACATACAAACGAAGTGGTTAATATATACATATATATTTTAAATACGTATATCATTTGTCTTAGACGGCTTTACTGTGTGTCTTGGATTCGATTCCCCGTTTGCCTCCCAAAGGTTCGGCTTTGTAATCCCGTGCATGGTAGAGACATATACTATAAGAATTTAAAAACTTTTAACACACCTAGATATTAGTATCATAATTTCTAATCTCCTTGTCATTATGAAACTAGCTTGAATAAAGTATTATGAAATACGTATTTTCCGGAGATAAGACAGTCAACATTACTTGCATATTTTGGACACCGATGTGCAATTACACTATCTTAAATTATGATAACGATAATAAAATATAATGTCTAAAGGATTATTGGTAATTCGATGACATCTGTAAAGAAGGTACAGGGGAGGTCATTTGCAGCCAAATGACTCGTGATGACCCCTTTGTAAATATCAACTATTTAATTTGTAAATACCAATAAACCTGTTTAAATATAGTAGATAATTATATCAGCAATGAAATCGCCAATCCACCTTGCGCAAGCGTGGTGATCAATGCTCATGCCTTCTCTGTATGACAAGAGGCCTGTGCCCAGATGATGATGACGATGATGAATTATATTAGCATACAAGAAAAAAATATTTTATGATAATCCTTTAATCAGAAAGGTTATATTAGTATTAATTTGCTGTAAAAAATGTATTACAGCTATAGATTGTAACTAAAACACACAAGAATTCCTTGCGTTCTTATTGCTTTTAATATTTTTAATGAAATTTTATAACTTTTCAGTACCTACCCCAATTAGTATATGTCCTTATACAACGTGTAAAAAAAATAAGCAATAAAATTTAAGCGGGCTACACATTCGGTAATAACAAATCTTTTGTGCCGTATTAGGAACTGGAAATCTTATGGGATCTTATAGTTTTGAACAAAAATAATTAACAGATTTTGTTAAAAAAAATAGGTTACAGCCCTAAAAATGGGTTAATAAACTCAAATTTGAAGATCAATAATGCCGAGTTTGCAAATAAGTTACCCCTTATTTTCTACCTATTCGTCAACTAGCCTAATAAGCCTATTAAAATTTAGTGATAAAAAAATATGAAAAAAAAGTTAACAGATTTAATAATAAGATTTTGTCAGTAGCATCTATACTTGATATATGTACATACCCTTGAATATTATTGCTTATTTTTTTTACACCTTGTATAGATGTGATAACGTTTTGTCCTTTACTTAATATTCCTTACATGGTGGGCTGAATGAGTAGTTATCAACGTTTATTTGTTTTTGAGTGAAATATAATTTTATCTATAAAAAAATAATTGATAAAGTAGGTAATACCTTTTTTCAAAAATAATTTAAAATACCTACATAAGGTACACAGAATTATTAATAATCTAATTTCCAGCTCTTTTTGTTTCAATTATAAATCCCCAAAAATCCTAATTCAGGTTCCCCGTTCCAGGTGCCCCACCACTACCAGCAGTAGGCACCAAGAAAAATTCATCCCGTCGGAATGCCTGGGGCAACCTCTCCTATGCTGATCTCATTACCCAAGCCATCACCTCCGCACAAGACAACAGGCTCACGTTGTCTCAAATATACGAGTGGATGGTTCAGAATGTGCCATATTTTAAGGATAAGGGGGATAGCAACTCATCGGCTGGATGGAAGGTAAGATTTAATATTTTTTACATAACTAAAGACTGGCTGAAATACTCAATTTAATTTAAATACGTACAGAGCGTGACACATGTCATACTATGTTAATAATGAAAACCAATTACATTCCAAACTCGAACACATTTGATATAATTTATTTCTATATATACTCGTATCGTACATGAGCAATCAAAATCTATTTCAAAGAAAACGTTTTACATGCTGTCTTACAAAACAGTTGAACCAACTTTAAGCGTTGTGACCAAATAAATTTAACTTGTATATTAGACCCGGAATAATTTTGACAATCCAACCCGCGTCAATTCCAAAAAATATTCTTGTAAACATTTACTACGTGTTTAATTGAAATACGGTTTGATATTTTGTTTACAGTGGATTTAAAGTTTACAATAATTTTAAATTCCTGGAAACTATATCGAAAGTGATTTAGAAAATATTTTTAAGGGCATTCCTTTATATGAGTCATTTTGGCTAGTGTCCATCAGGTTGACTGTATGATACAAGAAGGTGGCATCATGCCATTTTGTGCGTTATACTGCGGTGTCTTATCTTGGGCACTCTATCGCGACAGACAAATAAACCTTCATTAATTTGTTACAATTAACTAACGCGGCAGGTAAATTTTTTAGATGATAATTTGACAAGCATCAAATCAGAAGTTTTGTTCGAAATAAACCTCTTATTTAGCAACTAATATTAACAATTTTAAGAGTTTTGCTGTCGATTAGGAACCTTTGTAGTTTGACTACTTACGGCTGTATCAGTCACTAGCTTCTTCCCGCGACTTCGTCCGCGTGGAATAGTGGTGCTCCGCTCCTATTGGTTTTAGCGTGAAGAAATATAGCCTATAGCCTTCTTCAATAAATGGGCTATCTAACACTGAAAGAATTTTCAAATCGGACCAGTAGTTCCTGAGATTAGTCCTCCTCGGAGGAGTGTCCGAAAAACCCAAATATCTTACGGAACCCTATTTTTTTCCAAAATAAAATTTAGCCTATGTTACTCGTGGATAATGTAGCTTTCGAATGGTAAAAGAATTTTTAAAATCGTTCCAGTAGTTGTTGAGCCTATTCATTACAAACAAACAAAGTTTTCCTCTTTATAATATTAGTGTAGATTATGTTTATTAGTAGGTAAGTATATGACTTCTATTTGACGACGTCTTTGCATCAAGTTTTTCATATCAAAACAGAACCTACACTGTGCGTGAACGCGTATACAAAATAACCGCCATTTTTTGTTCTTTAGTTCAGAAATCGGTTAATTAATTTTGAAACATTCCAATCTTTTTCGAGCTTCTAGCTAAACGAAATTGAAATGCGCGTCAATGCGCACACGCAGTTAATAGTTTAGAAGCGCTCGTGTTTCAACTCCACCATGAATCAGGTTTTTCCGCGTTCCTCACTGCCAAATTTTTTGAAACAACAATTGCATGAAAATTGCAATGTTTTAGTTACTAAGAAGGAAATTGTTGACCCCTGTTACAAACATAAATTAATATCAATATATTCGATATAATAAATACATGTTTGCACAAATACCTACAGCTTTATATTTCACATTCACTTTATGTGGAATTTACGATTCATGATTTCTGTATGTAATGATACAATCCAAATTATTATAGCAATTGTCAAACATAGAACGATATGTTCTCCTCTGTCTGAGCCATTGTTTAAAATACAATGTTCGTTTTCACGAAGGTTATTTAACATTTGGATACCTACCTACATCATTTTAAAGACTTTTCCGCAATCTTGAGTGGATTGGGTAGGTATAATTAATATTAGGTTAGGTTAGTAGGTACGCAACTAAAATAGAAGTGTATTTATACTAACTTGTTTTTGATAGTAAACGTAAGTAATGTAAACACCGGTCAGGGAAACAAATATCTATTAATGTAAGTAAGTCATTCCAATAAAACTGACTTCGTGACTATGTAAATATTTATAAAGCTTTACGGATTTTTTGGTAGAACTGCGCAGTGGCACACGTTATCCCAATCGGCTGTGACACGACCGATAAAACGATAATAAAAACCATTACGCACTCAATCCACAATCTTGTAACGACGATACCTCAAACTTCCAATACATGACTATTATAAAATGAACGCTTTAAGCGAACACCGAAAGTAAGACATCGATGGATATCATTCAACTCGTATAATTTAGGCTTCGTTTATCTCGCGGTCACATGACGTTGACACGCCCTCGCTACGCTGTTGAATAAAAAATATAAGAAATGGTACTATTCCGTCTCGTTCTTAGATTGTATTATATCTGCTACTCGTATTTTAATGTTCGGTTGAATCTATTCGCCTGTCGAAGATTAGCGTAGAATACCACGAACTCGATGACCTTCACAAGCGTACCCATGGCATTGATTAATGTTTACGCATACAATGCTCATTCAAGCTGCACGCGTCTTGAGTAATTATAGCAGTTAAAGCTAGCGCCGTAAGGTTGAAAATCAAACTGGCACGGCTCGTGTCATTGTGAGCATAGTTAATTAGCAAACTGTTGAAGTCGTGCGTCACATTCTTACATGACACGATTTATGTAAAATAAAAGAGACGGAAGATAATTATGACACCTTGTAAGGTGAATGAATCGTCAATTACGGACACGTGCTCATCAATTTATATCAATCAAGGGTAGGTTATTAATAACAATGTATCTAAATTGTCAAACCAAAATTGCCGTTGGTAATAAAGACACTGAACTGTAGAATAATAGGCCTTTTCTTAAATTGTTAATTAAAATTCCGTGTTAAAAATCGCAAAGAAAATGCCTGAAAGAAAATGGCTTGTCAAGCAGTCACTCATGTACGTATAGTTTTACTTCAATTTGAAAGTGGTTTTCGAGTTGCGCATTCCAGTATACTTTTACGCTTCGACAAAAATAACTTTACTGTTGCAAAGCTGAGTGGCGAGCCCACTACATCACCGATATAGAATGCAAAGACGCTATGCTCAGCGGCAATTTATTAATTGGTCGTTGGCAAACATATACGCACTTACTAGAGTGGTTTTAAAAACTTGTTTTAAGCTGAAAATTTAAAAAGCATCGGTAAAGAGGTTGAAACTATTATTTACTCAACCAATTGAAATAGGAAGCTAACAAAGATTTTAATTAGCAATGTAATAGTTATAATAAATCAATGTTTTAATAATTTATACATAATAGTGGTTTCCTTTTTTAAACAGTAATAAACTGCTATTAATTTTACATACTTTTGACAACACGATCATTTAATCTCAACCCTTTGAAGGTTTTTATTAGGTACCTAACTAATATTAAATTTGTGTTATAAAAAAAATATATATTCTATGTGCACAATAATGTACATTGTTAAAATTACATTTATTAACCTCATTATTTATGGTAAAAAGAGTCTTATCACATTTCGACTAATAAATTAATTGTATTAATTTCTAAAGATCGACCATTAATTGGCGATTTAAATATTGTTTCGTACTCGTGAGTGCACAATGGCCAAAGCAAAAGCAAGGTATGCAAACGTCGCAAGTTCACAGCCCCAATCATTCCGTTTTTTTTTCTGCATTTTTTTATGAGACCTCTCTCTTTCTATGTTGAAATTTTCTACCAATTCTATTTCGTATGCGTGTTAGGGATGTCAGTCACGTTGCTGTTCGAGATCGCGCCGATCAGATCTTAACAATATTCTACATATACCTACTGATACTTTCACTTCGTAATGGGGCGCTTGTAATTATATTTTTTAATGATCGTAATGTGTAAATTCTCGATTATTATTACTAGCGGGACTACATTAGTTCTGGGCCAAAAAAATCATGACGTTTTGGTGATGAGTTCATGTAAGGCATTACTAAATACTACTAATTCAATATTTCATTAATAGACGTGTAATGAATAAGAATAACTAACTCGTGTTACGTACCGTTGTTTTACTATAAATACCTAAGTAGATAGCTTTTTGTGTTGATAACTAGCACCACCAATGATTCAAATGTTTGCTACTATGTAGGTATTTGATAAAACGAGCTGACTAAAATAAAGTATAGATAGCTTAAAATCGATCAGAAAATAGAATTGTACACAAACAAAAACAGGACCATATACACCATTAAGTAAATACTCAAATATGAAGATATTAATTATGAATTTTGCCGTACATACATTTCATAATCAAAAATCAATATCTCTTAGAATATTTGACGCGCCTCATGATTCATTTCATAAAAAATAAGTTTACAATTATAACACGACTACAAAAAGCATAAAATGCTTTTCAGTTATTTTTTCTCAGGATTTTATTTCCAAAAATACAATTACTGACTTACAAAACATTTAAAGTTATAAAATATACCTATTTATTTAATTTAAAGATTTTAAACTTCTATTTCTGCTAATCGGGCGTAAATTATTAAGAAATACCCATAGATATAATAGAAATACCGCAGTGGCCGTAACAAACACGGTATTAGTCCTACCAGTACCGGATGCGTGAATAGAAACGTTTTTAGAACAAAAATTCGTATTCGCCGTATGGATGTCGCGGTGAGTCCAGTTGAATAGCAAATGAAGACTACCGTTACCCGAGACCGTTAGCACACCTTCGCAAAATCTCATATTTATATCTTTGCTAGGTACCTAACCCATATGGGAAAAAGTTGGAATGGAAATAATAATGTTTGTGTAACATAATACCTGGGGCCTTACCATGACGTGTCTAAACAACATTATTTTCGTTATGAAAAAGAGACGGAGCTATACGACGTAAGTAGCTGTGTCACGCTCTCAAACTTGAAATGTGATTGCAAGAACACGTGGTGGTACAGCCCCTGTGCTTAGTATGAGGTGCTGCCTACCCTTCTTTCCCTTGTTTTAATATTAAAAAAGGGTTAGATAAAACAAATTACCTTTAACAACATTGTTGCACCTCTTGTATTGATTCGATACTTTTTAGATTAGCCCAAGCTTCAAATTCAATAAAAGCTCGATGGGTTTATTCCGAGAAGTTAACGCAATTTTACAAGAAAAAAAAACTGGCTATAAAAATCATAAACAAACAACATTTCAGCTAATTTTAGAAACACAAAGATTCCAGTAGTATTTGTCACAATATTGTTTAAACTACTAGAGAGCTAAAGACAATTTCTCATTACCTAATCGTAGGAAAATTCCAACCGAGACCTTTCTTAATAAGTAATTGAGGTTACATTGATTTACACGGTCGCCATCTTGCTGTGTAGATAACACTGAATGATATATTTTCACAGCAGTATATGAGGCCGATAACAAAACCATTCATATATTTAATTATGCTCTGGGTTCTGACACAGGCGAACAAAATGATCAAACATTATTTATTTAAAAACATAAAACTAATAAAAATAATATATTTACTGTGGACCATATTGCGACAGGTATTACAATAACTAGTATGGGTAAATTATATTATAATAGGAAAAATATATTCATATTTAATTAATGTCATGAAAACAACATCACGTTATATAAAACATGACGATCTTGCATTAAACGCTAAGCTGACGGAAGTCAACATTGTATTTCTTACATGTTTGTTTATAATACAATATTTATACGTAATAGTTACATAGTAAACATAATTTTTTAAAGGGAAGTTCTTATGAATAATCAAAAGGAAATCCACAGCGACTCATTTATTTGCACTCAATTAGTTGCATGTTTTTATTTTTATTAAAATAGTGCAAGACTATGAAAACCCCTCGTGAATCATATTTTTCAAATAATTTATATTAAATACGGTTAGGAAAGTTGGATAAAAAATAATTATTGTAAATCCCATACAATAAAGATTTAAATTATACTATATTATAATGTTAATAATACAAGTCTATATTTTTTGGGATAGTTCAAACTGATCATCTCATAACCACAACTAGGTAGTTCATATTAACAAAAAAAACTTTAAAATACTAACAAAATTATGTGTGTGTGTACCGCAATGAATTTAAAGGTAGTAAATGTTAATAGTATTAACAGATTTTTTTATTTACTACTTCGTACGCTTTGTAATATATGCTTCACAATTCTTCTATCTAAAATAGTATAGATATATAATGTGTGATAACGATATTGCAATTAAGATTTTTCTTAAAGATACCAATCGGTTTATTTTTTTGTGTGATAAAAAGGAACACTTAAATTCTAACATAGAAACTATATTTTGCTTAGTAATTTCTAATTAGCTATTTATCATAATTAATTAATCTATCTGTTTTAGTATACACAATATGGGTATATAGTGAGGGGATCGACATCATTACCTGCCATTTCTTATAACAAAATGCAAAGGCATTCACATGTCTTACACTCTTAGAATGACAATTAGATTGCAGTACATATTTGGTAGTACAGTACAAGTAAAACAATTTTAGAATACTTAGTCGCAGACGCTTAGTATTAAAATGAGCTTGAACCAACCACCTGCTGGACAAGGCGAATGCTAAATTTATAACCAATTCCACTTTGTTTTAGCTCTTTTCATTTGCAACTCTAATTCTTTGTGCTTATCGGTGGTTTTGTAGTAATGGCTAATTAGTAGGTACTCTGGTTGTTTTAATTTCAGATATATTTACATAAAACTGGTATTACAATTATAGGAGGATTATGTGATTACCTCAATACTTAGGTAGGTAATATGCATTTCTATAGATGCGAATATGGACACAAACGAAAAAGAAGTATTCCACTGGTTAGGTATGTAGATTTTCCTGCTCCCGTTCTATGTAGTAGGTATATTATGTCCAACCGAAGCTACCCAGATCCTCTTTAGCATGACGGGTTTTTGTCCCATATAGGCGTTTGCGTCAAGCGCACTGTATTATCAATTCCGTACCAAACTTATCAAAGGCGCAACATTATTAATTAAACAAGGTTTCACGTGATACATCTTATAAATCAAATAAGTAATATGAAATAAAATCTTTACAAGGGAATAAAAAGTGAATATTACATCTTTTTTTATTAATTATGAAATATTTTTTCTCGGAATCATAAATGAAAGAAAGTTTACACTGAACCGCTTCCTTTTCATGTTATCTAGATGTTTGGTCGTAGACTCAGACTTTTCTATTTTATAATCCAGTCCTTCTTATCGAGATTGTAGATTATTAAATAAGGAAATACAGTACATAAAGGAACCCAGATTTAAATGCTGTATTTATTTACAAGGCTTAGTTCCAAACAGTGGAGAGTTAGGGTTAGGAATTGGGCCGATAAAGGTACTTAGGTAATCAAGATAGACAGAAAAATAGCACTAGAAATATAAGATCATATACTTGTCCATTATCGGCGTATTCTTTATTTTTAGAAACCACCAGTAGCTTTAGCTGCAAATGACATTATCATTGACATTATTGATAAGATACAATACTGACATTGACACATTTTTGCAAAGTATCTCAGCTTACATACCTAAATAATACACTGTACAATATATATTAACTATTATCAGTATAAAATTAAAGTATAAAGCAGTACTCTGCCTGACCTAAATATGCCGGACAAAAATAAAACTGTGAATAAATTTACGCAGGTCCATAAATATATTTCTTTGCGGCATTCCCTTCATGAAAGATGAGAAAAACTGCTCTTGCGGTTATATGTATTTATATATTTTAACATTGACGATGATATAATTTTTTATAAATAATTATTATTTTATTATATAATATTACTAATCTTAATATAATCTATTTTGAAAAAGTCGTGAGACCACCGTAGATATAGGCATGACAAAATGTCTGTTACAGGATGTATAAGCACGATTTATGTAGGAAAAACAGTAGTGCACTGCGTAGCTATTACGGTGTTGTCAATATGAATGGCTAATGCAATGAATAAAACACGTGGACGAAATCATAGTTGTGTACAGTAAGTTCTGCGAACTACAATCATAACATGGATATATCGTTACACTTTTACGGAGAATAAAATTTGTCCATTCTGAAAAAAAATTGATGGTCTTCAAAATGTTTTACTTGATAAAAAGTTCTTTTTTTAATTGATATTATTAACAATATTTTACGTATTCATTTCAACCATTTTATGGCAAGATTTATGAACGGAACAATAGAACAAAAATACTCAGAAGTTTATTTAGATAAATATTGTTTTACTTTTGTAATCATACGTCAGTTTGGTCTTACTGAATATAACATTAATGAGATTTAAAATGCTATCTTACTAAGAAAGACCTTCCAAGGTATGTCCCAGTTAGTAAAGTATCGTTTACAACCGATGTCCACCCACGGCCCGTAGTTGCGTGTGTAGCCCACGCCTATGCGTTGATTTCCTTGCTATTTCCTTATATCACCCAAATGATGTTCCAATAAATTTGAATGTGTAGGTAACAAAGTACATATCATTACAGTAGTCAACGACTTCAGAATATAGTCAAGGACTTCAGAATATAGTTGTTAAATAAACGGAAAATAATAAGTTAATTAATTTATTATCAATTATTCTATTTCCGAAACTCTAGTTACAAGATTTAAAGACCCTACTAATATTAATATTACAAATGCCAAAATTTGTGATGATGTAGGTATGTAATCGTATTGTATGTTTTGTTACTTTATCACGCTAAAATACTGTACATATTATAATTATATATTTATATATATTGATTTGCTTTTAAGTAAAACACCTTTCTGTTGTAAAGACTCCTTCAAGTTCAAGATTTTTTTTTTAGTATAGGTACTTTTGTTATTTATTATGAAACGAAATTTTTAACACGCCTTTAATTCGTCGACATCATAATATACGCATATTTTCTATGTTTGGTATGTCCCTATTAACGACTTTTCTGTTTTTATCGATACTTTTATTTCAATGCCTATAATTTTAATCGAACCAGAAAGACCATTAAATATCGAGCTATAGTCCAACCTTTCAACTAAGTCGAAATAAATACTTCTCCGTATCTTATCAACGGGTCTTAGCAACGGGTGACGCGGGCCGATAGTAGCTCCACTGTGATTTGTGTTATCACTTCACACTTTATTCCGTAAGTTATCTACATTGCGCCTTTCGGTAGTGATGGTTCGTAGTTTTTATCGTATTTAACAGGCAATGTATTGCGTATAAAGTTATCGGTCGTTACGGTTAATAAATTGTAGTTGTTATAGTAGAAGGTGTGACCACTCTCAGTGGATAGCAACTGGCCTTGGTATAGCTTATTTAAACGATAAATATAGGCCTAAATTGACTTGAGAACTTGAGGAAGATTTGGTCATTTGGTTTAGCTAGTACCTACCTACTACATATTATCGATAAGGATTTTGCTTTGAGAATCCACAGTGACTGTATACTTTTATTCTAAACCAATGTATATAATTATGATAGTATTAATACGCTTAGTAGCGATAACACGTATCTAGTTGGTGCCTTTATATAGAACTCCTGAAATATATTCTATAAATATGACAATTTAATGAAACTTTAAATATTTTAGTGCTACGCTTATGTGCTCAAAACTTAAATATTTTTATCACATTTCACATAGGTACCAGCAATTAATTATATGTATTACATAAGTCTAGTCTAGTTTTATGAGTCATACTCATAAAAAATCACGACTCTCTCTATAAGTACATAAACATACATACGTGTTTTAGTTATATACTTATTTGAAATGAATATGCAGATTGTTACGACGATAAGATTATATTTTCCAAATTATGTACAAGTATTTTTTATCGACAGGCACGTCGATATAACTTGGAATTACTCGCTTTGACAGTTTTAAAATTATTCAAGCTCAGCGATAAGAGAAAAAATATAAATCAAAAAGAAAACGTGTAAATAAAATTCGCTCCACCTGAAACTCATAACGAGTTTAGTTTTAACCTTGGCCATAAATTTACCGATACAAATTAGTTCGACTCTTGATATACCTATAGGCGGGCACGGGGCGCGGGGCTAAGGGGTGATTGCAATAGAGGCTGCACGCCACCTTGCTCTGATTGATTTATACGTCTTGTTTGTCACAGAGCCGATTTATTTGAATTCCTGCCAGAGCCCCGGGCAGCCAACGGATTAATATCGAACAGACCCCCGCGATATATCCCCGACTTTGGGCAATAATTCAATATTTCATCCTTCGGGCCGGGACCTACGCTGTGAATTAACATACAAACGTCAATCGTTTCATGAATAAAAAATGTATTGGATTTAGTGAAATGACTGGCGCGATCGCCGAGCGTTTACTGTGTTGCCGCCCGAAATGCCTATTGCGGAAATATAAAATGTTTCGGATTACTGGGTTTAGTTTGATCGCACACTATTCGTATTTGCTGGGAACACGCGATTTGGCAGCTAAGTTCCAAGCGATGATACTGGGGACTCGAAAAATCTCACAGTCGTAAACCCCGGCGGCTATTAACTGAGCAGCTCGGGAATTGGGTATCGCATAACATTTACTGCCGTTTAATGCAACCAACCAAGTACTGTCATTCTTTTATTGGGGGATACAGTTCACGTGTTGCTGATATAAAACTGGGGGGGTGCATACTTGAAGTTTACTGCTGAAATATTAGTTGATAAAATAATTTTGAAATTAAAAAACAACTTTGTATTTGAGCATAAGCATACAAACGTAATTTCATTAAAAATATTATAATATATTAAGGTTCCATAGACATAGATTTGCGATACTACGTGTATTTAACCGTACGTATAAGCAACGGTAAAGGGTTGAGCAACGGCCAGGCGCGTTTGAACGAAAAAATTCCACTACGAGCCATCGTATCTAGTAAAACCGGTTTTTAGTTCTAAACTACATAAACTGCTGCTACGTCGCCGTGGACATTGCTTCGCCAATGCGTTCGCACTTCTTACTTATGTACGTAAAATATATGTGTAGATATTAATTACCCAACACGAGCGCACTACCGGTTAAGATAAGGAATAGCCATTTTGTTGTAACGTTCAAACCACTCTAGTCGTGAAACGATAATCACTGAATTCAAGTGATAAAACATCATGAGAATTATTATTTAATTCAACGATTCCAGTTAAAAATTGTATCTAAACGTTTAAGATTACTAAAGTCTGTATTCGATGGTAAAATTTGTATATTGCTCCTGCTATACCTATTTGAGAACATTTTCACGAAATAGGAAGAATATAATAAATTCTTTTTTTGTATTACCGACATTTAAAGCAGTAACGTCATAGCATTAATCATGGTTTATTTTATACACATCCGCAATAGTGATCTACTGTAATAAGTTAATAACATCAAATAAAAGATAACTTAATATCTGAACAAATAGAAATACAACATCATAATCATATTTGTCATTGATATCACAATCGCGACAGTAGACCTTATTGCTTTTATTACCATACATAGAGAGGTTTAATCTAATGTACATAATTGTAGGGCCACGACCTCAATTAGACCAGAGAGTCTAATAATCGCGTTAATCATAAAATTACGAATACGAAGATTGTCGATTTCCGAGCTGTAACGCGTATGTCTACTAGGCGACCTCTGCGGGTTACGTACAATTGAGCACAAAAGTCGTTTTAAAACTAAATCGTTTTACTTTTTTATTGATTCTTTAAAATAGCATCATAAGCATGAGACATTTTTTGATCAAGTTGATAAGTCTTAAGAATTGAATTCAATATCCAATAATTCTTGATTCATTACATTATATTGATAAAAACAAATTTTAATACAAATATGTTTCAATTTTAACATTTAAAAAAATCATGTAACACTTATCTCATTTTAACATTTTAATTATAATTACATGATTTATAAAATTTGCTATACTATTAATATGGTTTTGATGCATAATTGCATGTATGTATTTAATAAGTAAACGTCTAGCAGATGGTACATCTAGATACTTATAACAAAAAGGATCGGCAAAATCAGTCAGATTTACGAAAAGCGTTTGCGTTTTATGAGATCATGACGTCATATTTATTATGCAACCGACCGTAAGCATCGCATTGTTAAATACAAAAATGTATAGTGAATATTTTTTGTAGGTACGTGTGCACTTGATTGTATAGTAAGCACTCTGCCATTATCATAACCGGTCGTGGCAAGAAGCGATTATGATAAATATGTTAATTACATCTCACAGTAAAAAAAATATTATTGTGAGTAGTATTATATTTAGTAGGTATCATGTTTTATTGGATCCGCTATAGTTATGACATCTCTAGGAAGGATTCCCTAAGGCGACTTTGAAGGACAAGTCTATAAAAAATTGCTTTAAAACACGCTACTGACTTTTAATTATTTTTTTTAGAATACGTTGTCATACTATACTATACGAGTACTTAACATGATACAGTACTGGTTTTTAAGTCAGGCAGAAATGTTAAAACCCGTCAAGAACGTGTCGAGCCACGCTTTAATAAGTGTACCAAAATCAGGCATCTGTTATTAAGTAAAACCACCCAAGTGTTTCGAACCACGCGGGGTGTCCACTCATGAAGATAGTTCAGGGTTTCGTAGCATATGTGCGAAGTTACCTATGTACTTCACTTAGCCGAACAAGGTCACGTGAAAAATAAAGCATTTTATGCTTTCATTAAAAATCAAAAGCAAAATTTGTCAAAATTTTACCAACATTCAACTTTCTCAAAAAGTTATTTTCCTATAGAAATAATAAGGAACGCCTATTAACCAGAATGAAAGAAACCTTTCTGCTATTTTTAAGGTTCTCTCCACGATACGAAAATAGTACCTATTAAGGTTTTGTCGGGCTGGTTGTATGAACATAAGTAGGTACAACGACATTAACAAGAAACCACCACAAAACAATAACTGATTCAACAGTTGCATCCACTTTTAAAATCTAATTAGGCAATTAAGTTACGTTTTTAACAAAATCGATTGAGGTATTTAATTTATTTACTCAAAAAAAACATCTACTCGATTGAAGTGTCATTCACGTATAATTTTTCTAGTTTTTTCTAGAATAATTACGTAAAAACGCAAGTTAAAAACATTCCTAGAAAATTACGTCTTCTTAACTTAACGAATTTATTGACGTAGATTTTCGGAAAGTTTCTTGGATGCTCGGGTTGGTGGGGGTCGGTAGGTGACTAATGTCTATTATTATTTCATTATCAAAATGCGTAGTTAAACGTTTTTATTCTAGTAAGCGTAGGAGCAATAGTCATACCAAGACTTTGTTGAAGATAAAGTCCCGCTCGTGTGCCCCATATTAGACGTTAAGTATTTGATAGTTAAGTCACTATACTTACTATATGTACCAAATTAACACGTGTAATAGTACTTTATGATAAAGTACTATACGCATACATATTTAATTTATTACTAGCTGTTTCTCGCGGTTTCACCCGATTCCCGAGGGAACTATAAGTAGTTAGTAGAGTGCGGTAAGTCGCACTCGGATAAAAAGCAGCCTATATCCGTCTCCAGGATCCAATATGTCCCCGTGTTAAATTTCATCCAAATCGGTTCATAGTATTACCGTGAAAGCGTAACAAACTCACTTTTGCATTTATAATATTAGTTAAGATTGATAAACCGCAGTAATTATTCCAATATGGCCACAATCGAAGTTTTATTTTAGTACCTAATGAATCAGACTGTTAAAGATAACCACAGCACATAAATACTGTATACGTGTTACATTTACACCAGAAGATTTGATTACAAATTAACAAAATTACAAGTTCCGATATCAATTTGAATGATGGATGACGTATAGTTAAATTTCTTCCATTAGTTTTATTATACTGTTTTGTAGGCCGCTACATTCCAGTAGCCATTTGGCTTCATACGTCAAGTGAAAGTTGATAGATGAAGCACGCCAGTTTAATCACAAATTATGTTTTTATTTTAATGTCTAAAGGAATTTAGGTTTCATAAAAAGAACATTAAAAACTTTGTTAGTCTCTTGCTAAAATCGCTATAGTTCTCAACAAGATATTAGAATGCTAGCCATTCTAATATCTTGTTTAATTTGATAGTAGTCGATAGTTATTTTATAGGTACGTATGTGTAATGCACAGGATATAACCCGAATTATACTGTTAGTTCTGTACTTATACATATGAAATGCTGTGGAATGTCGTGGGTGGACATTATGACAGGTTTAAAAATAGGTAGTATTATTATTAGTGCTAAAATATCTTGAGGATTTTATGATATTACTGTATTTCTATGGAGGCTAAAATTAAACCAGTCGAGTGGACTTTGCCCACGAGATTTCCATTAGTTTAAATCTTTGGGCCAAAACTCTACGCGCCAGTAAATTCTTATACCGAGTGTTAACATAGTTTATATCTGTTTTTAATAATATCTATCGATACTATATTACAAGTATATTTTTTAAATAAATAAAGATGTAAGTTTCATTTTTCTTTTCTTCAGTATTAGCACATACCAAGCGAAAAACCAACCTGAATAAGGTTCCATAATAAAATATTTTAAGAATCTCTCTTCGTAGATGACACGTGATTTTACCAAACACTTCTGCGAATTAGGGAAATACCTACCATGTTATCAGGATACGAAAACATACCTACTCGCGCAAAAAATGGTTAAGTTCGTAGTAGTAAGATATCGGAATTGTGCAATTTTCATTTTTATTGACAAACATCGTACTACGTATATTTTGTGTTTGTGTGTCAAAATAACGGGCCACTGTTTCTTACTACAAAATATACGTGTATATAGTATGTGACTCGATATACATTATGTTGTATATTTTATTAAGATTTCTCCGTAAATGTAACGATTGTGGCGGCCGATGCGATGGCGATTGTTAATCGCGAAACGAACAGAAATTCTAAGAATCATTTGCCATTGACATTTCTAAGCAACGTGGTCATGTTTACGTTCGGTGGCGGGTAGCGGCGGGTGTTTACAAACAGTAAATTGTTTACTCGACTGACATAACGCGTTGCAGGCGTCACGGCGCGTCACAGGCCGCGTCACACGCTTCGGGTAGCTGCCACATGCCGCCGCCGCGCCCTGCTGCCGCCCAATCCTGTTCTATTGCGTCTTGCGAATTATATAGCGCCATTTTTTTGCTATCCACTCGTTAAGAATCTACGTACTTAGAGCCAAGTTCACCAACAGCTGGTTGCCTAATCGGCCCGTTAAGCAAAAACGTTTTTAAACTAGGAAGCTGGAATTTTCATGTTACCCACTTCTAGTTCAACCCTGGTTTGGTAATCAACTGTTTCAGTAATAAAAATCTCAAATAATATGATACCTATTGAAAGTTTAGATGTTTGAATTTATGGTAAACAGCTGTTTTAAGTTAATCGGACCGTTATCTTGTCGGTGAACTTGGGCCTTAGTATCTATGAATAATATCATTAACAAAGTATCGCGCAAACAGAAAATAATAGTTTTGAAATGAGAACAAAAACTTTTACTGTTTCGATAAGTTGAAGTAAATGTTTTTGGAAGTTTATTTTGAACTGAGCTTAAAGTTAGATATGGTAAATTCTTAAGTGTTAATTTTACATTAAATATTTTGCTTTAAGGTCATTAATAAAGTGAAGGTATATAAATCCATAACGAAAATTACACTGCCCGCATGTGATTACATGATTATCTAATAAATAATTTTAATACGATATTTAACAAGTTTGAAGGTTTCGTGGAAAAATTCATTATATTTATGTTATGTTGGACGTCAAGCATTCTACTGGAAGTATTTTTAGATTGTTCGGTTGATTTTATCGTCATTAGATTTAATTTTATTTTAAAAAATATTATATCTGCTCGTAGTAACAACTAAAGCACATGATAATAATAATAAAACATGACTGATTCCCCTAGTGTATATACGTACTTACCTGATAGTTTTTCTGTAAAATTATTATCATGTTTCATGCCCAAGGAAAACCATTGGCCTAATATTTGTAAAAAATATTTGCAGGTATCGGGGACGGATTGCTCGAACAATATTTGCCGATCGCGACTCAACTTTATTGTTCTTATTTATTAAATTAATGCGTCATTTATTGGAATAAAAACTTACGTATCAATTTATTGACTTCGTCATTAAGTTTTCTCACATACAGGATGACAATGTCTCAAAATATATAATATTAATCTTATCTAGTACAATCGGTTTATCTACCGTAACTTATATTATTATGAAATATAATCTACCTATACGATTATATTTGACATCTATTCAATCAATATTAGTATTAGATCTTTCTAGAAGCTTCTCAGTATTTTATGAGGTTTATGAGATTACAGATTTCGTATATTTGTATTAAGGCTGACTAGTAAAACTAAATTTCAACATACATTTTAGCAATTTCTTTATTAGTTTGTTTAATTTAATTTCGAGTGTCGGTCACTTGTAAAAACTTAAGGCTTTTTTTTAAGTTTTCCCAGAATGCTTCCAAGGTTGTATTTATTTTTTGTATTGTCTTTCATAGTTTTAGTAAATGTGTCATAAGTTACTTAAGTAAGTTACTTAATAAGGTATCTTACAATAACTGAAATTAAAATTGGCTTAGTTCAGATGTCGATCCCGGTTATTTAATTTGCTTTACATGGAACGTCGGTCTGACCTCCACAACCTAGATTGATTAATACAATGGTAAGACTGGTTCTCAGACTTTCTGGCAGCCGGGACCAATGAGTAAACGTGCTTTACTTTTTTAGGCAAAGGATCTTTATCTTCAGAATCTTTCAGGAAAAACCAGGGGTTGTTATGTGTATAATATATCAAAGTTAATTACTGGGAAATATGTATTTACAGTGCAGTGATTACCCAGACTTGTTAGCATTGAAACGTTTTACTTGAGCTGTAGTGTGAAGAATTAATGTTCCTGACAGTTCCTTATTATACGTTAATGGTTTTAATTTGCGTTTTAAGATTTCATACTACTCGTGTTATAGACCATTAAATAATGCTATAACACATCTCAGTATTTTCTTAAATAGATATTTAATTCAAAGTCATTTGATTGAAATATGTAGTTTTAATTACAATACATAACAGTGAATGGACTGAATGGTTTGCACCCCTTATATCTAAAGTTTGAAAAGCTTAAATTCGGAAATAATTAGGGTTGAAAACATTCGCCTGAGAAGTATTTTTCCTCTCGGAGTAAAGACATTCTTACTTTTTTTTTGTATGGCATCTCGCATGTCAATCTAGAAGGTTGTGGACTGCTTAAACGGGCTTGCCTGTGAAGTGCCTTAAATGAATTTAGGGCCTCCAGCCAGGGCTTAACTTATAAAACTAAGTGACTACACGCTAAGAGCACCCCCTAGTGGGGTATGGGCCTCGGCTTAGGGCGTCGCTGGGGGAGGACAGTAAGGGACAAGCTCTTAGCTCAGCTAGCGGGCTGGCTCGTCGAGCTAAGATCGGGAGGGTCATTCTTACTGTTTCTTGGTAAAACTACCTGTAAGTACCCACAAGTGAAGATGTGAATTGAAGTTCAAAGCATCACACTTAAGCTATCACAGTTACAATATTATCATACTATGTTATCACGATACGCCTATATCACTGATAGGCACGTCACACACAATTGAGATAAACGAGTTGAAGAAAATTTCCTCCATTCTCTAGAGATAATTATAATAAGCTTGGAGTGATAGTAATGATTTACACGATTCACTCTTATTAACGTCGTTATGTCGCATTTAATATAAAATACGATTATTGTATTTTATATCGTACTTTATTTATGACCGTCGTACTTATTACCTCTTTATAAGTTTAACTCACTGGTTTGCAAAAGATGAGGAGCTCGTGGCTAAGTTCCAAAGGATCAAAGTTAAGCTGCGCTTGGTGCTGTCGGTCCGTGGATGTGTGACCATCTATGTCATAGCGAGACTCCTCCTAGCCTCGTGTAAGTGGTGAACATCAGTCAATAGGTTTTTTTTATAATTAAGGGGTATAGTTAATAAATCTACAATGAATTTTTCACTATAGATTTGTAATTGAAAGTTGAATTTTGGCTGTTCCTTTCGATTTTTTTGGACTCATGCCAATTGAGTATAAGATTGTGGATAATACTTAAAACTACTTATGGAATGGCCTTTCTGACGATACACGAAAAAGAATCAAAGCAATTAGTAGTAAAGTCAATAATTAGCGAATGAGCTAATTCAAACATACAGTTAACTTACGGTTTTTTACCTATAATTTTCCATTTTGTATTACTTTTGCGGTCTTTTTGTGGTTGTATATAGTGTTCCATGGTTTTCAGTTTAACCTAATATGAATTTACGTAATAAATTAACAGAATTTAATTAAAAAATAAATATTATTTTCCAGTTAAATATGTGGTATACTTGGTATACAATAAAATATTTTAATTTATTAATCATGGCTGACGACCACTTTATAAATACGCATTTATCCTGAAAACTGATTCTTGATGTCATTTCTACTCTTGAAATACACCTCTGACGTCTTATTAGCCGGTATGACGGTACACGTTGTGAATAAACTTTACTATCACGTTCTGAGGTCACTTAAAAGTAGGTACACGCGCATTGTTTTAACCTGAAATGTTCACAGATCACATTCTATATTCAAGCGTGACTCATTCAGTAACATATGACATTTGTTTACCCAGCCATTCTGTATTTATCTTAGTGTTAATTATATCTCCCAATTAAAGTGTGGTCTTTGATGTGACCATCTGTCACCGCGAGCAAGTCGATCCTAACCAAGGGCAACCAACTTGGAGTGTTGGCCCAACCTTCGAGAAATTTAAATAAACTTGTCATAAATTTTATAATTTTTAATTATTTTAGGAACTCTGAACGATTAATGCCTAACGGGTATTGAGATCAGAAAATTTTCCGAGCTTCTGTGTTGTGATGAATATTAATCGATTCTTACAAATTTCGTGCGTAGGTAGTACCTACTCTAGTAAGTATCCAGTTAGAATATTTTATTTTAAGCTTCAATCGTCCGTGTCGTAGCATCCTATCTATCAAGGTTTAACATATTATTATGAAGATGATACTTTCAGTATTTAGATTAAAATATATTATTGTAAATATGTTTAGCCTAAGCACTAAAATACAGTGTAAATAAGATTCATGAGATATCTGTAATTGCGCATTAGAAACTTCAGTACGCAGTTAAAACTAACCAGACCTAGTTATAGCTTGATATTATGAAGGAAAACGTCACTTGGCATTCCGACCTCATACTCATTGAATATAACTATTTATAATTTGTTATATTATGTTAATTCAGGCGCGAGTCGAAAGGCGGTTGACCTTGTGAGGCGCCGCGCCGTACTACTGCTCGCTGGCGACAAAGTGGATCATTGCGTACAAACTTACAAACTTGTCAATTATTCGTATCCTGACTTTTATCATTTACCTACCTACCTACCTACTACCTTGGTTTATTTATTATATCCGTATATTAAAGGTCCATTTTGACGTTCATAAGAGTATGTTTTAATTTCTAGATTTTTATAAATTCTTCATTATTTTCAAATAAATATTGTGTGCAACTTTCATTTTCAAATATTGAAGAGAATTGAAATTGGTCTCGTGCTTATTTCATCTTCTAATTAAGACCAGAAATAAAAAACAGATAAAGGAAAACACTGTTAAGTAACTTGACTTTTTACTATACTATAAAATATTTTCCATTTAAGTCAAGTCTTGTATCAACCTAACCTGCTGTTGGTTGATATTGTAGTATGACATGAAATCATTACCTACGCTTCAGGCCGGCGCTACTATACATCCGCTTCTACAATATAATTGGGTGGAACGTAGTGAGTACGTGGTACGTAGTAAAACATAATAAAATTCGCCGCTTGCTTGACGTTCACGAACCCATTAATTTATCGGAATGCGTACTGCGTATTTAGTTGTAAGTGGTTTCGTCAACAATACGCTTTTGTGATGGAAGGTTTATTCAGCATGCCATTTGTAGAATATTAGACATTAATTTGCAGCATCTCTTCTGTGTGTGCTGTTTTTTCAAGGCAGGGAAGTCTTTTAAGCCAAAAATATTTAATTTTATTTCAAAAATGCCTTCTTAGGCTCGTACGGTAGGGCAACGTCCAGTTACACGGTTCCAAGTAATATAGGTCCAAAATCTCCACGGATATAAAATTTATTTGCTGGAAGAACTTTCTTTTGATATAAGCAATACTTTTATGTAGTATTTTCTTTCCTTCTGTTTTTTTTTTCTGATTAATATATATCATCATAAATGGTAAAAATAAATAATTTACAACTGGCTGTTTTCCGTGGTTTGACCCGAGAAACAAATTTCTAAATCAATTCCACTGTTTTCCCGTTAAAACACAACAGACAAGACAAACAGAGTTATTTTGCATTTTCTTTGACAAATATTTTGTCCTTATATTTATTATTTATTATTATTTGGGAAATGAAGGTAGGAAAATGTTTGTCAAAAAAATTAAAGCTTTAATCGTAAAATTAAAAAATATACAAGTACAAGCTTATATAGCTTTGCATATTATTCCAAAACTTTTGCATGATTTTATGTTCTTTAGGCTCGCTAAACTCAAGAACGGCTGGGCCGATTTAGCTGATTTTGGTTTGAAGTGTTTGTCGGAATCCAGGGAAGAGAAGATAGATGTAGGTGATATGTAGTTCACAGGTTCATCTAGCTAGTGTCTTATAAACAAGAAAAGCACAAGAGTGATCAGTTTCTACGAAAACTTTGATCAGCTACAATAAGGTGCAAACCTAATAAGCAGTAGTATTCTTATCCAGTTTTACTTTAATTCTTAATCCTTCAAAAATAAAGATCATTTTGGTATGAGAAACCGACTCATCTTCTAACAAAAGACGTAAGTGCTATCAAGCTAAATGAATGGTATAAGAGGCACTTCTGTTGACTTATCTAAACAGTCCACTCTATACGGAAACTGTATCATCTCAGTACGTCAAGTGCATACTACATTATCTATGTAAATGACATAGATTAGTTACGTATAAGAAGTTTATATTTTCTTGTTATTGAAAACATAGTTACGTGACACCGACATTACTCGTGTAAATATTATGAACAATGGTATTTTCCCAATTATGTATTTCAATGTTATAATATCTTTTATTGGGTTATTGGTTTATTATTTATATTTTATGAATGGAGGGCTTTCCATACTTTTGCCGTAATGCAACGTTTGGCGTAGTGGCAATTGGCTATTGCGCTGCGTGTCGCGGGTTCGATTCCCGTACGGAACAACTAAATTTGTTCCGGGTCTGGGTGTTTGTGCATGTGTAATGTTTGTAAACGCACCCACAATACAGGAGTAATTCCATGTGTTGGGCAACGTTCTATATGTATATAAAAAAAATTTTACTTATTTCATAATAAATAACTGGCAACAATTTTTGAACTATGATAGTCTTTAAGTACTTATTATTACTCAAAGCCACTACGAGACTAGAAAAATGATTTATTTTTTGTGTTACACATAATTAAAACTCCTTCTAATGGCTGACGCACGTGACTATTGTGATACTACTTCTCTAAGCTGTTCGGCCCTGACGTAGCCAGGTGTCCAAAAAAGTTGATGTAGCATAGTGTCAAGATGGTGGATTTTCAGCTCCTCTTAAACAGCCTCATAATTTTGTGTTATCACAAATACACAAGTGTATTTAAAGTGACAGGAAAACCACAAAGTTTCTATCTCCTGACGTCGCCTTTGACAAAGGAAAACCATTATAATATATAGGTTTGCTGTACATATTACCCGTATGTAGGGCATTATAACAAATAATTAAACATTATATTAAATATATGAAGACTATTAACCATGTCTAATTTTGTTTTAGTTTTCCTCAAATGATGCAAAACTCATTTCAAAATCCAATTATTAAATTGTAATTAACAAGTACAACTTGTATAGTCTGAGGTTATTTTGATTAACAAATACTCATTTCTTGCTTCTATGTACTATATTGTAATATGATCATTAACTCTCAAAAAAAACATACATAAAAATGATCTGTCCTGAATGATTAACGGATCAACGCACAGCCTAAACCGCTGATCTTAGAAACCTGAAACTTGGGGGATGTGTTCTTTGTGTGACGTAGGCATCCGATAAAAAGGATTTTCCGAAATTCTACGGCTAAAGGGGTGAAAAAGGGGGGTAAAGTTTGTACGAAACTCTGACATTCTTTTTATTTGAATTCGTAAAGCACACGTGGGCGTCGCTGCGAAAAGTTAGTTTTAAATAAAATACAAAAATGATGACATACATTTCTGTATTGAAAGAATAGAAAGAAAGAAAAACCATTTATTCGACTATAGAAGACTCCTGGTATCAAACTTAAACTCAAACTCGAGGCTAGTAAGAGGTAAGGGGTACTTAAAATACTTAGGTGACGGCTGGGACTACCAATGCCTGTTTCAAGAGCATTGTTACAAGGGTCTTCTGAATAAAATACACGAGTAAGAATTATTTAACGAAACAATTACTTCGGTATTTTGTAATATCTGAATACATGATATACCTACTTATGTATATCTTACCATTCTTTCTATTGATAACTAGATTTTTTTTAAATATTTTTCCTAATGTGTTATCACAACAATCTTTCATGATGGTTACTTTAAAGGAACTTAGATTTCTTGCTGACCCAAATTAATGACACAGAACCAATACAATTGTAAGAATAGTGTTTATATAATCTAAAAGACACAAAATTATCATTTGTTTAAATTGTTCTTCTAACCCATAGTAGCTAATGCGTAAAATAGCTTGGCAATGTGTCAACATATTAGTTCTTTGCGACTCTTGTTTATAAATAGCAACCATATCGGCTACTCACGAAATAATCTCGTTCACAGTTAACGTGAAGCTTTAAAGTAAGGTAGTATTCTAGAATTAAACGCAAGCATACATTTTGTCATGAATTCATGAACACAGATTTGTAGCCATTTCATAATCATGTTAAATCGAGTTACCTTGTATCCTTCGATCCGTATTCTAGAAGGCTACAACTCGAAGCTACCTATTTTATTATATTTAAGAATCGATTAGAATAAAGGAAAAAAAATATCTATGCCAGTGCATTGTCCAAGAATACGTGCCAAAAAAAATACTAGGTTGAAAACAAAACAATCGTAGCTTCCGATTTTTTTTGCATGGCATCTCGCAGGTCAACCTAGAAGGCTGTCAACTGCTTAACCGGGCTTGGTAGCTTCCGACTAGATTGATTATATAAATGAGTAAGGATATAAAAATATAAAGTTAACTGAAACTTACGATGTTTATTAGTGTTATTTTAAATAATTGCCTTCAGCCGCTCTTTAAAGTGCGATGAAACTAATTTGAAACCCTTGCAGTATAAATGACCGAAATAACACCACGTTCAAGGTCGTAGGTATTACGTAACTAACCACCCGCATTACATAATACAAGACCGGTTTATTCGGTATTCGAAATTCGAATGATTAATTTTATTTTTAATTTATTTTACTTTTAAGGAATATTTCATTGGCAATGTTCATTAAAATGTTCTTTGGTTACTCTAATTTTTCAACATTTATTTTTATTTTGAAACGTTTTGCAAATTGTTGAACTTTTCTATTTAATAACACCTACGTTTACTAGAATACTCTTGTTGATGAGTAATAAAAAATGTATCAATTCCAGAATATTTACCATGGTATATCAAATATTTTATCTTTACCACAGCCATACTATGCCACAGCTGAGTAAAATTATCGTATCGTCCTATCGTATCAAAAGCGGTAGGTATCAAAAATATTTTTTCGTTAATATAAATTAATATTTAAGGATTCAAAGCTTAATAAATTAAGAAAAAAACAAGACTATTAATTAGTCTCTTCAGCTTTATCAATAAAAAAAATCAAAGGTTAACAGTCGTCCTAATCACCTTATTTGTGTCGTCACAGGTTATCTGCGTACATTTCATTATCATTTGAATATTTTGTATTATTATAGTCTATATAGGAGGCAATCGCTCGCAGAGAACCATGATAAATACTAAAATTAACCTTGTTACAAAACTAATTTATCTAATTAAGCTTAAATAGTTCCCCGCTGATTTTTTATTAACAGGGCATTTCACCAATTGTGGTGTCATTACCTCAATTGGTTTCCGCATTGTCTGTGAAATGGACATGATCGCTAACTATACTTGATGATAGCGTTTTAACTTAAACGTATACGTTAACGTTCCGTAATTGGAGTGTAGTTATTTTCATATGTTATATTGGCACATCACGCGTCCTGAATCGTGTGTTATCAATGTATGATGTGACGTGTGTACAGTATGCCGTGCCCATCATTTGTAATACAAGCAATTGTGTTTGATAGACGTGGTGTTGTGTTGAAAGATTCTAATACTGCGCAACCAATGTCTGTATTTGGACAGAAATATAAAGATTATATTAAATAGAAATGGCAATATAGTTATCGCTTGAAAGGTAACAGCAGCGTCAATGCATCTACAGAATAAACTGATGACCTAGAAGGGCCCATAAGAAGTGTTAAGAAATAAAACTATGTTGAAAAGGAATTAATAGAACACCATAAGACAGCCATAATTCGTAAGTTTGATAGTAGGTAGATATAGGTACAGTGTTGGACTCTGAACTGATTGATGATGAATGATTCTGATTATGAACTTTTTTTATGAAATTCACGGTGATTCAGTAGGTGACATTTTACGGCAATTTTTTTGTTATCCCTTTAAATATAAACTGAATTGGACTACAATAAAGTTTCACTTTGAACCCAAGTCTAGTACTATTCCATTGTGATTTAATGATTAATTAATAATGAAATCATAATTCAAAGTTCAATGTCACTCAATTCGTTCACGTACTTGTTAGCCATAATATTGCATCATAAATGCACTATCAGTAATTATTATTGGACTTATTGGTACTTACACTATAGCTGTTTCCCGCGGTTTCACCCACGACATTAACAACCTCACGCACCAAAAAAAAAAATTATACTACTTAATGCCTATAACCGTGTCCAGGGTCCCTTCTATCTCAAAATCTCTAATTTCGAATATTTTGTATATTCACCACAAATCATTCAAAGTACCTAGTAGTAACCATATAATTAGACAGTAGTATTATACTTTGAACTTTGGTCACTAGTACTTTGAAGTAAGTAATGTATTCGTCGCTTCTAAAGCCGACATGCCGTCTATAGTCGCATCCAGACTGTCACTGTACGTCTGGACGTTTAATAATTAGTATTTATAGCCACTAATAATAACAAACAAGAACATTTTAATAACCCGTTCGCCTTTCCAATACAGTTTCACATAAATCGGTAATTGTATAACCTTGGTGACTGAATTATATCGAGTCCACACAATTGTTCCAGATTTAATTAGTTTAAACGTGAATTGTAATGAACCTTGAAGTAACAGCGACTCCATTTTCCACATTAAAAGAAATGCATAGGTACTTCTTGTAATAATATTTTATTTATTTATTGAACAATTTATGTACACACATCAAAAAGGCCAGAAGAAAGAATAGGACTATGTAGTACCTACAAAGGCACTGGTTATTTGTAATGAATTTACTTCCAGCGAATAGTATTATTTTAATGTGCTACGAGCATCAAACTTTTCAAATATTATTTTATGTTTGCCCCATTTCTGAAGAAGAGTCTATTAACCGTAACTAAAACTCTTATTATTACTAAAAGAAAAAAAAACAAATTTGTTTTCAAATTAGTCCAATAAATAAAACTATAGGGCTATAGGCACTTTTATTGACTTCGATGGTTTAATTCATGGACATTTTTACGATGAAAAAAAAACATTAAAAATATTCTTCAAAAAGTAAATAAACCACAATATTCCAGATCAATTTCAAACACTAATGAGTACTTATGTTTTTGTCATCATTAGCTAAGACGTCTACAATGCAGACATGAACTTGAAAGTGTTTTATTAGCTCTCATACTATATTTAACCGGTTAATTGCATCGGTGGCATATCCGATTACCTTAGCAAATAAATAATTGCGTAAAAGGCAAGCCTTTTATAGTTTTTACTTTATCTTGTTTGAAAGCGAGCCTTGTAAAAGTGGCATTCAGTTGCCAACATTTACCGTAAAACGGTGTGCAATTTTCTCCGCCGTCTATGTTAATATGTGGCGTATACGGACGAACGTGGTCGGGTAATATCATTTTAAAACTAGCTCTTCCAGTGCGGCCCACTCATTTGGTCGTGTCCGCCTCCGGCTGCGTCCGTGAACTCGGCGCAAGAGCATTCAATCGTAAACTGTGACATTTTACTGACATTGCGCTTCTATCGCTCGTTTGACATTTGTAACCTGCTCCAACCTTGTATAGAAGTTGCCTTGTGCGCTGCACTAGCATATAAATGCTTATAAATTAATAGTTTTATCACCACTACCTAATACGTAGTTTGATCTCGCCTCCGATGCCCTGCGGAGTACCGTTCGAGTTGATGTGCAAACCTATGCAATACTATTTGGGATACATTAGTCATGTCAACTTTCAATTAACCCACTAGTGTCGTGCTACCCTTGCGATGTAATACTTTTATGACCGGTTTACGACCTATTTGACATGGTTCGTTCACCGTAGTACTTACATTGTGAGAAATATAGTACAGATGCGGTTATCGCTAGTTTATTTTCTCGCATTGCTCTTTATAAAGAGCTAGCTGACGCACTCGCAAGGAGAGGTCGTTGAACTTCACAGTTACAGGCGAGATCGCTGCGCGGACACCTACTCTGTGACAACTGCAGCCTTGACTGACGATGGCAGGTTTTTTGCTTTAGACCCTTCTCTAAAAGAAATCAAAGAAGCCTACTAAAAAACTAAAAGCACTTTTCCCTTAAAATACATCAAGTACATAATGTAATATGCGTGAAATTGCTTCTGATTTAATGTCACTCATTGAATAATGATATTATTATTATAAAACATCCATTATTACTACATGAATAAATTTAATAATTAATTTTAATTTAATTTTTTTAATTTTTAATTTAATTTAATTTTAAAATTAAATTTAATTAATAATGGGAGTATCTTTTGACGCTACGACTCTGTTTAAAATTAACGCTAGTAAATTCGATCCGCAAAACTCAGTTTTTCAGAACTAATCATTAAATACGGTGTTGCACTGCAATTTTAAGATAATCTCATACCTAACAATAGTTCTTACTTTTTACTACATCTCATTCTTTGCTATTGAAGTGATTATATTCTATCTATTAATCTCATAAAAGTAAGAATGATGTCAATAAAACAAAAACAGTAATCCGAGTCTCCACTCTCAAACAGATTAACGTACTTAACGTTGGGGACAGCAAACCGTGTAATTTTCTTTAAGTTTCATTTAGGAGTAGTCTCTGAACAAGTAGTTATAAGTCCTAATTGCCAAAGATGGAATAATTGGATATTAAAGTAGGAGATTTCGAACCTGTGGTTATCTACAGAATTTGTGGAAAACTATTTTTTTTGAACGATCTCTACAATAACAATATCGTATTTTTATAAAGCCCCACCAAAGCGTAACAATTATCGCTATTATCTGTTTACAAGCACAGCTTCAAGGCTGTGCGATGAATCGAATTAAAAACATTGGTTCTATTAATAAATAATAGAACAAAATAAAATCTTCGTTTAAAGAAACTCCTGATATAAAGATCATTATAAAATAATACTTTATACCCGCTTCTCCTTTTTTAGATCGGCGGATTAAAGGAGAAGATTATGCCTTATTTAGGGCCATACCGGGAAATTTTCCATCATTATTTCAGTGTAAGAGTTACACTACACTATATAGCGCATTCCTTTGTAGTAACGAAAACTGATGTTCTAATGGTACGGGGAAAAGTATTCATAAATTGTGCCAAAAATAAGTACTTTAAATAAAAAGATCAAGAGCAAGTGTGTTCACTCTTGCTCATATAGTTTTCTATTATCCCTCCTTTACCTCTATGGGATAATTATATGATATGATAATTTAATAGTTTAACACCAACAAGCTCAAATATAAGTTTTACTTAAACTGAAATACAATCGGAATATTAAACATCAATATGTAGGTAGACCGTTATTGTCATAAACAGGCACAAAGCATGTGTAAGTAAAGCACGTAAAACTTAGTTCAGCTGTCAAGTGACAATCACCCCCCCAGTTCCCACCGGCCCAGTGGGTGAGCCCCCCTGCCATGTGGACGCAACAAGTGGACGAACCACGCAGGCGCACAAAACCACCCGTCCGACCGAAGGAAACAAAAAATCACATCAGTATTTTTCCACTAAAAGAATCCGCATCGAGTGAATTAAAACACAACTAGAAATACTTCATATATTCAAAATAAATTATAGAGAAATTACTGCAGTGAGTAGGTAGGTAGGTACTTGCAATTCTATGCGAAGACTTTATACACGTTTTATGTATGAGTAGTTATAAAATAAGTGGAAAAAACGTACACGTGTATTGAAACGCCTGTGAGGTGAACGCTTGCTAAAGGTCGAGTAGTAAAACGTAGCTATACGAGTTACATTTTTTCACAACTTCTTAGAAGCTTCGTAAGATCTATGAGTACAACAAGGAAAAGGAAAAAATAGTTAAAAAGTCAGCGCAATGGAACGGTGAGTGAAGTAATTCAGGGAAAAATGTATCAGAAGTCTTTTACTTACGATGATATCTGATGGGAAAAATGGCTTTAAGATGTCGAAGAAAGACTGACATTCGTAGAAAAACTGAAAAATGTGGCACTATAAACATTGCGTGACACGTTATCCCTATCATGTATTTTTATTGAGTAGGTAGGTACTTACCTACTACTAAAAAATTATTCTCAAAATGGCTACAACTGCTAATGAATTTAAACTGAAATTACTTTAACAATGACTGTGTGACGTAACTT
This sequence comes from Pyrrhia umbra, assembly GCA_963891755.1. Classification (NCBI taxonomy): domain Eukaryota; kingdom Metazoa; phylum Arthropoda; class Insecta; order Lepidoptera; family Noctuidae; genus Pyrrhia; species Pyrrhia umbra. The sequence continues at coordinate 9,249,578 of OY982924.1, forward strand.
TTTGTGTTAACTGATGCCTTCACTATGTATATTTTTTAGAAGACAGCACAAAGTTTTTGGAAATGTCAAATATGTTTCGTCATTGTGAAAAAAAAAAATAATAGTGAAACTTGATAGGTTCATTACTATGAGTGAAAAAAAAACTTAGGTATAGCTTGAGATACCATGAACGCCAGACTAACATACTTAGTTTAAAAGCTGACTAGTTTTGAAGAGGTTTTTCGAAATTTATTAAAATTTATTGTGCACCGATATCTGATATATCCTACCGCCACCGACATAGACGCTTGCAAGATTTATATAATTTTGGATTAGCCATAACAAAATCTATAGATTCTACTGGTGGACATTCCTATACTTAAACAACAAATTATTCGACAACCAAGCTCTAATCTATCACAATTTCGAAATGCCACATACATTTCCTTAATATTGTATCAACAGATTTATTTAACTTTTATCATAAGTGGAGTCTCAATGTAGAAGGCCATCTTAACCTCTATCGTCAAAACCTCTTATTAGAAGAAATCACTAGGTACAAACTGTACACCGTCTAGATAGTCGCCACAATGAGTTTCCCTATAAACTTCGGAGGTGTCTGGCGAAAATTTTCCACTACACAAAGTGTCTTTCAATCAAAATGTGATTTCTAGCAGCTTCGTCTACAAAATATATAAAAACCAGGCTTTAGACTATGACGTAATGACAGCTATTATATTCACCTTTATTGCCCCTTACCCATCGAAGCCACTACGATAAGAAGTTTATACTGGCCTAAAGTTTTTACTTGCTATGGTGTCTTTTCGCACAAAACTTATCAGCCTTTTCACTATGACGTCAGTCTAGCGCCCATGAGATTTTACTCTATTAGTATCCATAAGTCTTATTAGACTTGATACACTATTGTTATATTTGTGATTTTTCCTAGGTTTGATAAAATAGCACAATTTATTTCATTTAAACAAAAGTATTAATTCAAATACCATCGACTCCAAGAATGTATCGTCTGAACGAAACTGTTCAAGAATCGAACACGATTAGCGATTCCATTGTGATCGGAATCGTTGAAACAAGAAACGCGGCAAATGTCACAGATCGGCAATTACGCGACGATTACTAGGCGATTACGTGACGATTACGCAAGCGCACGTACAATCCTTAATTAAGATGCTAAATTTACCGCCAACAGTAGATTGTGTGAATTAAGCTTGTAATAATAAAGTTTTTCAGAGCGCGTGAAGAGATAAAACTATTTTTAAAAATGCTGCAGATGTGTCATTGATCGATTTAAGAATTAGAAACCCCTTTATACTTATTTTACGGAACAATAATGGGACATGTAGATACCTACTGCAGACGTTCAAATACATTTTGGAAAAGTAAGGTTTCTATGTTTATGATTGTAATTTTAAGTCATATACAGCCTGTATTATAATCGAATCACAGAAATTAGCATAAAGTTAACTTGCTATCGGTAATGCATACACACCAGGCTCCATAATCTTATAGTACGATCCAATAATTTCAAGTTTGGCTTTGCGGCCTGGTAGACGGGGCCACTAGAGGCGCCTTACGGTTGCCTAGCAACGTAACAACGACGAGAGTTAGAAGTTTCGGGGTTTGGGGAAACATTCTATTTGTCGGCGTAACCATAGATAAGCGAACCTCACGATACTCATTTCTATATAGATAGGCTGTATACGTTGGATAAAGAGTGACAAGCTGTCATTCTGACGGAACGTCATGAGCGGTGGAGTGGCGGGAAAAGGGATTCGAGAGGACGGAGCCGCTGGCGCACTGTATAAATACGACGGATCGTCTCTTATCCGACATAATTATTAAAGTCAATTCATTTAGATTTTATAAATAAATATCGACGACTCTGATGTAGACCAACCGTTTCCTACATCAGAAGTGGGATGCAGCCTGAACGCCCCACGCGTTTCAAATAATAATTGGATGACTTGGGTTCTCCCAAATACTTAAGGAGATTTTCATCGCAATTTCATATTAAAAGCATGAAGACTATTGAAGTTCTTTATTTGGGATGAGGTGAAAAGTAATCATGTGGATTTAGAGTAAAACTAAAAGAAGAAAGAAGCGAAAATCTCAAATGATGTTTGACAACAGATGTTTCCACCAAACATTCCCAACACGATGATGACTTTGTGAAATCATGGTGTACACTATGAGAATGTATGAAACTGCGTCGAAGTGGCTATCGTAACCTGCATTGCAAATAATAAAATTGAGACATTATCATATTGCAATGGAAAATTCGTAATTCTTCATTAACGTGAAAAAAAGGCCGGTAACCATGGTGATTTGTCAATAAAGTTGTCCAGCCTCTAGTATCAATTGAGACAATATTACCGAAATAATGTTCTTTCTTATTTTTCATGTTCAATTACGGAAATTATGTCGAGATGTGGTGAGTACACACGCATGCTGTGTGGTAGCAGAAGAAAATACAACGTCGAGTGAAGCAGCCCAGCAATCGTCACGAAACTATTCAAGTGTGAAGTCAGAAGAATCGCGTCCCACAGTATAAGTGACGACCGTGAGCGAATATCGGTTCTGGAGCATCTATCACTGAGATTTAAGTGGATGTGTGTAATCTTCACGCATGCTAATGCACAATGAGGTGATCTGTATTGTTTTTATATTTTGATGTTGAATACTCGTAATTCAAAGAAAGTTGTGACGCTGAATAATTGGTAAACAATCATGATAAGAATGTTGTTACTATGATTTAGTTTAGATTGGCATTGATGATAAATAACATGAGTTTTCAGTATAGACAAGCTAACGAGTATGCAGTGCTCATTAATTAGTAGCGGTTATGTTAGATATAGTTGTGTTGTATGTCATGTACCTGTCGAAGTACACAGTGATTAGTTTTGATGAGCAAACCTGAGTTTATTATGGTGAGTACACGAGTAAGGTTCTCTATCGGCCGTATCGACAGAAGCAAATGCTAGTTCGTAGTCGTAGTCCGGGGGATGCGATGCGACTAGGTCTGGCGGTGGCACAGAATACATAATAGTACAAGTACAGAAGAGCCACTTTGAAAAGTCATCTAAAGAAATATAGACTTTAGCGACGATACGATTAAGTTCAATTCAGATCGCGCAGCGCGTAATTACCTACGCTTATAGTTGCCTAGAAGTTGCGTCTCTTTCTAGCGCGTAACGCTTACCTTTTCTAACGAAAACAGGGTTGTCTCCTTTTAAAAAATAAATTAATCTAAATACTGAATTACCATTTTTGTAGTACTCTAGAAAACAAATGACTTTCAAAATAAAAACGTAAGGTAGGTGTTAACAGTACTTTAATTCTAATACATTTGTGCATACATACCTACTTACGTTTTCGATACCTTCACGAAAAGAGACACAGGCCTTATATTACTCAAATAATGTTGAATTACGCCGCCTTACTATTAATACCTTTGTCAACAAAAGACGTTTCAAATCGTATCACACGGTCACCGGAATGACTTACGATGCAAACAGATTAGTCCGGGAGCCCGTTCCTAAAAACTTACGAATAATTGAAACGAACAAATGAAATAGATACGTCTATAATCAAAGGAACAAATCTTGCGCGTACGTCACTCACGGCTCGCGCGTGAGGCCCCAGTGACTAGCCGTCTCGGATAGGCCGCTGTGCGTTGGTACATTTTTGATACCTACACGGTGAGTGGGACAGGCCTGGCGGTGGTGGATACACGTTCGGCTGTGAGAGCCGTGGCGTTAGAGAGCGGGCTACTCGTGGGTGTATTTTTGAGATGTTGTTGATGTAATGTGAACGACGATGGTACATGTCAGTAGTGTTATCTTGTGCAGATGGTCGAAGGGACGGTGTCATCCGGGCCAGTCCCATGTGGATGGTTGAAGGGATGCACTTGTCCGGTCCATGTCTGTGGTGTTGTCTTGTGCAGATGGTCGAAGGGACGGTGTCGTCCGGGCCAGTCCTGTTTGGATGGTTGAAGGGATGCACTTGTCCGGTCCATGTCTGTGGTGTTGTCTTGTGCAGATGGTCGAAGGGACGGTGTCATCCGGGCCAGTCCCATGTGGATGGTTGAAGGGATGCACTTGTCCGGTCCATGTCTGTGGTGTTGTCTTGTGCAGATGGTCGAAGGGACGGTGTCGTCCGGGCCAGTCCTGTTTGGATGGTTGAAGGGATGCACTTGTCCGGTCCATGTCTGTGGTGTTGTCTTGTGCAGATGGTCGAAGGGACGGTGTCATCCGGGCCAGTCCCATGTGGATGGTTGAAGGGATGCACTTGTCCGGTCCATGTCTGTGGTGTTGTCTTGTGCAGATGGTCGAAGGGACGGTGTCGTCCGGGCCAGTCCCATGAGGATGGTTGAAGGGATGCACTTGTCCGGTCCATGTCTGTGGTGTTGTCTTGTGCAGATGGTCGAAGGGACGGTGTCGTCCGGGCCAGTCCCATGAGGATGGTTGAAGGGACGCACTTGTCCGGTCCATGTCTGTGGTGTTGTCTTGTGCAGATGGTCGAAGGGACGGTGTCGTCCGGGCCAGTCCCATGAGGATGGTTGAAGGGATGCACTTGTCCGGTCCATGCTGTAACAACTGGTCGTAGGGACAATGTCGTCCGGTCCATGCCGCTTGTTGGGCTGGTCGAAGGGACGCATTCGTCTAGTCTAAGTTATTAAATGTAGTTGCTAGTAGTTACTAGTAGTAGTACTAACTTAGTTAGAGAAAGTTGTAATCCTGTCCATCAAGTGCGATGGTCGAAAGGATACATGCTTCCCATTGGTTCATCCTCCTGTTTGTCAGGTTGGACGAGCAGATAATAAATGATAGAGATTTTGTTGTCTCTCTCTTTCCAGGACAGCGTTAGCAGATACGCCCGAGGACGGGCGAATGTCAGTCTGGCCGTGTCGGCGTAACCATAGATAAGCGAACCTCACGATACTCATTTCTATATAGATAGGCTGTATACGTTGGATAAAGAGTGACAAGCTGTCATTCTGACGGAACGTCATGAGCGGTGGAGTGGCGGGAAAAGGGATTCGAGAGGACGGAGCCGCTGGCGCACTGTATAAATACGACGGATCGTCTCTTATCCGACATAATTATTAAAGTCAATTCATTTAGATTTTATAAATAAATATCGACGACTCTGATGTAGACCAACCGTTTCCTACATATTGATAGACGAAGTTGTAGGTAAATATTTACTAATTCATGTAATAATTTTACTGATTTAATAGGATTTAATTTTATAAATTATGGTAAATGTTAAATCTAAACAACGTAGTATGTACTCAAATGCACTTTCGAACAGTTCCAAAGTGGAAATGTTTATCAAATATGCATACAGGTATAAATAAGTAAGTATGTTTATTATAAGCGAGTTCGCGTGTAGCACTTGCGGTAAAAATCTGTGCATAGTGCATTTGTGCTATCACTGTCATCATTAATTTTCCTAACCTTTAATCATGACCAGTTTTATCATAGTCGAGCGTCACTAGTGATGTAGGTATCGCGTGATAGCCAACGATCATGACAAAATTATCGATAGGTATCGTACCTAAAACGGTCCCATTCAGTTGCCCGAATTGGCTGCTAATGTCGACAAGATGGTACTTTGATCTATCGAAGAAATATTTTAGTGGATTATAATAAATCATGAATTTTGATGCGGATAACGAAGTTTTGACATGACTTAAATTTCGATTGTGGAGGCTTTGAGTGATTTGCAGTTGTATATCTTCCTGCATTAGTGTAAATTAGTAAGATAATTCATTATTTTCTATCTTCTACACATATAAAATGCTTTGTCTTGAATGACTGACAGATCAACGCACAGCCTATTGCTGATCGTAGAGACCTGGAACTTGGGTCTGTTCTTTGTATGACGTAGGCATCCTATAAGAAAGGATTTTCCGAAATTCTACTCAAAAGGGGGGCTAAGGTTGTATGAAACTCTGTAATTTTTAATTTGAATGCGTATGATCCACGAGGGCAAAGCCGTTGGCGGAAAGCTAGTCATTCTTAATTCACAAACAAAATCTCAGTCACGCCTCACAAATAGCCCTCATTTATGAGATTTTACGTGATAATGAGTTTAACTTTAACAAGTAAGTTTTTTACGTTTAAATTGATATCGTACAGGGCTAACTGGCTATTCAGATGTTGTGTAACTCGTTTGGTTTTATTTCCGCTTAGTATTTATCTTAGCCAAACGGTTTTGTCGAATGGCCATGATCGGGATGAGTGATAAGAGTCGAATGTTTCGCTTAATAATATTCAGTGATTTTGAATACATTCTTAATGTTAACATTTTGAATGAGTAGATACGAATAATACAAAGAGACAGATAGGTAGAAAGTCACATGGAGGGGCATGACACTTTTCTAGAGGTGATGATTTTTACCGATCAACTCATACCGCAAGCCGCGTTGAAGAACTTGATCCAAAAACAGCACACAAAAACTTCCCATGCCTTGTGGTATTCCAGCGAAGTAACAATTTAGTTGACAAAGCGTGTTCCAAGTTGCCTATCTGATTAAGCGATTGCTTTTTGTTTCTCATTTTTAACCGACTTCAAAAAAAGGAGGAGGTTCTCAATTCGATCGGTATTTTTTTTTTTTTTTTTTTCTATGTATGTACACCGATTACGCTGAGATTTATGATCCGATTTACGTGATTCTTTTTTAGTTTGATGCGGAATAGATGCCATTTGGTCCCATAAAAATTTCACATGGTTTGGCCCAGTAGTTTTCATTTTGTGAACATTTTTTACATTTTTGTTTACATCGATGACGTAATTGTTTCGGAGTCGATTTATATTTTCCGTTCCCGTTTCTTGATCTATATTGTTTAAAGCTGCACCTTTCGTAGGCCTACCCATAGCTACTTAAAAAAAAACTATTTAACATATAATTATGACAATAAAAAAAAACAACGAAATGTTATAGCCTTCCTTATGTAATCTATAAAAATCCTGTAACTGTGGCACCGACTTTAAACCTGTCAATAGGTAACACATACAAATAATGGTGTTTTATTAATATTAAAGGTATTAGGTTTGTGTTAAATCTTTATTAAGTTATTTTATACTTTTTTAATACTTTTTAGTTTTTTTTTTGAAGTCGGTTTTTTTAAACGTAGTTTTTTGTCGTCAGATTTATGACGCAACACTACGTGTTGGCAAGAAAGCTTTAAATAAAGTAATCAGCCAGTTTTTCCTCTTACGTTACGCTCGTAATAGTCCGACAAGTCGTCGACTTATAATATGTTCCATAACTAAGGTCTTTTGGGATTTCATAGCGTAACAGCCTTATTAATGTAACTTGAAATTACACGCTCTGTCCACTAGTAACATCTGGAAAGATTGCTAATGTTTTCTAAGAAAATTACGAGGATTTTTTTACCATGCAAAAACTCGTGTTTTATTGTGCAGTGAGTCGGGGAAATGACATTTTAGAGGATTACGTCATGACTGTTTACAAACACTGTTGGGAAAATAACAAGCGATCTATTTTTAGAGAAATAAATTTATAGGTTACATGTCGTTTTCTAGTTAGGCCCACACTTAGGTTCCTCGCTAGGTTAGTCAATTAAGTACCTAAGTATTTTATTTGCTAGAAGCAATAAGAATTCCGAAGAAATTTAATTTTCGCGAATTCAGCTAACTGTGAAGTTTCGGAAATATAAAAAATGCTTACGTATGTGTTCCTAATGCTTTAATTGCAAGTTACATAGGTTCTTATTTTGAATGTAATAATATTACTAATACCATTATTAAAATTGAGATGATTTTAGGAATAGAAAAAATATAATAAAATTAGCTCGTCATTGAAATAAAGTAACCCTGATGGGGCACACGATAACTTCTTTATCTGAAGGTTGGCTGTCGGTTAATCGGTCGGTGCAATTCAAATGCTTAATATAGAATAGAATACTGTATATTTGAATATACCTAAAGTCTATTTTAAGCATTTTAGTTGCACTTTGTTTCCTTATAAGAGGCAGAATTTTTACTGTTATTGCATCTGAATATAACAACCTTTTTCACTGCATCGTCGTCTAAACAATAATAGTCAGGTCTTCTGTGAAATTTGCAAGAACGTATGACGTTCAACGTTACAACTCATATCTAGGTAAGTATATAATAACCACCTACCGAGCTAAATGCTGTGTATCATGGATTTAATCGTGAAGGTCGAATTCTTTATAACCTTCTCACAATCGTTCTAGTTCTGTAATGAAATATTTTCTGTCCATTTAAACACATGCATGTTTAAACACACTTTTATTGTGCCTACCTAGTACTACCTAGAATCTAAGTCAGTTGTAAAGTAGGTCCCTACTACGCCTTATGACATTGCTTATGTAAATATACAGGCTGTTTTAACTTTTTATTTTTATTCTCTACGTATGACCTAGACCTTAAACATTTTGTGCCTCAATCAAAAATAATGCGTAGGTATTCTAAATTCATACGCACACGTATCATTATGACAGGCCGTTGACTTGACATTACAGACAAATTCTCATGCTATTCCGGAGAGCGTAGAAGTCAGAACGGCAACGTCGCAATCGCCGCAATGGGGCGGCGGGGTCGCGGGAGGGGGGCAACTAGCAACAGGCGCCTCGGCCACGTGCTCCGCGGCCTTGCCACTACCGCGATGGAAGCTTCGCGCCTTTTTTAGATAATATGAAATAATCTAAGTGTCTAATCACACTAGAGCTCGACTTATGTAACATGAAACACGTGATTCTAGGTGTTTTGTTTATTTATTTACATTATTACTATCGGTACATTACCTTTTATTAGTTAGGCACCTACTTAGTTTGCACAAGGTTATTGTGTCCTTGGTTATATTTGGCCGGTAGGTGGTCGTGAAAATCGTTCAGTGTATCGATATAAGTAGGTATTACCGGATCCGCGAATTTTGTCTCGGTTTGTTTACAAAACATTTTCCACGCTATCGTTTTGGCAAACGACAACATAGTAAGTAGGTATGCTTCATGACATAATGTTGTGAAGGTGTTAACATTGAGGAGTCTATTTGCGACTAAACGTACCTACCTATTAGGGAAATTGCTTGCCTACCGTTATGTGGACAAAATGTACAATAAGTTTTCGATAAGTTTTTACGTAGGTAGGTATTTTAATCACTTGTAGGTAATAAGGTCAACGCAAAAAGCTGTCGTGAACTAATCTAGTGTACGTGATTATTAGGTTTGCTCTATTACATCATCAGGGAAATAGGGCGCAGTAATTCCTACTCGGTCCCGCGGCGAGCGAAGGTCACAAAACGTTAATGACTTCCGTGTGGAATCCTATCTACATATATAATTTATATGCGACGACCGTTCCATGGCGCCGACTGTAGTCACTACAGTGGAATCAAGCATTCATATAGTTTTTTACTAATCACGATCAGATTTTTTATTTGTAGAAAATTAAAAAAAAAACGCTTTTTAAATGTAGGTACCCATTTGAGTTGCGAACATATAATATCATGACCTTAGTTATTTCTTTAGAAATAAAAAAAATACTACGTGTTATGATGAACTGAAATTAGGAATTAATCAAATCGTGTGTAGCTTTATCATTTTCCTCTACTGAGCGACAGGCCAAAGTGTAGAAGATTAGATATGAATTATCTGAAAACATCGTACGATTACTTTTACGAATGTCACCCACCCGTCCACAAAAGTCTGCCCAATGACCGATAAAACGACAACTGTCTACAGAAAAGAAAGTGAATCCAATAAAAATAAAGAAGTTATACAAACCACATTTTTCTGCTTTCGAAACATGGTTACTAACTTGGCAGACGATGGAGATACTGTAAATACACATTGCACTAATAAATTTTGGATGGAAATAAAAAACTGCACTCCTGTGACAACGTTTTATTCTTCAAATGCCTTTGGAAGTGAGTTTTATGCAAAACTTGGGGAAACGTCTGCACTCTCCGCTTGGCTATTGGCCAAGTGAGATGGACTTGATTGAATGTGTTCTGTTATAGTTATCTCATAGGATCCTTTGTTTAAGCATTTAGGCATCAGTGTAGTTTAAAGGTTTAATGGATGCGCTATACAAGTCTCCATTAAATGTTAGTTCTTTCGTTTTGAAAAATATTTTTCTCATCTGATTATATTTAATTGCTGTGTGTATGTCTGTTTTAAAAACTAATTTGTACTATTTGTTCTGTTTCAGGTAATTCAAAATATTAAAAAATTATTAGTACTTTCCTGGTAAGAAATCCTAGGAACCCTACATGTAAAATTATCTGTTCCTTGCGGAATCAAATTGTCTAAGACTTCACGTATACTGATGAACTTCCTGACAGTGTCGTATAGTAATCTGTTATATAGATAGTATTTTCAATTACATGTCTATAAATGGTAGGAAGGAATACCCAAATATAAATAATCGCTCATATAATACAATTGAGTAAGTTGACACCACCAATCAAATGAAATGCTTTTTTTATGATTTGTCAAAATGTGATTCTCCAATAGATTTTGCAATAGCAAATTGACGTCACTAATTTTCCTACTCATTTCACTGACAATTTATTAATTTTTAATCCACAAAAAATGTTTTAGGTTTTCAGGGATAAAATCTAGCGCACATTTTTGTCTTGAAATGATTTGTTATTGGTATCTCAAATTAAAGAGACAGAGTTATTATTTTAAACTACTCCTAATAGTACTTAGTGCGCAGGGGTGCAAGTCTGCCTAAAGGTGAACCATGTAAACTTGCATGCTCGCAAATTGAGTAGGCTCAGAACCGTGTGATATAGCAGGTGGTCTCCATTGCACCCATTGGTGTGCTGATATCGTAGATAGCACTATTATTACTCTACCCACTCGGCTTTATTAATGCTTCTATTAATATTCACAGCTGCGATAGGACAGGATACCTACATACCTAATAAAGAGTGTCTATAAGAATTCAAAGGATTTTTTTGTTTTCCGTAACAAAAAAAAACTGCAATTTACGCTGGTAGACTCAAATTTATGGGTTTAAGGTAGTTCAGCTTTTGGGTTATATATCCATGGTCATTTTAAATAGTATTTATTTTATGTTAGTGAGTAACTAGGCCGTGTATTACGTAGTTTTCGATACTAAGTGCAATCTGTACGTAACTAAAATCCACTGAGATTTAAACATTTTCAAAAGTAGTTTCAACGTAACACGCAATAACGTACAGGAAAAATTGTGTCTTCGTACGTTCTGCAAATATACGATCATATTATATGGACAAAATGATCAATTAATACAATACTTCATTAAACTGCTATTTAGGCAGTTAACGATGACGAATTCAGTTTCAGCTTTAATAACTAGGAGGAAACCAAATAATTGCTATAATGTAACAGAAATACTCTTAGGTATATCAATACCTGAAAATTTTTAAACAAGTGGTAACTATAAGGACATCGCAACGACAAACTAAACTCATACTGGGATATATGTACATGTTTATTTATAATCTATACTGTAAAATATATATTCATAATTAATATTGTGTTGAGTTATTATAGTAACACACTAAATCACGTCAATTATTACTAGTTTACCATTATCCGTTTCTATTTAGCAGTGCCCTATAAAATGATTGGATGAATAATATTTATAAATCAATGTGGTTTAGCAAAAGTGAAATTCAGATCGAGTTTATTATGAAATAAAAAATCTTTGAAATAAAACTTTTTGTTTGAAAACTCAAATTAAGTTGAAAGTATTGTTAATTAATTTCTGGTAAAATCGTACTAGGTACTTCGCTCGCTGGTACGCGGAGCATGCATCGTACTAAATGCATTAGTCGAATTAGTCCACTGAAGCATGGCAAAAAATTCAATTTGCCTTCACGTTGTGCAACCGAGAAAAAAAGGGGCTGGCCGGTAAAAATTATATCCATTTTCCGGAAAGCCGGTACGGGAATAATAGGGGTACGGACGTTTCACAAATCGGATTAATATTCGCCTTATAGGGAATCGTTAATAAGCCTCCAAGATAAGGGGAATTAAAAATATCTGTGGATCGTTACTTGAGAAGGTACCTTGTATATTCCAAATAGAATTTTTAATTTTAGCAGTCATAACTCGAAAGTTAGCCTTACTTGATTAAGTATTTTTATTTTGTGAAAACTAACGTTGTTCATATACTTTGATTTGATATTGACGATTTCTATAGTAGCTTAGAATATAGTAGAACATTGTTTATTACGTTCACCAAACTTATTGTATATGAAACGTAACATAAGTAAGTGAATGGCACAATGGCGGCTTTAACGATAAGAGCGATCTCTTACGACAACTTTTGGATGGACTGAAGACAAAAGGGAAAAAAATATATAGCTTATTTAAGTTACCTTTAAAATGAGAACAAAAATTTGTCCATAAGTAGATCCGACAAATTTTTTGTGCCCATAAACGCCATTGTCCATCAATGGAAATGGAATATACAGGGTATTTTTCTGTTTATTAATTTTTCCAAACCAACATAAAATGTTAATTACGTAACATAAATACTTATGTAAAGTTATATTTTTTATTTAAGACAATGGGCACAGGGCATACGGAAGTGTTTTAAGGTAAAACAAAAAATTGGCCTTCAAGTATTTTAGTGAGCGTTCAAAGGGCTATAGAACCGGTATCATGGATTAAATTGAAAATCCACAGAAAAAATACAAGAATTTGTATGGTATTTCCGAAACTATGGGTTAGAATATTGGATGGGCTTTGAATATGATATATCATTAAGAAAATAAACTTATGTGGTAGTGATATTGAGAAAAAATATCTAAGTATGAATGTATTTCTTATAAAGAACCAAGTAGGTGTCCACGCCAAGTATGATGATGAAGATACACGACGTGCGTTTAAATGAACGTGTCTACAATTATATAATGTCAAACTATAATATTTATTATTTAGTTAAAAGCTATCTGACTGTTGAAAAATCAGCCCTAAATGGTGTACCTAATAATCATAATACACAGATAAATAAATTACGTGACGCTTACCATGTGCTTATGAATTAGCAAGTCTGCTAGCTTGACATTTGTGCATTAACCACTGAGGCTTTTTGAAAAAGACTGCAGTTTCTAAAGAAAAGTACGGACGTAAAGATACGCAAAATTCAAATAATGTGGCAATACTCTTACCTATTGGTAACCCTCCAGAGCCTTTAAATCATAGGACCTACATTCAAATTAATGTATTATTTAAGAAAAAAATCTGCCATTTCTTTGTAGGTCCCTAAAAGTTAATCCTCTCTACCATAACAATAATTGCAGTTATTAATTGGACCACAGCTTAATTTAGTTTACATAATAAACCAACGTGTCCTTATTAATATTGTATGTATGTTTGTATGCATACACTAGATTACAAAGGTCAATGGTTAAATCATCGTTTATAATTCCTAGCGATAACGGTATTATCACTGCGCGCTGGGCAATATACGTACACCAATTAAATTATTGTACATACTCCTATTTATTAATAACAGTTCTTTATTGAGCATGTGTTCACTCACGTACATACATAGGTACACATGACTGTGTCATTCGGTTGTTTCTAGCACTTGTATAAAAATAAATACATATTATACATGTTGGTATACCTATAGACTAGTTTAATTTTATAACCAGGAACTTCAATCGCATAATATAAGTTTAATTAGTTTGCCAATGGTATTAATTTTATACTTGTTTAAGTTAATTTAAATTACCTTTAAAATCAGCTGAGCAAATAGATGTAGCCATGTAATATCTATTAAAAAGCTGCGTTTAAGGTTCAATGACACAGTAGTTACTTAGGTTCTAGGTACCCGTGTACCATCGAATGCCAACCGCATACATTACCGAAGACATTATGCGGTTGAAGCTATAAAACGGATCCCTTGACGTTCTCAGGATTTTTACAAACGCGACTAAATCTAAAACGGGCTTTCAACCGTGATTCTTTATCACTTCGAAGCGTTTATATCACATTACAAAGTTACCCCAAGATTTATGATGATTTTCCGACTCTTACGCTTATTTTACATGTTTATATCTTTAAGGCGTTGTTTTAATGTGTGCATGTCGTAAATTTAACGCAATAACGTTTATATTTACATGATAATTTGGGTATTAAACATGTATTAACATTTGATAGGTACGCTTTCGTTTATGTTTTCTACTGAGTGATGGTTGTGTTATATCAGTATGTAATACAATTCATCCCCTTATAATTTTATTTCGTCAAAAAATGACATAAAAGTCGAAGATAACATGCAAACATAAAATTGTCATTTGAATAATTAGTTTTTTCTTATAAAAAAAAACACTTACTACTTTTATATACATTTTGTTTATGGCAAATTGAATCCTAGTGTTTCATAAACAATATTTTTATTTTATTTGAAATTATATTTCAGACTCAGATACTGATGATTGATTAATCACACGGTTTTTTTATATTTTCGAGGGCAATCGCGTTGACAGCCCTACTTAAATAAATTCCAACCGAAGTGATATTAAAGTTGACGTGAGTAGAGATAATGGAGGCGAGTTTTCTATCAAGGATAGGTCGTATTACTCGTATTAAATACTTCTAGATGCCAAACATTTTCAAAGTGCATACATGCAAATACACGCAATGTAATTGCTTTTGCGCATGTGTTCATCGTCGGATCGTCGACGCCTGCGCATTACTGGGCCCAATGTCACCTCCACAACCTTGCCGCGGCGGGTTAATCTTCAGGTTGATGACCGGTTTTATAGATTAAGTACCTACAAAGTATAGTTTATGAATTGCGACACATCAATGAATACATCCGAAACACGATCCGTAACACGTGCGTCAAAGATTGGGACAAAAAATGGAAGGTGCATTAGGTAGAGCAAAGGAATAAAAAAAAACTGATTTGCAATAAAACACATCTCTGATACGGGCTATAATAACAAGATATTTTTCTTTTCTTTTTTGGCAAGAAACTAATATAAAGGCACCAATTCGATTTAGGTAATGTCCCATTACAAAGTGGACATCTGATGATTTCTTTGACAATCAGCACCCAAAAAACTTTGGCGGACGTGACGCATCTAAACGCTAAAATAATTTCAAGGGTAACCCCTTGATGAGTTGAAGTAGCGAGTCATCTCAAACCAATACTGGCCAAAGAGTTTTATCAAAGATTTGCGTAGACCGTGTTTAACGATAACAACGTTCTGACATCTTAATCAGTTCATTAACCCTAGTTAGGTTTGATTCAAAATTGCACCGGGAGTCTTTATCTGTAGATAATATACCAAAGGCCGACCTACCGTCTAGTCTTGTAGAGGTTGGCGATAGGTATTTTCAAAGGCAAAGAAAGATTCCAGATATGATGCTAGGTATGTTTAAAATATTCAGTAACGTTTGAAGTACTTTTTCGATTGTCAATGTAATGGTTAATCATGGACTCGTCTACAACAACACGTGGGAGGGACATCGTAATTGACACAACCTACTGTCACAGAATATTCGATTCATGTATTCAATAGGCACAATTCTACCTATATAGGTACCTGTAGCTTTGTTGTACACGATTAATCACATCTATTAATAATTTCTTAGCTTTATTTCCACAGCGATCTTGGAATGCAAGAAAAACTACATACATTAGTCATTTACCTTTCCACGTCGTTGTATGAATCAACTGAAGTAAACGGGTTACTATGGTAATCTTGCATCTAGTTGCCATTATTTTAAGCGCCGATTTTTCGTCCTCATCCCAAGCTTACTGTCGAGGTCTTCTGTCTTTGCGTCCTGTTTATACCTATTACCATTTTATATAGTTACAGAACAGTTTTTTTTTTGTGTTTGATAGACAATTTCAAATTGTGTTTATAAAATTTTGTAATTTCAAATTCACAACATTACAGAGGTTATACTACGATATGCTACGGAGGCTACGCGCTACGCTAGACTTAACGATTACGACTGCTACTAAATAAACGATGTTTCTACGTTAATTATAAGAATGTTTATTAGTATTTGAGATTAAAGCAGTTACTGCTCAAACGTTGGGAAGGTCAGTCACCTCTGCTATCTTTGGGATACCTGGTTTCTAATGTACCACGATATTTAGTTTTATAACATATGCCCAACTCCTCAATTGAGTTTTAATCCTTTGTTATTTGAGCTTGAAACTTTCTTTACTATACACAGTTTAGTGAAGTATGTTTAAAAATACTGTTGGTTGTTTAATTATATTTGGAATGTTGCACTCTTGTTTTTTGCGCGCATCGTCATTCGTCCGGCTTTGAGTCAAGGCCGTTCGTTCTCAAGTTTAATTCGGCATTGGGCTCCAATCGGTTGCTATCGGCTACCGTAAATTAATTCCATACTATTCATGTATAATTTAACAGCGTTTTATAATGTTGGACCTGATATTAAATCAGGTACCTATACAAAAAGATAATTCATGTCAGCCTTTTTTTTCGGATGGGAAATCATCAAATGACCCCTCCCGCCGTGGGTGGGGCAGAAGGGAGTGTCAGTTCTTACTGACTAAAGCCCATCCATGTTCCTTCCTCAGCCCTTTGTATTCTGGGGGCGCGGTATCATTCGAACGTCCCGCAGAATTCATGTCAGGCTAGTGTGAAAAAACAATACCTAATAAAATATCTTTTCCTGAGTGGAACTAAAAATACAGTACATTTAAATTAAGTAAAAAGTACGAATAAATCTAACGTGGGAATCATTATTCCTTTAAGTTTGTTTGATGGGAAGAAGTATTTCTGTACCAAACTTTTAAACGTAAAATTACCAACTGACTTAAATTTATATATACCTAACAAAAGCATTAATCGAAGGGCAAATATTTAAATCAAATTAATTTTATATAATATAATCCAATTTTATTTCGAATTCACTCAAATTAATTTGAAATTATTCATATATTTATATTTCTTATACAGAAAAAAAAAAAGTTTTTTTATTGGAACGGGACTTACTGCATCTGTTTGTAAATCAAAGAGTGGAGAACTTTCCTATAAATACATTTAATTATCCCATGAAGAGTGGTCTTATGTGTTATCACTGTAAATTTATCTGTTATTTGCTGAACAATATGGGAAAATCATGGGGTTTTATTGACATGCTCGTGAACTAGGATAATTTCCACAATTAACATGAAGACGTGGTTACGAATTCATGCTCATGTTACATGCAGCGAGAGCTAGACCGTCCCCTATTTGCATTAGTCTTTAATGACAGAAACAATCTTTAATGGATAGGCTCATTTGACTTGTCCCATTGAACAAGTCTGCATGCAAAAATCGGGAGCTAAACCAATCTTATCAAATGTAAATTAAAAGTTATTTTTGTGACAAAGTTTTATATTACATTCAAAATCAAAGACTAAGTTTAATGAAGAGCCTATTTTATTTTATAACTTAAACATACTTAAGTATTGTATATTATAACATATACCTACATAGCTCAGTACATACTACATACTTATATATATGCCAAAGTTATGGGATATTTTAATATACTATTTTCCGCGAGCACTACCACATCCGCGAGTGCTCAGTGCTATTTATAACTTCAGTGGACGTTGAACATTGGATAGCCAATCGCAATGTATGCAAATGGTCTGGTAACACAGGTACCGCGGAAATCTTTAAGTGCTGCCTGACTATTAACGAATAGGACATACGCCCGGATCTTGAAAAAGTGCATTTTTACTACCGCTGCAATATTAAAAACGTGAACTTAAGATCCTTATCATGAATTTGTAACTATATGACAAAAAAGAGTAAAATAACCGCTTTAAGGATGGACAAGCGGTTTTTATTAAATTAATTTTTTTCCCTCCATAAACTGACCCAAGTTAATTTAAACAAAATCTGTAGAAGTGATTGTTTTTCTCGCTGAATGTCCAATCACCAATAAATTCGTCCAATTTAAGTTTGCTCATATCAACAGTTTTAACTTTTATACGAGAAAATGACAGTCGAATAAAATCGGGAGTTAACATAAAAATTTACACGGAACAAGTATAAAACCGTGCACGCATACACCCCCGGGTTGAGCACAATAAAAAGAGTTGCCATATTTCGCCAAGTTCCAACTTGTTATGATCAGAAGGTAGAATGCGATCTGCGATGTGAAACGCGCGTTGTGATTGTGCAAACTTTTAAATCACGCTTCTGTAACGTCGCAGCAAATTTCCTTCAATAAAGCTTAGACAAATATAATAAGTTGAAACTTTTGTCCGGTGAATTTTAAAAACGTTTCACACGAGTGCAACCCGTACAGTTGTTAAAAACTTGCAATTGTATGACAATCATATTTAGCATTGTAGTCCGTCGGAAACTAATTCAGCTTATTGATGAGGACGATTCTGTACAGCTTGTGTGGATGAGACTTTACTTCGCTAAGTACGGATCGCATTTAGCGTTCTCTTTTTAAACTTTACTCAGTTTCTTTTTGCAGTTTGTCGAAAGTTTTCCTTCCTGTAACATTTTACCGTGAAGCAGTTTCCACGGGGGCGATCACATCGAGTTAATAAGTTCCCGTTTCGATGGCTCCTACGTTTTAAACTTTTAGGATATGAGATAACAAGCTAAGAAAGGGAGACGCCGATTTGGCTAAGTCCACTTTAAGATCTCAGTGGATTACGTTGTTGCCTTCGTTGAATTGGAAAATCTTTTCTTTGGGACAAAAGCTTGTTAAAACATTGTTAGCAACTTTTACATTATAATATAATCACATACATACTTCAAACATTCTACGGCAGATATAAACTTTTATATACAGACGACGATATAAAATAAAATGTCAAGATAAAGAAAATGAAATGAGCCCTATCTCATTAATTGCAATAAATTACCTCAGCTGGATTATCTATTCAATATATTAGTAACAAGCGAGATCTTAATAGTAACAGCACATATAATTCATCGTTAAACTATCGCTTCTCCTATAGTCATCTATCCAAACTGTCGCCATTTTGTTATATTGGAAAGTAAGTTGTCGAAATTTCGCGAAGTTTTCGCGGAAAATTCCAATGTACTTCGGCCGAGACGACGGGCGCCGTCGGCTGACGACAGCCGAATGAATGAGCTAAGGATCCAAAGATCTACTACGTGAACTCGATCCGTTTTACATTTTCCAACATTGTTTGTCCTCTTCTAAAGATGCTGAATAGATAATGTGCGAGATAGTCGTACACGCGGGATCAGTAACGAGTTCGAAGTTCATAGTAGTGTAAAAGTTTTCGTGCAGGCTTTGCAATCGGTATCCATTATAATTAGACCTATTTCAACCTTTATTTGACAAGATAATTAAATTAGATTGTCTTGCTGTTTCAGCACTTATTTGAATCAAATACCTTTATTTCACACAAAGGGTTCCAAAAATTTTTGTTTCTAGTGCAATATTTAGATGGGTTTTTAATATTATTATTTAAAATTTAATTTTTATATTTATTTAGTTATAAATAGGCAGTTATTTGCCTACATATTTGATTTATTTATTCTAATACAAATGGTCGTACAAAATGGTATTACGTTTTTTAAAGGGAAATCTCCCTACAACAGTTTTTTTCTCACATCCCCCATCCCTTAGCGTTGGCTTGACAACTTAATTTTCATGATTTTTCCATATTTTCATCCGAGCGATTGAATTTGCTCAGTGGTTTTTGCTTCACGATAGTTTGTTTCGAATAAAGAAAACGAATTATTGGTGGTTCTATCATTTATGGCTTTGAGGGGGTTTCATATAAAAGTGTATGTAATAGAATACAGCGTTATTGAATATCGTACATACATGACGTTTTTATATTGTATATATTTTTTTTGTATTAGCTTACCGCCAGTAGCCTCGCTCGCGTGGGTTATACAAATTAAAAATTACAGAGTTTCATACAAACTTTCATGCCCTATTTCAAGCCAAATAATATTTCAAGGTATGAATTTAAAAAAAAGACATTCTTAGTCATTTCAAGTACATTTGTGTAAAATTTCATACTTCTACAACCAGCGGCTTCAGCTGTGCGTTGATCGATCAGTCAGTCAGCCATCAATCAATTTCTTCTTCTATATCAATCAATCAGTTTTTTCTTTTATAGGTATTTATAAATAGATGAATAACTTGGAACGACGAAAAAGTTTTAGAAGGACCTTTGTAATTAAACGAGAAGACACAACTTATACTACACATTACTACTATTTTATTTATAACTTATTCATAAACAAATTTGCCCTATTGTACGAGCTGAAAAGTTTACCTGGCAAGGAAAAGCTGGCGCCCAACCGGCTTTCATATTTTTTTCTGTTCCACACCTAAATAATCCTGGAACCTAATAGTTTTCACCTATTACCGCGGCGGCCGGTCAAAATTTATCGCTTTCGACTGTTGATTTATCTCTGAACGGACCGGATTAACTACCGCTAACTTGGCGATAGTTAAGACTGCTATCTCTGGTGTTTCAGGGCGAAAGCTCTTTCCTTTTATCTAAATTGGTCCGCTACCAATAAAGATTCGCCGACGACTGTCGTAAACCATTCTCCCCATACGCTTCATTATGGGGCAAACTTTCAGATATGATGGAACAATTTTATTGTCCACCGATGTCGCGAGATCTCTATCGGTAATGGGATTTGGTGTCGTGAGTTCTAATATTGCTATCGGACACTAGTTTCAGTAAGATTTAAAATGTCAAGTTGCCAACTGCTAGTCGGCAACATTGTACCTGCGTGGTATAATAGTTTGGGTCGCCAGAGTAAGTCGCGTAATTTTGCATAAAGTTTGGAACATTATAGGATCCTACCTTTTGTAGAGTATTTTTAACTTTAAATATTTCAAATATACCAGCATTTTTACTGTTCTTTGTGCACGTTCAGCGATTTTCCACAATGTGTTAGTATATATTTAGTACCTACCAACTGACAAGGATAAACTTAGCATAATTGTTATTCATATCTGCAACTTGGACTAAACGGATTTGGAAAGGGTATTTTGAATTAAACAGCGCAAGATGAGTTGATGATATTATGTGTACCTACGTTTTATTAAAACAAAATAAAAAATTAAATGCAGGTATAGAATATATCAAATATATAACTTGATAAATCTTACGATTTTCCATAACTCGGGCTTTAACAGTAACAAATATAAAAAAGAACCTACCAAATGTGAGTCGGATTCTCGTACCAAAAGACCCGAACTCAGAATGAAAAAATCGATCGCAGAGTTACGTATTTGGAATGTAAAATGCATAATTAGAATGTGCGGTTCAAGCCCTTTTGACCTATGCCATCGACCATTTCCATTTGACCTAGTAAAACAAATTTAAAATTTCAAACACCCACACTTACGCCATAAAAGCAAAAATATTTTTAACTTCGTTGATTTGTAATAATTTACTATTCCAAGTTACAAGTCGATAGGATTAATAGTTCCTGGAATAATCAGCTGTGACAGACAGATGAAGTCGCACCATAAAGATTCCTTTTTAACATTTTGATTCAGAACCCTAATAACTTTACTTTAGTCGAACCACAGAGTCGAACAAATGCATTTACAAATTACGAACAAAACTTAGCCATCAAAGGTTTAGTTTGGGCACATTACCGTTCTACCCTAATGGAAAATAGATTTGGTGCGCCAAAGATGTATAAATCTCGTCCTAATTGAATTTGTCATAAAAATTGAAAGTTTCTCCGCTCCCAGGGCCACATTTCACCAAGTAGTTTTAATCCATTCTTCTTTGAAGGGAACTTGTAATTCATTGTGAGTGCTAAGTTTTCTACGACTATTCCAGATACAAAACTTTACCCCTTCTTCACTTATGCTGATGTAATAGTTTTATTAGAAACTCAGGTTTTTTTTGTATCTATTACTAAGAGGTATCGGTAACAACTGAATTTCTTTGACTGTAGTTCAGCTTAAAATATCGGTCAAAAATCTAGGCCTGTGATTAACTTCTTTCATCAAAAATACTAATAAGGTTAAAACATTTTGTAAGTGTGAGGTCAAGATAATAATATATAATATACATCTTCAATTCGATAAATATAATTTTGTAAATAAGCAAATAATATCTGATAGATTTTTCATAAATGTGCAACGTTTATCGATAGTAATGTAAAACTTCTTATTTCCGTTCTAAAAGGAAATTGAAGGAATATTATTGTACCAATAGAATATTGAAAGCAGTTTCACTGACCTAATTACAGAGAATTATCTATATCGATATTAGTTAATCCCTATCTCTTAATAATTATTATACCTACAAATAAATATAGAATAATAATAACTCATACCTATCCTTATAAATTTACATGCCTATATTTTTTGTCATATTGAGAGTTAATAGCTTTTTATCCTCATCTCATAACTAAAATAATAGTGGTTTACCGCAAACAATATTAAAAGAGTACATTACCTTTTTTTACTATCAACCACCACGTGTTCATGGCAGCTTGTCAATGACAATATGTCTCCTTTGTGTTACAAGGAGAACGGTAACCGAGGTGTATCGGCGAATTTACTCACGTGTACATAATAACAAATAGTTTGTATAAATATTATACGTATTATGTACTGTACCTTTTATATATAATAGACACATCTATTTATGTGGAGGAACAATGTAAACTAATAAATTCAATTGTGTCGTCAATGGTGTGAATTGTTGTGGTAATTTGCATTTTAATATAGGTATTACACTTTTACAGTTGGTTTGATTAATTTAATTTTATGTAACAATATTTTACTTTTCGATTTTTTTTTTAAATAGCTGTTTCATTACTAACAGATTAAAATAACACAATATAATTGTGTAAAAATACATAATAGTTTGTGTAAAATTAAATAATTACATAATGGCGTATCTTAACGTCATTTAAATACACAATGTCAGTTACTAAAATAAATTCGTGAACTCATGTATTATTTGGACGAAATATAAAACGATAAATTAAACTGTAACTACAGACAGACATACGAACAAAATCAAGAATATCGTAAGCAAATTTTAAGGCACGCCAAAGGATCCATCGTAAAAAGTTTAGCTATTCCACGGGTTTACGTATTTCGTCCCAATTACCAGTTGAAAGAGTGCCAGGCTCAATAAATCAGGGGACGTACCTTCGTATTCCTGTGACATTGTAACTTGTAACTTTGCAACAGTTTTATACGACAGAACTATGTCAATCTAACTTTTAAGATTATCACTTCCGCATTCGCCTACACGCTACCTGCTTGTTTATAGGGTTGGAACTACGCACAAGACAGACTTATTAATATTAATTTTTCTATATTTTTTTAAAACGGCGTATCGAAATATAGCTATCAAATAATTCTAAAACATCATTCTTTATACATAAAGTTCAAATTTATAATAACTTACAGAACTGCTTGGTTAATTATCCCCACTTATCCTCCACTGTATTTTACATAAAGAATATGTAGGAACTGGTATTCATTAGTCATATACTTTGCTACACTATAGGGCCAAAGTCTAAGCATAAATCATAAGACTCGAGACGTATTCTCAGTAAGTGTGATATCAATTGCATCAAATGTGTGAATGGTCGACAGGGCAGCCCTACCTTAAAGGCTGTCTACCAGTGATCCAACGCTACGCTAATAATATCTACGAATATTTTTTTGTTGAATTGTGAAACTTCACCTCATGATTCCAAAACAGGTTAATCTCAATTTCCATTTACAATATTATTAGGTTCAGTTTTTTTTTATTTAAAGTTGTCATTGTACCTTAATACCGTACCCGAATATATTCTTTACTTTTTGTTAGTGGTATTCAAGTCAAACTTTGATATCCAAAAAAGTTTAGATACAGACTATGTGAGTTTAATTAACTTTTTAAAATAAAATTATAAGCTTAGCTTATCAACCAATAAAATACAAACAATTTGTATACGACTGTTTCTATATTCACGTGACACGGTCCCAAATTCATTTTGATTTTATGTAGCCTAGCGTAGCTTTACTATGGAATGCGATCACAAGCTAGTGGCGTCAGTGTGGCGCGCGTTCCCCCCGCTACCGAAAAAAGTTGCAAGTCGATGGGCGGCGCCGGCGAACATTCAAATTTATCGATTGTCCCGCGCGCCTCATTACAACATTCCTCAAAACTTACCCACTCACCAACTTAGCCCTTTAGCCCACCACTATAGCCACATTACTTTTTATAACCCCACCGATGAAGGCCGTTTTTTCATCGTCGGTTATTATTGTCTGTTAAACTTTAAGTGCTTGGCGGCTAACTTTCGATGTCTTCGTGATTTACGACGAGCCGTTTCAAAGTGTTTTATCGAGCATAAATGTAAGTTCGCTACTTGTTGAGACTGAAGGTCGAAGCGGGTTATGATCGTAGTATTAGTGGGTCAGTGTTTTATAGGCTGCTTCAATGCGTTGAATGGTCTATTTTCGTGAGTATCGTATGGTGCAAATAGCTTCCAATCCAGCTTCACTCACTCACTCTATTAGGAAAGCGCCGCATAGAATTCATACGGTGAAAAGCGTTCGTAATTTGAAATAGTGTTAAGTGGAGGAACGAAGGCCATATATCTAGTGAAGGAAGGAGCGATGTCGTCGAACAGTAGTTTCGCATCTGCGGGTGTGGAGGGGGTAGTGAGGTGGGGGGGCAATGATCCATTAATCTGGCAGAAGCCCATGTGGCGCCACCGACGTACCTGGCGACGCGACGCACGGACGCCTATCTAACGACACAGATCGTACATTTTCAACATGTGCAAATATGTATAAAATAAAAATTTATTGAGTGCCACACTCCATGGGGAAATTGACGTTCATGCGATCCGTTTGACGAATGAAACTATAATAATGTTTCAAATATAACGTTTTACTATGTAGTGATCCGTAGAATGAATCTCGTTTAGCTTTTATAGAAATAATGAAAAGTATGTTTGAGGCTGTATAAAAATGGTAGAACATGAACAACAGAGTTTTGAAGATAGAGCCTTGATGATTATGTAGATATGCTTAGAAAGGATTGTGTTATAATTTATGGAAATATTATATCAATATTTATGTGAAATGCACACACATTCAGGAGACGCCAAGGGGAGTAAGCTAGAATAAATATTTAATTTTCATAATGTTCAATAAAACACGATTTCTCTGACAAGCCATCAATCCGCCCCTTCCCATAAATATGAAGTCAGTAAAATCGTCAGACATGACGCATCTACGTTATTACTCCGCTAGGCGTAGTAGCGAGCTCCTAACTACCGCCGCGCTACTTCCACTTTCTTGTGATTCCGGATATCATTCCGGGTAAGACTTTCCGCCTATTTATTGCTCATACGTAGTACTACTGACGCACATGAATACAAGCCACGGCCTCCGCACTAGGTTAATGAGACATTATTCCTCTACTACGAAATCTCGTAGACCCGCTACGCAACAATAAAAACACTATCACCAACTATACAATTTTTTGATACTGTACTGATTTACTTAGATAAATAAAAGCACAGTTCCCTTAATACAACCGTAGCTCCAGTAAAACGGTATGATAATTGTGGCAATTTACGGAACGCAATTCACTAAGTGGAATATTTTACTTATCCTCCAGGCGTTCCGCAAGGCACGACTACCTACCAGCTTATACATTGAGATGTATTGCTGGCATTCATTACTGTACACGC
Organism: Pyrrhia umbra; assembly: GCA_963891755.1. Lineage (NCBI taxonomy): Eukaryota > Metazoa > Arthropoda > Insecta > Lepidoptera > Noctuidae > Pyrrhia > Pyrrhia umbra. Next base: position 9,275,259 of record OY982924.1, read on the forward strand.
GTTGTTATTAATGTATATAGGTAGGAAATCGATGCAGTGACATCGGGCGATAGTATAATGCATGACGATTGTTTTGACGCGATGCGTGTAGACAGTGTTATCTGTCAAGGTGCCCGATTTTGGTACAGATAAAATCGACGCTCTAACTTATCGTCCATCCCCGTGTGAAATACGAGCTCTTTTCTAGTTTGAACGAAATTTGTATGCGAGCATGTAGCATGCAGGGTGCATCGAGTTATAGCACACGGAAACAGTGGCGTCGCCGCCACCCATGCACGGTAACTCCGTCGCCATATTTCAATCGCGAAATTGACACATAGCTCTGTCGTAACGCAAACTTTCGTGCGAAAACTTCAACCTGGCATATTTACTTAAGGTATTCTTCTCGAAACATACCGATAGCTCCTTGACGAGTGAAAACTTTTATTCATATAGATAGGTCATGCTCTAACCGGTGGAAGTTTTCACATAAATTGGCGGTCATTCGACGCGAATATGCTGACTGAGGGGGTAACAAATATGCCAACTTGGGTTGTTATAACAGCGATATGTAAGTTCTGTGATACTTCGCCATTAAGTTTATGGAAACGACGGTCGAGATTACATCACACTTTCTGAAAGCTTTATGTAATTCTTCTTTCTTCGTTATCTCTCACGATAGTTACTGGAATAAAATTTTCCACTTATCCGAGTATTCACATCCGTCTATTAATCAAGAAGACAGATTTTATGGCAGTTGTAGAAATTCATCTTTTGGTTCGAAAAGCGAGTGAAAAATTCGAACGCAATCTGTCAAACGGCTCCCTAATTCTAATTTAATTAGCGGGGAAGTTTTCACGCGTGGGAGGAGACCGAACGACAATGACGCGTTAAAATGATTAATTTTTGTAGAAGCGCCTCTGATAGTACGTTACCGAGTGCGCCTTCCGAACGAACGATTAATCTTTCTCTTTGCACCATTGTACCGCGATCCCGGTATTTTTTCTGTCTTACAATACCATTAAGAAACTGCCACGGCTAGTTGGTACTTCACAGCTCTTCCCACCGTCTCATCGTAAGGCCCATTGAAGGATTGAAAAGGTGTTTGCGTTCGTCTGCGGCAAAATAGGTTTCCCCTTCGGTTTTTAAAACGTTGTCTCGAAATCACTTAGGCTTCGATAGTTATTATACGCCGAGAATGAAATGTTTTAAACTTCCATCGTCATTCACTAACAATAGATCTAAGGAAAAATTTATACCGTCATTCCTTGTTCGTTCAATTGAAAGATTCTATTTAAAAGATTTTTCTTTCTCTTCTATAAGTTTTTGCGAGGTTTCTTTCAACGAAGTGTGTTGTATTGCACTCATGAATAAATTGGTTAGACATGGTTATAATAAAATTGCACTGCACAACATCTTGGTGGGGTCAAGAGCATGATGAGCAGATGTCGAATTTAGATCTGGGAACTCGCCAACTGTTCCGGATTTGCTCGGTCGTCTTACATAAATTAAAATCACTCTTTTATTTTTAATAAAATGCAACTAAACTTGGCTTTAAATTCTCTAGTTAAATCTTAAATTATAATGAGTTCGCACGGCGTTTGTGATGTGTTTATTTTTCTATCGCTTGCCATGCTACTAATTTTAGATTTCTTACAAATCAGAGACTAATAATTTGACATTATTTGTATTTGTCACCAAATACTTAACTGATGATACGTTACGTATTACTTTATGTAAACTTTATGTAAAATATCGCATTTCATCATCTGAGAAATACCGATATATTTTTATTAAGAATATTAAAAGGTAGCACGTAGTTCTTAGGAACATGAATTTTCCTTCACCAAATCGGGGAAACAGCAGTACCTCTTTCATAATATGCAAGAACTGAAATAATATTTATTATTAATTATTCTCGAGTATATGCCTAAGTATTCGCTCGTTGAAATGCATCGGTCATTCCGTGATTATGTGAGTGCAGTCATCGGACCTAATTATAATTCTATATCGGTACCGCACGGCCGAGGTCAGTCAAGTGATAAGCGTTACTTCTTCCCCCGATACTAACGCTTAAGTGCTGGCTTCATAAAAAAAATACAATAATTTAAAAGTAGGTAGTCTATATACTGGTATTGTGAATAATATGAGGAGAGTTGTGCATTATTGTCATGCCGAAGTAATATTTGATGAAATACTTGCTGATTTCTGTGGTTTCGCCGACATTTTGACGTAACTACTTTACATATCCAAATAAAAAGTAGTATATAACCACCTCCAAGGCTCCGTTTATATTCATACCAAATTTTATCTAAATTAGTTTAGCCGTTTTACCGTAAAACTCACATTCGCATTTATATTATTCGTTAACATTTCCCATTTTTTTTTAAATTTTAAACTACACTTCAATATGGTTTAGTAATAAATTGGTTTGAGACTGAAGTGGTCCTTCAGGATGTGTTCGAAACCGCGGGAGACAGCAAGTGATTAAATAAAGGAAATATGATGTCTATCAAAGACCCTGATCTATATATCAAAGGCCTAGGGCGGCTGGTTATCAGGAGTATATATTTATCAGTTATTATATCACTGTAAATCTAATCACATGTTTTCCAACAGCTCCGGAAGAAATGGATTTCTAGGTATTACAAACAACCCTAGAAACATACCACATAACAAAGGTTAGGTATAGTTTTCATGATCAGCATTATCTGTATTATCTTGCAGCCTATATGTCACATTACATAGTCATCAACTATTGAAATATGTATGTAGGTAAAGTATGTATCTAAAGCAAAATACGAGTACATCGGATAGATCCAAGGAGTTTCTTGCCGGTTCTTCTTTATAAGACCTACTCCTTGGAACCATGCATCTAGTAACCTACTTGACATTTCATAAGAGCCTGCAAAGGTCTGAGTTTCAGATAATACAATAAGGATAATATATAAATAGCATTAATAATATTGCTCATTATAATTTATGGTACAGATTACAAAACCATTTTATATACTACTAGTGGTTTCACACCCGTTCTAAGAGAACTACTACGCACCCGGATAATAAGTAGCCTATAGCCGTCTCCAGAGATCTATCCATCTCCAAACCAAATTTCATCTAAATCGGTACAGCTTTTTTCGGTGAAAGCTTAACGAATAAAGTATTAGTATTAGGAAATGCTTCATGTAACTATTTTTCATACAACTTTATTTATTTTACAACATGAGTTATGAAAACTCGGCAATATTCGCAGTGATTTATTTTTAAAATCCTTTGAAACACTGTATTTTTTTTGTTTATAATAATTATTTATAGGTACTGTAATTTGTACCATCTGCAGAAGTATTTTTGTTGCTTTTTATTTCGTTCTCATGTCTACTTGTATGTTGGATATAAACAGTAACTTATGTCTCCTCGTGTTCTTTTGTTGGCAACATTTCTGTTGCATATGTCTATTCTGCGTACATCTTACACCTCAGCACGGTCCGGACATTAATCGGGCCATTAACGTGATTTATTCGGAACCCAGATATAAATCCAAGAATCCGCGAGCTCGAGCACGCCTGTCGAATTTTTCTTATTCTTTGCGTAATGAATGAATATTGTTACTTATTGGGGAATTGTTATAAGTTTTATTAGTTGTGATGGTGAAAATTCTTAGTAAATAGGTATTAGTAGGCGGGAAATTTATTATTCTACAAACAAGCAATCGTTGATTTAGTTTTTGAAGATTTGTTTTGTTTATCTCACTTTTTTTTCTATTATCGAAGTTAGATATTTTTTAAATGTTATTCTATTCTATTCGATTTTCATAGTATTGATTCAATGTACATTATACCGAACTTCTAAAATTTACTTTGTCAGAAAACGTACATTTGTGATAAAAGTTTGAAATCCGAATTAGGCAAGCGTGGTGATCAATGCCTTGTCTGCCATGCGTAGAGAGAGACTATCCTTCGTTAGTACCTATATTTGATATAAAATGTACGAGATAATACATTATTTATATGCCTACATAGTATTACGAATAAATCGATTTACGTGCACAGGAATGAATACTTATAAGATATTTTTACAATCCACTGTTTATTATTCTAATCTCGCGTTAAAGGTAGAGCTTATGTCATGAATAAATTCGAAGCAGATACAAGAACAATTACATTAATTTCATGTACTCAAAATTCATAACAAATTACTAAAAGTTGTACAAACGAATTATGCGAAGTCTTATCTTCTGCCTACGGAATAAATATAAACTGTTTGTTTTGATAGGTCGTGACCAATTTCCTTACCAACGCACAATTGGTATAAGTTTTTTTATCTGGATATACTTGCGAAGCACTAAGACGTACTAAAGAATGTGAAAATGGTTTTGAAGCTACGTCAATAATCAAAAAAAAACTTCGATTAAACTTTGATAAACACTTTAAGTATTATGTTTTCAAATCAGGCAAAAGTTTTCGTTCATTAGAGTTCCTATTATTTGTTTGAGCTATTGTTCTTATATTAAGCTCAATTAGGACAAATTCCGGACAAATCCGCCGAAGAAATGTTGTACATTATTTTGCTAACTCTTTTCAGGTGAGCACGACAAATGATTCTTAATGACGTATTCAAATCAGAGTGACAGCGGGATCCGACCTCAGTACAATCGAATTACGAAAATTCCAATGTTTTATTAAGTTAAACTTTGCTTCGGCAGCTCTAAGTGAATTTATTCCTACTTAGTTATCGGCTCGGGAAAAGTCATCTTGCTAACGTTTCGGTAAGTTGAATAATTAAATTTGTCAGTGGCGGTTGACACGTCACCGGGTTTCTTCCAAATTTCTTGGGGCCGTCACGTTTGCGGCTCCCCCTCGGGCCGACGCCCCTTATTGTGTAATCCCGATTCTCTAATTTGAATTATTTATTATTTGATTTCACACTTCAGGAATATTTCGAACGCTTTATATTTTTTTCTTCTGCCATTTTATCAATGCAGACTTTGATTTCTTCAAATCGAATATCGATTTGGACGATTGTAATTAGACACAATTTTTGTTACGCAATTTGATGTGTATTTTTATAGCCAATGTTTCAGTCTATTTCAATGATCATTCAATTTAATTTTATCGTTAAGCTTTCTGGGTAAAAGTAAGTTTCTCTACTACTCACAGCTCATCTCGTGTAGTCCCAAGAGACAACTAAGACATTTTAATTAAATAGATGGGGAGTAGAATCTAAGTTTACCGTGATGGTATAGTTAATTATCAATTAAAATAAACATAGAAACTTCTTGGTGTAAAATTGTCATCGACTAAGATGAAATCAAAATTTAATATAGTACATATTATCCCGCAATACCTTAAGTCTCATTTAAGTGTTCATATAAAAGTTGCAGCTGTACACGAACTACTTAGCGATGCTCACCTACTTAGGAGCAAAGTAAACACAACGGGACGAGAGGTTACTAAAACTACGTAGAATATGTATCGTACGTTCGGTAGCTTCCATAATTTCATTCATCTAATAACAGTACTAAATTTTTATATGCGCATACATTCAGTTGTGACGCATTGTCTGAGGACTGAACGAAGGACTAAGGGGAGCAGACTATTTTACACTTACATAACTTTCATTGATCATGTCTATCTGTAAATATAGGGTAGCCATTTTTAAGCAGTAGGTAAATATTTTATAGAAATATTATCTATTTAACAAGGGTTGAATTTGGTATAATATTTTTAATGAATATTTACATTTGATCGTTCTTCAAAAGATTCTTCTACGCACTATCTATCGCAGGTATCTGTCACTCTCAACTCACAATAACAAATTTTCGTATAAATTATCGAAAACAGAGTATAGTTTTGTAATACATTAAAATTCATTTTGAAGGTCCTCGTGTGTGCACCGGGAATGTCAACCTAAGAGAACAATCTCGCTGAATTATTCAACAATCGATTATACTGTTGCTTCGCCTTTCCACGCTCTTTCGTAGGTACAAACATTTAGAGTTTTATGAAAATGAAATATTTTTATTAGGTAAGTATTTATTTTAGGTAATATAGTTAGTAAAACACAATGTACTTTCTTTTGCTATATACTGTTTAGATCTAAGTCAAGACAACTAGTAATTAATTTCATACTATAACTGAGTTACGCCGGCTCTCATTCAAAAAGTTATTAGACCAAAACGAATTTATTTTACGACATTCGACATTTCGTTTACAACACCAAAACGGGATAGAAGTTAACTGTCATATCGTAAGTAATCAGCAGGCTCGTCAATTCTCAGCTATTGGTCTCAGAAAACAAGCGGGGGCTATAAAGAGCGGAAATCATAAGCCATCGCTCGAAGATTGCGTAACGCTATATAATAGCGGTGGAAATTCGACAAAATTTAAGTCGGTGAAGCATTAAAGGGGACTGTAGACAGCGTAGACGGTTAATTCACCCCATAAGGGTCGCAGTGGCGCCAAAGATCCTGCCGTAGACAAAATTCTAAGTACGATGTCTTGCCCCGGTTTGTGCGACGCTTGTCGCGATGTTCATTTCACAAAGTGCTGGAATTGGCACAGTGGCGATATATTCCTAATTTGAATCGTATCTACCCTGTGTAATTACAATTACACGTACTCGTAGTTGGCTTATTTAATTAAAATACTTTATTCAATTCCAGTTTTTAATGCACATACTTAGTTCTTATAAACGAGTAAGGTAAACAAGAAAGTTAGAACAGGGTAATAAAGGGAGATGTATGTAATTGTTATCGTTTAAATACGCCAGCAGTTGACTGTGGTTGAGTGTAATTAAATGTGCATAAATGTGAATGCGACCTATATTATTAACCTGTTACGTGGTATAGCAATTATTCATTAGTTCGGAATCACTCAACGATGAGTATTAGCTCAAAATACAACGAGTATGTATTTATTTACTTATATGTCGATTTTGTTTGATGACAGACTTTGGGCTTTTTATGAAGTTATGAGGTTGAGAATTTTTCATCAATTTTATAAATATATCGAAGCAACCTCCACAGATTTATAGTAGTGTGCAAGACATGACGCTTCATGTCAGTTTATGTGTATTCCTCGCATTCTCTGTACAAAGTACCACATTCGGTACCCGTTCAATCTTCACCGGAGCGAGGAGAAATACGGCCGTATAAACCATAATATATACCGCCCCAAAAAAAAAACAGGTAAATTACATGAAAACCTCCGTACGTGATATCACAGTAGCAGAAAATTCGATTAACTTAGTTGCCTGTCAGCAAACTATATATCTTTACTACCCATAAATTATTTTCATGAAATTATTATATCGGATACATTAATATTGAGGCCTCTATAAAATATGTTAGGTATGTATATTGGTTTTCCCATATCTATTATTAGGTTTGCGAATATAAATGAGATAAAACCTGCGATGAACCAATTAAATAATTATCCTTGTTTAACATAGCGTAACGTTCAAATCAGGATGAATATTTACATTTTGATTCATTTCAGATTGTATGGATCGTGATCACTATAAAAAAAAACTAACCAAATCGGTGAAACCATTACTTATCGTGAATTTTCACGTTCCACTCGCTTTTGTAACTCGAAACTCTCGTCGCGAATGGGTCGAGATTTTATACATCGGTGACAGGGGCGTTCGAAGATCAACGCGAGGTTGTCACTTTTATAGCTCACGTAATTCATGGTAAGGGCTCTTGGCGACAAATCCATCAAAGCGTCGACAGGCCATTTGTTGCGTGTGTTTTCACGCTTGATAAATCGCGGGAGTTGTCCACATTTACTGGATTTATGTACACGTCCAATTGTTGTACATCACATAAACTTAATTGGGCGTACTTAATAGGTACACGTTTATTAATCATTCTATAATTTATTTGATTCTGTAACTTCAGTTCTACAATTCTAAAATCATTCAAATTTTTTGAACAAAACATTGAGGGCACCATGAAATTCTTATGACGTACTTTGAAAGTCGTAGCGGTATCCATCAAAGTTTTCCATACTAAAACGGGACATAGATAGTGGTATGGCATCGCAAGGGTACCAAACATGCCACCACGCTACCTACGTTGCGCAAATAGAAGAAATGGTTTCTTTCATCGACACATATCTACATAAAATGTAAATGTATGCATAGTAAGTAGAGGTATATAAAATTTATTCGTTCAAGCTGAAACGTTAAAATGACAGACATTCTAGTTAAACTACCTGTAAAAATGCGTTAAATGTTTTATATAAAATATGAATGAGGTTTTATTTTTTGTACCTAGACCAATGTTTGAAATAATGCACATAATTAACCAGAGTGGAGTGTAGCTACAGTTTACCATAAGTGGCAGTTCTCAGAGGACACGCAGATATTATTTATGGACTGTTTTATAGCTAAACTTCATTCGTTGCTGCGGTCGCTTTTATTCCTTCGACGGGAAAAAGTTGTGGGATTTTATTGCCGGTGTGAGATAGGACACGTTATTGCACTAACTTCAACGGTAGCGAGAATTAAAATAGTTTTTTTTTGTGGTCAACTGTGACCATGCCCGGATATCGCGGGGACATTCATTTGTTAGTATCATTTTTAGTGTCAGTTCATCTCACACCCGTACATAAAAACTTTAGAGATGTGTTAAAGTCATGATATATATAAATAATTATATTTTAACCGAAACTCGCTCTTTTGACCTTTACGTCTACAAAGACAGTTACTGACTCTTGGAACTCTGCTATCGTATAATCATCATAAAGATATTTTATATTTAGGTAAATATGTATAAAAAAACTTCGGTTCTTCAGAAATTATTTCACAATTACCTACGCCAATTTTAAACGATTTTGCGGTTAGTTTAATCTTTAAGTTTAATCAAATCGTATGTTTCTTTTTAGCATAAGCGGAAAATTACTATTATTTTTTTTATCAAATCTTAGCTTTAATCGGTTGGAATGAGTTAACTAAGAAATATTTTTGATTAAGAGTAATTAATAATTCCATGCTAATTATCACTTGAGCCAAACTTTTTACAGCGCAGACTGCAAACCATACATTATCATTTTTATTCATTCTACCAGCGAATTCACGCACTACAGAAAAATAAATAACTATAGTACTACTACAAAATCGCAAAGACACTTTCCTTTAGACTACCTAGAGTTATACTCAATATTCAGTATGAAACCACAATGCACTGAAATACCCGCTGAAATGCTGAAATACTGGCTAGGTATCAACCACCTTAAAAAGTAGAATACAATGACGAAAACTAACGATAGCTATTTCTTTTCAGAATTCAATCAGACATAATCTGTCACTACACAACCGGTTCATGCGGGTACAAAATGAAGGTACGGGGAAGTCATCCTGGTGGATGATCAACCCTGACGCGAAGCCAGGCAAGTCGGTCAGACGGCGAGCAGCCTCCATGGAGACGTCAAAATTTGAAAAGCGAAGAGGCAGAGTGAAGAAGAAGGTATGACGTCAAAGTTATTCATTTATTCATAAATATTTTTTTTCTGTAGAATTCATTTTAGATAAAATTAACAAAACCTATTAGTACTTAGATATATTATATTATATAATTGTTTTCTAAATTAGTTGCTCGGTATGACTTTAATTAAGTATATCTTAGTACGACTTTTTTATTTATAGGCTGAAATATTAAGAAACGGTGCCACAGCAGACGCAACCCCAAGTCCTAGTAGCTCAGTGTCAGAAAGTCTCGATATGTTCCCAGACTCTCCGATGCACAGGTAACTATATAACCTTTTATCTAACAAATATCTTAGCGAAATGTTCGCAGCTTACAATAGAACTTTAGACGATTATTTAGAAATGTAGTACCATCTTCCAAGTGATACAGGTAGATTACAGTCCAAAAGAGTAGTGGCACCCAGCCAATAATGGTAACGGTCTCGGACGCTGTTTCACGAATCTAATTTGACTTTAAAGGCACAATAACTTAGCTACGCGGTTAATGCAGAAGCGAGTTTTGCCAGGACCACAAATACTCAAGTACATTATTAGTAAATAACGTTTTCTGCTTGGGAACATTGAAATTTTATAACTACTAGAAACAAAGTGAGCCACGCATGATACGATTGCTCTATAATAAAACCATCGACGACGTAAAGCTGCGTTGACCAAACTAATAAATTTGAGTTATTGCAACTCTGCTACTTTATGATAAAAGGTTTTAAATCATTCAGAACCATTAGATGATGAGTTATGTGGATGCTGAATCTCGTCATTTCGCAGATATTTAACATTTTTATAGCCGATTCATTTTATCTGGATTACAGTCATCGACATATATTTTCAATGGTTCGGTGACTGTTGAAGGGCCGGCCTATAACCAGTATCTTATCCCACATTTTGTCACTATTGCTAGTAATAAAGATATTTCTGAGATGACCGCTGAACCCCGTTATAGTGATCGCTTCATTTAGCATACAAATTTATATGTTAGTGACGACATAGGCATTAGATTTGCATGCTCCCCATTACACTTCATGTTTGGAATTATATAGAGTCCAACCTAGCTTTAAGATTTCTTTCTGCTAACCATTATGATTTTTTGCATCTCAATTGTCGATGAGGAAATTATGTCACTGTATAGTTAATATTTACTGTCTTATTAATTATACAATAATTGATCATGACATTAAACTACATAATACTCATCGTCAGTTAAGATTGGTATAGTTTTTTGATTGCTTCTTCGCTTGCGCGTAGCAGTTTCCAGTTGTCGCCGGACTTCCGTCCGAGGGTGTCGTCCAACGCATCCTCGTGCGGCCGCCTGTCTCCGATCCCATCAATGATCACGGCAGAACCTGATTGGGGTCCCGAATACACAGACTACGCCAACGATTACTCGCAAACGGACTTCGGACAAGACGAACTCGCTGGCTCTCTCGCCGATTCCATGAAACTGGCCGGAACAGATCCATTCCTCAACACGTAAGCATTTTGTAGTAAGCTTAGTGTCGATGTTGGAATTTTGGTTAAAGTCCAAAAGTCCGACCTCGACCACTTAAACAGTTTTCGTTTGTAAATGCCTTGCCCTAGAGTACGCTTTGCTTTATTTAGATTTCTTTAGATTCAATGATTTAATGAAAAACTAGATAAAAGACTTGACATTTTAACATTTCAATAATATCTAATTATTTCTAATGATCACTCAATGCCTGTAATTAACTAATTAATGATGCCTAAGATAACATTTTAAAAAAACTATTTGGGATAAACATAGGCTTTCAGAAAATGGTTCTATATTATCGTCCCCGCCAGGTACGTTCCAACCACGTCGTCTTCGTCATCGGGCGGCAGCTACCGGTACAGCGCGTACGGAGGGTGTCCGCGGCACCCGCACGGCGGCTGCGCCTGCTCATCCCTATATACGCATCCAGCGCACCCGGCCCATCCGACGCACCCGCACCAGCACGCACTCGACCACTTCGTCAGGCCGCCCCCACCCGCAGATCCTGCTGATATTATGCAAACAGGTATGCGCTTTGCTTTACTTTGTCGTAGATTTTTAATGCGATACGTATAATAGGATAATCTATGCTCCAAAATTTTAACGGAATCATTCAGAAATCAATTGCACCCAAGAAAATTAGTTGCCTTTTCCTAGATATGATTTAACAAAATGTTAGCTAATAAGCGTTTCCTTTTGTTCGACCTGCAGAAAACAATCAGACGCAAATGGTAACGACGTCGGACGCAGCTCTGATGAATGGCGGCATGATGGTGCAAACGGGAGCAATGGGTCCCACTACGGTTATGGGTCAAATCATGGGTGCACTGAACACTGGGCTTGCGGAGGACCTTAACATTGAAACACTCGAACATGGCTTCGACTGTAATGTTGACGAGGTAAGAAATGCGCCCATTTTAATTTAAGTGGAATTTGAACAAAACTTCAAACAATTCGCACACAGGACACAAATATCCACAAAAAGTAACTGAACGCTGGCGTTAAAATCTTTCTTGAACCTAAGTCCGAATATTACCTACTAATTAAAGTCAGGTAAAAAATATTATACCTCCTAAATAATTTGGTTAGTTTAAATATAATATAGCTTTTTATTTTTTCTGACCAGGTGATAAAACACGAGCTAAGTATGGAAGGCACGCTAGACTTCAACTTCCCGCAGCAGCACAGCGCGATGGCGGCAGAGGCCGAGAGCCAGTTCGCTGCGCCCGCGCCTCCCGTTCCGACCACGCTATCGGGCGGCAACGGGCCCCGAGCGCCATACTCCGTAGCCCCCTCCTGGGTCCACTGAGACATACCATCCGAAACTTCGGACCTTCGGACCAGTTACCTACTTACAAGTTCACATTGTCCACTGTAAATACGATGTGACGCGACTTTTTTCTCTTTTGTTACTTTTGCATTGTAGTCGAGATTTTTTGTTCTTTTATCATGTTAACTAATGTTAGAGTTTTATTTAGTGTTAAGTGGACGGTTACCGATCGTTGTTGCAGTCAATTGTGTTAGTGTAGGCTTTAGTGCTAAGCTAGGTGGAAGCTTGTGATATAGATAGGGTATCGTAATCCGGATTGTGGATCCTGGAGGGAGGCGGGCGGTGTGCACCGCTCATGAATAGATGAGACAGGTAATCTATTTGTAAATATATACCTACATATGCTATGTAAACTCCATAAGTGTTTAAAGATGAAGATATGTATTTCCTAGAGATTTATTTCAGGGTAAGAACAATTTACGATAAAATGAAATTTTATGCTTTTTCTATACAACTTAATGTAACCGATTAAATCGTATAGAAAGAGCACAAACCTTATAATCCAGAAATAAACGGAAAAGGTTTCTGAGCAGAAAACATTTACGAAATTACTTCTAAACTGTTTCAAAAACATGAGCACGCGGATTGAGAAAAAGAAAATTCGAGAATCGAGACCATTTAATAGTACAACCGCAATAAATCTCGAATATCAACGATATAACTAAAGTTCTGCAGCGAGCGGCGGTGGGGTGATAAGAAGGATGTACTTCGACCAACGAATATTCTTTAATTATATCTAGTATATCATTATAGAATCAGTATACATATATATACGTTTATTTGAATTTTTGTTCATGACTTCGCAAATGGATAAGTCTATTAACTTATACTTTTCGAATTGGCATTTTAAGGACTTCATAGTGAGCAAAAGTTTAACTTTCGCTAACTTCGTATCGCTCGAAGGTAGCAAGAATAAATACACAAAAATATTGTATAGAAGATTTTTCTTTTTATTTGACATTGTTTATTTATTTTTTATAACAAGGCGTGGGCCTCCCTTATGCCAGACATAAAAAGAGAGTACCACTAGCATGCCAACTTTTTCTCTATTCATAAGACAATTGCTATGAAAAAAATCAGAGCGTAAATGAATTTTCCCTTTTTACGACTGAACCTAAAAACAGAACCACAAAATATGTAGTTCTCCACGTATTTTCGCGCGACCCCCAAAATCTGCAGTAAAGAACGGATTCCTTGTCACATTCATATTTACGACATTAGGTATTACAAAAGATAAGTACGTCACTCATGTTTACGTTTCTTTGTACGTGGATTATGAGACGTGACGCCTTCTTTATTTATGTAAGAACCAAAAGAAAAGTCTTAGGTGTACGGCTTCGGCCATATCATTTGTTTGTAAATTATATTAGCCTATGAATATTTTTTGCCACTGTAAACGACTGAGCGTGTTGAAATTGAGGTTTTGAAACCTATCACATACTTGCTCTACTTTTATGTTATAAAATTATTTATTGTACTAATATCAGCTGATCACGTAAACAATTAAAATGCAAGGACTAAATGGGGTCAATAAAAATCACCGGATTCCGTAACTTTAGTATGTGTTATTAAAATTATAATTCTATTCCAAAATAGTATAAACAACAGTCAAAACAAAACAACGAATTTGCGCCGTTTATTTAATATGAATAAATAATTATAATTAGAGTCCTATTGAGTGTGGTTTGCCAGCGTTCAAGATTCAATTTCACCATTGAACGATCCTATTTGTGCGCTAATGAGGGAGACCGGAGCTACCGGCACTCGTAATTAATCATATCATTTTAGCGTAAACGGTGCCCGTCGCGCCGCGTCGAGCGATCGCCTCCGAATAATGGAATATCACGAAAAAATCTCCAGAACACGACGCTGGATTAAACCCGCTTCGGTAATGACTTGTTTTTTAGGGTTACAAAAGAATGAATACGTCCTCCGCAGACGGTGAACTTGCGGTGGAAAATATCTTGTTAATTTTTTAATACTTGGACACGACGGAAAGTTAATGGGGGGTAAAAACTCCGGATCCAGAAACTCGATTTTAAAACGTGATTGAACTTTTCATTTGGTACGCAATTACGTAATGGGAGTAATGTTTCACAAAATGCTCAATAAATCGGTGCGTGAGATATATTTTTATTATTTTATGGCACAATTACAAGAACAAATGCACACTTCGTTAATTTTGTATTCCGTTCTTCTGACGGGTGGAGTCCGTGTGCCAAGACATCGGTCAACACTCGACGATTTTATTAACGAGCTGATTTTCATAAAGTGTCCGGGAGTCGGGAGGAGACATCGTTTAAATTTCTGAACTCATCCGGTATTCCATTCGGCTAGCTGCGTAATTAGGTACGGGGCCCACCTTTACACACGATTTCCCGGCACTTGTTAAAAGTTTTCAATTGCGTTAGGAGGGGTCCTTACACGGAATTTATTCATTATATTCTCCCCCCGCCCTTCTACTTAATAAAAAAGCTCCTTTGCTCTTTTATACCCACCTCAGTGTTGCCTTATAGGTAAGTACTTTAAATATTTGCCGCATGGCCTCTCTGATGAGTGATGAATTATACATTTATTTCAGAATTTTTATTACAATATTAAGATTTTCATTACCATAACTGACTTGACAGTTGCGACAATGGTTCATCAGCGAACAACTCTTAACTCATATCTGTTTTATTTCTTTTATTTAATCTCGTAGAAACCGGATAAAAATATTAAAACATGATAAAAAAAGGTAAACAAATTAAAAGGGAAACAACTTTACCCAAAATGTAAAGTGAGAAAAAATGTGTATGTCCAAAATAAGTTGTAAGATTACATTTTTATTAACAAAAAATACGATAAATTGATACTCAATCCAATGAATTAATATTTTTAACGGACACTGGCTGTTTATTATAATATGATGTCAAATCGCTCAAAGGTGCTCAGTATTTTTTAGAGGACACACTAATAAACGATTGCATCTAACTTCACATGATTTATACTTATACGTATGGCACGTCATAGCCTGACTTTTATGAATTTTTATGCTATCATCCATTTTGAAAGATATTGTACATTACGCTAGATTTAAATCAACATCATATTTTTGGTACAACTGGCTGTAAGTCACCTTTACATATTATGCTATAATTCTTATAGTTCAGATTTATAATACTTTAGGCTCGAAACATCGAATCTCGATTTAGAAAAAAAAGTTTAAAAATCGCTATCAATTCAAAAAGTTGCTCAATTTCGTCGTTCAATATAAGTCTGAAGGATGAACGACGCATATCCAATAAGTTGGTAGCTCTTTATTGTTTGACAGCTTGGTGGCGAGTTTGATCAGTTATTTAAATGAGTGCCAACATAGTTAGGGATGTCAATTTTCTTGAGATTTACGTGACTCCCACTCCCCCCTTACTTTTCAGCGTAAATATTCTGCTGCTGCTTATTAAAGGCGCATAGTCAAGTTTGACTTTAACTTTCTTGAACATGTTTTTAAAGTTAAATAAGATTACCGATGTTACATTACAAATTTTCTACGTATTGTGATGCAGTATTGAATACCAGATACACTAAAAATATTAGAACAAGGTACTTATACGTACGTTTTTCTTATAGAAGTTATTATCCTCACCGGTCGTGTGAAATGATTTTTAATTCATTGTTTTTCATATTATAAGTATTAATTATATTAGTTCACACTAATTCAGAAATATTTAGGAATGCAATATCGCGGCACGAGTTTAAAAATGAACAGTGTACCTACTTAAAAACTGACGATTATTTTTAACCGACTTCCAAAGAAGGAAGAGGTTCACAATTTGGATGTTTTCACAAATATTTTTATAATTAAAAATCGTCACATCGTAGCTTAAAGATTTATATTATTTTACGTTAGTTGACTACGTCAACTTAAAAACGTAAATAAGTATTTTTGTTTAAAATACAAACTGATTACCAAATTCATAGTCTCAATAACTTCAGCATTCTTCAAGAGCACAAAAAAAAATGTTCAAGGGTACTGTAATTTTGCCAAGCTCTTTTACATTCATCGCTGATGTCGACCGTCCAAATTGGATTACGTGTTAACTGTCTACAGAAGCACGCCCCTAGCTAACGATTTTATGATTTTATTGCGGAACCCCAAATGCGTTGAGATTATGACGATACAAATTAGGTGGCCGTACAGTTGCTGGCATTATCCACTGAATTTTTTAGGAAGATAGTGTTGAAATTTGGTCCAGATATTTTATTATGATGTATATTTTACTGTAAATTGAATATTTTGGTTTATGTAGGAGTGATTTTTTAAGGGGCTGGTTACCAACCAATGATTAACTGGTCATTAATTAAACAAAAGACGCTAATTCGGTGTCTATGCTTATGAATAGTTAATATTGACATTTCAATAGTGATAAGTATTGTTGACAATTGACGCACTCATGTAACCTTTAGCTGATCTGGTGAATACTGTATTGATGCTGCCGAAATACCATTCCAGTTTTAGTCTCTAAAATCGCTAATGGCGTAGGCCTTTCGTTTTCTTTAATGGCATAGGTATATAGTTGCTTCAATACTATCAGTAAGCCAGGGCGACGGCAAATGCCTAACTCTGATTAAACGTACGGGTGCATGTCGGTCGTACAGCAGCAAAGAGCATATAACAACAGCCGAAATAACAAGATAAAATTAAAATATTTTGTTCCATTAATTAATTTAATAATAATTTCTTGTCATCCTTTTAGTTTTTCAACAACTAGGTATCAAAAAAAAATATGTAGGATAATCTTATCAAAAATACACGTTGAGTAACACAAAGTTGTTTATATTATCACAAAATTGACATGAGCTAAATTACCGTAGCATATTACTCCTACAAAAAAACATCTGATAGATGTATTTGTTATTTGAGTCAGTTACTCAAATAACAAATACATCTATCAGATTTTTTTTGCTCAAATTCAAATGTCCACGTATGTCAATTTCATACTATTTTCAACGAGTTCTGGGTATTTTTGTATGCTTGTTTCTAATAAAATAATTCCAATCTCGCTTAACATGTTAGGTTGGAAATGAACAGTACTTAATGTACCCTGAAACTGACTAGTACTGTGTAGTTGCAGTAAGCCACTAAGCTATCCTCCCTAATTATATTGTTGAGATCACATGTTCAGGATTTTCAGAAGTTTCAGGACACGTGGTGCGATGGGCGTTGGGCGTCTCCGCCCCGCCCTCATGCAACAAGTTACTCGGCCCCCGCACCCCGCGCCCTTCTTCAGAAGCCAACGGGGCCGTCGCAAAGACAATCCCATTTTTTCATTCCCATCCCATTGAGTACAATACTTTTGCAGTAAAAGTAATTGCTGACAGACCGCCCGTACATGGCCATAATATTGCTATGAAAATTTACTTTAGAAACCGAAATTGGTTTTTGAATTTAGAATATCTTGTCTGAAATTTAGACAAGGATGGTGATAAAGTTTCTAATATGATTCTTATCATAACATAGTCAGCATGACTTTGTCTTTTATTCAAACCAGATGAATAATAAAAGTTATGTGAGTACATTACACAATGTATAATAAAACTTTACTCACGTCTTTATTTATAATGTATAGTATTTATTCATAAGTTTTAACTTGTTTTACATTACAAAAAAAAAAAACAAAAAAGTTTTGTTATTCAAGAAAAGTTTTGCCATTCGAAAAGTTTTGTTTCTAATGCAAACAATCTGTACACCCCAATACGTATTAGGACGTACTTAGGACACAATGGACGTTCGTTATATCAAAGTTATATTTTAATATTTGCATGGAAAGGTGCTTTTATTTTTTTTTATTTGATGCATATTGTATTCACCGTGATTTATATAACTACTGTTTCCTGGGTTCACCCGTGCCCCCAAGGAACTACTTCACGTATCCAGATAATAAGTAGCCTGTTACCGTTACCAGGTCCCATCTACCCCCATACCAAATTTCATTTAATTTAATTCAGCCGTTTTTCCGTGAAAGCGACACTCACATTCGCATTAAAAATATTAGTTGGGATTAAGATGGCGCTAAAGCCACTATTTAAAAAATACTCAGCGTCTACCAAATGTCTCTAGGAATCGGCGCAAAGGAAGTGTGCCCTAAATAACACAAGAGTTAAGAGGTCGCCGGTCCCCTAGTATGAATAAATTTGCGCCAAACACCGCCCCGCCTCACCGGATTCTCTCGATAACCGACGACGCCTATGCTTTATAACCCGTGACATCCGAAACTCGATTTATTATCACACTGTCATGCTGAAAGAAAAAAAAATGGGAAAAGTTTCGTAAATGTTAGTGCTTCGAACATACCGCTTTTCGTAAATCGCTCTCGTGTGCAAATTAGCTGACATTTGCGAACATAGTTTATATAAAAATCATTCTAAAAATAATATCGTAAACAACTACACGACGTATTTTTAACAACTATGAAATACGAACAAACAATATAAGTGACAATCCGAGCTGCATTGTCTCTTAGATTACTTCATAAACTAAAAAATACAGAAGAAAAACTCGCTAAAATACACAATATAGATACTACATATTATACAAGTAAAAACAAAATAGTTTCAATTTGTATACAGATCAATCAATTTCGCAAATCAATCCAGTACGTTTACGCTACGGGCTACGACGTAGCACTATTGTAGTAGCAAAAAATATTCTGTAGCCGGCAGCTCTGACAAAACATTTTAGGTATATTATTTCATTGTATTAGAAAAGGTCTTAAATCCAATAACAGCATCACTTTAACAAACTGGCATTAATGTACCTGACACTAATTATGAGCTTAGTCTACGTCATGCTCATAATTAGAAATAATTATAAACCATAGATAATGTTAGGGAAGTTCCCAGTGCGGTGCACGTGAAGCAAACGATGCAAGCGATGATAATCTACAACTATGACGTTGCGTTTATGTAATGCACTCGTGCAATCGCGATCAGCCCATTTAATACTAGATACCAAGTAAATACGAGCATATAGGTGCTATTTTCATATAGGTATAATCATGTTTTACGATGGTTGTTCTGTAAATCTTACATACTATACAAAAGTCTATACGCATAAAGTTAAAAGTAAACAATCAAATAATAATTTGATTAAAATATATTCAAATATAATTTGTCAAATATTTAAACAACAGAATGAAATCTATCATCACCGGCCTATTTACTGTCTCACTGTTGGGTAAAGGTCCTCTCATACATAGAAAGCGCGAAGAAGCTTGCTCAAGGCGGGTTGGCGATTTAACACTTTTTAGTCGAGGGGGTCCTTACAATATTTTTCTTCACTGTTAATCAGTCGTGTCTGATTTACACTTTATTAGAACAGAAGTACGACTTTAAAAAAGTCACATTGGTACTTGTCAGTTTTTCAACCCGTACACTCATACACGAGATGCAGGTGTCGTAACCGCCAGGCCACCAGGACCTTTATTTTAATCTTAAAAAATGCGAATGTTGACATCATAAATGCTATTCAGGAAATCTATAAACAAAACTATACAATCAACGACTACTCCACAAGAAACCTTATAAAGGTACACGCGATAAGAAAGTATTTTACAAAAATCCGCACCATTGGGGTGACGGAAAGACGAGCAAGAGTTACTTGGCATTTATGTTAATATTGAAAAGATTAGTCGTATTGTTAGGTAGCTCGTGGCTAAGTAACAGCCGCACAGGTCGACCGATCTTGGCGCGGTCGCTGGATGGGTGACCATCTATGTCACAGCGAGACCACCCACACTCCACCGTAAGCTGTTGGTCCCAGTGGTCATTTATAGATTTGACAGTCGTTACGGGTAGTCACAAGCTAGAAAGTCTGACAACCAGTCTTACCAAGGGGTATCGTGTTACCCAGTGACCGGGTTGTGAAGGTCAGATAAGTAGTCGTTCCATTGGAAGCTGACATCAACATAGTTGGAAAAGGCTAGGCAGATGATGATTAAGGATTACAACTCATTATCTTCCATTCATTATACCACTCTTTCTGAATGATCCATCTTTTTTGACCCTTCATGAATCTGGTGTGCAATAAAGAGTATATCTATCTATCTTTTGAAACGCGCAATAATCTCGACACGTTCACGGCACGACACGCTTGAAAGTCAAAGTACGTAAATGACATTCAAAAGGCCCCAATACAAGGTTACCCTAGAAATCAATTAACACGCGTGATTTGTGAATTAATCATTATTATAGTATCATATACTATCTGTCTAGTAGACTACTAGACAGATAGCTCGTTATACGTTTCGGTTTGCTTGTACTATAATTGACTAGCTGTTTCCCGCGATTTCACTCGCGTGCCGAGGGAACTTAATATAACCGAATAAAAAGTAACTAATAACCTTCTCCAGGGTTTATCTTCGTACTTAATTTCATCCAAATCAGTTCAGTGTAACAAACAATTAAACAGTAATCACATTTAAATTACAGTAAAAAAAATCAAGCTAAGTAGAAGTCTCGCGTACCAAGGTTCCGAGATAGGTGGTGGTGAGGAGAGCTCTATCTTTTTATCCAATCTAATATTTATACATACGAAAGTAACTTTGTCTGTCTTCCTGTATGTTACGCTTTCACGGGAACGGCTGAACCCATTTGGATAAAATTTGTTATAGAGATAGATAAACGAACGAAGCCCGAGGAAGGACATAAGATAGTTTTTACCAGATAAGTAAGCTAGGCATCGACGAGCGATGCTTTAGAGTAGTTTAAAGAATTGATTAGGTAACTCTGAAATTAATCCTGAAGTTCATAAACTACGACACCGCTGAACATTTCTTTGACGAAACGATAAGTTGAAATATTAAATAAACTTATCTTTGTAGAGGATTTTATCAATACACTTTTACATAATAATATCAGACAGTAAAAAATAGGTACTCCTTTATCCAATTTAATTATTGGAAAATGATTCGTTAAATTAACTCATTACATGCTATTTTTATTTCAAGATAAGTATGCCAATTATCCACATCGCATATTAAGAACGCACTTATTCTGAGCAATGAGTCACGCGAGGAGAAAGTCCGTTACATCGCTGAATATGCGACAGATTTATCGTGGTTATGTAGTGATGTCACCACATTTGTTTAAATATATCGATAAAATAAAAAAAAATCTCTCATTGGTTTCAAATTGAAGCTCCATCATTTTTATACGTTACCGAATAACAGATCGTTGCTACGAATTAGCGTGATGAATCACTATGTACGCAGAAAATAACTAATAATTTTAAAGTTTATTTTGATACGCAATCCTAGATTTTTTGAAACTGCGAATCAAAATAAACGTTAGTAAACATACTGACTATGATAATCTATACTTATAATGAATCTGTAGAGAGGTCAATTCTGTACATGAAATATATTTCCAAAATAACTATCAGGGGGTGATTAGGGATCGATACTGATGCCAAAAATGCAATCAGTAAAATTTTTGTCTGTCTGTCTGTCTGTATAAACTCTATAGAAACAAAAACTACTCGACGGATTTTAATGAAACTTGGTACAATTATTTGTCATACTGTATACTTTTCATCACGCTACAATCAATAGGAGCAGAGCAGTGAAGGGAAATGTTGTCATTTTGTTTAAACGTCCGATTTAAATAATTCTTTCAGTGTTAGATAGTCCATTTATCGAGGAAGGCTAAAGGCTATATATCATCACGCTAAGACCAATAGGAGCGCAGCACCACTATTCCACGCGGACGAAGTCGCTGGCAGAAGCTAGTTGATAATATTAATACGATTTGATTTCATATGAACTGATTTTAAAACGAAAGTATTTAAGTAGATATCAATCGTAGAGAATCTTTTTAATAACTTAATTAAACGGGCGTAACGATTCCTATTTCGTAACTACTTTATAAAATAATATTGTAATCGATAAGAGTGGTGCAACCCTAGGGGTCGTCACCTGCGAGGCGCGGGGCGCGGGGCGCCGCAGACTTGGCGTCGCTTTGGCGGGCAGGTTACGATTTACACTCCACCAACTCAGCAGAAACTCTGCCCGGACGAGAAATGCTGATAATCCACATCCACAGACGTTGCGCGAGAATTAGATCGAGATTACTATGATACCGCCGCGCCGTGAGACGGTTTTATTACTCCTACACATTTAATTAGGATGTAAATTGCTGGTTCGCGCACACTCGTGGTATATGTCGCAGATTGATCGGATAACTTGGATATTTTATCTTCTTAATTTTTTTGGCTTGGCAAGATGTAACGTGTTCTAGTTTCTCAATAACTTATGTTTGAGAAAATACTATGAGTAGTTCAATTGCTAATTGAGAGTCGTAGTGATCATGATCTTTGATTGACTTTAATCAATTGGTTCATTGATACGAGGAAATAAATTACTGGAGCATGAATGATGATCTTTGTTAGGGCATGCCAATTGTCATTCACAGAATATAGAGTATAACGAAGACAATATATTATACTTTTATGTACTAATCTCTAATTTTAATTTAATTAATTTATTCACTTATCATTTTTTTTTGTAAGTGAGGTGGAACATTAGTAGGTACCTACATAGGTATCTCAGATAGCAACTGCTTAAACTTCGCTTGGCAATAAATAGTATAGAGTTGCACTTGCCTTAACACTGAAACATCATTTTAAAGTAGATATTTTCTTTGTTACAGATTCGAGAATCCATCGGCTATCAGAGATACGTATAAGAGCGCTCTGATCCCGACGTGGAACTCAGAAGGCGTCTCGCCTCCTGAGGCTGTTCAAATGAATACAACGATTCATCACAATTAAGAACCAAATTAGAGAAGACCAGTTGAATCATGGAGACTGATAAGTGTTCTAAACTATTGGCAAACAAAATTTACGATCAAAAGTGACATTTTTCGTGATATAGACATTGAGTTTTATTTTTAAGGTAATTGTGACCTCGCGTTAATGATCAATGTGTAGTTTGAAGTTAAACGCTATCAACGACGAGTTTGTTGTAGACTTGGAGTATGCAGTCGGGTGGACAAGAGCGATTGATGCCTACCCCCCTAACCTACATCTACCAACTTGTGTTTAGTCAATTAAGTTCACACCACATTTCAGTGTGAGGAGGCACATCTGACTGAATATGAATTATTTCTGAATGTATTGTACCGAGAGTTAATTCTATGTCTGAAATGAATGTAAGCTTAAATTCACTACGGTAATTTAGTTTTTTGTATTTGGATTTGCGACGGAGAAATTAGAAAAAGATTTGACCAAATAATCATCTTTGACGTTTACGTAAATAAAATTGGAGTAAAAATTTTACAAATTATTTTGCGGTTGTTACTAGTAGTAAATACATTTATTTTTCTGAACAAGTGTTGCGCTGTTCATAGCACTCAAAACCGTGAAGTAATATGTATAAAAACAGTTATTTGGCCAAATTTGAAATTCATGTGTGGGCCAATATTATGTACAAATGTATTGCTAATAAATGTCAAACTAGATATTTCTCTGATAATCCCCTATGGAAGGAGGTTGATATACCAAATATGAAGCATTAATATTATATATTTTTGCCTCCTGTGCATAATTATGATGAAATAATGTTTAAAAGATCGAACTTGTGTCAACAAAAATGCGATAATTTTTATCAATAATGCCATACCTAATGTAAATAGAATATTATATAGTTACATTTACATACACATGCGCCATTTTGAACCAAATACCATTATTGTAATTGCTCAACAATACTTCTATAGACGCCAAATTCGGAACGGACTTCAAATTTCTTTGAATCAAGAACCTAATTATCCATAGGCCTTATTCAAGTTGTATATCCAGTTAACAGTACCACTACATTTAGTTTTTCTAAATGGTATAGAATAAACAGAACGCGGTTGTATTATTAACAATCTACAGAACTTGTTCCTCATATTATTCAAAAGCGCCGACTTCACAATATTGCTTTAACATAAGTGTCTGCTGATAACGTGTATATTTATAATGTGCTCATTTTTTCAATAATTATGTATAATAAAACCAGGAGACGTTGGAATTTGCGTCTAATAAATGACGCACAAACAAAATCCGTTATAGTCAAATATCTAGTCCCAGATATTATTTTTTCTGTAAGCTACTTTTCAGATATATAAGCAGAATTTTACTCATAGATAAGCATTATTGCGGGCTAGCCCATGTTAACTATAAACGTAGCAAAATTGAGTTCATTCTGTGAATTACCTCAGTGGACTTTTTGTGATAGATTTAGCCAATAAGTGTTCAATTTAGTACGTGTATCGTATAAGTCAATTCTTGTACTTTTGGCGTCCATTTATATATATTATGTGTTTTAATGACAATATTTGGTTTTTGCATTGTATTTCGAAATATTTATTTACGCATGCCATTAATTAGACATTCACTGCTTTTATACTTTATTGCGTATATTTGCAGCTGACATTGGTGCTATAGATAATATATTATTATAATAGCGCATTTTAAACAGATTTTTGTTTCATAAATCCATGTGTAAATGACGTACAAAGTGGTTAACTTGTAATGCTACATTTTTTATTATTTTGCACGTATATATTGGTATATAGTAGACAAAATTCAAGATAGTGACGCGAGTTGTGAGAACACGTTATAATTTCTATAAATATGTAGATAGGTTATGATTAAATTTAATTTTGTGTGACTTAAAGTCTGTAATGCGGTCAGTGGATGTTCAACATCGGCCCTACCAAGGTGATGGGTTTCTGATAGTAACCATTTGCCAAATATAAATACGTAAAATCCAATAACAAATCGATTATATGAATGTATGTGTAATCGGAATAAAATCGTTAGTTTGTATAATGAGTGTTTTAGACGAGTAATCATTAGTCTCTTCGGAGGTATCTCATGAACTAGTTAAGGTTGTTAGTTAATATTATCTCCTGGTTGTTGAAATGTAATATTACGATATAGTACATACAATGTGAAGAGACGTATTTTATGTCAATCCATGTGGTCAATTAAATATGGACCGAATTAAAAGTCTGTTCCATTAAAGCCTAGCGTTAATGTGAATGAGTGAATACAATGTAGATTGTTGTTGTGCTTTTAGCCATGGTTTGCTAAATAAATGGCTTCGTTTTGTAGGCATACGGTAGATAAATGTGAAAACGCAACAAACTATTTCAGAATTGAGAACAACTCGGAATATTATTCTTAAATAAAATAGTGCTATAAATCGTAACAAGAATACGCTAATTTCTTTTTACCTTTTTTTAAGAAACACTTAGAAAAAGTTAAATAGAAAATTTTAATGTTGGAACAGCAACTCGCACGTAAAATTCATTGAAAACTTTGACTAGAGGCACAACATACGGGTCAGCTTGTACAATGCACATGATAAGTACAGTATCATTTGATACAAAACATACGAACTCGTTTATCGATAATGTATGGGATAATATTTGTTGGATGGTGTCATTACTTGTGTGGTTAGGTGTACGTCGCGATAGCATGTAAACAATTTGATCTAAGTAGATTGAATTGGTAGGTATGTAATATGGAAATGCGTAAACGCATGTAGGCGCATACAATTACCCTTTTGTTTATGCCTATGGGAATTGTCATTAGTTCGTAATAGATAATATATTTTAATATTAGACCATGGTTATTGCGTTAGTAATCATGTATTTATAGGCGATGGGTGTGCATCCCATAGAAGAGATACTTCAGTGTAAATTATTTTGTACAATGTTTAAAAATTTTCTATGTTTGCATCATTATTTTTATGGAATAACTTTAGTAGGTGTAATAATTTTGTTGATTTTTATTATTCAGTTGCTTACTATTATAATAATTACTGTACGACAAAAATGTGAAACTCTAGATGAATTAGAATGAAATTATGTGTTTCAATGTAAATATATAGAAAAAACATGTATGTAGAAGTACATAAATCTTATTTATGTATTAAATTTGATATTGTTTTCAAAATTTAACTATCCAGTTGTTTTATTCACCTTACACCCCTCAATTTCAGATAGGTAGACAAAGTAAGTAAATAAAGTTCATAGAATTCCTCAAATATCGATACACGTCAAACTCGCAGTTTGTCCAACAATCAACTTACATCCTTGCTGTCTTTAATACTATAAATACGAAAGTAACTCTGTCTGTCTGTTGCGCTTTCACCATAGGCTGAACTGATTTAGATGAAATTGGTCCTCAATGTATCTTATTGACATCTGGCGAATGGCGTAGGATAGTAAGTATATACCTACATATTATTATTTCTAGATAGGATGGGGTAGTACCTAGTATACGTGTGAGCGAAGAAGTTCCCTTAAGATGAAACCAGCTAGTTTCAAATAAATTACATAATCAATCTGAAAGCCAACATTGGCCTAAATATATATGCGCAAACTTCTTCGTCTACCTCTTCAGTATGAGAATGTTGATTTCGCTCACAACTTCAACCAACAAACAAACGTAAGGTGAGTAATAAAAAAACTTAAGGAGAACGTTTGCCTATAAATATTTGCCCCAATATAATATCAGAATGAAGTCCACATAAAACAATCAGAATTATTATGAGAAGACATTGCAATAAAAAAGATCATTGATGTGGGCATTTCGCGTAACACTGAGCCCAGCATCTCCGACCGCTATCCCGCAACATAACACATTAGTTTCTCAAGGGACACTTTTATTGTTAAACTTTTGGAATATTTAACGCTTTGAAACTGAGATTTTTTTTATTACGCCTCGGTGAAGTTTTTATTATACCAAGAGCTATTTCTAAAGATTTTTATGTCAGTTACAGCAGTACCAAAGTCATCAGTTTATAATAAAGTTGCAATATAAAATAAAAGTTATGGTGTCACGATTGTAATCCAGTGAAATGGTCAAAGTGTATGTTGAATTTCAATATAATAGTACGTAGGCCTAATATAATTTTGGTAACAAATTCATTTTAGGTAGATACCTCAGATATAAGGTATAACAGGTACTTACCTCCCACGCTCTCATCTGAGCGTTAATCCCGGTTCCATCCTTAGCTGGTCATTATAACTTCGGGATCGCTCTTCCTCCTCCATCACTACACACATTCTTCGACATCCTTAGCGAGGCTTTTGGCACGCATATCATCCCTGGTTACGTGAAGCCCGCATAACTGCTTCTACCGGCACCTGAGGAAGGTGGCGTGTTCTACTAATTTTGTCATCCTCATCGTCCTTCCGCCCTTATCATATCATTTGGTTATGCCAAATTATTTGGAGTTAGCGCAGCAATTCTTTTCCATGCCATTTTACATAGAGCGACTGCCTATCTGACATCCACAACCCAGTTGCCGGGTAACATGGCAGGTACCCCTTTGTAAGACTGGTTGTCAGACTTTCTGACTTCTGACTACCCGTAAAAACTGTCAAAGATCTACAAATGACAACCGGGACCAACAGCATTACGTGCTTTCCGAGGCACAGAGGAGTCTCGCTATGACAAAGATCTTCACCCATCCAAGGACCGACCGCGCCAGGCGCAGCTTATCGGTCGAACCGTGCGGCTGGTACTTAGAAAAGAGCTCCTCTGTCACGGAGGATTCATATCTACATTTTTATTTTTCTAAAACTTATATAAAACCTTATTTCCTTAAACCTTCATTTTAAAAATAGGTACTGGCCGTGAAATAGTTTGAGTGTTTGTTCAACTGTCAGCAGTCGCAAATCGAACCACATTGACGGTTGTAGGTATTGCAAGGTACGTTGTGTAAATACGGAGTAAATCATGATAGCAAAAATATTAGGCTTGCGAAGAGGATTCGCATCTGTCGTCAACAGGAGATACCCCCATGGGAAATTACGTAAGTTTCAAATGAATTTAAACAGTTTTATTGATGGATTTTAATTTCCTTAAGTACATAAGTAGAACTACACAGTAGGTGGCTATTTATAAGAGGACGCCTAACAAAACTCCTACAAAAAAATCACAAGTTACAGAAAATAAACATAACACCTTTGTTTCAAGTAAATTCACAAAATAGCTGCGCAAGTCAATTGAACTGCAGCAGCCCGATGAACTGCGGCGGTCAAGTGGTAGTCACACCGGTCAGATCTTGTAAGTATGGAAACAAAATTTCCGTAAGTACGTACGTACCTTCAGAGCATAAGCAGGTACCGCATTTTGCTCTCCAAACATCAGCCTTATCTACGCTGACCAGTCGATGGAACGAACACGTCAGACAAGAAGGACGGACGTCAAATAACTGCCCTACTTACCTTGCATTTTCATTTTTTTTTTCGTAACTACCTACGTATTTCAAACTGATTTAAATAATGGTTCCCGCTACTTGTAAAAGGTCGGGTATAGTTGCAGTTATTATAAGGAACTAGTTGTCTCGCGGTTTCACCCGCGTCCTAAAGGAACTAATTCACGCCCCCGGATAAAAAGTGGCCTATAACTGTCTCTAAGGTCCCATCTTCATACCAAATTTTATCTAAATCGGTTGTGCCGTTTTACCGTGAAAGTGTAACAAACACCAAATACACTTGTGTGCTAATCCTGATAAATTGGGATTACAAAATCTGTCTGCTAGCTGCTTTGATTATACCAACCGGGAAAACCTATAATTCTGTAGTTTAAAATGCGTTCAAAATTAGTTTTTTTTTTTTTGCGGTTTTTTTGTCATTTATTAATACTTACCTACATGGCCAGGCGGCTTACCTTATGGTTAAGTATTGCCTATTCCCATCTTCAATTATTATAGACATCGCAGAGCCATTGCCCTCCAGAGATAAAGCTGAAATCTAAATTACACTCACTCATACCCTCAAGAATGAACAACTCAGTAAAGCTGCCTGGCGGTTGATACCTGTATAAGGATTGGGACAGTATACTAACTAGTCAGTACCTAATTGGTAACTAAGGGCCAATTTCACCGACAGCTGGTTATATAATCGGCCCGTTAAACGAAAACGTTATTAACCACGAAGCGGGAATTTTCGTGTTGTCAATTTCTTGTTCCACCCCGGCTTGGTAATCGATCGTTTAAGGAATAAAAAACCCAAATGATAGGTTATCCATCGTATGGTAGAAGTTTGAATTTATGCTAAACAGCAGTTTTCAGTTGATCGGATCGTTATCTTGTCGGCGAACTTGGGCCTAAGTACCTTTACTTAATAGAATATCTTCGCAAACAGACCGCTGTGATGCGCACATGAATGAGCTGCCAGTGCCGTGCTTACCCTGGGAGCCGTGGTACAGCGACAAACAGAGCTTCTACAACAAGGTCTTACTGGCCGGTATATTGTGGTAAGGATTAATAGTTCTGTTTAGTACACCAAATCCGCACTCACTTCAACCTTTATGTATCGTGAAGAAAAGAAAGGAAGTGACAATAGTATGTTAATAATAAGTTAGTGCATAGATCACTGAATCATAATTGTGTTCAGGTTTTTATCGTCCCTACAAGCAATACAAATAGATGGTATAAGATAGTTATTAGGTACCCAGTACGTACGAGATTGTTCGAAAGAGTTACCATGGCCTCAGAATACAAAGGTCGAAGAAAGGAACATGGATAATGATTTCGCATCCCTAAAAAAAGGGTGGCAATAGCTCTCATTCCGCTTCTATAGTCAACCAATTCATCTTACGAAAAATGTAAACAAAGTCGTAGCCTATTTTGTTCTAATTCTGCCACAGAAATTAACAAAATGGCGTAAGGATGGCGCATTTATGTCAATTTCATGATCTAAACATCATCATTGATCATTTAATGCCATTTTATTTATCTATGTGGGAAAATTAGAACAAAATAGGTTATGATTTTGTTTACATTTTAAATCAATTGGTAGGTACCTACCTACAGACTATAACTTTCAACAGAGTGGTAGCGAAATGACAGTGGCCAATTACTGAGTTAACAACAACAACCAGTCTTAGGTCTCATCCGTAGAATATGTGTTAGCTTATATCTACAATTTGTTAAATTTCCGCTGGTGTAAAAAAGTTAAAGGATTATGAACAGGGGCATCACGTGGTTTTGCTGTCACTGTTCAGGAGTAAGAGTGAGACGGAGCTTGAAGCAACGTAGTGGCATCTCTTTTTTGCAACGGAATTATTAGTCCTTTGATCCGTCGTGATAATGAGTCCACATCGTTGTAGAAAAGATGAATTGTTTTGGAAACCGCTTTTTTTCCTTTCTTACCTGCCTATTAAGTTACTTAAGAACTTCATTGTGTAATACCTATACATTTCATGCAGGTGGCTATTCTCCTTGGGCATGATGATCTACACCGACAGCATATACTTGAACTGGGGCCCGCCGAAACAACCCGGCCCACCGAGCGATATGGTCGAAGAATGCGACGACTCGGAATAGTTATGGAACAAACCGTATGCCGTTAGCAATAAATTACTTTTAGTTACGCGTTCTTTTTATTTCCACTATCTACAGACATGAACACCACACATATTATTTAACAACACAAATCTTATCTTTTGCCCACTGTTTAAAAGAAGATCTAAGACCACTTGGTTGACGAATGTCTAGAGGGATATAAAGGAGTTGGGTCTTAGGGAAGAGAACGCACAGCGACGGACCACGTGGCGTCGCATGATTGGAAAGCCGACCCCGTGTAGCAGGAAAAGGCGAGGCCAAAGAAAGAAAAGTTCCATTACGTTAAAAAACGTTTGCTTAAAAGTCCAAGGTCTCTGGTGGTTCTTGAAACAGTGCTTGGAGCACTGTTTCTGCTTGAACCAACAAGCTTTCAACCAAGTTCTGCGTTGTCTGTGCCATCCAGCAAAGGGTTTTTTTTATCACTGATCCACTAGGAACGTCTCCTGTATTGTGGGGTGCGTTGACAAAAATACATAATATGACACATGCACAGACACCCAGATGGAGAATAATTGTAGCCTGTAGGTGCCCCGTGCAAGTATCGAATCCGCGACACGCATTGCAGCAACAACTCGGCTAAAATGCCAGTCGTGCAGCAATGTTTTCTGATGAACTTGGAATATCTACATTACATAGATACATTAAAGATAATGAAAAAAATAAAGGCCTTTATTAGGGCAACGGAAGCAAAAACAACATTTTTTAGAATCCTTGCCTGTCTGTATATTTGTACGAAGATAAAAAACTAAAGGATTTTGGATGAAATTTCGTGCACACTGTTTATAACGTGGATTAACACAGGATTCTTTTTATCCCGGTATAAAAGACCACAGAGACAACGTCGCAGAAGGTAGTACATAGATACGATAAAATTTTACGAAAAATAAGTGACTATGTACCATCTAATCGCAGTCTTGAAAAAACATCTTACTAATCGGAATGGTGGTAAAAACAAATAAGAGGCAATTTAAACTTTCTCTCTTTATTTCTATAGGAGAAGAATTAATAATTACTGCTAATATTACAATGCGTTCGACGCAGTCACCGACACGAGTCCGTGAATTATCGCGCTTCTAAATTGCATTCGAATTTTATTGCATAAATCGCTGCATTTGCAACGCTCCTTCTGCGAGACTGTGGCACTACATTGACGCGAATATTGCGCTACCAAGTTGGACAAACAGCTGAGTTCCCACAAGAAAAACTATACATTAAAAAAAAAAACCGGCCAAGTGCGAGTCGGACTCGCGCACCGAGGGTTCCGACCATTGGAAAGAAAAAATACGCAATAAAGTCGCAATTATTTTGTTTTTTTCCGACCGCATAATTAAGTTTGTTTGTAGAGGAAAATTGCTGATTACTTAAAAACTACCCGCTAGATCTCGTTCAAACCAATTTTCAATGAAAGTTTGCATGGTAATCTACATCATATATTTTTTTTAGATTTATCATTCATTTATTTTAGAAGTTACAGGTGGGGGGGCACAGATTTTACCACTTTGGAAGTGCCTCTCGCGCAAACTATTCAGTTTAGAAAAAAATGATATTAGAAACCTCAATATCATTTTTCAAGACCTATCCATAGATACCCCACACGTATGGGTTTGATGAAAAAAAATTTTTTGAGTTTCAGTTCTAAGTATGGGGACCCCCAAAATTTATTGCTTTTTTTCTATTTATGTGTCAAAATCTTAAAGCGGTTCACAGAATACATCTACTTACCAAATTTCAACAGTATAGTTCTTATAGTTTCGGAAAAAAATGGCTGTGACATACGGACGGACAGACAGACGGACAGACAGACAGACAGACAGACAGACATGACGAATCTATAAGGGTTCCGTTTTTGCCATTTGGCTACGGAACCCTAACAATAATTAACTGTTACCGGACAGTCCTCATTGCTAAAATTATTAAATTTATTTTACTGATATTTCCATCAACACTATTCATAGGGACATAAATATATTGGACGTACTTATTTCAAGAGCGAAATATGATTGAAAGATCGTAATTTCAAATGAGCCAATATCTAATTTTGACTCACATCATACGCCTAACTTACTTTTTACTGATAATGTAGAATAATCTAGAATTTTTGTCGGAAATCTAGAAGACCGTCAAATTCATCAATTAAAAATCGTAATTTAATATAACTTTTTGTCAACAGCTAGCTTGTCTACGTTCCCTTACTGTAAACACTGCAACCCCCAAAATGGCAAATAAAGAAACTAGTATTGACAAAAATGTTTGATGAACTAGTTCACTATTTCAATGTTTAATATTTGTCACAGCCGAGTTACCAATACCTATTATTAGTAATTACAATTTAAACAAGCAAAACTGACGTACTGACAAATCTTAAGACTTCTAGCCGACTGGTAGTAGAATGGTCCGAATTCATAATGAAAATTCATATTTGTGTATTTTTCTTTAAGTCTAGTCAACTATCGTAGTCGTAGATTCGAAATAAAGCACTAAACTGAACTATAATTATGTGTAATGATAAATGTGAGTTATCTGCTCTCTGGTTTAGGTTTAGGGGGCTTGAATCCTTGGATTTTCTTCTTCTTTTTCTCCTTGCCGCCACCGGATTGGAACGTCTTCCAGCTGTCGACTCTATTTTGTCGAGATTCCTGTAAAACAAGTTGGATATTTGATTTATTAGCCAATAATGTGTACTCTGTCATCAACCTCAAACCGACCCATTACACTGCATATCTCAAAAAGAGAAAAATTAAGTCATAGGATGAATAAAGTCTTCGTTGTGTATCTGTCTATCTGTCAAGACCATTTTAGAAACACATTAGACCTAATTGAAATAAATGAATTGAATTGAGTACTACTAGTAATATGGTATCTATGGTACTTTTCAACACAATATAAAGGTAAAAAATGTTACAGCTATACAAGTTTATACTGCATCCTGGTCAATATCCTGTTGACCTACAACCATGAAATTTGATAAGAAGCAAGGTCTTATAGTACAATTATATAACATACAATACAATTGTTTTCATAGGCCAAAGTTGCCAATATTCTAAATTCTCCTCAACTAAAAAATTGGGGATATTTCTTTACCTCAAAATTCTTGGCCCATTCCTTTTCTAAGGACTTTTGTTCTTCCTGTTCAATTTCAGCTTCTCGTTTCCGCTTCCTCTCCTCCATGTCACGAACTTCAAGGTGCTGGCGTTTCCGCTCCATGTCAGCAAATAACTGAAATCAATTTGTTCATTTGTATACAATATGAATAAGTAAAATATTTTTTTGACAATAAAAATATATTTTGTACTGCTTTTTGTCTTTATGTATTGTAAGTTTTCAATACATAAAGACAAAAAATTTTACTATGAGCACCTATGTCAAGTCACAAAAGAACAAATGGCTGTTCCATATATTTTTCTCAAATGAAGTAGGTAGTTATTATAAGCTGATAAATGATATTTAATTTGCAAATAGGACAAAAAATAACACTTATAAATGACAATATTTCTTTTAAAGCTAGATGAGGCCGGATCTTTTAAAGCCATCATACATGGTAGTTATAACCAGAAAAACAAATCAACATACCTTCATGGTCATGACATAAATTGCATGTTTGTATTTCACAGGATCATCCTCAGGAATGCCTTCAGTCAACTTGTTGTCTTTTTTCTGCTTTTTTCTTTTCTGTTCGATCTGAAAATAATCATTCAATCAATAGCGTGAGACTTATTTATTCAATTAGCAATTGCAAATACAGGCTTGTATGCTAATATGTTGTTGAAAACTGCAAAATTAATTTACCATGTGGTCAGTACGTTCTTTAGCCTCCTCGCAAATGTCCAGACATTTTTTCCTAGTGTCATCGTTTTCAAGTGTCTTCCATGCTCTGTTTACTATTTCAAAAGCCTGTTGTGCCCGTTCAGAGTCTTCCTGTAAAATAAAACAATAAAAAAACAGTTACTTATTTTGAACACTATGGTATAACGGCTTTGTCTGGCTAATAACTTGATTCTCAAGAACTAATGTTTGATACTGTTCAATTATGATTTGTGCAGTCATTGTTATATATCTCTTCGCACCTATGTTCCTTACCTATTACTGGCTGTGTCAGGACATCCCTCGGTATGATCCAATCTGTGGATAAAAACGAAATGTTGACGGACGTAACCGTCTAAACGAATACGAAATCTCCTTACTTGAGAACTGAGTACTAAACTAAATAAAATTGGGAGTGAGCGAATTTAAAAAGTAGATATATATAAATTATGGTCAATTTGGTAATTAATTATCAGAATTCAAACTTTTGTAGCAAAATGGAATTTGGTATTTTATCAAAAGAAAGTTCACCTTTGCAGGAGAATAGTACTATTTTAATTTTATCCAAAGTTAACAAGTTCTGGCTAATAGGTTAGTGAATGGAAACAATTCTTAAATTGTTCTCTTACCATATTTTTATCTGGATGTACCAGAATAGATAGTCTTCGGTATTTTTTCTTGATCTCATCGAGAGAAGCGTCTGGCTCAACTTGTAAAACTTCAAATGGGTTTAAATTAAAATATGTGGAGCCTGGGCGTAGTAATCGTTCAAGTTGTTGCTTTGGGGTCAACACAGAATCGCGTTTTTCAATCTCTTTCACCTGCAATACGTAGTATAGTGAGTTGTGCAATAATGAGAGTAAACATGGTAAACTGAATATCGATAAAGAAGCATGTTAAAACATACTATTTGTACACAATATTCAATTATAAACAGTCAACGGTTGGTACATAATAATGTATGTCAAATCAAGCTCAATGAAAACCAGATAGTACGCTGTGCTAATTACAAATTAAAGTACACGCTTTGATGAAAACGTGGAAATACATAGTTTAATGTTGTGGAATATTTACAAAATATGTCTCACCTCAGTGTAAAATTCGTCGAACGAATCTGACCTAGCGGCAGACGCTGAAGACATGTTTACCTATTGTATCACTAACTCCCGTAACATATAAGTCCAAATAAACTATATATGATTAAAACAGTGTTATGTACGCTTCCAATGTTCCAAAAATTTTCATTTCACAATATTCATTCACTTCGTCTTAGCGTTTCGCATGTCGCAAAGCACCACAGACTATAAAATATTTTGAATAGACAACTTCTTAGTGATGTTATTAAAATTTAATAGTCGATTTATAATTTACAACTTAACAACAAGATTGATACAGTTTGTTTAAAATTGTTTTAAAGAAAACATTTTTAACAGATAAATCTAGACACATTTCTAATCACTCTCTAATAATCTAATGGTGTAAGTTAGTGTCTCCTAGGCACTAGACACTTTGGTACTAGTTAGTAACCATTTACTTACTAGTAGGTACCTACTAAAGTTTGTTAAATAATTTTGGATAAAACCATTGGATAAAACGTAAAATTATTTATTGCGGCCGAGAGAAAAATGAACTAAAACACATGAAGTCACGATTTTTTAATAAATCAAACTAATAATATTGCCAGTATTATGATAATAATCTACTCTATTATCTATCTTACTCCATGTTTATGAATTGCTCAACAAAAATTATAATTAGGTAGGTAGATCTCAGAAGTTAGTACGAAGTCCATAACTACTAGACATAAATACAATATCGTTTCCAATTTTAATGCATTCTTACTATACCCAATCAATGTATTGTAATAACCTAATAGGTATGTTTTACAGGTGTAAAAGTATTGTCGATATATCGTCTTCGTCATACAATATTTGAAGTTCTAAAAATGAAAATATAGAAAATAAATGCTTCTTATAATAAATCTAGCTAAGGAAGGCTTTACTATTAATGCTCTCCTATTACACCCCTGTTTTGTAGGTGGAGCAGACGGAAGTATCTGACTCTTACTGACTATAAGGTGGATGCTCCAAGGTAGCCCGCGAAATTTAAATTTTCGTAAGTGTTTTACAATTTACAGCTCGATATCAGTGGCCCTAGCACGAATCACTTTCGAAAAAGTATTCGTATCGACAGCGATTTTTTAATGGAATGTACTCGCTTCTTACAAACTATTTATTTAAATAAATTTAAATAAATAGTTTGTAAGACTAAGACTAAGACTTTAATTGTATCTTTGGATGCTGCTAATTGTGATTTAAATATTTTAAAAATAAATTTTGCTCTCGTATGGTTGTATTTATGATTCGAAAATCGCTTTCGATACGAATATTTTTTCGAAAGTGATTCGTGCTAGGGCCACTGATACCATGATGATAAAATATATATTCGCGGTAGTGAAATGTATGTGTTTACACAACAGTACTTGTTAAAACCATCCACATAGCTCCACAATTTAGTGAAGTTCTACAATGTACCATTTTAGTAAAAACTTGATGTTGTAGAACTTCTCTAGGTTACAGAGTTATGTTGATAGTTTTAACAAGTATACTGTGTAAACACATACATTTAACTACTGCGAATATGTATTTTATCATCATACAATCCGATATCGAGCTGTAAATCGAAAAAACTTATGAAAATTTTAATTTTGCGTGCTACCCTGGAACATTCACCATAATCCATCTGTGTTCCTTTACTTGTCCTTTGACTTCCAGGCTGCGTAGTAACTCTATCGAATAATAAATTAGTTAATTTATTAAACGGTGACTTATTTTATAGTTATTAAGCTATCAAATGATGAGTTATTAGAAGATCAACACCTAAAGTACCTGAACCATTACTCCTCTGCAAGGATTTTATTGACATAACAAGGAAGTTAGGAATTAGTTGGAAACTGGTATCACCAACCACGACTAACGACTAGCTAAACTCTAGAGTGACGTCATAGTCGATAATGTCGATGTCGGTAAAATTGACGCCCGTCTGCCATGTCTGTCTCTGCTTTAGTGCTGTCAAGAATTTCTTTCAAGTCGACATTATTTAGTGTTGTCAGTTGTGTCGAGTTGTTTAATTCATCCTGCCTGTTTTGTGAAAACTCTTTGGATAGCAGTTACCAACTGTTGAGGTTGAGACGAACATAAAACACTATCACAGTGCATAGAATTGCTTACTTTTCACGCCATAAGACATAAGCACCAATTGGACTTTCGGTACATCTGACCAATAATTAATAACTCTGTTTGTAAGTAATCTACTTATTATCTTTTGTTGAGCTTATTTTATTTTTTACTATTCTATCAACTAAATGAATTAGCTCAAACTGAGTTTTTATCAAAATTAGGTAAACATCTATCTATTTTCCTACCGGCTGGAATGTTAGGTTATGATGGGGCTTTTCAAGGTAGGTTAGTCTCGTTAAAAATGATTGTTTTTCGGATGGAACTACATAGGTAGGTAAGTAGGTAATAATTTCTTGTTATAAGGAAAAATATACCTAATTGACCGCAAACATTTTCATAATCATTACCCAGAGCAGCCGAAAGAAATCTTATTTAGGTGTTTTTATTACTAGCAGGTTAATACGACAAATGTGTCTAGGTATTCTCAGAAGAAAAATAATCTAAGTAGGTAGGTACCTACCTAATGCGAAATAGAAAAGAAGGTGGTAGGTACGTACTACTGTTAGGCTCAGTTTGCACTACGACAAAAATCGCAAGTTTCTATTACCTACTTAATAAGAATGATGCCGCTGCCGCTGTCGCGACACTTATATCGTGTCACATACTCGCATCACAATAGTGTCACACACCTGTTTACACACTGATACTGATTGTATACATCGAGTCTACGGATAGATATAATATTGTAAATAAATTATCTATCCGAAGATTTTTTTACTAGAGATAGAATTTTGACATAAGATCCATACAACTAATGTCAGAAACCTATCGCAAAGCAATAGATCAGTTATTGCAAATGGCCGTTTTAGTTAGTTTTGGACAATAACAATTAATTGTTATTGTTTAGGTAAGTACATCAATCAACGTACCTACTCGCGGGTTTAAATTGATAGGCACTATCGTTTACACGGATATAACTAAAATCTGATAAGAGACTATAGTAAACTTTGAATAAAGTACCTACCTACTCTTATTTATTATTCGTTTCCCTGCCTGTGCCCGAGGATCCGTCAATTTCTCAAAAAAGAATACACTGTACCTACCGTTAAGAAAGCAACTTTTAATTTTAAAGCCGTATCAAATTATCTTTAATAATATCTCATAAAGCTGGATCCAATCCAATAATATTGAAATTTATTTAGGTTTTGTTACCGTACCGCTTTATTTATCTTGCGGCCCAATGTAGTATTGGATGCACCTTCCCCTCTTAGATTTAGGCCGGATTAAACTACGAAAAGTTAAACAAAATTAAAAAATATAATTGTTGGTGCCATTGCTGCGTGGTAAAGGATTAATAAACAAACATACATAAAAATAATAATAAGAGAATTGATTAAATAATAACCCTACACTATCCTATTTATGTGGTTGTATAGTAGCAAAAAAACTAAAAGTAAATATTTTGTCAACCAGGTATCGACAATGTTTGCAAACAAAGTGGTTCTCATTACTGGTGCCAGCTCAGGAATTGGCGCAGAAACTGCTATAGACTTCTCAAAGCTTGAAGCCAAACTCGTACTTACCGGAAGAAATAAAGGAAATCTAGAAAAAGTAGCAAAATCATGTCAAGAGAATTCACCAGACAACTTGAAACCGTTAATCATAATTGCGGACATGAATGTTGAAAGTGACGTAGAAAACATTATAAAAACTACAATAGATGAATTCAACCACCTTGATGTACTGGTAAACAACGCTGGTATTCTCGAATCTGGTTCCATAGAAAACACGTCTCTGGCCCAGTACGACCGTGTAATGAACACAAACGTCCGCGGACCATATCACCTGACAATGTTGGCTGCTCCCCACCTTGTCAAATCAAAAGGAAATATTGTTAACGTGTCCAGCGTTACTGGTTTGAGATCTTTCCCGAATGTTTTAGCTTACTGCATGTCTAAAGCTGCTTTAGATCAATTTACAAGGTGCGTTGCTCTCGAATTAGCATCGAAAAATATTCGTGTTAATGCTGTTAATCCAGGTGTAATCACGACAGGAATTCATATGAAGTCTAGCATGAATGCGCAAGAATATGAAGCGTTCATTAAAAAGTGCGCCGATAGCCATGCTCTGGGGAGAGCTGGTGATGCAAAGGAAGTCTCATCTGTGATTTTATTTTTAGCAAGTGATGCTGCTAGTAACATCACTGGTGTTACTATGCCAGTTGATGGTGGCCGCCATGCGATGTGCCCACGATAGTGCTATTAGTTTGAATATGATAATAATGCAAATATGTGTTAAATGTATTGTCTATACTATGCGAATAAAGCCTTAAAACAGTCATTGGTTGTATTATATTCTTGTGATTGAATTACTTGAGGTTTAGGATCCCATGGTTTAGTTTTAGGTATATAATAAATTAAAAAAACAACATTACATATCAATGGATAATGGTGTATTCTAGGTTCTGTATTCGTAATTTATCACTTTTACTAGGTAATAAACTTTCAATCGAAACAACATCGTGTGTGTGAGTGATGTCTTAATTCAATATTTGTCCTGACTAGATAGAAAAGTCAATAAGCAGGTGCTTCAATTTCAGTAGGTATCTCAAGTGTGATAATCATTTGAGACTGCCAATAAGCGAGAGGAAATATTATTATCATCGCGACTATGAAATTTGATCGCGAAGGTCATAGGCACTTGAGTTCGATAGCGATAAGTGGTCACACAAATTCAAACCTGTTTATTAAAGAAAACATTATCATCAGACTAGACATAATATCTGTATCGAATCAAATCAAAACAATTATTCCGCGAAAAACAACTAAAGATCTAGAACTACTACTGGAATAAAAAAAAAAAAAAAAAATACCGATCGAATTGAGAACCTCCTCCTTTTTTTGAAGTCGGTTAAAAAAGGGACGCATCACGCTGTTTGTCACATGCAGGCAGGGATCAAGGGTGCAATTCCTGTTAATGGTGATAGTCCGTTGCATAGCTAGTCATAATTAATTGTAAGTTTGCCTTTGGAATATTTTTTTTCGT
Organism: Pyrrhia umbra; assembly: GCA_963891755.1. Classification (NCBI taxonomy): domain Eukaryota; kingdom Metazoa; phylum Arthropoda; class Insecta; order Lepidoptera; family Noctuidae; genus Pyrrhia; species Pyrrhia umbra. Next base: position 9,315,957 of record OY982924.1, read on the forward strand.
GAGCTTAATCCCTTTTGTTTTCTTTTTCAGGTAGGTCGCAAGAATGTTCGCCAACAAAGTTGTCCTAGTTACAGGAGCAAGCTCAGGGATCGGTGCGGAGACTGCAATAGAATTTGCGAAGCTAGAAGCGAAACTAGTCCTTACAGGGAGAAATAAAGGAAATCTGGATAACACAGCGAAGCAATGTAAAGAGGCGTCTCCCAGTAAGCTTGCACCATTGGCCATTGTCGCCGATATTGATAAAGAAACTGATGTTGAACGTTTAATGAAAGAAACCATTAGTAACTTCCAGCAACTTGATGTGCTTGTTAACAACGCTGGAATTATGCAAGTTGGTTCCATAGAGAATACTTCTCTAGCTCAATACGACAGCATAATGAATACGAATGTTCGAGGACCATATTATTTGACTATGTTGGCCACACCGCATCTTGTAAAGACTAAAGGGAATATCGTTAATGTGTCGAGTGTGGCTGGATTGAGATCTTTTCCTAATATTCTTGCTTATTGTATGTCTAAGGCTGCCTTAGACCAGTTTACAAGATGTGTCTCCTTGGAGCTTGCTGGAAAAGGAGTTCGTGTCAATGCTGTTAACCCGGGTGTTATTGAAACTGGAATACATCTGAGAGGCGGAGTCAGTGAAGAAGATTATGCTGCATATTTGGAAAAATGTAAGGAGACCCACGCATTGGGCAGGACTGGAACTACCAAGGAGGTTGCAAATACAATTATATTTTTGGCTAGTGAAGGTGCTAGTAACATTACTGGCGCAACTATCGCAGTGGACGGTGGTCGCCATGCTATGTGCCCACGATAAAATTCAATTATTCCTATAGAAAAAGTACCTAATAATATAGTAAAGGTAATGTGTAAAACTTGCAAGTTAAAAATATGTTTTTTTTTAATCTTACCTAGGCTGAGTTTTCTAAGCTAGAGTATAAATACCAAATAAATATTTCGAAAATGTTAAGCTCTACTTTTTGTATGTGAAATATTTTTTTTTAAATAAATAACTACATCACATTTTAAGTCCCCCACTATTTATTAACTGGTAAGCGCAAACTTCTCTCTCTAATTGGTTATTTGACTGTATTTTTTTATTAGAAATACATAACTAATTAACGAAAAGATTAACAATAGTGAAAATACGAATGTTATCTTAAAAAACCGGCCAAGTGCGTGTCGGGCCACGCGCAGTAGGATTCCGTAGTAGGAGTTAGTTAATCGACTATAACTCTGGAACCGGTTAAGCCTACTTAGCCGTGATAGTTTTCCTTGTAAGTTTATTACATGTAATACGTCTGTGATTTTTTTCACATTTCTAGGTTCAGCCATTCAAAAGTTAGAGGGGGGGTAACTCGTATCGAACAAAAATTTGCACTAAAAAGCTAGATATTTCGCAAACGGCTCGCTTAATCAAAAAATGGTCTTCACACACCCATAATATTTTTGAAAGACCTATCTAACGATACCCCACACGGAGGGGTACGCGAGAAAAAAAAAATGATTCCCACTTTACGTGTTCGGGAGCTACCCTAAAAAAAAAATATTTTTAAAAAAAATATTTTACCACTTTCTCGGCGTAATCAATATACATATCCATACCAAATTTCAGCTTTCTAGTATCAAGAACCTCGGAGCTATGCCGCGGACAGACAGACAGACAGACAGACAGACGGACATGGCGAAACTATAAGGGTTCCTTGTCGGACTACGGAACCCTAAAAATGGCCTAGTTATAAGCGTTTAAAAAGTTATTGCTAGAAAAAGAGAGCATGATTCAAATATGACGTCATTATGTCAAAACGCTGTATAACTCGACATTTCCTAGAACAAATTATGTTTCGCTTGACAAGGATAGAGAATTCCCCTTCCATTTTTATCTTAACATTGATTTAATTTATTTTTCGACACTTCGTTTTTTTTGTACGGAATCTTCTTAATATAATTGCATTTTAGTATATAATAGTTGGTGGTGAAATACCTAATTGATCACTGAATGCTATCATTCAGGGATCAGCATCAGTAGGTATTTAATCAAAACTATAACTCTGCTTAGGTAATTACTGTTATCTTTTGGCGTCATCTGTTAGGTCTTTGGTGCGTATTGAAATATCCCGATAAGAAGAAATTCATTTATTTCATAATTAAGATGATTTTACATAAAAGATATTTTATTCAACATGAGGTTTGCCAACGATTGTATTGAAGATCCCAGAAGCCGAACAACCACCTACTTCAACAATGATTTTCCCAGTCTGGATTCCAGTTTGAATTAGACGCATTCCAGCACAAACTTCAAGTGCCGCTGGAAGCGATGCAATGCCTAAATTGATGCGGCCGATCTTTAAAAACAAAAAATGCCATTAATATACATGAACCAGCAGTACGCTTTCACAATCCTACTAATATTATAAATGCGAAAGTTTGTATGTATGGATGTATGGATGTATGGATGTATGGATGTTTGTTACTCTTTCACGCAAAAACTACTGAACGGATTTGGATGAAATTTGGTACACATATAGCTTTTAACCTAGATTAACATATAGGATACTTTTTACCCGGGTGCGCGGAGTAGTTCCCTCGGGATGCGGGTGAAACCGCGGGAAACAGCTAGTCAAAGAATAATGTTTTTCACTTTCCAGCAAGACACGATTACCTGTATTTCAAAATTAAATACTGAGAGTATTTGTAAACTACACAACCACTTATGAATTTAGTTATGCGGGCGGCAAGAAAACTAAATTACCGCTTGATTCTCATCATCATTGAAATCAAGAAATCCGTAAATGTAATAAAACACTTACCGAAATAGTAGACTGGCCAAGAAAGCTGGCAGATTTCAATTGAGTTTTCAACGCAACAGATGCAAGACAGGACCCAGCAGCCCAGAAGTTGGTGCTGTCTCCGGTACATTTCTTCATATCTTCTAAAGCCTGGCTACCAGCTGCGATAGCCTCGTTGGCGATTGTCATCAAGTGTTTGATCTCATTAGAGACTTCAGCGATTCTCTCGTCGACGCAAGTCATGGTGCTTGATAACGTTTCGTTGAATACAGCAGCTGCAGCGCTTCTGTGGGACTGTAATTTTCTCATGGTAGGTAAGTAGTTTATAGTATAATAAGAATTTTATTTATTAAATTTGAGCAATTCTTAAGGTCAAGGAAGACAATCTTCCTTGACGAATGAGGAGCTCTGAGTAAGAACCACCAAGACATTGACCAAGACGCCAGGACGGCCATGCCATACAATACATATGTAGGTATATTTAGTTGGCATAAAAGTACTTTTTTCCAATTTGAATGAATGATGTTACGATGTTCACGGCATGGTAATTGTTCATGCTGTATTAAGTTCCTAACATTCATTGTAAGTAGGTACTTAATAATGAATTGGCTATTTCATATTTAGAATTACTTTAAAATATTTATTACGGTCTACTTACGTCGACACACTCCTTGACAGCAACGCTGGAATTGGAAATCCTATGCATAACATTTTCAACAGCTTCTGTGACCCGATTCCTGAATTTCTGCACATCGCCGATAATTTTGTCTCTGATATCCTTTGCCTCATGTAAGATGCCAGCATTGAAGGAATTTACCGAACTCAGAGCCTCCTGTGCAGATTTTTGAAGATTCTCAACCAGCTCTTCTATGAGTTTTCTGTAATTATATTTATTTATTTAATTAATAACCACTTAAACTAACAGTATATTACCACACATAATAAGTTGAATAGAAACAAAAACAGTTGGTAAGTAAGTAGGTACCTTCTTATGATTTTGTTTGGTGTCCCATTGTAGGGCAAAGGTCCCTCTTTCCATTTGTTCCTACTTATGTTAAATAAACAAAATGTAATCAGACTAAACGGCGGAGAACAAAGTAAGTATCAGGAAAACAGTTCCTTATAGCAGTCTTTTCACTGTTAAACAGGATTATCGTAGACCGTTTTAAAGACCAGTGGTGGTACCAGCATTATTATTATTTCAAGCATTAAGGAAGACATATCGTATCTTCTTATTGGGTCCTAAAACGTTATGGATGATTTTGCATCTGCCAAGGTAGCAAGCAAGGAGTGAAAATGCGTGAGGAAATCTTGCATCCCTAGTGATAGATCAGAGTCCAAAATTACTATTTGTCACTCCCGGTGAATTGAATTTCCATAGAAACCCATAAGGTATTCAATAATTATGAGAAATTAATAGGTATATTATGAATTATTAAAATTACAAATACCTTGTGTCTGCCACTACATTGATATTGTCACGAATGGAGCCTGCGAAAGGGTCATGATCTTCCACATTTGGAGCCCCAAAAGCCGAGCACACCTGAAATGTTCACAATAAAGTTAGCTTCTAGATAGATAACTAATACCTAGATTTAGATAGCATGCAGGTCTCTGTAGATAGTAATCTAGGCACATGAACGTTGGGATAGAGGACTATTGAAGAGCCTGCCGTGCTAAAACAAAAATAAATTCTTCATTGCTCGGTACTTTTCTATTTTACTTTCCTGGTTGACCGTCTTAGGTAGGTAGGTATCTACTTTTTTTTTCGGATGGGAAATCATCAAATGACCCCTCCCGCCGTGGGTGGGACGGGTTTTAGTCAGACTCTTACTGACTAAAACCCATCCATGTTCCTTCCTCAGCCCTTTGTATTCCGGGGGCGCGGTATCTCTTTCGAACGTCCCGCAGTCCCGGCAAGGTAGGTATCTACTTAAAAGTAAATAATTAAAAACTCTTACCGCGGCCAAAACCAAGAAGACAGTCAAAGATTTCATGGTTTATTCGTAAAACAACTTGACGGGTTGGAATCAAAATCTAATACTGTACCTACAGCAGCATCCCTAAGGTTTTTATAGTGGTTCTTGTAAAACATTGCTCATTCTTTAGCCATTAGATCAAATACAATTATCTTATCTTAATATGCGCCAGCGACGAAATTGCGTTAGAATTCAAATATTTAAATTAAATCCGTTACACAATTAGCTATTTTTGTTTATTGCTTATCAGTGTTGCATTTATAGCATATTACTCATATGTACTTGGGGGGCTCGTGGCTAAGTAACAGCCGCACGGTTCGACCGATCAAAGGTTAAGCTGCGCTTGGCGCGGTCGGTCCGTGGATGGGTGACCATCAATGTCATAGCGAGACTCCTCCGTGCCTCCGTGCCATGTAAAACACCGGTACTCAGCTGCATCCGGTTTAGACTGGAAGCCGACCCCAACATAGTTGGGAAAAGGCTAGGCAGATGAAGACTCATATGTACTTGGTACGTACCAAGTACATAGTTGTAACAATATCGAGATCTTCCATCAGTCTTGTATATGTAATGAAGCGTGAAGCCTTTGCTTTTTATATAAGCTATTGTTTCCCGCGGTTTCACCCGCGTCCTTAAGGACGTACACACACCCAGGTGAAATCTATCCTATGTTCTTCCTTAGCGTTCAAGCTATGATCCATGCCAAATTGGTTTAGCCGTTTTTCCGTGAACTCGTAGCAAACAAACATAGTTAGTTTTGCATAAATACCTAACATTAGTATTAGTAAGGAAGTAAAGATTAGGCAATAAAGATAATATCACGCCTATATTCGCAGAAGGGTAAAGCAGAAATGGGAGTTCTGTAAGTGTAGGTACACCACATATAGAGCAACCTAATCCCAACAGTACTTACGCACATACACCTTAAGTCAGTCCCATATAAAAGGGGGTAAGCCTAATTGCACCACTGGGTACAAATACAGGGCCCTGACTGCCAGTAAATATTTTAAGTTCGTTGCAACTTAAACTTAACTTAAGGTAGAAAGTTACTGAATAGTAACCTCTGTAATCTCCCTGAATTTCAGAGAGGTTACCTACTGTCAAAACAGTAATCTCTCTGTAATCACAGTCAAAATCATACTAAAATAAATAAGAATCTACATTTTGCAATATTGTTCGTAGTTTTAATCCAGTCAAATCATTGTGCTCTAATTTCAGTAAAATATTATGAAATATTATTTTGATACAGATAAACTCCGTTACTTGATAGAATCTCAAGGTCTTTTAAATACGAGTATAAAATTTTATCACACTTCATTTAATATAGCATGGAGCAATAGTGTACATATTTATTTATTTGTAGTTTTGTAGGCAACAGTTCATTGACCCACTTTGTGAATCATGAAAATTCTAGAATAAAAGATGTCTTTTTCAGATGGTCCGTTCGTAGATCCTTTGAGTAACCAGTAGGTAGGGGTTGAATTAACCTGTCTTTGGGATGTTGAAAAAAAAATTGTGAATACAGATTGGCATTTAAAAAAAATTGAAATCCTAATGCTCTAATTATTGTCAATGCTAATGTAAGTTTATTTGTTTGTTACGCTTTAATGAACCGATTAAGTTGTAACTTGGTATGGAGATGTAACCTACTAAAGTTTTGATTCGCATTAGGTAGGCACCTACTTTGAAAACTATTAGTAAGTGTAGGCATTTTATTAAATAAAACATTATACTTAATAATTTACTTATCTATCCCCCTAGATAGACAAAATAGAAGTAGGTGCGTATTTACATTGACAATCAATACCCATAAAATTCTTATTCATTAGACAAGACTGATTATAAATTCATTTACATGCATAGTTAAATAACTCATGTCAGATGCTTTAACTGGGTTAAAGTAAGCTGGTCAGTAAGTGATTTAATGCAGAGTTTGCTACTTACTGTATCGAGGTTCTATGATACTTTGGAGGAACACTGTGCGGGGTCCCTCCATTGAAAAGGGAGGATCCTCCGGCCAGGCGGGTGATATTGCCTGGCGGGCTACTGCCCGATGGTTGATGTCGGGAAGTTGTATACACTTCTTGCGCGATGTAGGAATCTTGCCTTCGTAGTTCGCATGTAGCGAGATAGTTGTCGCTACATCACTCCCCTCCTGAGATCGGAGATCGATAGTTGAATGATGAGTCAGCGGTCACATGCTGACGTAGATTTGGTTGTCCCCTTTGAGGCGAGGCGATGCTGCAGATTCTCCAGTGAGTCGGAGTGGTGCAGGGTTGCGATGCTCCAGTGCGTCGGAGTTTGATGCTGCTGCAATTCTCCAGTGAGTCGGAGTGGCGCAGTGTGGGTAGCGGCTGGCTACATGCGTCGACCAGGAGAGTATATGTGGACTCTGCTTGTTGACCGGTTGAACTGTTGGGTGCCGTGCCGAGTTGCTTGATGCGGCTGAAGGGTGTGACCAGGCTTGTGCGTTCGCTACAAGCTAGGTGGTCATGGACCCGAAAATGCCGTGAGTGGTTGCTGGCTGGGTGACACGCTGGTGCTGCTCGATGCTGTTGGAGAGGTTGAGGGAGAGTTGGCGACGAGGCTGATGATGGCGATGTTGACATCAGAAGGTTGGATTGATCTTCATTGCTCCGGGGTCACCAGTATGGTGTGTGGACCACCGGATCACGTCGGGGTCACCACTATGGAGGAACACTGTGCGGGGTCCCTCCATTGAAAAGGGAGGATCCTCCGGCCAGGCGGGTGATATTGCCTGGCGGGCTACTGCCCGATGGTTGATGTCGGGAAGTTGTATACACTTCTTGCGCGATGTAGGAATCTTGCCTTCGTAGTTCGCATGTAGCGAGATAGGTGTCGCTACAATACCATTAACATTACCTATTGAAATATCTTTTAGCTGGCTAGGATGAGCGTCCCCATCGACCAATAAAGTGTCCCGTTAGGTTTAATTATGCCCTGTACTGTACATTGATACCTATATATCGATCAGTGAATGAGTATGAAGAGAGACTAATTGATTAGCGCTTAAGTTATTATTTTCTCGTAACTTCCTAACTAATATTATATATGCGAAAGTGAGTTTGTTTATTTGATACGCTTTCACTGCAAAACGGCTGAACCGTTTAGGATGGAATTTGGGACGGAAATAGATGGGCACTGGGAGACGCTTATGGTCTTTTAATGCGGGTGATAACGTATGAAAGAGCTAGTAAAATAATAATGTAGATATCTACAGCCACAATGTTATGTTTAGTTTTTGTTAACATTACGTCTGCTTTCATGACACGAGAGTTTAAACGAAAAATAAATTAGAACGTCTAGAAAATAAAATAATCTAAATCATCCATAATATTTTTATGTTATTAGTTACTTACTACTTAACGTATCCGGATAAAAACGAATGTCCTTCCCAAGGTTCAAACTATCTCCATTCCAAATTTCGTGAAGACGTAACTGACAGATAGACAGATACTGTACACTTTGACATTTATAATATTAGTGCAGATATTATGTGCGATTCCAATCGAAATGAAATAAGTACCTTCTTAATGCTAAAAAATGTGTTATTATGCCAACCTATTTAAAACGGCTTATATGTAGCTGGCCGACATGAGTGCTAGTTCTAGGGCTAAGAGATTGTAATTATTTACTATGCCCCAGTTATCTGCATCCAGTTTTCTTTCAAGGTGAGATTGCATTTTGCATGAACACTTGAATGACATGTTGTAGTTTAAGAAGTAAGCTAGGTTTATTCCCATTCCATTTTTTTTATGAATAGCTGCTAGCTTTGACATTAAATTTATTGATTGAATTTTCAATTTTTTACCTACTAAGTACTATCTTAATGATATTTAATTAGGAAGGTCAACACAATAAGTTCCTTGTGCCTATGTTTAAACCCTAGTGGTGCTACGCTCATAGATTTAGTATTTCACTATAATATATCTATGGCTACGCTGGTAAGTAAACGCCTACTAAAAATGATTAGTAAATCTTTGAGCTTCATTACTTACAACTATACTGTATGGGGAAGGCGCTGCGATAATTTTTGACTTGCTTTTAATTAACTCTTTCCCGCGGATATACACACCAAGGGAACTACTTCACAAATCCGGATAAAAAGTATTCTTCATGTTAATCTAGGTTACTAAACTACTAACTACTAAACTATGTGTTTACAAAATTTTCTTCAAATCCATGCAATAGTTTTTGCGTAAAGGTGTCACAGACATTCGCATTTACAATTAGTAGGATGTGCTTACAAACACGTGCGATACCTCGAGGAAAAATTATGTGTAGAATCTGGAAGAAATGTGTAGGTTACGTAGAATTTAATTGAACTAATTTGCAGGTGGAAGATTGGTAAGATTGCTACGTGTTGCAATCGATAAATTGCTATGTGATTTCGAGGTTAACATCCATATTAAACTTCAGGATCTGCTTATTATAAACAAGTAATACATGCTAGTTAAGCAATGCATGTAATAGCTGGCTATAGTATGTTATTAGACATCTAGGACAAACGGGAGGCAAATTAGATGAATACCAGTCAGACCCTGATGTGGATCCGATAACTTTCAATGGCCTTCATAGCATAGACACGATTTAGCTTTAAGTATTTTTAATAAGGTAGCACAGATTAGGTATTACCACTTTCCTAAAAAAACACCTTATTTTAGCCACGACAAAACAACTAATTTTCAATTTATTATACTATTAGATTTTTTTTATTAATTTGAAACAATAAATAGTTAGTGAATTGAGTTGGCAAATAAGTGACGTCACAGCTTGCTAATCCCATACAAATTCTATGAGACAAGTGCGTTTTGACAGCTCAAAAAAAGTATGTCAATTGATTAGAAGTGTCATCTACCGAATTTTACGATGGGTATTTGCATTCCCATAGAACTTTATTGAATCTTCAATCTTAAAAAGTCATAGCAATAATGTTATATAGCAGCTCGACATCTCTAGATTTTTTTGTAATGTTCAGAAATAATATCTTATTCAGGCTTTGTCTTTTCTTATTATTAATTATTAGTACCTACCTATGTTTAAGTGAAGTAATCATATATGTATAGGTACACTAATTGCCTACATAGTTACGTATGACAATGCTATGGGTTCAGAAAACAGTAGGCCATGGTTTTCCACACACTGGAGTTGATATTTGCACAATATTATGTATTTTCATTTCCAATATTGTTGCTATTTCAACTTTGTGCGTTTAACACCATTGTTCGCGGCTTGCGTAAATGGGTTCCTGAGGCCACACAGTGGTAGTAGTAGTCACTAGCTACTTACTTACTGCAGAACGCTAGGCAATTTTTTAAATATTAAAAAAACCCTGTTTTTGTAGTCCTCAGTCGGATATAAACGGTCAAGTATGACTCTTATCTGGACATCTCAAAGACACGTGGACCAGATAATGAAGCGATCACTTTATGTAAAGGATTAAATTAAATACTCAAGTAGGCCTGTCATTGTGATATACTCGTAAATCAAATAAAATATTAACATAAGTACGTACTTTATCTAAAAGAAAATTGGATTCTAGTCATGTAAAGCAGCGGTCGGCAACCTTTTGCCAGGCAAGGGCCACAAGGTAGCAAAATAAAGTACAGGCGGGCCGCACTTGTGATATTACCCTAGATTCTACCTGATACCTACGTATAATTTCCCATAGAAAAACCGGCCAAGTGCGAATCGGGTCACGTGCAGTAGGGTTCCGTAGTAGGTTTTAGTTAGACGAGTATAACTCTGTAACCGGTTACCAGAGGCGTATTTAAAGATTTAGCGCCCCGGGCCAGTTAGCTTTGCCGCCCCATTAACAAAAATGAAAAAAAAAATGGAAAAATAGAACCTAACTTCTTAACATCGTTCTTGAAGTTGGTGGCGAAAAAACACAAAACAATAACGATTGGAGACACCGACTTTTAGAACGATGGATTAGTTATTTTTCAATTTGTAGTGTATTTATAAGTTGGTTTTATTTTTGCAAAACTGTTGTTTTTTTTTTCACTTTTGAGTTGTTTTTGTATGTTGCATGATAACGTTTGGAGTAAAAACCTATAAATTGTAGTAAAAACAAACTGTTAAAAGAAAAGAACAGATGAAGGCGCGAGCGAAGCGAGCGCGAATTTTTGTGGGTCACAATAAAATAATGATATTTTTTACTTTTTAGTTGTTTTTGTTTGTTGCATGATGATGTTTGAAGTAAAGAACTCGTAAATTGTAGCAAAAAGTAAATGTGCAAAGAAAAAATAACAGTTTAAGGCGCGAGCGAAGCGAGCGCGTTTTGTTTGTAGGATGTCATTTTTTTTGTTGCATGATAATGTTTGGAGTAAAAAACTAAAAATTTTGGCGAAAACTAAATTTTAAATAAAATAAAACCAGTTTAAGGCGCGAGCGAAGCGAGCGCGATTTACTTTTTAGGATTACAATAATTAGGCTGATATAATAGGATGATCAAATTAAAAAAAAAATTGAACCTCGCAGCCTGCCGCCCCGGGCCATGGCCCCCTTGGCCCTATGGTAAAAACGCCCCTGCCGGTTACGCCTACTAAGCAGTGATAATTTTCCTTGTTAGTGGATTGACATGTGCTACGTTTGTTATTTTTTTCACATTTCTATCCATTCAAAAGTTAGAGGGAGAGGTGCTCGTATCGAACAAAAATTAGCACTTAAAAACTAGATATTTCGCAAATGGTCCACTTAACCGAAAAATGGTCTTGACACACCCATAATATTTTCGAAAGACCTATCCAATGATAAACCATACGAAGGGATACGCGAAAAAAGAAATCATACCCACTTTAAGTGTTTGGGATCTACCTTAAAAAAATATTTGCCGTGCCCAACACGCACTTGGCCGGTTTTTTTTTACCTTGAAGCCAGCGTATTTCATTAATTCATGAGTCGGTGGCAAAATACTAACAACAGTAGCTTGGAGACATTGACTTCTAGAGCGATGTATTGGTCCACTAACGTTTAAATGAAACAAATTTTATTCTTATTAGTATTTTTTACCAAACATTCGCGGGCCGCAAGTAAGACGTCCGCGGGCCGCATGCGGCCCGCGGGCCGCGGGTTGCCGACCGCTGATGTAAAGTATTAATCAAAACCTTATTAAGGCAAGCTATTTTAATTAATAAAGAAACATGTTGTGTGACATCTTACCTCATATCTTTTTGGTGTACAATAAAACATATTTCTATTCTATTCTATTCTCATTAGATCTTGCTAATCTAGGTATCTACCTAGATTAGATAGATGATGATATTACGCCACTCAAATTTCTATCGTATCTGACATCTGTAATACCGAAGACCGCCACTAAATTTACGTCTAGATGCTGAATATACGCCGAATGTACGAGGTAACTTCAGCAGCTGACTCGTAAGCCGCTATATTACCATAAGTCAGTCAAATCTAACTAGTTATGTAAGTTTTACGATGACATAACATTACGTAAGTACTGATAATAAAATGCACCTTGACCCGCCTAGCCTTAACGAATACAATATATCACAGATAAATACGTTAGATTGAACAGCGAAAGCTGCGTGGTTTTGGATAGTTATCTTTAAAGCGTCTATAAAGTTGCTGACGGTCGTTTGATATGTTCAGCAACTCTTGGTTGCTTGAGTTAATACAGCAAATTAAGCGTTGGTTACCCTCGAGATATCTGTAAATTTTCCAATGCTCCTTCTGATTTTGCATTTTGGTTGACGTCATCCAGCTATTCAAAATCTACAACTATATAACTTATATACTAGTAATATTTATACAGACGTAAAGGAATTTTGGAATTACGAAACAGTTTCCAAAAAAATAACAAAAGAAACCCGCATAACCCTGTATGTTTTATGGGCAAGAAAAGCTGAAGACGTCCTGTGGGCTAAGCTTCTTGCTTGAGACTATTTTAATTGTAATTTGATCATCATCAATTAATATCAGATAATAGCTGAATATACTAATTAAAAACTTTTTATTGCTTTGATTTATAAACAGTTGGAATCAATATCTGATTTGCTTGGATCAGATTTTTTGGCTTGATTGTGTATTAATTCGCACGTGTTCTGATTGAAAATAACTTTAAAGCTGGTTTGATGATGTATAATGAGCAGGAATATTTAATAATATTCATGCATTAGCATTACTAAATAATAGTTTAACCCAAAGTATTGATATAAATCACTTCCGTGTCAAGTGATCTTTAGGTTTTTGTTTACGTAACTTTTGCAATTTACATGAATTATTATGTTTCATCTATCAATGTTTTTTAAATTCCTGTTCTGAATGCGAATCTGTTACAAAATATTTCAATCGTCACCGCGCTTTCGAGTCACGCCAATATTTTTACGGTAAGATTTATGAACGCTGAAGTTGTGTTGCAATTAAGCAGGCGACTATTATTAAGAAGTGCAATGCAATAGACTAATCTGATCGATGGATTAAACGTCGCTACTACCAAAGTATCGCCTCGCGAAATATCCAAATTTAATTATCTTAAAAGGTCGACCAATATAAAGGTACCAATCTTTTGGCCATGTTTTATAGGTATTAAAAGATTATGATGACTTCAATTACTTATTACAATAACCAATAAAGTCCATATTGCGTCATTTAACTGGGTAAAGGAGATCCCGTATTACCTTGTAGGTCGGTCACCGGTGGTTTTCGGAAACTTATGCATTTTAGTTCATGCGACTTGTGCAATATACAACAGAATCAATAAAAAAACAGTTATGGTGCGCATTTCTTGACACAAATACTTTAACTTTTGTATTTCGCTAAGTTGTATAAGAGATTGATTTTCAAGAGTACCTACCTACATTATTCGATTATGTAAAATATGAATTGAGCTAGAAACCTGGCGGAATAATCTATACTTGCTCAAGAAAAATGGAAGTCTGGGGGAAAGGGTGACAATTTTAGAAACGGTTCCTGATTTTATAGGTCATTTCCGAATTCTTAATATAGTGTTACTTATTTTTCGTACCAAAAATTGTAAGCCTTATTTTATTTGCAAAATCTACAGGGTTCAATTGGCTAATCAAGTAGGTCGCTAGCTTCAAAACGAGTCTTCTTTGTGACAAAACAATGTTCTTATGTTGTTCGTGAAGAGAAAAGAAGATGTACCTAATTATTCGGTAACCTATGAAATAAAAAAAAAGTTCTTCACGCCGGCCATCTCTATGGATACTAGCCAAGAACGCAGGAGATAAGTCATCAATGTTTACGCAGTTAAAGAAGCACCCTTTTTCCTTACATAGTCCGGTGCGACTGCAATCCGTCACGACTTAGGAGAGATGAGGCGCAGGCCTAACGGCTCTACGTGCGCTTCGAGACGCACGCAATTTTAAGAAAATGGTTACCCATCCAAGGACTGACCGCGGCTAGTGCAGATAATCTAGCTGATGTAACATTTCGCAAGACTGCTACTTCGCTATGATGCTCAACTGTACCGACTTACCCTTCAGACATTTTGGGCGTCACGATTTTAATAAGTATGTACAAGTATGTTATGTAATAAACAATATAAGTTGCTGTTCAATGTCAAATCATGTTTAACGTGCAAAACAAATGTGTACACATCTTAATGTCCTTACAATAACAATTGTGATCGGTTACGGTATTGACTATGATACTTGACAAGGTAATGGAATAAGCTAGCGTAACTTGAACTATCATCTCGGTAGACTTGCTTTCAAATATAGTGCTAGAGACGTGTCATTTTATGCTGGATGTAAGAACACTTGTCTATATAGAACCAATTTCTTATCGACTTAGTTTTATGGGTAATTATGTTAACTAATTATGCTAGTTATAATTATTATCTCAGTTTTGTTCTAAGGTTGTCAGTGCATGTGACTTATCAGTTATGTTATTGCTATGATCTGTTTATTCTGTATTATCTTGTTTATTCGTTCGGTCATAATGTTTATAGAACGAGTAAAATAGTTTTCAAAATAACTGTGTTGTCAAAGAGGAATATATTTATAAATGCGGTTCTTATATTAATTTAATGTTTTTTTTTTATTCCAGGGCTTAGGTTTAAAAACTGTCTTACAAATTCTGGTCACGCGAAGACTATACCAGATGAGAGATATTTTAAGTAAATTTGGAAACTCACAGTTATTTTGTTTCCTCATTATTATTATCATTAAAATCAACAACAAAAAATGTTTTTACTACATAAAGTATATAAGTTTGTTTTCTTTCATTAGGACACTCGAAAGGAAAAAATAATTAATAGTTTATGCATACCAGCAAAAAATATTTTAACTTTTACCACATAGGAGGATTTATACAATTCATAAAGGATATCAATGACTTGATTTAACAACATCATTAGGTACAGGTGTACTATTATTATTTTATTTTTATTATATGGTGCCCCTCTTCAGGGGGAGGCAAAGGCATCCCTTTTCGTCTTCCATTTGTTACGATCTAGTGATATTCTTTTAGGCAGCAGTCCAGTTCATCCCACCATCTCCTTCTGGGCCTGCCGCATAATATACTAAATAAACATCATACATAAATATACCAAAAAATTCGCCAGCAACGATTTGATAAATTCAAATCAAATGCAAAAATTATTTATTCAAACTAGACTGTAACTTCAAATTAATAAGAGACAGCCATCAAAACGCCCGACGTTCACCTCGTCCTATGTGTTATTGCTGGGAAGAAAAAGTGGTGACACAAACTGTCTAGCAACACATGTCTGAATTTCTGATAGGGGTTGTCCATAACCAATATACTCCAAAGATATAAAAAATCCCCTATTGCCCTACTACATTATGTAGGTTACATACTTTTTGACTTACTGTATTGATTGTCCTAATGGTATAATAAAAAAAAAACCTTCTATTAATTTATTCGGCGATAGTAAATACTCTTGCATGTTCATTATAATGTCTAAAACGTTAAAAATCTGCAGTCTGCGTTTAGTCGGCTGTTGTCAGACAGTAAGCACGAAGTATCGCGTGTCATGCATTTTAAACATGTTACCCAATTTTACAAGGAATCCGTGTTTAACCTACTGATTTAACGTTTAAGCTTGCAACGAGTTATTTTAGTCTTGTTGTCTCAATGTTTTAGGGGAGTGGAAGGAAACATAGAGGTTGAGACGAAGGTCCATCTTGCTTCTATATGGAAATAGGTTATCAGCCATCTTTTACGACTTTCGGTGATGTAAGTACCTACCTAAGCTGCGTTGTGCGTCAAGTATAACGACGTGGACGTTTATTTATGCTAATCATAGCTCTAGAATAAGGATTCAATATGGCTTTACTTTCATGATTGAGACATGAAAAAAATGTAGGCACTTTGTTTTTGAGGGTTCCGTAGTCAACAAGGAACCCTTATAGTTTTACCGTATCCGTCCATCTGTCAATCTGCTTGTCTGCGCGCGACTTAGGTCGAAGACTCTTATTACTAGAAATCTGAAATTTGGCAACGGTATACATATGCCATTAAAAAAACACAAACAAATGGCTTTTATTTAGTCAGCCATTCAAACCCTTTTCTTATAAAGAGAAGGTACAAAGCAAATCACCATATTTGCTCAAATTGTATTGGATATTTCAGCTTTTTTTTCAATTTGGATTGGATTTTAAGTCCAAGTTATTTAGATGATGTGTAAAAAAAAGTTTGCTCACGAAGTTCCCTTTCATATAGGTGTTGCCCAAAATAAAATGTGCAATTTACATGATTTACATTATAATACTCCCATAATTTTGTACAAGATGACAAGCTCTTTCAGGATATACCTACCAACATGAGTGCTTTATGATGCCATTAATATGTACGGTAAAAAAACCATAAATTAATTATTTACCAGTTTCATAAACAACACTCATTTATTCACGCAGGTAGTCCCATATTTAATTCCATACCAGTTAAAATGACACATTATTATGGAAGAGGAGAATTTTGGGCAAGACGCCTTTTCTCAATTATATTTTTACGGGCAACAATAATTTTGTAACACTGAAACTGATGTGACCGGTTTTCGACACCATAAAAACGTTATTTCTTTCTCAAATATTCACGTAAGATGTTGTTAGTGCACTTAATTTTTGTGAAGTCCGTAAGTGATGGAGTGATTGCATTTAATTACAAGTCGGTCTCGTTTCATAAAAGAGGTTTTACGAGATTTTATGCATAATCTGCTTAGCAAACATCTAGTGGAGTGCTTGCTAGTTTGTTCAAAGTTAATTGAGGCAAGTTGACTTATAAGATTATAATATACTATCTGTATCCTGCGGTTTCACTCAATCTACTTCGCACACCTGGCTAAAAACTGTCCTATGACGATCCTCAGTTCATTAGTTCATTCAGTTTCATCTATCTATCGAGAAAATGTATCAAACAGATAAACAGAGTACTTTCGCATGTATACGGAAGACGTAATGAGCGTTTCTGTAAGTCTGTGTCAATATGCATTAATTGTAATCTAGAGAAAAGGAAATATTCTTAGTCAGGTCATTCAAATTAATAATGCCTTAGGGAGTTCACAAAATCAACGTGTTTTAGAAGAGGTATCCTACCTTACATATTCCCATACAAAATAAGCTAAGTACGAGTATGTTCTCATTGCTTGGATGATAGACAGAGGCGCTAATTCTGCTCACTCACTTTACTCAAATTGAGTTTAATTCTCTCAATTATTTCATTTCAATTCAATTCAATTCAATTTTAGTTTAGTTTAGAGAATTCTGTGCCAGCTGAATTAGCACCAGAGTGAACGTTATGATACCTAAAGAAACATTTTAATATATCGACATGTCTTTGAAGTCGAGAGTCGTAACCTCTTGGATTAAAAAAAATACCTGATTATACAAGCCAAAGCGGTCGCAGGTGAACGCAAATAGGTAGGTACTAGCAACGTAAATAAAAATCAATTTTATTCACACAGTTACCTAGTATGTGAACAGCATAGTTTTATTTGGTCCTGTGACCTTAGCTCAGATCTCCTTTCAATCCTTTCGAATTAAGAAGCAGATAAATTAGCTGCTTGACAACGAACCTTCGACCTTCATTGTACGCGTTGCTACCGGACTCCTTAACGTGGTAGATTGCAACAGATTGTTTATAGGTATTGTACGCACGCCTTCATAAAGGATAGGAACCTTAGTTTAAAATTAAGCAGCTGACCTGATGAATGTTATGGTATTAAAGATAATTATTTTGCTAGCTTCTGCTCGCTATTTCGTTTGCGTGGACTTAGAATCGGTTCCAGATACCCGAATAAAAAGTATTCTGTGTGTCAATTGTAGGAGCCTTCGAGAGTGAATATGCACTATTTGAGCTTGCGTAGTCCATCTTCGGCTGCATCATCACTCAAAATCAGGTGCAAACGTAGGTACTCAAACTTATTAAAATAAATGTTATAAATTATGGTGTATACCTACCAAATTTCATCTAAATCAATTTAGTCGTTATGTGTGAAAGAGTAATAAATAAACATGCATAATTATGTACATATATGCATCCTTACAAACTTTTGCATTCATAAATAGTAGAATATTTAGAATTACTTAATTTTTCTTACCTTGTTATCAAAACTTGTCTAAAACTTGTGCTATTTGGAGTACACGTTTGTATAACGCTTTAGGGAAAACAGACATATTGTTATGCAGGTACCTTCATATTACCATAACTCATTCCTAAAATCCTTGAACAGGCAAGGAGACGTTTCTTATCTGTTTCGAGCAACTTTAATAAAGAACCTTCCATAAACCACTGAGAGATTTATTACACCTATGACATACTCATTTGGTAAAACATGTTGTAAACAAACCTTGCAGTATTTCCCCAGCGTCTATAACACAATGACTTCTCAGAAGAAATTCTGATAGCAATCTGCCATTGATCACGCCACGGTCATCATTGAATACAACAATTCCTTCCTAAACATGAAAATCACATGCAGTATTATATTTGATTGGAAACTAATTACTGCATATAAATATTACTTACAGCTGCCGAGTTGATAAGAAATTTATTTTCACTACAATTCCATTGTGAAAAAGTAACAGAAACATATAATACTTATTTTTCGCGATTTCTCAGGCAAATTATCCATTAGCTGATAACGTGAGGATTCACGCTTAATTTGGTTGCTACTGCTACAAAGCCTACAAAAATGCATAAAATAATGGAGATAAATTAATTAATTTCAGTATGTTATACAACACTTTCGAGTCATACGATGATATAACACTTTATTGCACTTCCAACGTGATTCTGCTGGAGCCTTAAGATATTCGAAAAATTGGTCTCTCTTCAACTAAGACCAAACGTGCACTGTCCTTAAATTACTTACACGGATTCTCAGATAATTTTCTGGTCACTTCAAAACATCTTAGATCAACGCGAAGATAGTAAGCAAGTTTAGAAAATGGTGGTAATTACGAGGAAAGCAGGAAGAAGCTGTGCACGATGCCGACACTACGTGACTCGGATTGGGGCCATGTGGAGCAACTACGTTGGTACTTATCCATCATTTCTATGATCGACGCTCTCTTTTTCTATTTTGTATTGAATTAGATATTAAAATAGCTTCCGTAGAAGTGGTTACATCTTGTTAGCAATATCCTAAAAGAAATAATAAAATATTAGTATTGTAAAACGATTTCGTGGGAGTGTAGTTGCGACACTTAAGATCAAAGTTGACGCTATCCGAATACAAAGCAATTAAATTTTTCAGGATTTATAAATCACTTTGCTATCTTTTCGCAGAGACAGGGAACAGGGACCGTTTGGGTATTGTTGTTCGACTCTCTGACGTAGAAATTCTTCTTCTAAACCGATTGTAACCGTCGACCTAAATCAATGATCACGTGAAAATTTTCTCCACACTGAAATTACCTTTCTCAATTGTGTGCCTTGTGACCCAACAATTTGCGGAGTCATATGACTCACGTCACGAGTTCTATTGGCTCCTTTTGTGAA
This sequence comes from Pyrrhia umbra, assembly GCA_963891755.1. Classification (NCBI taxonomy): domain Eukaryota; kingdom Metazoa; phylum Arthropoda; class Insecta; order Lepidoptera; family Noctuidae; genus Pyrrhia; species Pyrrhia umbra. The sequence continues at coordinate 9,335,698 of OY982924.1, forward strand.
GGATGTGCCAAGTGTAATCGTTATTGCTAAATTACGCTTGTGAATAGACGAGCCATCTCTGTGGGTTTGGAATTTTCTAGATGATGATTACGGATTTAAAGCACTATGTCTAGGGTGAAGTGATAATGTAAGCCTTTCTTCACACAATTTATGTACTTTTATTCATCTAAGAATAAAATACGCTTTTATTCGTCTTAGATAGAATAAAAGTGTATAAATTGTGTGTATATTACAAAAGCGTTCGGCTTTTGTTTTACGTATTCAATGACGTAGAGTATAATTTCAGAATGCTAAAATATATTATTAAGTTACAATAGACTATTAAGTTAATTATTCCTATTGAAGTGTTTTATTCAATTTAAGTAAATTCACATCATATTAAAGTTTCAAATTGTACAATAATATAACAATTTAAATAGTTTTATGGCATAAACAAAGAAAAACTGAAGTTATATAATTTCATTATCAAATTGTTCAAAAAAGGCAATGTGACATAGTGACATTGGTGTGTCTTTGACTGTTTAATCATGGCTAAGGTCTACGAAACTGTAAAGATGATATGTAAATAAACAAAAAAGAAGGTTATATCCTAGCTTACTGAAAACAATTTCAGTTAACGGTAAACGTTAACGCAAATAAACTGATTTGGAGTGTACGGTATTGTATAGGGCTGCCATGTCTACTATTAGGTATTTGGTTTATTGCATCATATTGAAAAAGGGATACCTTTAATTCTAAGATTAACCAAAGTATTTTATTACAAGGTGTTTCCCGTGGGTTTGCCCGCTTCCTGAGGGAACGACTTAACGCATCTGTATGAAAAGTATAATCTTTGAAAAGTCCTATAACCGTCTCCAAGATCCCATTTATCTCCGTACCAAATTTCATCCAAATCGATTATGCTGTTTTTCCGTGAAAGCGTAACAAACAAACAAACTCACTTTCACATTTATTATACACATAAGTTAGGATTTCAATTCACTGCCGACTCTTTCATGCAAGTGGAGGTTTATTTCTGTATTATTTTTGTATTCCCGCATTTCTTATGTTCTAACTTTAAATTAAATATTTAAATACATACTATGTCACTGTTTATTAGAGATCATATTTTTCTTTCCACTAACAAATAAAATCTCGAAGAAATCCTTGCAATTTTTTTTGTCAGCCCTAAATTCAATACAGCGGTGTATGTTACATGATAGTGTTAATTGGAACGTATCAGAGGCTCCTAAGTGGTATCATGTTCGAGGTGATCTGCCAGTGACCTAGCCCAGGTCACCAATAAGGAGCATTGTATTGCATTCGCGCCGATATCTAAAGTTCCGCTCAGTTATGCTTCAATTATTTCTTTGATCCTACTAATATGCGTCATGTGAGGTATTACATACAGTAGTGCTTTTATAATAAGATACATTCATTGTGCGCTAATATTATCAACATCTGTATTCAATCTATCTTTCTTAGCAAACAGGAACCGATACCTCACACTTCGATTTCTATTGCATTTCGTTGTAAAATATTCTTAAATATTGCATCATCTATGTATTTAGTAGAAAGAAAATTTCTAGAGGCCACCTGTTTTGTGGCTTTTCGATTATCAGTCACATTGTAAGTCGTAAAATTTTTGCGAATATATTCTTTTATGATAACTATCTGGTACCATAATAAATTATTGAACGGTGCCGATATAATGGAGAAGTTGTGACAGGATATTATCTAAGCCGCGGGGCTAGAGAGCAATTCAAAAGAAAACTCAGGCTCCAACCAGCAGCACGATTATAATACTCAAGTTTTTAGTCGCCGTGAATTTTATAGAACAGCATGTGTCTTTAGTTAAGTTAAATCTTAATTTTGATTATCAATCTATAGTAGAAGTACCACAAAGTACAAAACAACCACCGATTTAAAAATAAAGAAACATGGTAGCTTCCAATAACATCTAATAAAAATCAAACCAATTAAAACTATTTAAGTAATAAAATGCTCTAGAAACTATAGTGTTTTAGGAGGTAATGTTAGTGTTTACTTATTCTCAAACCGACGTATTTTAAAAGTATTATGATTTTATGTACTTAAGAAGGCTAGCGTGAGGCCACTCACAAGATTGTAGGAAAACATTTTTATAACCTAGTTTTCCTTCAATTTTGACGCACACTTACTTAGTATTTTGAGCTATTTGTTAGTCGCTAGGTTTCCTTGTTAAGTACCGTGACTGTAACTAGCGTATTTAACTTTCAATTGTCATATCTAGATTTTAATTATTGTGATATCTAGAATCAAATATTATGTAGGTAGCTACCTAGGTCTAAGTCCAAGGAAGTCTTTGACCTGTTTATCGTAATTTTGATCTCGAAACCTACGAGTGCTTACTTGTATTCCGGGTTTGTTGGTGTCCAACTGAGAAATAATTGTTCCTCTGACTATTACGCTAATCTAAACGACACACACTGCACGGCCTATCCTTATTTGAATTTGTACTTTTTATTATCTTTCCTGCTACTGTCATAAGTGTCATTTCTTCTGCGTGTTGTCTACAACTTATGTTTAAGCATTAGTTTTAATAACTTGCATTTTTCATTTGTTATTTTCATCTTTATTCATATTTATTAGGTATTACCTTTATTGTGTTCTTTCTTATATAGCGTCTTATTTTTTGCACTAAATAAATATATTTTATCTATCTATCTGTCTATCTGTGTTTACTATTGATTTAATAGGAAGTAGTTATGGTTGTGTAAGTGGTGACAGGTTGTTAGTTCATTACTTACGTATGCTGCTACGGCTTATGAAGTGAACATGATCACTGAACTGTTACTAGTGACGTTTGTATGATGGTGAATATGACGTCATCCCAGCCGCATTAGTCGAAATAATGCGTTTCTGTATACAACGACACTATGTACCGTAAACTCAGTGTTTGCACCGAGTGTCTGTGTGTGAATTGAGAAAAAACTGTTGGAGTGGAAACAGCATTTTAATTAATTATTTATTATAATCTATGTTCAAGACAATTTTTTTCTGTAATACGTACCTAAGAGTGGGTAATTAGTTATATGAAGGTAAAATAAATATTTAGTGCCTAATTTGTATCTAAAGTACTATTAATATTAAGGCTGGTGTCAAGGTCTAAAACACCGCGCTCAATTTGGGTATTTAAAATCATATTCGTACAAAATTAATCAATATCTATAACGTAGATATTTTTTTGCAATGAGTATTAATAAGTTTGTAAAATAATTCTGCGAAGCAATTACCTGCTACGAGTATGTAATCCGTGAGCGTGCTATTAAAACGTCAACTCATTCTGATTACAATTAAAGAGCACGATTTATTACGAGCGCAATATGATTTAAGCTAGATTACATTGGTCCAAATTATTTGGACCAATATTTTGGCCAACAAAATCCGTGTACATAAAGGTAGCGTTTGATTATTATATTTCGAAGCACATGTTCTTATCTGAGTAGGCATTGTAATTAGATAATCGTGACTACGATCAGGGTAATTAGTGTGGATATAATTAAAAACATTTAAGGTTCGGTTAATTTATTTAGAAATAATAACATTACTGCAGATTATAGTTGAGTATTTTAATTGCACATTTAAGTAACCACTTTTTATAATCTGCAAGTAATATTTTTTGGTTTTTTGATCCTCGACTGGGTCAAATATTGGCACCAACGTGTTGGCCAGTCTTATGCTCTACAACACTCGTGAGAAACTGTCTAGCTGTGTAGCCAGCAAATCGTGATAATTTCATTTTAAAGTCTCTGTTCATTGTGATTTTAATTCACGTCCCGCTAATTAAAATACTAATTGAAGTAGTTATGGACAGAAGTTATGAGATGATACTTCAAAATGCCAGAAACGTATAAAATAGAAAGTAGTTAGTATTACATTTCGTACACTTAATAAATTGCATTCAGTGAAATGGCATTCGGAATAATTTTTGAAATTTTATTAATTGTTATGTGAGGTGAGAGAGACATTAAGCGTCTCACCGTGAGACGTATTAATGACTTTTATAAAAACTTGTTTTATTCATACTTACCGTATGTGTATGTTTAAATATTGATTAGCTAAATTACGAAATCAAAGTAAAGAGTCTTGTTTTCTGTTTATAATGCTTTCACAATATGCAAAAACTAGCGGTTTTCCACGGATTCTCTCGCGTCTTGAGCAAACTACTACTGTACATGCAATCAAATAAAAACGATCTGATGTCCTTTCCCAGATTAGATTATATTTCCATACCGAATTTCATCTAAATCGATGTAGCCGTTTTAAAGTAAAAACTTAACAGACAGACAGACAGATTTACTTTCGCATTCATAATAAGTAAGGATGGAAACTAAGAACAAGGATAAACAGTTATTTTAAACAAAATGAAAAAAAAAGTTATGTAACTTACTCTCAATACACTTTCGTTTGCATTACGTGAAAAATTTTTTGGTCAATAAAACTTTCTTACACGTTTTATAATTATATACACAGCATATTAAGTGTTATCAAGACATTCATTTCTGAAGCCTTACTGCATCGTCTTGCGGGAACTAATTCACGTACCCAGATAAAAAGTATCCAGGGTAAGCAAGGTTAGGTTAGCAGCTATCTTCATAACGATTTTCATCTCATCAAGCATAAAAAATAAAAAAATAAATTCCCGCGGTTTCGCCAACGACCCGAGAGATTAACTTAACGACCCGGATAAAAACTACCCTATGTGCTTTCCCAGGAATCAAGCTACTGATGGGCCCTACCCCGGGGCAAGATTCGGGGCTACGGGACGTTCGATAGAGTTACTGCGGCCCCAGAATATAAAGGGCTTAGGAAGGAACATGGATGGATTTTAGTCAGTAAGAGTCTGACACTCCCTTCCACCCCACCCACAGTCATTTGATGATTCCTATCCGAAAAAAAAGGGATCAAGGGTAGCCCCATACCAAATTTCTTATATTAGTCAGGTCAAAAGCAATTAGGTAAGTTTCACGAATCTGTACAACTTAAGTTTTATAATTTTGAGAATTAATTTAATAACTCATTTATATGACTACATAGCTCGACTATTTGATTATAAAATAGCTTGGTATCTCAAGGTTGCACTTGCTCATCATAATATTGATATTACAGGAATCCATCAACACGTCCTGTCACAAGTTTTCTCTTGTATGCACATATTTACTATTCTAATAAACATAATTATATTAAAACTGTCACATTATATTCGTGATCATATCATCTTGCATTTTCGTTAATTCTTTTGAGTCTACATCAACTTTTAAGTTTAAAAATAACTTTGGCAAAGAAACCCTTATCGAATTTCTTACCAATAAAGCTTCGCGGATTGCAAGCAACCTAATTTAAAAATAGAATCTTAAAGACGTCATTCTTGTCTTGAATTATGATAATTTATTTTATGGCGTCCTGTTGTATTATTAATTGAACATGAAAAAATAAATAAATATCTAAACCGATTATATTTCATTTTACATATTCAATTAATAAAATGATAACATTTTGTTATCCAATTTGCGGCGATATCATCGTAATTATTATTTGCTGTAACTGTAATTATTTGTACTATTTGTTGTAACGGTAATAGCTAGTTAGTAAACGGTAAATTGAATGCAATATAATCGATAAGACTTCATGTTATTAGGACTTGCTAGCTATTATTATAGCTAATATTAGTATAACTACTTTAAAAATAAAACGCTTCTTCATTTATTGCAATGCTTTCGATATTTTTCAGTCCCAGTCTATAGTTTAATTTAACTTGTTACGATCTAAAAACTCTTTTTGTAAAGAAAATAAGATAATGATATTTATTTTTTAAAAACCTTAAATTACATTTTATAAAAAACATAGGCTTCTGTTTTCCAACAGAGATAATATTTGGGTCATAAAGAAAATCATTCCATTTTCTTTGTCCCCAATGAACAATATCGAGTACCTACTTACATAAAAAACACGTGTTTTTTCAGAAGCAAGGTACTACAGACAGGCAAAAGGGCTAGTACTAAGCTGCCTCCCCATTAAAATAATTTCTCCCAGGCAGACCTCGTAAATTTTAAAAAAGAAGAATCTTCTAAAATGCAAGTATCTGAACAGACCGGTTATTGTTCGCATCAATCGTACCGGTTGCAAAAAGTTGATATTTCGCAACAAAAAATATGCACTCAGACAAAAATGTATGAAGTGGGTTTCTGGCCTAAAATCGATTTGAGGAAAGATCTGTTTACGATGTACTAGATGTGACCAAGTTTCATCGAATACATATATTTTAGTTTTACGTCTACTGCATTGATCCATCCTTCAGTTACAGGCTATGTCTACTTTTTATATTGCGCATCTCATTACACTCTTAAATTTAATAAGACCTTTAAAAAACTTTGTATACAAATATATTTTTTTTGTACTACAGATGTATGTTTTTTTACCTTTTTGGTACTTTTATTTATTTAATGTGCAATCTAAAATCATGATAATGTAAGAAGTGCGCTGTACGATAGTCTATACTTCATGATCGAGACCAGAGTATTCTCCTATAGTTGTTTCATATTCATAATTTGTAGTTTGTATGTTTGTGAGAAACTTTTCATTTATTTAAGACCAGTTTTTTTTTTCTGGTCAATATCCTTGCAAATCCACATTCGTAGATTTAATATAAGAAATAAGTCATATTTTAGTTTTTAGTGTTTACGTTTTTAAACATATCTGCGTCTGCTTTATTGATTTGCATTTTCCATCAACATTAGCCAATCATCTGTCTGCTTGTCTGTCTGCTACGCTTTAACGGGTAAACAACTGGACTGAATGAGATGAAATTTGGTATGGAGATAGATTGTAACCTGGGAAAGGACATAGGGTAGTTTTTATCTGGATGCATAAAATACTTCCCTCAGGGTGCAGGAGAAACCAGTAAACAGCTGGTTGTGAATATGTGTTTTGCACAAATAATATTTGATAATATCACGTAAACTAACTCCTTTGCATTTAATTCACCTAAACTGCCTGTGAGTGGACTTAAACACGTACGTTACAAGAATTTAACATAAAACAAACTTTGCGCACGCAGCGAAATGTAACCCTTAACACTTAACTCTTAAGGTTGAATATTACTTTCTTTGTTTCACTTAATGACAGCTGATACGTTTTCTATGTGAGTTTAGCAGCCTTGTTCCACATAAACAGTGTTCGTATACCTACGCTGTAATTTAGTGAAATATGTTCTAAGCTCATAACTTGAGCTTGAATAGAATCCTTGACACAATATCTAAGCATCACGTGCTGTTGATAAAATAAATGACGACCGGTCAAGATGAAATTTATAAAAAAAAACATAATGTTAATAAACTAGCTATTTCTAGTGGTATCACTCGCATCCTGATAGAAGTATTTCCCACATCTGGATAAAAACTACCCTTATGTCCTTTTCCAGGGTTCAAGCTATCTGCATGCCAAATTACGTCTAATCATTTCAGCCGTTTAACCGTGAGAGCGTAACAGAAAAACAAACAGAAGTTACTCTCGCTTAATAAAAAATCTATAATATTAAGTAAGGTAAGGATGTCGAGTTTTTCAATCACAAAGTATCATTATTGTTGGCACAAATTATTATCTAATTAGTCGAACAAAATGACACTGTTCGATGATTATCGTGATAGCATAAGGATCTTTGTTAATATATAATACAAGAAGCACTCTTTTTATTTGTGCTTTAGGTATACCTCCTTTCATGACAAAGAAGTTTACGAAAGGAAAGTATTTTTATATTTTTTATATTATATTATATTTATGTTCGTGTTCAACACGAATCTTTATGCTACTTTTAGACGGCATTATTTTTACCGTATATCGTAAGATAAACGATATTTTATCCAATAGATCTATTAGTACGTTCATGCTAGGACTAGAGGAAACAAAATATCTCACTATCAAGACAAGTATAGTAGTAGTAAAGTATAATGATATAATAATTTATATCACGTGTCGCAAACTCGCACGAAAACCTCTAATTACCTACTGCATTATGTTTGGGTGAGCTCTTATCCACAAAAGTCATTAAATTATAGTGATTCCCGAGGTGTGACGTTACTAATTGACTTGTCAGAATTAATTACTGTTCAAATTAGGCTTTATTGGTAAAATAATTAACGGAGCAAAAGTGATAGTAGAAGGTATCTATTACAATGACTGGTGTAATGTTTTTTTTTCGTATCAATGTTCAAATTGGACACTTTAATCGTTGTAAGTGACATTCACACGCGTTCTTGTAATGATGATAATTTATGAATATCGAGTTCTTTAAAATTTATTTAAAAAAAAATGATAAGACAGTTTTTAGTTAGTTAGTAGTTGCTACTAATACTTCGCCTGTCAAAAGGCAGTGCAGAACGCTTCCTTTGACGCCTTTTGAATTAGTCCGAGCCGAGAGTCCGTTTTGGCACTAGACAATCACCAAAAGCTAAAAAAATCATAATTGTGCCAGTATTTAACTGCATAAATTAATTACAAAAATGTTTGATGCGATTAATAAAATCACTAAAGCGCTCTTGCGACGTCCTATACTATATAAATAAAGTGGCACGCTTGATCTTTATATAGGTACATGAATGACGTATTTTGTTGTAGAGTCAGTAGAGAATTTTACTTATTTTTTTAATAATATAAGTTCGTACCTACATCCCAATTGCCAAACTCAAAAGTAAAATCGTGAGAATGAAACATAGAAAAGAGAAACAAAATAATTATTGTACATTACCTGAATCGGTGAAAGCAGGCTTCTTACCCAACAATACGGTAAAATGTCTAAGTAAGAATAGTATGAACTAGTATAAAGTAGTTCCTTTAGGAAATAAAAACGAATGTTTGTATGTTAGACCTTTATGTATTCCTAAACTATTGACCAGATTGTGATAAAACTTGAGTAGGTTCTTCTGTGTACCCCAGCAAAGGTCCCGAGCCCAAAAGGTGGCATTGCAACGCATGCCTGATGCAGCTAATAATCAATAGAAATGATGCACTAAAGCCTACTTATATATACGTAGGTACTAAAATACTATAGGTAATACACGTATTTACGTGTATTAAAAAAATATAATAAATACAGACAGTCATTTCATCATTTCAAAAGCCACCGAAAATGTAGGTGCTTGTTTTCGTAAACATACTCAACACAAAAAATATTTATCTTATCTAAATATTCTGTGCTTTCTATTTGCTTCCGATATTAATATTTGCACATCCAGCCGTTTAGCGAGATTTTTAGTGAAATTATCGCCCGGCTTTAGCTAGCTCACTTCTTGAAGTATCTGAGATGTGAAACTCATATAAGTTAAACATCTTAAAAAACATACTGACGACCCTAATTCAACGGTGTAAGTTTCAAAGTCGTTCAACACTTTTTTTTTCTACCGGTCTGGTTACAGTGGTTCTCACTCGAGACGAAACAGCTTGATTTATTGTAGAGGTGATAAAACCTTTCTCTTCACGTGAGATGTCCATTTTAGAATGGCATGCACATAGTGTAAATTGGATTGCAGATAACAATGTTCTGTGCACGATAAAATGGCAAAATTATTGCAAGTAGATATCAAACAGAAATTGTCTGAAACAACTTTCTATTGCCTTTATTGTTAGTCAGTATAGAATCAATTTGAGTTTTGTGGATTAAAAACCTGATTTGATATACAAGAGAGACGGGCACATATACATATATTGACTGAACCTTCAAGGTCAATACAATTTTTTTATATTTCTCTTTGCCGTAGGAATAAGAGCAACAACAGATTATTTTTTTACCGACCATGCTTCTTACCATTATGATCTGACTTAAATGCGGAGTGCATTTCTGAAAAACTGATTTAATGTATCTGTTCAACAGATAAAAATTGCGATAAAACCACTATAAGATAGTAGACAGTAGTACATATATATTATATCTCACCAGAGACTCCAAAAGTGAATTATATTTTTTTTTCTCACACTCAGGTTTCGTTGTGTATTCGTTAATGGAATTTCTTTTTATTGCACGGCTGAGAATCAGAATTACAGTAATTTTATTGGTAGCTACACCTATAGGACTATAATTGCATATGGTCGTCGTTAACTCGGAGTAATTTGGAGCGCTTAAGGCGGTTAGCGTAAAAGATTTCAGAGAAAAAACGCGCAGTCAGAATACGGCCTAAGGCCGCTTTTGAACGTAGAATAGTTAATGGTCGCAGAACCGATAGTCATACGTTCAATACGTTCAACGTAATTTTCTCTTCCAATAAAAATACTAATTTGATTGATATAAGTTTCAATAAATTAATCGCCCGTTTTTAATGGAGCTCCACCAGATTCCTTTTTTACACTTATATTTCTTCACTTGCAAAAGTGAGTTTGTTATTTTGTTACGCTTTCACAGTAAAACATCTGAAGTGATTTAGATGTAAGGTAAAGGTATTTAGACAAAGAGTCCGCTTTGTCTCTGTACCAAATTTGCCTTGAGACAGTTAAAGGCTACTTTTATACGTATGTGTTAAGTAGTTTCTTCGGAACGCGGGCGAAACCGCGGGAAATAGTTATTATAAATACTATATTAATTATTTTTTTATAATAAAATTAATCTATAGCAAAGATTGCTACTGCCGAAAATTCCGGCCGTACATAATTCCTATTGTTTATGTCGAAAAGTATGGAAAGTTGCTTCCATTACGCAAAATCTTATTTGTGACCAAACCACTCTGCTATCCGCCAAAGACTAAAACAAAAAGGTGGTGATCAAACAAACCCGCCTTCATTATAATGCTGCCTTTACACCGAGTCTCAGAATTGGGCAGACGTCGATCAAGCTATACGATTATGATGGAACACATCTGACCAGTTCCGATTGATGTATAGAATTAAAATGTGGTAGAAATGCATGGAAGAGATTTAGGCTTTGTTTGAAATTGAATGAATGATGGACACACCTTTAACATCCAAAAGTTATACAACAAACTAATCTTTGTCTGTACCATACTTATCTACTGCGGTTGCATAGGTCAAGAGCAAAAAGTGTGTAACTAAAGTGTTGGGGACAGTGTACTTAAAACCATGAAAAAATGTTTTGTTAGTACAAAGTGTTATGCTGTTAGTGCTGCAATGGAAGGCTTGCACAGCAGTATGCAATAATTGTGGGTACAAAACTATTGATGAAATCACTTTTCAAGGACAAACTTGAATTCTCAAAATGCCAGTTCTTGCTATCTGTAAAAAAACGACTTGCAAAACAACTCAATGCATGGGTTCTTACGATAAAGATGTATACCTACCTATAGAAGTTTTGGTATATTCGTTATGGCGAATTCGTTAAATTTGTGGTGGTTGGTATTTTCATAAATTCAGGCCATGAAAATTTTAAATGAAATCTTTGAATTCGACTTTGAATCTATTTATGAAGTTATAAAGATTGTTTATTAATAGCAAAATAAAATTTACATAAATGACCTAATCAATGAAATTATGATGCCTTGAACTACATAAGGATTTTGAAATGTCAAGATTAAACATAGTTCAATTACCGTGCGTCAGTTTAACTTCTTATCAATATAATAACCCCAATACTGCGCATTGTAAATGTTATTGAAACGACCTGTAAGCAGTCAAAACAATACTTTCGGTTATTATCATACAAGAAACCGATTTAAACTGCCGTGTTATTTGAAGACGAATCTTTTTAAAGAAAATATTAATGTTTCAAGAAGAAAAGATATTAAAATGTTTTATTTCACTCTAGTAAAAAACTTCTATTCCTGGATATCCGAAATATTAGAAAAACATGTCTGTAATATTACTTTCCTAGATAAGTAGACCGATATGTAGCTAGGTGAAGGAACTTATTAGAGTTCTTATCCAAGAGAGAAGTATGATAGCCATTGAAAAGTTTTCAAGAACTTGTAACAATTTTAGTGCCACCGCGCTGGTGGTCTACAGCCTACATTCCATATTAAGAAAATGAGCGTAGATGTACAGAGCACCACGCACCACCTGCATTGAAAATTAATAAAAGAAAGCTGACTCATCTAGTTCACCATATACATGCGTCGAGGGTTGACGACCGGCTACATCGGTCAAAAGCGATTTAATTGAAACGCCATAAACGGAGGCCGCACCTGCATTGATGCGTACGGCAAGAAGATAATATAGTGACGTATGTACGTAGCCATTAATCTCGCAATCGAGTCTCGAGAAATTGCAAATGTCCGACTTTACGACTCGTCTCGTCTGGTGTGCGCCGATAACGAATTAAATACACTTTTATGTGGTCGGGTGTTAAAGTTGTTCGCTCGACAAATTGCGGTTTGGTCAGTGCCAAGTGTGCACTTGATATTAAATGTTTTGTATCTTTTATTATTTTGCTGGTACGATGTGTTTCATCATCATCGATCTATTGACTATCCCACTGTTGGGTAAAGGCCTCTTCACATACATGGATGTGTTTGAGTTTTATTATTAGTAACTCTCGAAATTTGACTTCGAATGGAGAAAAAACAAAAAAATACTTTTTTGTGTCAGAGGCCCTTTGAGAGCTTTTTGCTTTCGGTTTGAAGGAAAATTCATCACGACATTAATTTTGGCTCTAGCTTAAGCCAATATATATTCGCCAGGATGAGTGTATGCCATATCAGTAATATGGTCATTATTACGGTACTTTGACGGAGGCGGCTGTCAAGTAATCAGGCCTCGTAAAAAACATTAAGTAATTACATTTAAATTATAGGCCTTTTTGGAAGATATATGAGCATGGCTAATATGGAATAACTTGTAAAAACTCCCTTGTTTCGGCGTTTTTCATTTTTGCTTGTCAGCTTTCGTTGTTGGGTTAGTGACCTGTGTTTTTATTTGTAATTAATATTTTTTATCTCTTTTAAAGTTTTGAAAGGTTGTGCCTTAAATGAATTAATTTGTTACATTACGGCGAGTAGAGTTGCGGCGGATGGGTTGAGCATTAGCTACCACGATGGAACGGAGAAGCTATATGCATTTGGCCTAAGAGGTATGTCCGTTTATTTATTTATGTGTTTAAAAGCGTGCTAGTCTTTTATACTCTAGTATAGTTGTTTGTACATTTTTTCGGTAAATCATAAGCTTAAATTTAATTACCATATTAGGTACTAGCTTCTGCCAGCGACTTCGTCCGCGTGGAATAGTGGTGCTCCGCTCCTATTGGTCTTAGCGTGATGATATATAGCCTTTAGCCTTCCTCGATAAATGGACTATCTAACACTGAAAGAATTATTTAAATCGGACCAGTGGTTCCTGAGATTAGCGCGTTTAAACAAAATGACAACATTTCCCTTCACTGCTCTGCTCCTATTGATTGTAGCGTGATGAAAAGTATACTATAACCATCTCAGGAGTATGACAAATAATTGTACCAAGTTTCGTTAAAATCCGTCGAGTAGTTTTTGTTTCTATAGAGTTTATACAGACAGACAGACAGACAGACAGACAGACAAAAATTTTACTGATTGCATTTTTGGCATCAGTATCGATCCCTAATCACCCCCTGGTAGTTATTTTGGAAATATATTTCATGTACAGAATTGACCTCTCTACAGATTTATTATAAGTATAGATAGATATAGAAGAAGATAGATTTTGATACCTACGTATATTTAACTAAATCCCTCGTAATCATTAAAAATTTCGTAGTATTGTTTTAAGTCTTCTAACATTATTAACAGTCACAACAATTACACTAAACAGTTCACGCTTTTAAAAGTTGTGTTTACAAAACATTGATTTTACCCTGTATTGAAGTGGCGTACATACTAAACAAAATGTAATAATTTGTCATCACGTTGACATAACAATAATGCGTCACATAATTATCAACAAGCGCACGTGTTATTGAAATGTACTTTTACTACTGTTATTTCCTGGGCCCTTCCATAGAAGTTATCATCGGAAACCAACAATACCGATATGAAATGCATTTCCAGTTTGTATGGCTGTTTACAAGATGTTACAATTGGCAGGGGCCGAATTCTGTAACAGGTTTGTGCACTTCTGAGCTCTGAGTCACCTGCGTTTGGGTATTTCGCGGCATTTTCAGTAATGGGTATCGGTATTGGTTGCAGCAATATATGTCAGCTATCGATAAAACCTCCGAAGGGTTGCAAATGAGGAGTATGTTGCTGTAGTATATAAGAAAAAAGTGATGATTCTTTGAGAGAATATTTAAGGTGTAACCACTAGGTAAGCAATTAAAAAAACGTGGCGGTCTAGTAATTAAGACAGCTGCATCTTGTGTACGAGTATGCGGGTTCGAAATTTGGCAAGCAACAATGTGACTTTTCTAAAGTCATGTGTACTTTCTAAGGAATTCTTAGACGTCACTGATTAACGGTGAAGGAAAACATCGTGAGGAAACATGATTTGAAAAGTCTGAAATCGCCAATCCGCTGTGAGCAAGCGTGGTGATCAATGCTCATGCCTTCTCTGTATGAGAAGAGACGGGTGGGACAAGATGGAGGCTGATGATGAGTATACAGCAAGTCATTTTTAGAACAAGAATAGTATAATTAATTTTGCTGTGATGGCTAACAGCGATAACATGTTAGTTAATCTTTCACTGAAATTAATACCGACATCAATGAAATGTACATTGAACCTATACTGTTTAGAATTTACTTGATAAGAATCTCGAATATCTCTTGCATAATTATTAGCCCATCTTATTATTTCATTCAAGGCCCAGACTAAGGCTAACTAACATTTCCAAATTACTCGTTAGTCTCACAATTTTAAACACATAGTCTGTTCAGTGTCTTCTGAGTGTCTAGTATGTTATTACAACATACCTTGTCACAGTTTTCACGTAGTTGTGATCTTTGGCCCGGGGATTTAATGATAGAAGTTGTGACTTTTCGTGTAAGACTGGTGATTGTTCTGTACTGACCCCAGCAATGTATTTATTCTAAGTATTAAATAATAGAATAAATATAGGATAGTACGCGAATTTTGGTAAAAATTAATGAAGCTGAGCTTTACCGCTTAAGATCGACGTAAAACATTATAATTCGGAAATGTATTGAACTTGAAATAGGGTTGTAGTCACAGGTTGTAGCTTGTGATAGGTGATTAAAAGTCTCATCGATCAGTCGATAATCAAGATAAGTTTAAGTAAGACTCTTTTTATATAAAGACCATTTCATGCTTCGAAGAGAACGTTATACAAAGGTGTTCAACTATCATTACAGGTTTTCTGACCACTGGTCTAATTATCCTAAGCAGCTGCTTTATATTAACTATTGACAATCCACCTTATTTTGATAGATTGGATGTCGAGCTCAACCTGCTTGGGAAATGGCTAGGCGTATCAAGTATTATCTAACATTTATGCATCCCTATAACAGTTTCCATTTGACTGCTCGGTATTTACAAATAACTTTTGGATACATACCTCCAATGCGTGCGGTTGCAGATTATGATTTCCGCACCGCAACGTAAAGTACTGTTTCCACGTAAGTGTTGCTTCGAAACCCGGATATTGCTGCATGAGATTTATTTGTGTGACAAGAGGTGAGAAATTGTACACAAAATAAATGTACATGAACTTATAGGTACTTCGATTTTTTTAACCGCCTATAACGTTTACGATGATGTATGATGATGAGAATAAGATGATCAGCGTTGCTGTATTCTGGTTTAAAGGGTATGGGTGGTATAAATAAACCAGACATCAACAAATGTAAAATATTTTATTTTTGATACTTTTTCAGTGAAGTGCATCTCTCTTCTTGAAGTAATAATATATAGATGATTCACCCTCAAATTAAGAAATAGGGTTTATAGAGCAAAACATAATAAATAGAGCCAATAATATTGTCTTCATACCACGAACGTATAAAATAGTATAATAACACTACAACTACAAATAAGAAGCGAGTGTTATTTTGTAACTCAGTGTGTTTAATACGCCGGGGCTGCTGTCGAAGCCCTTTCACCGGCATTGATAACACTTCGCGAAAAGTCAACAGTACATTGTGTTTATTATAATATGTATACGTATATAATTGTAGGTCAACGTTGAAAGTGTACGTTTATCCCCTCATGCCTTGAACCGTTATGACTAATTTTGGCGACATGCGATGTACAAGTTAAGTCAGTAATTTGGGGTTTTACCAAGTATTGATATTGATGACTTTAATAATTTATTCTTTGTTAATTTTATAATTCGCTTTTGAGGCGAAAATGAAAAGAAGTATTGTATAGATAGTAAAAAATACTCTCGAAAGTTGAACTACGTGAAGACATAATTTCGATTCATACATTCACTCTGCAATTTATCTGTCTATTGAAGACAATCTGAACTCATAATGAAAATCTATTATTAATTTTTATATTCTTCAGATAAATAATGTTATACAAGAAATGATGCTATGACATAGTTTTTATATCTAGCTATTCGTTCTCAGATTTCAATTTAGCTTCATAGCAAATTGTATCTAAATCGATTCAGCCGTTTTGGCGTGGAACCGTACACAGACAGAGTTTCTTTCGCATTTATTTTATTAGTAAGGATTATTTATTACACCATACAGACACATTTTGTCCATGTCGTTTAAAATCAGCAACTACTATAAACACATATACATTCTACACGATACACTATAATATTCCGAAGCAACTCATTGCCACTCTGGATCATCTCACCAGTTCAAATCACTCATCATCACTCCAAAGTAAACATAAACTGTTTTATTCTTATGATGGAATATTCCAGAAAATTCTTGAAACATACGATTGATTCGTAGTAAATATTCATATTGCCATATTAACACAATTTTAAACCACAAAATAGTGAATTTAGAACTCATAACTCACAATGATTTGTTCAACTGATTGGTTCCAAGGTTTTTCAAATGGATTGAAATAATAACTATAACTTTACCCATGTTATGAAGACAGGCGTGCATTACTATGAATGAAGATAGGCAAGTTCAATAATAAATTATTGTTTGATATATATTTTTTTAAGTTATTCAAACATCGTGTCTTTGCTTAGCTGCGGGAAACTATAGCTGTAAGAAAGCAAGGTGAGTAATCATCCAAATTACCTATACATTTATACAAACGCAAATTTATAGTTGAACCTTTAGGGTTAGGCAGGTAGCCTGCCGGGGCTACGGGATGCTCGAAAGAGTTACCGTGCTCCCGGAATGCAAAGGGCTGAGGAAGGAACATGGATGGGTATTAGTCAGTAAGAGTCTGACACTCCCACCCGCCCCACCCTCGGCGGGAGGGGACATTTGATGATTTACCATCCGAAAAAAAAAAGGCAGGTATAGGGGCTGCGGGACGTTCGAAAGAGTTACCGCTGAGGCAGGAACATGGATGGGTTTTAGTCAGTAACCATCTTACTTATAAAAACCTGTAATCTAAAGTTTAACCATTTCTCACCTAAACCTTACTAAACATCGTAATCCAGGATTAGGCTATAATATTAAGTTCGGATTAACGCTAAACAGCATTTATGAGTGAAATTTTAGCTAATACTTTGCTAAGCAATAGATTCAATATCAATCGGGCTTTATAAGTTTAACGGTAAGAGTCTGACAATCACTCACGCCCCACCCACGGGCGGGAGGAGTCATTTGAGGATTTCACATCCGAAAAAAAGTGTAAGACAGGTAGACAGAAACTACGAAACCACAATTTCTACGATACTTACATATTTTTTCTTCTTTCAAGGATCAGTGGCAGGTGTGCTTAGCACGAACCACTTTCGAAAAAATATTCGTACTGTAAATGAGTTTTGAATGGAATTTATTAGTTTCTCACTTATTATTTATGTATATTAAAACTTTAATCATGTTTTGGATGCTACGAATTGTTTGGTACTTTTTACCCGTTAATATTGCTCGCTCGCGCGTATTGAGTAGGTCCGCTGACAACACTAGTCCTTTTCGAAATTTAAATCTACAAACGAAATCTGTCAAATACGAATACATCTAATGATTTTATTTCAGTACTAATAGAGTTCAAAGATTAAACATATTGTACTCCCATAAAAGATCGTAAAGCAACTCTCACGAAACAAACCAGTATATTACAATTGTTCATTTCTACAAAAAAAAAGGGATGGAGGTTAAACTAAATACGCATAAGTATTACCTTAGTGATACATGAAATTGCTACTTCGAACGTTCCATGCTCCATTAAAGAGAAATGCGTAATCGATATATGCTTGCGAACAATAGCTAATTATTTCTTTAAGTAGTAGATTTCCACGCCTTAACTGTCTGCAGGGCGTGTGAAATAACTGGTGGTACAAATTACTACGTCCGTCTTCTAGGCTCAGGTGGGTTCAACAGTTGACCCATGCATGGAATAAGTTATACTTGTTAGCCAATAGAACGGTAGTTTGTAATACATATACTTGAAGCTTTATAACAACAAATCACTCATATTGCATTGCATCTCAATACGTATATTCCATGTATATGTTTCAAATTCAAAAATAGTTTATTCAAACTAGCTAAAAATCAGCACTTTTTGAACGTCAAATTTACAAAAGACAGCCCCCAAAATGCCCGCCCTTCACCAATTCCTATGTGTTTTTGTTGGGAAGAAGAAGTGGCGCAACGAACTCCCCAGCAACACATATCTATCTGTAACGTTTGAAGAAAGATTTCAATGTTATTATAAAAATGAAAATCAGTCAAAGGAGGCTACATGGAAGACAATACATACGTATGTGGTGTTGCACCACAGACCATGCGGCATCTTCTGTGCTGTCTTTGTCTCCTAACATCTACATAAGACCTTTATAACGCTACTAACACATGATAAATGGTTAAATGTTGGATTTCTGGTGTATAATGTTATGCCCCTTTTTTTTTTCGAATGGGAAATCATCAAATGACCCCTCCCGCCGTGGGAAGGGCGGGTGGGAGTGTCAGACTCTTACTGACTAAAACCCATCCATGTTCCTTCCTCAGCCCTTTGTATTCCAGGGGCGTGGTATCTCTTTCGAAAGTCCCGCAGCCCCGGCAGGCTATGGCCCTGGGGGTGGGCCCCGTCAACGATGCTGACATCTCTTTGAAGCGCGCGTGGAACACGAACGCGCCGTCGACGCGGGTCTGGTCCTTGCCGGACGGCGAGCCACCCATAGCTCACCGTCCGCAGCCCCGCGCCTACGGTGGCCGGGAGTCGTCTCGCGGCTCCCGACGCCCGTGGCGTCTCCTTCGGCGGCTGGGGCGTGAGGTCTGTCGCTCCCTCACGCGTTCCGCCACCTCCTTCTCAAACATTACAGCTTTGCTGAAAGAGGCGACGGCTTCCCATTCCGTCTCGCTCCGGACCATGGCCTGAACCAGGGCCGGACGCGAGAGGTCGCCGCCGCCGATCGCCCCTACGAGGACACGGCGGTGCTCCGCCCAAGCGGGGCAATCCCCCACCGTATGCTCCACCGTGTCCTCCGGGCGATATACACAATGGTGACACCCGGGCGTTTCCTCCCGCCTGATTCTGTGCAGGAAGCTCCCGAAGCTTCCGTGCCCGGTGAGGACCTGCGTCAGGTGGTAGGTGAGGACGCCGTGGCGTCTCCCTAGCCACTCCTCAAAGAGGGGACTTACCGCCGCAATTGCGGCGTGCCCTATAATGTTATGCCCCTGGACTCGCTAAGAAGAAAACCAAATAATTTAAAAAGAGTGTCTGTTCACAAAATATCTTGCTAACTCCTACTTACTTCGAACCGCGAAACTTTTCCTTGGCCTTCCAGAAGGGCTTGAAATAGACATTTTGACTTCCATTTAAAATATTGAAAAAAATTACTCAGAACTAAGCGACCGGATATTGTATTTATAAATTTATTATTAAAACAACACGAAAAGCATACATACTATACATATAACGGCATTTTCGTAGTCCACAATATGACCTTACAGTTACATGGAAGTTGTCCATTTCAATATTCATAATGTTGCTAACTACGTAATACGTACTTGTGATAAGCAATACAGCTACAACTGTTATGTTGACACTATAGATATTTGTCATAGTCAAGTGCTTTTAGCTGAAATGGAGAAATCTTCAGTCTATCTTCATACCAAATTTCGTTCAATCGGCTGGACCGTTTTCCTGTGAAATTGTAACATTTGAAATTAAACGTCTAAATGTTGAATAAAGCCTACTTCTTTTTCTAAAACAGCATATCAACTAGTAACTTATAATATTGGTTTTCATTCATGCAAATAGTTATTCTGATAGCAATCATTAGTTTCACATCCGTCTGTGACGTCAGCACATTAAGTAATACTATTGTTAACGATCAAAGTGGAGGTTATATCAATAGGGCGATTATATTGAGAGTTTCCAAGATATTATCATAGAAGTCACTATTATAATATTAATTGCCATACTCTTGATACGGCTCCTTTCAATGATACTTTCATTTGGTATTTTCCGATCTGGGAACGGGAAATTTGAACTGGTTTATTGGTGTCGATTTGATTACGTTATCAATATTTTTCAGATAATCTTTTATATATAAAAATAAATTGCTATTCGTTACTCTCTAAAACTCGAGATTGGTTGGACCGATTTAGCTGATTTTGAAGTGTTTTTCGTAGTCCAGGAAAGGTTTAAACTGTGAGAAAAAGTTAAGATAGATGATACAAAGTTCACCGGGTCATATATTCTGTTTCTGAATAAAATTCCATTGCCGTATTATGAAATGTTAATATATCCAGATACCAGTGCGAGGGAGATTGAGCTAATATACTACAGGTCTGGTCTGGTCAGGCACTGTTCTTTGTTTTCATTTCCCCAAACGTCGATAAGCATCAACAAGCTAATGAACTCAAAAAAATCGAATGCCTATAAAATATTATCATCACTTTACCTGCAATAACCCTAAGTACTATGTTTAGATTATTATTATCAAGTATTTATTTTCTAAGAACACAGCAGATTTGCTGATCTATGCGAAGATTAAAACCTGGATGCATTGTAAAACAATAAGAATTACTGCAATTATCGTCTGATCGGCCCTTACTTTGAAGTCAAGGTCTAGCCAATCGTTTACTTGTCTTAAATGTATCTGCACCGCGACATTTTCAATACTAACGAGGACTCATAATTAACTAGATTCTAAGAAAAAATAACTCTGAACAAGCCATGTCTATACTTTATCCATTCGTAGAGCTAGAATTAAAAAGCAAAGATTTATGGACTAGCCAATAAAGATTAAAATTTATCAACGTTGTTTTCATTGTCACTTTGTTGTAATTAAACACAAGAGAAATAATGTTCTTGTAACGGATATTGTTGTAGATTATCGAGGTCAGTGACAAATCCCTTTTCATGAAGATATAAACATTGCCGATGAAATATACCCAACCGCCGTAGTTGTCAGCGTCATAGTTAAAAATGGCATGTGGGAAGACAATGCGTTCACTTACATATCCCTTCTGAGTACAATAACTTGTATATTTGCACATGTATCGTCACTTGAAAGTCTGTCTGTAACGCACTCACGGCGAGCAAGTCCTTCAACCTTGGGACCTGTACTGCGGATATTTCGCTTGTTGATTTTTTCTCCTTTTCCGCAAATCTCCGCTTCACTATTTACTTGCGAATCTTGTCGGCACCGAATCTATACTAATATAATAAAGCTGAAGAGTTTGTTTGTTTGTTTGTTTGAACGCGCTAATCTCAGGAACTACTGGTCCGATTTGAAAAATTCTTTCAGTGTTAGATAGCCCATTTGTCGAGGAAGGCTATAGGTTATATATCATCACGCTAAGACCAATAGGAGCGGAGCACCACTATTCTACGCGGACGAAGTCGCGGGCGCAAGCTAGTCAAGAATAAAGTTCTTTAGTGAACACGGCCACGTCTTTGGCATTTGTTGTACCGACTGTAATTGCTATTACGAATCGGATCAACTGTTTTAGTGCAGCAACTTTGCATTATTTGCTTGGCAATATTTTTGTGCTTACTCTATCCAGCTGTTTAATATTTTTCTATCAAACATATTAATGTAGCTGTATCTACGTCTATGTATCCTGGGCAGTTGCTCTTTGGCTCTTAGCTCTGCACATGTTTCTAAATGGTAATGCATAAAATTTTCATAAACATGTTTGTGCTTGTCAGCACCAGAAAAAAATACCACTTTGGATGCGTAGTTGATAATAATTTCATAATAAAATATTCAGGACTGAAGAAGATATTGTTGGCTTAGTTTGAGACAATCGTCTTGTTGCATTTCCATTTCGAGATGATAATGAGAAACGGACGTTGAACGCTGCATTATTTTCCAGAGGGCAATAGGTGGCGCGATATGATAGCCCAGGGCTCGACAAGTGCGGTCGAGGCCGGGAGCCCGGGAGAGGTGGCAGCCGCTCGCATACCGCACTCAGTATACAATCGCGCGCCGCAAGTGTTGCGCGCACGCCGCTCACTGCAACAACCTCGCGTACTTATCGAATTGGCCGCCTTATCGATTACGCCTTCCGCTCCTTTGAACGTCGCGCGATTCCGAACAGTGATGAGTGAGTCTCGCGATAACGTGTGAATATTTGGAGGATTAGGAAAATAAACAAGTGCACGTGATGCAGCGGTAGATTACAACGACAGCGTAGACCGATCGGCGCCGCTCCTGGTGGACCAGACCCATGAGTGCCATCCCCCTACCGGTGTCTAAGGAGATAACGTGATGTGACAGCAATACGTGTCGTAGTGCTAGTGGAATTGTTTTGTGAAAGTGTGCATCGAGCGTGAGTGAGCAGACGGCTGCCGGCGCGGCCGGTGCTCCGTGACAATGTTGAATTGCACCGATCTGGAATGCATCCTACACCATCATCATTACTATGCACACCTGCACCACATTCATCATTTACAAAATGCACAAGACACAGGTACGTAGATGCTGATATTAATAATCGTCAAAGATATGGTGATGATGAGGTTTTTAAATCAATCACTGGAGAACAATGACAAAACAAAGGTAGTAACAATGAAATTGTTTGTTTAAGAGCTAACGATGAGTGCTAATGATAACAAATGAGACGAGCGAAACGTGTAGGCTTCGGTTGAAATCCTTGATTTAGATACTGCTTCATATGCAAACATTCAAATAGAAGTTCATGATGAAATTACGTTAGGCAAATGATTGTTTATTGCGATGTGAGTTAATATTATAAGAGGTGTACTTGACCTTTGAGATGAATAATAAAAAACAAAAAAATGAGCACAACGCTTAAGAGCGATAATAGACTGAAACACAAGGTTTGGTGCAATAACTAGCAGGTGTTTGATGTAGATATCACGCAACGTACCTGCCTATTGCGGGCTGTTTTCACTCTGTTAACTCACTTGGACGAGCGACTTTAAAACCTGCCTGACGACGCGAAATGGACGAAATATTTGTACAAACAAATGTTATACGTTTTCTCTTTCAACTCGTCGCAGACATTTTGAATAACTAACTAAACTGATTACCAGTTGTCTAAATGCTGGTAATGAAAATTATTTTTCGAAAAATCCAATTCCGTAGGTAATTAAGCCAATTAATGGTATTATGTCTGTTAGGTTAGTTATCTTAGGAGTCAATACGGCAACAATTTAAGTTTGGTTCAAAATCAGAAACCTTTGTGTTTTTGGTTGAATGTGGCGAATTGAAACATTTGTGTCAACAATCCCACACTTTGTCATTTTCTTATTGCCTTCTACGTATTATTTACTATTTTAAATATTCCATCCGTTTCTAATTTATTACGAACACACTCTTGTTTACTAAAAGATAGCGTCAGCTTATCAGTACAAATACATGTTTCCGAACAATGTTTCTCTGCACTCTTAAAATTTCCAATTTAGCCTACCAAACTCCGTTTCAAATAGAGCATAATCATATTTGTTTTTCTATTGATTCATTGGTTTATTATAGTTAAACGAACAATGATCAATGAGTTTAAGTTCGCTAGTATCATAACTACACGCGAACTATTTGAAAACAAAAACAAAAAGAGGTAAACAATCCTCTTATGCAAGACGTGCGTTAGACTGGTCTCGAAACCTGTATCCCCGGCGTCTGTTAGATATTAATGGCGTAAGTTCACGCCATGAGCCTTGTTAGGTAGGCAAGACGGTTTTTGCCATTTCAATCCATTTGATTTATATTGACATTCGGGCCCTGAAAATTAATGTTCTTATTTTCAGCGTCGTAGTAAGTTGCCTTAATTATCTCAACTAAGGTGATTTTTTATAAAATAAATAACATCTGCAGTTGCTGGATCGATTTCAGATATTATGTCAGTAAAATAAAGTTACAACACCACAAGCCTAACATACACCGTGAGCAGAAGCTAGTTCTGACTAATATTATGAATATGAAAATAACTCCATTTGTCTGTTACGCTTAACAGTAAAACGACTGAACCGATTTCAAAAAATTGGTAAACAAATATATTAACACCTGGATAAAAACTCCTATGTGAAGGACTTTCGGGTCTGCGAAAGTAGTTCCTTCAAAATGCGCTAGAAATGGCTAGTAGGCTACAAATATTGAGTTCGTGAATCTGCATAATTACCGACAGATTAACCTATTCCTAACAATCGTATCGTATCAGACGACATGCTCAGCTTGCATAGGTAATTCAATTGATACGCTCTTTGTTACCTTAACTCCTACATCAATCGTCTCACAAGAATGGCATTTTCTGACGTTTAAACATTTGTTTTCATTTACTCTGTTACAATATACATTATTGTTTCTAATTTTTTAAATGCCCTGCATTACTTCTCCCGGTTAGATTACGATCCTACTTATAATATAAATGCAAAAGTTTGTGAGAATGGATGTGTAGATGTTTGTTACTCTTTAATGCAGAAACCACTTAACGGATTTGAATGAAATTTGGTACACACATAGCTTACAACCTAGATTAATACATAGGATACTTTTTATCCAGGAGCGTGAAGTAATTCCTTTAAGATGCGGGTGAAACCGCGGCAAACAGCTAGTAGTAATTTTCATTCATCTGATGTTCTAGTTTTACGCAATGTGATTTTAAATCTAAGTCGGTAATTCCCGTTGGAAATTCTAACGTCGTTCACTTAAAGTACATACTTAAAGCGATACGTACCTATATTGATAATGTTGGTAATAATTTGAAAATGTTCAAAGTCGTTAACCCTAAAACAGCTCATTTTAAGTTAGGTTAGTACCGCGTTAAGCAAGTATTTTAAGTGAAGTCTTTCATTAAGGCTAATATATTTAACATTTCCACTCACATGAACGAGCAAGTTTTCCTGCATTTGAAGTGATAAGATGTAACTAAGAATCTAGATTTCATATGTATCCTTTTATTTATCTGTTTATATTATGTACGTACCTAAAATATAAAAAAAAAAACATAAGTTAAATCACATTCAAACAGTTTTTTTTTACGAAAAATATTCGTTTATTTAGCATTTAGTTAATCACTAACCATTGAAACCTTATTCATTGGATAAAACTGATCATGTCAGTTTTCCTTAACCTTTTATTTTATTCATAATATAATGTTTATTGATTTCTTGTTATATTTTTAACTAGCTTTCTGCCAGCAGCTTTGCCCGCATGGGCTATACAAATTCAAATAAAAATTGACAGAGTTTCATATAAACTTTGCCTCCCATTTTCACCCCCTTAGGGATAGTATTTTGGAAAATCCTTCCTTATCGGATGCCTACGTCATAGATAAAACTCACCCTCCAAGTTCCAGTTCTCTACGATCAACGGTTTAGGCTATGCGTTGATCCATCAGTCATTCAAGACAAAGCATTTATACGTATAGAAGATTCAGATTGTTTCTATCTAGTCTCTATCAACGTTAAGAAATAGCATTAAGATAAACCCGACTGCAAGCGTGACCAATTATATTGAGTAAGTCCTTTAACTGGATCTTTATCTAATTAAAAAGTCAGACGTCTGTCCATTTATGTTGCATAGCTGATATATTTGTACACATATATAAGTGACCACTTGATGTAGGACCAACAGTTAATGTCATATTGTCAAGTAGGAGTCAAGCAATTATCGTATCAAACATATTAATGATTGATAATACTAAGGCCTATATTAGCTACACTAAGTAATTTATCATTGATTGATACGGAAGTTTTCATTTATCTAATAATTATTAAGTCTTAGCTCTAGTTCTAATGAGTCATAAATCCGTGACTGTCCTCATATATTTTGCATTAATTACCTACCTAAATTGTCGTTGCTGCGGCGTAAAAAATACACTGTGTTTGATTGTAACAAAATTATTAAATAATGTTTTGTTGTTTTTTTTCATGTTTAACATTTACCACTCTCAATTCCGTTTTTCACATTTTATATACAGCACTCCACTTACTTATCTTATTTATAAATCACTTCAATCTGAAAGCAATCCATTCTGTCAGTTTTATATTTTATTTTTATTCGTGTTTTTGGTCATTAAAAGTGCATGTCACGTTATTTGGAAATTGTATCAATATGCTGAAAATATTGTGTGTATTTTATCCAAATCAGTTGAGCCGTTTTACCGTGAAAGCATAACAAACAAACCAACGCACTTTCGCATTTACAACATTAGTTACGATACCAACACTTGATCACGTGCTTTACCCTCTCCGTAACATAGGTGGCCAATTGGTTGGAGATCTCCCCTACACTGATATACCGAGGGATCGCCATATAGTCTTGATTAACCGTCAAGGTCGGAAATGTAGCGAATACGCGTGTCGTTTCAACAGGTAGTTCCCAATTTTATAATTTGCAATGTATCTCTTCCTAGGGCGGTTATCTTACACAGGCGTTAACAAATTGCCTTGTCATATCAATTGAGCATCTAGTATCGATTTAATCTGCATTTGTTCTGCAACGGTTTCAATTCGTTCCGAGTTATAGATTTTAACTTTCTAATCTTTGAAACGTTTCGCTAATATTCATTTAACTTCCTTATGAGTGATGATAAGTAATTTCGGTTTGTAATGAGATTTAAGATTAATAATGTTTTTATTATCTGTTTAATACGTTGAGAACAATATGTACCTAGTCAATATGCTGCAAATTAAAAAAAAACATTATTTGATATGCCAATACCAGGTTCAATTTTAGACTGATCACTTTTAGAGAGAGCTAGCTATTTCCCGCGGTTTCACCTGCGTCCCGAGGGAACTACTTGACGCATCTACAAGAAAAATAGCCTGTAATCGTCTCCAGGAACTCCTCTATTTCCGTACCAAATTTCATCCAAATCGCTTCAGCCGTTTTACCGTCAAAGCGTTACAAATAATAAACAAACTCACTTTCGCATTTGTAATATTTTGTTAGTAATGCTATTTTTAAAACAGTAAAATTAATGCATTTAGTTGTTTGTCAGCTATATGAACTTGATTGAATCCGTCCATAGAAACCGAAATTTATGTTTTCATAAATCTTTATACTTCACACGTTTCCTTTCACGATAAGAGAGTTCAGTAAAAGGTACATTAGATAATATCCCGGGTTTGTATCCGGGTAGGAAACGTATGTCTTGATATTGAAACAGATAATTATTTGTACCGATAATGTGCGGTTTAGTGGCTAAGATCAGGTTCTAAAGTAGTCATTACGAGGCTTTTATCGAAGAGTTCAGGGCACGATAAATGTTTACGTCGTCTCTATAACCAAGTCAATTTGAGGAATGCTAATTCTTGAATTTTAGGAGTTTCGGAATAGAGCTTGATGAATAAAATTAAGTTGGTAACAACGGTAATTTGTTCCTTAGTTTCGGTATTTTTAGACAACAAACATTTAACCTTAGTATATTTATGAAACCAAGAATAAGATTAAAATGAATAACACGAGATTCCTAATTGTCCCTAACAAAACATAACCATACTTTTGTGGGCTTATTAAATTTCACTGCTATGTGAATTATAATAATTAAGATGATTCTCAAATAATGATATTTGCAGTTTTTTTTATTTTTTATATTTAATGTTTATTGGAATATTACTAAGTATTTACAATTTATTAATTATTATTATTATTTTATTTTATTTTTTTTAAGTATTTATTTTGACGCTCTGTATTAGTTAGTAGTTTAGTATATATATATATCGTCCCCGTAGGTGGAAAATTAAATAACTCTGATTTTGTAGTTTTGAGATAAACGCGATTTAGTGTTTTTTTTTCAGTTAATGTACATTTGTTAAAAAATGTGAGACAATTTTACTGTCGGTAATTTTATATATTGTGGACCTGATTACCTTTTACATTATGTTTTAACAAACTGAACTCTATCTTTAACTATAACTAAATAACACATAAAAAATCAAGTTGTTTAATTTTGCCACAACTGTTATTTATAACGTAACTACAATTAGCTACTTATTTCGGCTATTTATTTAGTTTTCCTACGAGCTAAATACATTTGGTAGAGTCAAATTTGGTTAAATAATTGCAGTTATTGAATTTATCAAACTCGAAATATTTTTATATGTAACATTTAGTAGCTTTGTACGTTATTATTACTTTGATATTTTTTAACTATTATTGGTCTCATATAAAATAAAAGCTGTATTATGATATTAATAAAGTTATAGTAAGGAAAAAATAGAAAAGTACAATAAAAAATAGAAAAAGTGTATTGTAATTAGATACCTACTTATCTTGCTACAAACTTAAAAAAATAAACAAAATTACACTAATTATAACAAGTGAAAACAAGTTAACTTAAAGTATTCTTTCAAATCAAAACAGAAAATAATTTTTGAACTCAAAAAATAACATTATGGCTCTAAAATCAGAGACCTAATTACAAAAGACATACTTAGTAGTGAGCAAAACTAATAATAAGTAT
Organism: Pyrrhia umbra; assembly: GCA_963891755.1. NCBI lineage: Eukaryota > Metazoa > Arthropoda > Insecta > Lepidoptera > Noctuidae > Pyrrhia > Pyrrhia umbra. The sequence continues at coordinate 9,364,551 of OY982924.1, forward strand.
TAGAACTAAAAAATATAAGTTTGTATCAAATCAAAACACATAAATTTATTCATTATCATCTATGGGTAAGACACATATTTTATGAATACTCCGTACATGGGTTTTATGCTTAGGAGTTCTTACTTCTACAGCCCTAGCCATTGGCCATGACATTATTGGAAGATTATCTTCCTTTAAAATTACTAAACTATTTAATTTTACATTACAATTAGCATATTTCCATTTAGGTCTGTTTTGTAATAAATTTAAATAACATTGATACCACACTTTTCAAAGGGATTTTTGTAAAGAATTACATAGTTACCAAAACTTAAGTCTATTTTGTGGAATGTTACATTCATTTCCTTGAGGATACGTTGACAAAGCACTACCTATAATAAAGTGACCAGGTGTCAAATAACAATAATCATCGGAGTTCAAAGATAAAGGTAAGAGTGGCGGAGAAGTAAGCACTGCTTCGATTTCAGTTAAAACAGTATTAAGCTGTTCATAAGTTAGAACAGTTTTTTGTAATATTCTTTTTAAGTGAAACTTTGTGCTCTTAACTGCCACCTCCCAGAGCCCACCAAATGTAGGTGAGTAACACGGTATAAAGTGAAATTGTATCCCACGCTCGGCGGTAAATTTTTGAACCTGCATTTGGTGGCTCTGAGAAGCTTGCAGCTTGTAGAGCTCGACCAAATGACTCCTTGCACATTTAAATGTACTTGCATTGTCGCAGTGAATTTCGGTGGGCAAACCTCGTCTGGAGATAAATCTCCTCAAGCACGCAAGGAAGGTTTCCGTGGTCAAATCTGATGCGAGTTCTAAGTGAACGGCTTTTGTCGCGAAACATACGAATACACAGATATACCCTTTACCTATTAAAGATCGTCTTACGCGAGAGAGTTTCACATCAATTGGCCCAGCGAAATCCACACCGACCTTCTCAAATGGGCGGCTGGTAGCTGTTAAACGTGCAGCCGGCAAGGAGCCCATTAGTTGCTTGGCTGCTAAGGCCTTTCGTCTGAAACATACAATACATTTGTGAGTTACTTTCTTAACTTCTAATAAGCCATTGACAATCCAATACCTTTGATTAAGATGCGAGAGTAAAAGCTTAGCTTAGCTTAGCCCTGCGTGCAGTAGCCTTTCATGTTTACACCTTATAAGCAAGCTAGTAATTGAAGAGCCTCTGGGCAGTATGATAGGTTGTTTTTGTGAATAAGCTATATCAGCATAATGCAGTTTGCCACCAACGCGCAATAGACCACGATTGTCAAGAAAGAGATGCAACTCAGCCAGATTCCCTTTCAAGCTGTTGTTATTGCTTATTGCTTTAATTTCAGATTTAAAATATGTATATTGTTCATGTTTAATTATTGACATTAATGCATTATCTAACTCAGAACTTTGCAAATAGTTTGTATTAATTTTTGTATTATTTTTGTTAATGTTGTTTAAAAATCGCAATATGAATGCTAATAGCCTATTTTATTTATGGTGTAATTATAGAGTAATTATACAAGAACACATAGTCAAGCGGATTGGGGTTTTGGCATACCAAGTTGCTGGAAGGAGCTAAGCAGGGCTCCACAGAGAGTGAATTAGCAGGTGAGCTGTAAGCAGGAACTCGTACTCACTGTTTTGCAGAAACACCAAATGTCGCAGCTACTCAGCTCTTTCGGGTTGACGCCTCGGCTAATGAGATCAGCAGGATTGTCATGTGTATTGACATATTGCCAACTGCATCCAGCGGTATTTTGACGAATTACACTTACTCTGTTCGATACATAAGCTTGAAGTTTTGTTAGCTCAGTGTTTAGCCATGCAAGAACGATTTGTGAGTCGCTGAATAAACCTCGCGAATCCATTATTGGTCATTCTGACGTCAACGCAATTGAAAGTCACGTATCACACAGTAAAACGCACGACAGAGGGTGGACTCTTCAGTTTTCTTTCCGTTAACTGACTAAAGCCACTACGGGTGTGCGACCCCGGACTGCTCGAGCTGCTAGAGTCACAATCCTGTCTTTTCCGTGCTTTAGTATCCCTTATTCCCCCATCCCTTCCAATATCCAAACCCTTCCCCCACAGAGACGGTCAACTCGAATTAAACCCGGTGTTGGTGGAGCCGAAAGCACCTGCAGCGAATCCGACTCCGCACGTAACGACTTGTCGTTCCTGTGGGGCCAGTCGGTGACGCCGAGAGAGTGGTGTAGGTCTTGGGAAAGCCTGCACTATCTTAATTGCGTCCCAGGCGATGCAGCATCCGTGGACAGGTCACTTCACCCACTACAGCTTTGCTGAGTGGAAAACAACACGGGGAGTGGCAGTGACCGGTTATAAGTCCAAGCAGATAGACGTAAGCGCGGACGCCAGGGGTCACTCTCGACAGTGGGAGGGTCCATCAAAGGCCCGCGGACGTTGCGACCAGCGTTGTCGCTCTCGTATAGGCCTTCTTAGCCATCAGCGCAAGTGCCAAAGCCAAATAACCTGACACGGCTGCTGTTTGAATCATCTTTCGTAGATGTTAAAGACCACTGATGATGATGATGCGATGCATCAAACCGCACGCGCTCACCCCCGCGTTCTCCGTCGTCGCCGTCGTTCTCGATCAGTCTATCAGTGTCTATCAGTCTCGATCAGTGGTGGATACTGACAATATTTCGGCCAAATTCTCTTAAAAAAATAATGATAACTTTCCTCAGGTGCATTTCGTTTTATGGCAATTATAAACAACTTAATTTATTTAATTTTATTTGCCTAGCATCTTATAATTAATCATTATCTAGTTGTAGAAGAAATAGATAACATCAAGTATTTATAAATTAGGTACGTTATAATCACAATTCTGAATAGCAGAATTAAATAAATAGAGTTATTTAGTTTTCCTAGAACTTAGTTAGTTTTGTGAAAGAATTTTTAAGTTGAGGAAAAATTCAACAACTCATGTTATTTAATTTATTTGAAATTCAACTTATCATTGGCCACAGTTATTGATTTATTTACTGAGTTATTTATTTTTCCTTAAAAAAATAGTGTTTGTTTGGAGATATTTATTATTCCATCTGTCCGACTAAAATGGCTATAATTTTGGAACGGAATAAGATACGAAAATGCCTGTTAGGCTCAAATATGCGGCATGTTTTAGGTGTTTTGAAAATAGGGAAAAGTCAAAATCGCCAAAATCGGACTTATTTAATTTTCCACCTACGGGGACGATATATAGTTTTTAGTTATTGTAAGTTTTTTTGTTTATATGTAAATATTTGCAGTTCAATTTTTCGCATTCTAGATATGTAACGCTAACATACATAACATGAAGTCTGGTGTACATTTCAAAGTAAATAGTTTAATCAGATCGGTCACAGCGATGGACAAATAGAAATTATAATTACACATTCCTGTTAGCGTACAATTTTTTTAATATAGCTGTAACTTAAATATATATTAAGCTGTTGTTGGTAGTATCATGTTTAGTAATCTAGCGTTAAGTAACTTGACCTTGGCTGCCAGGCAAAATACTTAAGACATAGGTATCGTATAGATCTTGGATTTTGATAATATTTTTTTGTTAAGCTTGGTTTAGACAGCACCTACCGTTTGTTTTATATAAGGCTGGGTATATTAAAAAAAACCTATATCCAAATACACCAAATACAAATATACGGTATTATTTGGGTAATGTCTTATTTTGGAACAAGGATTACCAATCATTGAAATAAAATAGTTTAAGCAAAATTTGTACAATGATAACATAATTAATATTCTGATGATTTTGGGATTCTTCATTTTGTCCACAATGACTTTGGAATATATTATAATATCTATTTTTTTTGTATAATATACTCGTATAACTTTGTCTCCAGATATAACTAATTCGTATGAGATGTCCAACTAATTCAATTCAATTCTTTATTGCGAACTAAGAATTCTCCAAATATTATTGCTTATAGTTGCTCTTTGTATACACGCAGCTTAGATTGTTTTCATGTCTAGACTCCACATAATAATCTTCGTTTTCTTTTTTATACGATAGAAATGTTGACGACCTTACATAGCGAGAGGAACCTTTTATAAAATAGTATTCAATAGCAAACGTTTTTAAACCTGACATATTTTTTTAAATAACCATTGATTTTACAAAAATCTATGCATCAGTAATATTTAGAAGCATGGTTGAACACGTGATTGGAAAGTATAGTGTACGCACATATTGTTATTTACGATTGATAAGAATGTGCGCTTGGCTAACTGTAATCCGTAAATAACTTTTTTAGAGTTAGTTCATTTAATTTTTTGAGTAAATTAAATGAAAGTTACATTTACAAAAATGGTAAAAATAATAATTATAATTTTGAGTCTGCTAGGTTTCTAAAGATTAACGATTTAATTGTTGGGTCCAAGCGTCATGTTACACAGATATTTAAAGGTAGTACTAGTTAGTATATTTAGAATTATTAAAAATGTTCGCTTTATCGAACACTGCTGTTTAGAACAATGAAAATGTACCTACCTAGCGTATGTAGTATGAAAATGTACTTAGTTTAAAGCAACATAAAACTAATAACAAAAATATAATATTCACCCTTAAGTCTGTATAAGTGTAAACCAACAGTACCTTAGTTTATTACAATTTTCGCATTTATCGGCAATGAGGAAATTGCTACAATCACTTCTTGGATACTTTAATCGGCACCAATTACGGAAATTGTTAATGTATGCAGCAGATGTAGAGCGACTTTCATGAACACTTGAACAGTTTGAATATTGATATTGCTGTAGGTAATAGCCGCTTGGACGGTCTAGTTGTAAACACGGTTCTTAGCTTACATACCTGCGCCACACGGCCCTAAGAACTTCAATGAGTGTTTGGGTTCAAAAAACTATTAATGCTAGACATAACTACCATGGCCTTGCCACTTGCCCTGGTACTGAACTCTCCTGATATGATCTTTTGTTTTTTTTTCTACGCTTCACCGAACACAAGCAAACTAAGAGCTAGGTAAATAAATAAATGCAAAGAAGTCGTAGGTTTTTTTTGGATAATATTTAAAATTAACGCTAAGTTGCGAAATGAATTTACAAGTGAATTAAAATTGAAGAAATCATTATGATTTATACAGGATGTGGTCAATGTTATTCACATTATTGATGAATTGTTAATTTTATACTGTAATATAACTGTGTCTGATTGATGACGTTTAAATAACTATTTTATCAGTTAAAATTTGTTATCAGCAATTTGTTGTTAGTATTTTAATAGATTTAGCAATTTACACTGATTGAGATTTACCTTGACCTCTTGAAACTAGTATATTTTGGTGGTAGTATATTTTATTAACACACGTGTTCAAATTAAAATAATATTTATTTTGAGTGGCTCATTTATTCCAATAAATTAAAACCCGTTCCCGTAACAGGTTGAAATAAAAATCACGTGTATTTTTTACATAACTTCTAGATAATAAATTATGATGCTTAAATTTTAAGAAACTCTTTCGACCAACAATATTTTATCCAGAGCACCTCATGATTAAAAAATATTTTAAACTAAAACACGTTGAAAAAGAGTAAGCATGGAGTTTCTTGCTCTTTTGCTCTATAGGAATCTACGCTTTGGAACGGCTTATTTTTTTACAGCTTATTTTTTTTACGTTTACTAACGGACTGACTCGTAATTAAAAGTGCCTGTAAATACCTAGTCTAATTGAAATAAATGTTTTGAATTTTGATGCACAATATATACAAATATTTGCTCTTGTACTTTGCATATATTAATTAGCTCTATAAAACGCTAATCACTGTTTGCAAGAAGAAAAACCACGAACACTGTTATACATATTCTTATTTTATATTTCTTTAAATTTTCTTTTGTTTTTTTTCTTTAATGTGTAATTAATGTTTGTAAACGCACCCACGACACAGGAGAAATTCCTAGTGTGGGGCAACTTTTTTTTTTTTTTTTAATAAATAGGTATGTACTTATGAAACACGAGATTGTATTTTTTCTGTGACCTTTAAGAACTATACAATTAAAATGTCAGTTACCAATTTTGTTTTGTAGAACGCTTGTCCGAACTTCAATAACTAGATATAACTAGTTGTCCGATAAATAAAACTGCAAAAGAAGAACCTTTACAAACCTGTCTACATATTGAATGGGACAGCCAAAAAAACCAAGACCAAAGTCCAGGCTATAGAATCAACAAACACAAATTGGAACCGCTGACGTCACAATGCGAATAAGACCCGGGTAATCAACTTCACCGATTATGCATTTTACAAAATGGTCGATTTCCGAGGGTCGATCGGTCAATTTAATTCGAAGTGCGGCGAAGTTTTCCATCAGTAGTTACATAAACGTTGTAAATGACGCACGAGTGTTGGGATTACGGCCAAGCTTTTTGTTACAACGACTTATTATTTGATTCCGACAATGTAAAATCAATTTTACGGACTTTTTCATCCATCCAAATGCTGGTTTACAATACGTCGACGTAGTGCACTCGCGAAGCTGATTGTTCGATGCTACAAACGTTAGTTCTTCCGTTGTTTCAGCGTAAATAATCTGTAGTAATTTGTACCGATATTAAACCCGTAAACGCTTAGAAATGAATTATTTAGTAGCTTTTTATTCTACGTTCCCAGGATAAAAAACACGCTTCTTTATTTAATTATGAGGCAAATATTATGATTAAAACTGTCCAACGGCTTTCAATCAATAAGATTCATGACATCATTATCTCGTTTTCTATAATATATGGCGTTTTGTAATTATACGATTACATTTTTAAGCAGTTTGTAAAACGCCACCTGCCTATTGGCAAGACCGGATTTAGTTAGTGAACCGTCGCATTGACATTTCAAAGTTAGTTAATATTTCTTGTTTCATGCCCATAAATTATTGGAGATATATGACGATTGTGTAAGTCAATGAAGTTTAAAAAAATATACACAAATGATATATGCTTTGTAGAGTAAGTTTGGAATATTGAAGGTCTAAAAAATTTCTAGAATTATTTATAGCCTCGACCCTATTGATTTTGGTACCTATGAGTAGCCTTTGCATTTAAAAGCAACATATACAATTTTGTGTGGGGGTTATTAAAATTTAGCTTTGGCCTCAGTTCATTAAGACTAATAGAAGTGTACTTTGCTTTCATAATGGAATTATAGGCATTTAGCATGCAAAATTGCGTCTTGAACATCTTTCTAATGGAACTTAATGAGGTCAAGATCAATAACATCGACTTTAAAATTTTGATTGAACCCAAAGAAAAAACATTTTCTTTAAAAAATAACTAGATATGTTAAATAATTATTCTGAGTAGTGTAGCAAAACAAAATTAAATCTTTTCAATGTGCCTGGATGATATCAAAGCAATAACACTTTGCATTTTATTACTTAGTATGCTACAGAGATGCAGTGACCACGTTTTGCGCCCTTCTAGGGAGAACAGAATATCTTTATAGCATTGTAAGGCACATGCAAAACGTGACATGTGACTTATTAAAATTCCAAGTGCATTTGTTTTGTTGACACTTTGTTTTAAATTTTAGACGTGGGAACTAGTTATTTTCTTTGGGGTTTTACCGCCACTGAAATATGCACACTTTATCTACACTAATATTATAAAGAGGAAAACTTTGTTTGTTTGTTTGTTTGTAATGAATAGGCTCAAAAACTACTGGACCGATTTAAAAAATTCTTTCACCATTCGAAAGCTACATTATCCACGAGTAACATAGGCTATATTTATTTCTAGAAATAACTAGGGATCCCTACTAAAACTTGAATAAAGTAACCCAAAGTGTAAAAAAAAAATGTCCACGCGGGCGTAGCCGCGGACGGAAAGCTAGTCTAGAATAAAAGCCGGGTTATTTATCAGGGCTTGTTGTAGAAAATATGCAGGTAATAGAAGTGTTCAAGCTGCTTGAAAATGCGTCAGCTTTTGTCATCATTATACCGAAGATACTAAACTGTTTATTGATAAGTAAGTAATAAGTGACTAGCTTATTTGTCAATAATTTTGATGTACGTGATGCTTAGTCTACCAGCCCTTTGATTGCCTAGCAAAAAAATATAGGTGGTCAAAATTTCTGTTTGAATTGCAATCATCCACCAAGTACTCCAATTCATCATTTAGAAGGAAGAGGAAATTTGCGAACGTTTAGGATGTTGGCGGTCTGATCTGATCGGCGATGCGGTGCGCCCGCGCCGGTGGGAGCTGACGAATTATTGTGAGTTCATCGTACTTGACCTTTGCACTTTGTATGAATTTATGAAGCAATTGGTTAACTAGCCGTGTAGGCGGACTCGTGTTGTTGATTAAAATTGAAAACGTAATTAGATAAATATGGCTGCTGACTTGAGAGATTACGTATTGAGGTAATTTGAACAGTAAGTACCTATCCTAGAACTAGGCTGAGGTAATAAGACTGTCCTTCTTTTAAAGTAGACGGTTATGTCATGCGCTTTAAATTGAATATTACAAATCTAGGTATCAATTAGTAACTAAGAACCGACAATCAAAACATATATGCCCATTATCAAAACGATTGAAACATTCTCCACATTCCTTTATTGCAAAAAGAAATCAGTTCCGCCTCGCAAATAAATTGACTAAACAAACTTAAGCGTCCATGAAACCGGTAATCTGAGCCGTAGATGGTCTTACCCACTTACCGGATCGTCCACAAATTGTAATAATTGGCTGCACACACTCGTCACCGCTATGTTGCGGTGCCGCGAACTCAATTGTCGCGTTATAGATGGGTATTTGAAAATTATAGGTTAGTGACTTCAGAAAGTTTGAAGTGATGTTTAAGATAAATATGGTGCTAGCTTTCGAAATGTTTTGATAACGTGAATTACGCTCAAGAATTAAGACTATGATAGTGTGAAAATATTAATAACGTTACGCTCCTAGATATTGATGTTTTACTGTTTTATTTCATTGGAAACTTTGGGCATTTACTATTCTCTTTTATTTGCTTAATTGGGAAATATTTAAATCTTGAAACTGAATTTGCTCTTTCAGTATTTGATGTACATCGATCGATCTTTGGAACATTGATCTTAATATAGTAACTTTTATAGAAAAAGCATGGATATATTGAGTATTGATACTTCATACACTCGAATGTAAGAAAGATGTTTCTCAACTCTTAGTTGTACCTTCATTCAAAGGCCCTCATGTATTCGCTTTCTTGACTTCCCTGTGATAATTATGTAGAACGCAAGGAAAAAGGAAGTAAGAGATAATAACATGCCAATCGATAAGAGAAAGAAGAACTTTTTAAACAAACCTTTGTTTCAGTCTATGAATTTCCTTTTCATTTCCGTTTAGTCTTAATCAGTGCTATACTGTATGTTGATCGTGAATTTATTGCCACCTTCAAAACATCATCGTTATCTATATTATTCAATTTGACTCCATCCAAAGGTTGTCTGTGAGAAATTGCTCTTAGCGATAAGACCACCTATTGTACTACTATCTTTTTGTTTGCATTTTTCCTGTTGTTGTCAAATGATATACAATAAAGAATATTCTATCTACCAGCATAATAAACAGCTGTTTTACCTGAAATGAAAAAATCTTCGGTTAGCTGTGACTTTGATAAATTCAAATAAATTAATAAAAAGAAAATTTCTATAATAATTTATTTTTAAATTTATATTTAAACATTATTATTCTTAAGGCCAATTTTAAGTAAATTAAATAATAAATATCTACAAACTGTTTTGCGCACGTAGTGAAAAAATTATGCAACCACATTGAGTGACTGTCCCAGTTCTAGCAAAAGGTCTCTTTTGTTAAAGTTATCACTACAGTGATTACCGTAATCACCATGCCTTGACACAGACGTGCTAATTTGGAGTCCGTGCTGTAACATATTACGAGCCAAAGGATAAAACATTTTTTGTGACCCGTAACTCGATCATAAAACGTTTTTATTATTATTTATGGCGGTTATTGACAATTAAAATGATGTAATAAACGTCATAATAAATGTCGATGCAAACGAATTTAAATGATATTAAATATATGTTGGGTTTTTCCTCCTTCACAAAAACGGTCATACTCTTATATATAATAATTATGTTTCCCTTTGTATATTTTTGTCTATCTAAGGAATTTTCTCCTAAACGGATGACCGAAGTCAATGCGTCTTATTAAATTAAAAGTTATCGGTGTGGTTCTTAGTAATAGTTGACGAAGATCCGTCTTGATGTTCAAAAGTTACGAAGTGCAGAAGTTACAGCCTTAAAAGAGAAGACAAGAGATTTACTTAGAACCAACAAATAGAAGAAGTTGTTACACTTAGCTAAGGTGTCGCCTGAATTTGAAAAAATAAATAATTGAAAAACGCATTCAAAAAATTGCATAGCTCCATAATGTGTAATATTAATATCCAACAATAAAAATATAACGTCCAGTATAGTTAATTGAAAAATATATTTTATTTATCAATTTAAAATTGATTCTATTGTCAAGATATTAAATAAATAATTTTAAATTAACGGGTATGCGTTTATGGTCTGTGCGGTTATTGAACCGATAGTTTTAAGGCCAATGTTAGATTGCTAAACAATGTTATGTGGGTCATGGGAGTGAGCTCACGAGTGATACGATCACTGGTAATGACTTGCTACACTTAATTGGCTGATAAAGGACGTTGACTTAATTCGATCAGAACACCATAATATGTTAATAGTGTCAATTAGCGTATCTAATTATTACTAAAATAACTTTGTCTGATGTTTATTTTCCTCGAGTAAATTGCATTTTATTCTTGTAAGATAACGACGGCACGTTTGGCGTAGTGGCTGAGCAATTGGCTGCTGCGCTTCGTGTCGCGGGTTCGATTACCGTACGGGACAACTAAAATTGTTCCGGGTCTGGGTGTTTGTACATGTGTAGTGAATGTTTATAAACGCAACCACGACACAGGAGTAATTCCTAGTGTGGGGCAACATTTTTTTTTAATAAATAAATAAGAAAATCCCATAAAATAGTTATGATGACTTTAAAACTCAACTCTAACAATTATTTTTTGTTTCTGTTTGTTAAATAAATTCATAGGGGTGTGACTGATGCCATCAACTGGCTACGAATCCAAAATTCGCCTGCTACTGAGAAAATTCAACCGTATTAACATTTTGCCCGACTCGGGAATGGATGATAGGACCTTTTGTTCAGCAGTAGCGCTTGGTCACTACAATGTGGCCAACACAATGTGGGTATTTAACTGCAAATATCTAGGCAATTTGCCAGTGAGACCTACATTTACCGTTTGAACTGTACTTTGTTACCTTCTAACTTATCTATCACGGTTTGGCATTCTAGAAAGATGTTCGTATGTAAATATTTACATCCAAATTTGAGACAATATTACCAATTTGTTTTGCATACGAATCAATATGGTAAATGAGGTTAGTGATCTAAGCGATAGAGCATAACGGGTGTGATTTGTGGCATAACCAAATAGGTGATAAGCACGCAATACGCTCCGTGTTGATTTTAGAGCTTTGTTAATTAATTATATTGGCCAAGGTGGCTTTAGATTGGATTTTGGATTATAACATCTTTTTGGACCCGTACAATAATAAAAATCAATAAATGAATTTTCTTTCAATACTTGTATGTCTTCACGGTAAAACATAGCGCACTTATAATATCTAATCTAAGATCTTTTAAATGTAAAAACCTATGTTTCACAAATAAACGCTGATTCTGAATGCTGTGCTATGGTAAAAAATATATTAGCACTACCGGTTCCGACAGACATCGTACTATTTTAACTTTGGCGTTTTTATGAAAACTATGACATCTACTATTTTCCAACCGTCCAGGGACCCACTCAAATACACACAAAGTTTCGTCCAAACTGGTCTAGCCGTTTAGGAAGAGTTAGGTGACAAACACACGTATAGAAGAATTATATATGTATATAAAGAACACATTGCTCAGACATTTACAAATAAAATATGCAGATGCTACTTGTAATTATCAAAATGGTCAGTTGATTATACAAATTTATGAACATTTTTTCAAGAAAATAATTATAAACAAATATGTGAAAACCACAATACATACAAATACTGAAGCGGCTCTTAATAATCAATCTACATTACAGTTGCGTACCGATGCCAGATTCCATGCAATGTTTAGAAAACATGAAATAGTTGTAGACATAACGTGCGCTAGTGATGCATTATGACTCTGTTACAAAACTTATTCGATTGGCTAGTATAAACGTTGTGAATAACATATAAAAATATTATATATAGGTGACTATCGATTGTTTTCCTTGTGACAGTGGAGCGTGCTAGTTACTGGAGGTGTTTAAACACATCTTTGTGCGAGTGTCCGCTTCCGTGCCCTTTGAATGTGTCATGGTACAGGTTGAATTAATAACATGTTCTAGCAGCACACAACTAGCTGAGATCTTCATTTTATTCTTTTTTATAAATTTACAGCTGTTGACACGATGCGTAGTTGTTTTCAATGTCACGGTTTACTATTTACTAAACAGTCTTTTGACCGGTTGCATCAAACTTAACATCTTAATCCAAACTAACTATTATAAATGCGAAAGTGAGTTTGTTTGTTATTCTTTCAAGGTTAAACGATTGAACCGATTTGGATGAAACTTGGTAGGGAGATAGGGGTCTTTATCTGAGTGCGCTAAGAGTTCCCTCGGGACGCGGGTGAAGCCGCGGGCAACTGCCAGTATTTCACATTTTATACTTACAAGTATCAGCAAACTATTAAGATTTTTTAAGTTATCATAATTAAGTAATTCGTCGGATTAAATAACATAATCACCTCTAATTGCTAAATTTTGTCAAATTGCTTAAGCCTTGTGCTACCTATTTTAGGATCCCTTTTATATAAATAACACACAGTAATTTAAAATACACGTTTGGATCGATGTTCGAAATATAAAAATATAAATATGAGGAAAACCTAAAGAAAAAGACAGAAATACTGGTTACTTGGTGTCGTGCGCGTATTATTTTTGTTTACCTATTTTTTATTCTAGACCAGTTTGATAATGTCAAAAAAACTGTGAACGTGAAGGCAATGTGAAATCCTGATCAAGACTTTAAGTACCTATGTTGGATTATTGAATAAAAGCTCTTTTTCCAATGTCATATTTGTTTTTCTTTTGGTGTACATAATAAAGAATATTCCACTCTAAAAGCCTCGTATCATCTACGTATTTTATATCTTCTACGTATTTTGTATCTTCAATTACCAACCTAATTTATTTAGTTTATTTGATAAATAAATGAATTAGATTAGTAATTGTTCATAAGGGTTGAGTTTAAATATGGTAACATTTAAGGTGCAATTCCGTGCATCGAATCACGTAGTTTGTATTATATTTTAAGAACTTATACTGGCTAAGCTGTAATATATCAAAATAAGGATTTTCAAAGCGGAATTAATAATGCTTTAAGTAGTATTATTTTATCTGCAATCTATGTATGATATTAACAAGAAAAATATTAGATACAACTGAACATAAATTACTGAGCGCGATTCCTTTTGTTTGAAATAATGTTATTTAAAAACGTCAAAGGTCTAAGAATATAAATACAAGTCAGTCTTTCTTGTCAGTCACAGTCTTTTAGAAGTCCGTGTAAAATATACACTTATCAGACTGTAAGACGCATACTTCTGGTAGTTTCCAGTTATTTATGTATATAAATTACCTACATTGTTTTCACTTACACAGCAGTGTTATTACAGTTGGCTGTACTTAATGTAAAAAAGTTTTATACTAAAATCTGCAAAAACCGATGCCCACAAAAAGGCTTGATTGGAACTTAATGACATTTGTATGCAATAAGAAATTACGTAAGCGACCTAACCTGAGTAGAAAGGCATTTTGAATAACTTGACCGAAAAAGCAGGAAGTAAAAAATATTACATCAGATGGCATTGATTTTTAATCGTCCGATTAATGTGGAGCTGTGCAGAACTTCATAGGTTTTTTATTTATCATGGTATAAGATATAAAACTTTGATCATTGATAATTTATTCATTGATAAAGTATAATGAAAATAATGTTAAATTGATTATGATTCAGCAAAAAGCTGAATGTTTCTTACTCAAGTTGAACTCTTGCTACACAAATTTGACTGAGGTCTGTTTATCATGTATATCGGGGTTTTATTTAGTCATGGTAATTATTGACCAAAGCAACTTAAGTGCACTAGCACTCGTTATTGATTATACTAATTATTTTAAGTATTTCTGATAGTTAACTGTGTTAAACAATTAAGCTAACAATTTCATATGACACACATTTAGTTGTTTATATTTATATTGCCACATATTCGTAATAGAGGTATTTGTGAAGGAACTGATCCAGGGAAGTAGTAACACCATATCTTGGTGCTACCCACTTCGGCGGTCAAGGATTGCTCTAATCATGTTTGAATGATAGGATAGCTTTCGGTGATTGTTGTGTTTGTGACACATTTTAACTTCGACGCTGTGATAGTAATGTTATGGCTACGCACATTCATGATGAATTTGACCACATATCATCAGGAGCCTTACCATGACGGTGTGAAAACAGGAATAATTTGGTTGTGAAAATGAGACGATGCTATATGACGTTAGTAACTGTGTCTCGCTCTCATACCTAAAAAGTAATTGTAATAACACATGATGGTACGGCCCCAGTTCTACTGCTTATTTTTCATCTAATGCCTATAAGTAAAAAGACGTTGAGTTTCTACTACATAGAATAAGTATAACACTAAATTGCATACCCCAATAAAAAGCTGACACATTCAATGCTATTAAAAAAAACAACAAATAAATTCAACAATCGATTCGCCTCGGTGTTCAATGTCTAACGATGCTTACTCTACCTACGTTCGTAACTCGTGTGTAGCAATCATTACTATTGCATTGCTCCACGCCGTCATTTGTGTTAATGACCCGCATTTAAGCTGATATAGTTGGATAAATAGCAAGGTTTGTGTACCAACCAATGCCAAAGAGTTAGGGAAGAAAGAAAGTAAGAAACCTTACAATATCAATGAGACATTTGTGTCCTCAATTTTAAAATAAACAAGTGATAAGTTTAACTACGGATGTTCCTATACTTTGTCTTTAAATAGATAAATAATTTTTATTTGGTGGATACATAATGCAAAATTTTAACGATATTTGTTTTTGAAATTTCCACACATGGATCTGCAATACAGTAGTCAGTTAATTTGCTTCTGAAACTGTAATGTGCAGTAGACTGTAGTGCGTTTTATCGCCTAAAGCTTTTTCGAAATCATTGAAATATGTTGGTATACGATATTTTCATGTGACATAGCGAATTATGGCATAAACTGCTCTTTGCAATACATTTAAGTTTATTTTGCTTTCATAAAATTATCAAAGCAAGATTTCTTTATTTAATTGTTTCTTTTAGAGCCTGAAACTAAGCTTGAAACTTGGTTATTAAATTCTAAACCATAAATAAGCTGGTAATTTGTAGTGACTTATTTCAAAGCCGCCTTTCAAATTATTCTTTTCATTTCAAACATCCTTGAAAATTATGTAAATTCATATAGAAGCAGGAATTATTGAAATATTTTTCGTACTTAAGTATGACAGTGCTATCAATCATATTTCAGAGAATTTCTAGAAAAAGTGTGTTTAATAACCCACTTACAGTCGAGTCTCGTGTCTTGACGCGACTAATAATCGTTTCCAGCGCCTTGTTTTTACATCATATTAATTAGAAGAAGTGTAAAAGAAAATTACAATGTACTAAACAGCATAGTGTAATAAGCAAATCTCGTTTGCCAGGCTGGTTTACTTTTTTATGTGTTCATTAAAATTAGTAGGCCGACTGCTTAGCTTTACTATCGAGCCATACAACTCCGTCATGTCAACAGATAGAAATCTAGGCAAGCGTGTTTAGTCTTCAATCACTTGTAATTGCGTAAAAACTGTGTGCGATGTTTACCTGTTTTCTCTTATTCAAGTAAAATTCCGAACAAATAACATAGAATAGTTTGATGTAATTAAAACATTGATAAACGCTGTTTTTAATCTTAATTCGAACATGAGTGCTTCTTACTGAATTAGTGTTGAGGTAAAAGCTCGTTAGATGTGCAATGAAATTGGTTGGCTGAATTAGTTTTGCAAAACATGACATAAAAAAATATTTTTTTGTATAGAAATTTCATCAGGCTTTCATGATTGACTTGAACTATGATGAAAATCGATATCTGGAAAACCCATAGTTGGTACGTCATGGACGCAAAATATGGAATACCAAGTATTTAATTATCATGAAATAGGTAAGTTTACTTGTCGAGTGTTATAAACAAAAATAACCAGTTTCACAAAAAAATACAGTTCGATGCAAGCACCTGACGTGCAGTGTTAATTGCTGAAGTAATACATCGATACATGCAAGCTTACAGGTAGTGCCTTATTGCCGAAACATTTTTAATATAATTTTCTTTGTTATTGTTTGTTTTTCTTAATTATACATAATTATTATGTTCTTCGACATCACAGTGTGAATGTCGTATACGCAAGCAAGATTACTTTTCTAGAGGATAAAAATCTTCACCAGCTACAAGACGGCACTATAAATGCTCCTTATTCATAATCCTTATAATATGCACGAAATATTCTTCTAACGTTTTTTTTTAAATCAATTAGGTACTCTGTATATGAAAACCGCATTTAAATTCGTTGCGTAGGCTGGGATTATCATCATCAGCTCATGTAATGGCCCATATTTTTCACAGATCCTCCCTCTATCTTGCTTGATGGCGTATGATATGGCATAGAATATAAGTATGGCGTCAAGGTTTCCTAAGACGATATATGTAAAAAATGCAAAAAAAAACAAAATTTTCGACCTTTTCTCCCGGTTTAGTTTATTGCCTATTTCTAAATTACCCAGTAGTTAATTATTCCTAATTTATGTGTACATATTTATAGAGAGGACTGGGTTCGGTTGAACCGAGTCAGTTTTACCGATTACTAATGCTACTACGTAATCATAATATGACTATTATCCAGATAGTGGACGAAGGTGTAATTTAAACAACATGCTTGCGTACTATGGACCTGAATTAGTATTCTAAAATACTTCTCCTCAAATGTAGCTGTCATTTGTCGTTGGAGTAAGTATTTTGGATGACTAGTATTATTGATAACCCAATGTCATACAAACTCTTGTAACGACAAATTTTACTTTGCTACAGTTTATAAAGTTGTCATAAAATTAATACCTAGACTGTGTTGTCTATTCTCAATTTTACAACCCATTATAAACACAACCTACTCACATACCTTAGTGAACAGACATTCTTCTGTTTTTGTAATAATTCTTTGCTTCATTACGCAGTAAATTAGTATTGTTTGCTTTACTATACGTTATTGTTACTTGATTGTAAATTCTTTAGTCACACATTGCGGTTTTCACAGTAGTAATAAGTCTAGAAACTTATGGAATTTCTTATGGGTTTCGCATTACGTAATTTCTTGCAGTACTTCAAAGATGAAGAATAGAAAAAAAAATACATGAAATGTTAAATTGCTGTAAACATGTCATTGAGATATTTCTGTATTCACATGCTTTGTTTCTATAGTTTACACGTGTTTCTGTAATTATACCTAACTATAGTTGAGTATTTTCTATTTAAAGTTATTTTAATAACTATGGTATTTTTTTACAAAAATATGTCTACAAAAATATGACTACATTGAATCGTAAATAATTTTATCTTTCATGTTAAAGATAGTATTTATAGGACTATAAATGACTATTTTTCAGTCAAATGGTTCATAAAATGATAAATAAAATGTGTTTTATTATTAGTAGTACATGTAAAAGTTTTAACCTAACTGATCAAAAGGCGAAGAAAATAAGGGCAGATGAAAAATCGTGGTTGCAAAAATACAAAAAGTTGTTTATTATGGTACATCCAACATACCAAATTTGTAACTATAGAATCGCAATCATAAACAAATATAGCCTGCAATCTGCCAAGCAAGTTCAAAAAATAATGGTAATTAATTATGATGACATAGGTCTAAATTTGAAAAATATTTCGTAAATGTAAATATATTTATGGCGATATATTTCTCTTCCCACCTAAATTGATTTGATTTAATCAATTGACACATATCCATATAATTAGCTAGCTTTGTTTCATTTTTACATCTTCTTTTATGTTTTTCTAAATATTAACTTATATTTCATAACGTTGGCTTATATGGAACTACATATGTGAAGAATAAAAAAATGCCTATTCCTCCGTGGGTGAAGCGAGAGGGAGTATCAGACTCTTACTGACTAAAACCCATCCATGTTCCATCCTCAGCCCTTTGTATTCCGGGGGCACGGTGACTCTTTTGATCATCCCGCAAAAGATAATCTACCTTACGTATTTATTTTCTTTACCCAAGATGGAAGCTACAATTTGAAAACGCAAATAAGCCACAAGCACGTCGTGGATATCTCTTTATATACGTTTATTCAATGCTTAAACTTTTCCCTCAATATAGCTTAACATGCAAATCTTTACGATTGAAAATGTGAAAAATTAAATACAAGTCTTATAACGTGGAGATATGCTACATAAACCTTTCGATACCAAGTAATGTTTTGATCATCGAGACATTATGTACTTGATGTACTGTGTAGTTCGCTTTCATAGTTTTCTCATGTACCGTTATTAAATTTCATTACCAATAAATATCAAGTTGTTATAGGTAAGTTATACGCGTAAATTCTAGTGCAAGGGTGCTTAGCGATTTTTAGTAATTAATCTACTTAAATATTGTTCAGCTTTAGTTTTTACTTTTCAGTATTATTAAAGAACCTAGTACTTGATAATTTTATCATGGACACCGATTAATACTTACCTACAAAAACATTTAAATAGTTATTGCATCTTGATATAAATTATTATGATCTACTTTATGTGTAAAAGAAAAGTCATCAGAAACTTTCGTTTGCTTTTCCAGAATCGAAATAAATTGTATCCCACCAAGAACATTCTTTAAAAAATTGCCAAGTCTCGTTGGAGCTGCTTGTTTATCTCTAAAAAGTAATGAACTCTCTAGACAAAGTTGAGCCAAGTCTATAGAATTTCTTACAACTCCAACGTTTTTGGTTTGTAAAATGTATTTTTAACGGCTAAAATACGGGTTATATATGTCTATACCTTAGAACTTAAAGAAATATAGGAAAAATTGTATTCAGGCGACACACGTCGCTGTTTTCCTCTATTTGAAGTAACTTACGTAGTTACATTATATTTAATGTTTTTATAACATTGTCCGCCTTTATGAAGTCCTTTGAATAGTGTGGAGGTACTAAGACCTACTAAGTTGAATAATAAAGATTTCTCAATGACTGATACGAGTAACCAGTAAAACGTAGTACTTTATGTTGTTTACTCGAAAACACAAAAGGTTATACATAGTCAAAATCTTTAATGGTTTCTAGGAACATTAGGCAAGTAATACTTGCTGGGTTTTTTTTTAAATAATTAAATAATTATTTGCGCGTGTTTGTTATTTAGTCTTTACTTTATTGTTAAATCAATATATGGTATTTTTACTGCGAAAATGAATCATTTTATGAATCACCTGCCTGCCTCCTAATAACGTAAGCCGAGATTTTCAATTTCAGTAGCAATATCTTTCATTTTGATAGTTCAACAATATATATTGCTTCTTTAAAAGTACAATGAGATAAACGTTCAAACATATTATGCAGAAATGTATTTTAAACTCCTTTGGATGGGTATAGCAATTGGATATACGTTTTTACGTAATTACCCTAATTACCTACTGGTAATTTCCCCTTAAAATGAGAGTACCTATATAACATAAAGTATGGTCAAAAACATGGATGAAAAAACATTGCAGCAAACAAATTTTAAAAGTGAAGGGAGCTGAAATTGCGCAATAAATCTACGAGAAAATATCCCAAGTAGGTACATCACAATAATTAGATAATGTAAGCTTACGATACCCAGTAACCTCAACTTGTAAGACGAGATTCCTGTGCGCAACGGGGAAGATAGCGGATTTCTAAAGGAAAATGCACATTGATTACACAATACCTAATTATTTCTGTAAATAAATCTACTAGAGAAGATATCGGCATTTTATACAAAGACTAGTGGCCCGCCCCGGCTTCGCACGGGTAGGTAGTCTTTGTTTTTTAACCGATTTCAAAAAAGGTGGTTCTGTATTTGACCGGTATGCATGTGTTTGTATGTCCCCGATTTTCTCAAAAACTACTGATCTGAATTGGATGAGAGTTGTCGTTCTTCAAATGCATAGTTTTCAAGAAAGGTTTTAGTACAATATATATTATTGGGATCTGTTGAATTTCTTCGTAAATAACCAATGGAACTCTTCAATTACTAATAGCAAAGGAACCACGATTGCTGCTATCGTATGCCTGTGATTGTTTTCACTGTTCTATAACATAACAACACACCTCTATGCTTAAAGGAGAAAACAGACATATAGAGTTCACCCTTATTAAAGGTGATGAACATTTGTCTAGACATTAGGATATTGTAATTTATCTAAATTACAAACTGAGCCACTAAAAAGAGAACTGAAAAACTTTTTTTCAAAAAACAACTGGCTTGGAACACAATACAAATTAAAAATAACTAATAAACATCATTCTAGAAGTCGGTGTCTCTAATTAGGTATTGTGTATTTGCATTCTATTTTTGCAAAAAAAAAATGTTTTCTTTTAGGAATGAAAAATTATGTCCCGAGTCTTCCCGCTGATTAGGCCCGTCCTAATCCTTACCGGACGGTTAGCCACTTATTGCTCAAAGTCTGCAGGCCGGACCTACAGTGGCCTGGAGTCGATTCCTGGCTCCAAATGTTGACGACGTGGCTGGGGCGTGAGATTTGTCTATCTCCTTTTCCAGCATGACTGGTTAGCATTAGAAGGTGACTGCTTCCTATTCCCACTCTCTTTGGACCATGGTTTGAACCAGGGCCGAAAATGAGAGATCGCCGCTGCCCAAGTGGGGCAGACCTCCACCGTATGTTCCACCGTGACCTCCAGGTGATCCTCACAGTGTCGACACCCCGACATTTCTACTCGCTTGATTCGATCCAGGAACCTCCCAAAATAACCGTGCCCAGTGAGAACCTGCGTCAGGCGTAGGCATTGGATCTGCGGTAGGTCAAGATGCCGTGGTGCCTCCTTAGCCACTCCGCGAGGAGAGGATTTAACGCCACAACAATCCCCACGCAGGTTCATCCGTGGCCTTATGATTTGTTTATTAGCAAAGGGAATTCTTGATTCTTAATTTCTGAAGTGTGGTATAGAATGAATTCAATGGAAAGCGCATTTTTTTTTAGTTTATAATTATCATGGAACGCATGGGCATTAATCACCATGGAATAACATCTACACATTATGACTTGAAAGCGCTTACTTTTAACATATTCGTAACTTAATTCTTGAAGCCATTAAGGTGAAAGATATTATAATGTGATATCAACCAAAAAAATTTAAAATAAATAAGTAAATACCAATCTCAAAAAAAGAACAAAAATATGTGGGATTTGAACTCGATGTTACCGATTCGCATGATCATGAATACCGCCCCTCCACTACAGCGCTCCTTGACATTTTAGGTAAAATTGACATTCTAATACAACGTGTTTTCAATTTGAATTACTGCTTATCTTCTTTACAAACGGGCGTGATGATTTTCATGTCAAAAATAATAGCGAAAATGCATTATAGGTAATTATAAAAACTTGATAGGTCATCCCATTACAAACTTATTTTAATACCTCACTGCTCATTCCCCATAATATTTAGTGTGATGATTTGTAGCCTAAAACTTGAACCGATTCATAACAAACATCTTTGGTGAATTTCAAGTAAAACTGTTCAGACCTTTTGGCGTAAAGCTAAAACAGATTTTTTTTCGTACAAACTTAAAATCATAATTTTTCACCCTAGGGCTAAAATCTTGAAAAACTGTGAAACACGTGTTTAATTATTTTCATTTTAGAGTGTCCCTACAAAATTTGAGTTTAATCGAATAAGAAATAAAACTTACTCCATACAAACTTTCAACCCTATTTTAATATACTTAGGGTCGGAATTTCCAAAAATCCTTTCTTATTACTTGTCTAGGACATAAAAGGTACCTCCTGTCCAAATTTCATTACTCTAGGTCCAGCCATTTCGGCTCCGCGTTGATGAGTCAGTCATTCAGTGTATGAGGTTGTCATTTTATATAATAGTATAGATTCATGGTAAAGATTTCATGGTATAAAAATCGGTATTTTGTCTATGCTCCAATTTTTTTTATCGGTGTTTGACTAAAACAATCTCGGTATTGGAAGGTGATATTTTTACTAATAAGACATTAAATAGTAATCATTATATCACAAACACTACGTCTTAATACCTTTAATATTTATTTCAAGTCGAGTATCTAAAGGTTTTTATCGGAAGACTTCGGTGTGTACACAGCCTAACACAGTCCTACCGGACGTGGCTGCAGATTGCATTACCCGCGCCTAGGAAAATAATTTAAGAACTTGGTATAAGCGCTCCTTAATTAATACGTATGAACTTTATGATATGGACTTCGTCCTGTTGTGGACTACTAGAAGAGCTACGATACGTTTTAAATAAAACATTATTTTCTCACATATTACCCACATTCTTTGACGAGGCCATTAGCATAAAGGCATCTTTAAATAATATCGCTCGTAGAAAACATAGCAATGTTTGTCTTATCCAACACCTACAACACCCCGTACGTGGTGGATAAAACATTAGTATTTCCCTCTGTTTATAAATTCACCGTGGGAAAATGTGCACAAGCGGCCGACTTCCATCCATATACACTAATAACACGCATCGACACAGTGTGAACACGGTTGCGGCGTCATAACAACAAAGCTGCGAAGGTTAGCATTGGCATAAGAGTAGAAATCTGATAGAGACCGAGCTTCATGCGACGTCATTATAGTAAGAAAGGTATCACGTGTGTTGCTGTTCCATGGCGCTTGGGCCACGGGAAGAACTTGCGTTTCGAAATTATCCCTGGTTGATTGAATCAGTTGGTCTATATCGTTCCAATTTGAAACAAATCCTGTCTTATAAATGCAAAAGTGAGTTTGGTTGGTTGCAATGTTTTCACAGAAAAACGGCTACACCAACCAAGGATGCAGAAGACGGATATAGGCTACTTTTTATCCGGGTGCGTTCAATAGTTCGCTCTGGACGCGGGTGAAACAGTGGGAAACAGAATAAATGAATCACTTGAGCTCGACACCATTGATAATGCTGCCCTTTTGCGGTGTGAATGTCACGTCAGGTTGCTGATCCGTCATGCATTCAAAGCCACGTATGAAGTAGTGTGCTTTAGTACATTTGTAAGACGCTGCGCCTCTGTTCGTCATACTCCGTGGTAAGGGTGTCTAGTTGGAAAATGTATGCGGCCTATTGACTTACAAATTATATAAGAAAGAAAAACTTTAATATAGGTGGGAATGTACTAAGTGGGTTTTTACTCTAGTTACCTCATGTTCTCATGGAGCAATACACATTTTGTTTTAGTAGAAAAGACGGAATCAAATGTAAGCTGTATGTGGTTCTTAGGTTATTTTTTTTTGGGTAGTACTAGTAAACTACGTAGGAATCAAATGTAAGCTGTACCTATGTGTTTCTTAAGTTAATTATTACATAATATTAATAGTAAATAGTAAACATTGTAGTATCTAAACATGCACAAACTTTTATGTAAAAGTTTTCTGGCAAAGTTGTCGGTTCTCTTCAGCATTTGTACAACAGTAACTGATTTTCATAATTCAGAGTACAATCTCAAATAGCATGTATCTGTAGTTACAAAGCGAGTTTTTTTAAACCGAATCACAGCTAAGCTTCTAAGCGACAAAAAAGCATTGTTTCAAACCCTCTTAGACTAGTATTTCAAAGGAACTCTGCTACTCAAATAAAAATACTTGAAAATAAAAATTCTCCCAGAGCAAGGTAACATAAATAATTAATACGTAATATTGTTAATTATTATGAGTAGAACCTTGGTAACTCACTGCAGCTGCATTATTGTGTTAACAAACGTTGTCATTGATTCCTAGCCTTCCAAATTCCGCAATATCATTCACCCGTAGAGAAACCTGCTTCTAACATTTATGTAATAAAGATTTTGCACCACAACTGTGTTAATGGACTATCTTGGATACTATGTTATGCGTTTATAGGGTTCCGTAGCCAAATGGCAAAAACGGAACCCTTACAGATTCGTCATGTCTGTCTGTCTGTCTGTCTGTCCGTCTGTCTGTCTGTCCGTCCGTATGTCACAGCCATTTTTTTCCGAAACTATAAGAACTATACTGTTGAAATTTGGTAAGTAGATGTATTCTGTGAACCGCTTTAAGATTTTGACATAAAAATAGAAAAAAAGTAATAAATTTTGGGGGTCCCCATACTTAGAACTGAAACTCAAAATTTTTTTTTTCATCAAACCCATACGTGTGAGTTATTTATGGATAGGTCTTCAAAAATGATATTGAGGTTTCTAATATCATTTTTTTCTAAACTGAATAGTTTGCGCGACAGGCACTTCCAAAGTGGTAAAATGTGTGTCCCCCCCCTGTAACTTCTAAAATAAGAGAATGATAAAACTAAAAAAAATATATGGTATAGACTACCATGCAAACTTCAATTGAAAATTGGTTTGAACGAGATCTAGTTAGTAGTTTTTAAGTAATCAGCAATTTTCCTGTACAAACAAACTTAATTATGCGGTCGGAAAAAAAAACAAGATAATTGCGACTTTATTGCGTATTTTTTCTTTCCAATGGTCGGAACCCTCGGTGCGCGAGTCCGACTCGCACTTGGCCGGTTTTTTTTTTATGTTGTGTAGATTTTAGTTCATCGGTATCGTACCTGATGTTTAGATGCGGTTGGCGGTAGACCACGCATACTAGAATGTAATATATGTGTATTTATAATAAATATTAAAATATACATACACCATACAAAAACTATATTTTTGGAGAGTTGTCTGAGTGAATTTAGACGGTCTTACATAAAAATGCAATGGTACACAGTCAGTCCGTTGCATCGACTCGCAACAAAGTACAGTCCGTCTGTCTACACTGTAAGTATGACGTCGGCCTGACGTAGCACCCATTCGGCGATTGCGTCAGGCGGCGCGATTCACAATAGCTGTGAAAGTTTACTAGAAAGTGCAAGTCCACTGTCTCACGTACACATTATATCAGACGGGGATTTACATAACAATTACACTTTTGTGGGTAACTAGAGCGATATTATGGCTAATGCATTTACTGACACCTCGACGCGCTTTGAGGTCAGTGGGTTTTAAACATCGACCATAGTTCACAAGTTTTACCAAATGAATTATTAATTATTGGATTTCACAACTTTATAAGACCAATTACTCGACGACCTTGCCTTTTATTTGTTAGTGGATATTTTAATTAATATTATTTAAGATGTTGATAATAATTTTATCCAAATGATTTTTAATGTAGCCAAATCACAATGTTTAATATTAATTAATTCGAATATTAATTAAATCGCGCTTAGAATAGATGTTCTTAGAGATTTTATAGATAGCAAAGATACCTAGTATACTAATTTTTGTTTGTCATAAAACAATCTATAAACGGTTAAAATTCAGTGTCTATCAGATTTCACTTGGCATTTGGTTAAGAATCGTTTCCGTATCACGTGAAGAGACAATGTATCGAAGGCGAATTAGAAGCTTTTGTACTCGATTTCCATGGTCTAGACAAGAAGTAGAATAAAAAATCAAGTTCCGTATGCCGCGATGCCGCTTGCCAGTGTGCCGTAACAATTGTTTGAGAGACGCGGAATATGAGTACAATTAGGGTATCTGGTGAAGTGATGACCTATCAACCTATGACTGTACGTACCACCTACGTAGTATTACGTCATGGTATCATCATCTTAGATGATTTATAATTTTTATAGTACTTACTAAATCTATTACAATAGCAGACACCTAAATAAAGATATTTTAATCTGATTAAATTGTTTTTTGAGGTGAAGGAGAGTACATTTATTTTATTTCATTGTGTTTATAGTTCAATAATATATTTATATTTAATGATTATCATAATTATCTCCATAAAAACTTGAGATATCTTACTCTACGAAATAGGCTGCCAGAATGGCTACCCAAAGAGACCACATCTGATTCTTTCAGTATGGTTTCTGTACAGGCCAAAAATTTTGTAATACTTTTTATGAAATACAAAATAGTTTGACCTTTTTAAATTAAATAGGCCTTTTAATATAGGGAAAAGACATAAAAATAGCACTTTAGTTATTTTTACACACAGGTTTCTTATAGAAAAATCTGTACTGAGAAATAACACTAATTAAATGGTATAAGACTTCCGCAACAAGACCGGAATATTCAGACAATTAAGGCGCCCAATTGAAGCCTTAACCTTTACGACATATTGCGATCTGCACTATCACAGCTCTACACGCCGTTTGTACAAGTTTTTGTTCGTTAAAAAACATAATATGTTCATTATAAACAGTGTGCAAAAAAACGTATTGTGTGCACAATGCTACTCCTATAATATTCGGTGCAAGTGAGATAGAGAACTATGTTTGTCACGGTTCGTTGGTTCGAGTAACTTGACATAAAGATCTGTAAGTTGACGAGCAAAAAAAGTGATGAAAGTTGCGCGTCAGTGGTTACACTGATAAGGCAAGATTCGGAGTTTATGAAGCTGAGTTGAGAAGACAAAGTGCCTTAGATCGTTTACTATACAAACAAAAACATTTTACATTTTAAATTATCTATATATATATTTGCATTTGATAGCCCAATTCTTGAGGAAGGTTATTGGCAATTTAATATGATGCTATCACCCTTAAGAGCCGTAGCTAATGAGAAAAACGTAAGTGTAAGCGATGCATGGGACGCTCAGTATTGAAGCCACGGGTGGGAAACCTCGGAGCACAGCAAATGTATAAAATAAAATTCATGTACATAGACTATTGCGGCTTTGAAAATAGAAAGTGGTTTATTCCAAATTACTTATCTGGGTTAGCTAGCTAAATTATTGTGCAAACATAATCTGCTTGCTAATTAATATCTTATACTTTTTGACGCTGCTTAAGTACCTCACGGAATTATAAATGAGAACGTAAAGCTATTTATACTGAAATGAATAAATAATATGGAATCGCCAATTTATTTTAAATGGATCAACAATTTATTTGCTAAATTATACAGCAGTGTGTCACATAGCTAGCTATTAAGTTTGAATAAAAAAACTAACAAAAGCTGGTTGCGTAATATTGTACACGAATTGATATTTAAATAAGTCGATTGTCACGACAGTTGTATGTAGAATGTTGATCGTCTTTTTGTTGATTTTATCTATATCTCTCTACACTCATATAAAAAGCTGAAGAGTTTGTATGTTTGTTCGAACGCGCTAATGTCTAGAACTACCTGGATTTGATGCAATCATTTTGCATTTGATAGACCAATTATCGAGGATGGTTATAGACTATAACATTTCGCTATGACCCTTAGGAGTCGAGCAAGAATAATAAAGAGTCTTAAATGGACGCGGTTAGTCGGGTGCCTCGGGCCGGGCGGGTGGAACCACCGGGTTTAGCTAGTGTATAAAGGAGGAGCAACCTGCCTACTTAGGTTACAATACAATGGTAGTAGGCCACGAATAGAACGCCCATTTACAAGCACACGGTTAGAGTGACTAGTAAAAGTATTTCAAGTATATTTTATTGTATTGCAGCGAGCTAAGTGCATAACGTCTGAAATGTCAATGTCTTTTGAAGTTATTTTCACTACACTATTATCTATATCTATCTATCTATCTATATCTATATCTTCTATCTATCTATACTTATAATAAATCTGTAGAGAGGTCAATTCTGTACATGAAATATATTTCCAAAATAACTATCAGGGGGTGCTTAGTGATCGATACTGATGCCAAAAATGCAATCAGTAAAATTTTAGTCTGTCTGTCTGTCTGTCTGTCTGTATAAACTCTATAGAAACAAAAACTACTCGACGGATTTTAACGAAACTTGGTACAATTATTTGTCATACTCCTGAGATGGTTAAAGTATACTTTTCATCACGCTACGATCAATAGGAGAAGAGCAGTGAAGGGAAATGTTGTCATTTTGTTTAAACGCACTAATCTCAGGAACCGCTGGTCCGATTTAAATAATTCTTTCAGTGTTAGATAGTCCATTTACCGAGGAAGGCTATAGGCTATATATCATCACGCTAAAATCAATAGGAGCGGAGCACCACTATTCCACGCGGACGAAGTCGCTGGCAGAAGCTAGTTATTATTAAAATAAAACTTATTGTTAATGCAAAAATCAAAAGTTGTCTTACAATATCGAGATGACAACGTATATGGTTTGATATTGCGGTTGAGATTTAATTTTATTAAATACACATAATATACCCGTTTTTATACTGTGCAATTCCATTTAAAAATTCTTAGTAAAAATAATCATAACTTACTTTTCCTACATGCCTCATTTGAATGAAAGCAATTGTGGATAATAATATGTCCTTTGTGTTTACAAATGTATAACCTCTATGCGCTGTCACGTTATTTATAATAATTGTACCGTGTAACGATATTCTGTTCGCACAACCACGCTCATATAAAACTATTTTATTAAAAACAATACAGTTATTTGTATAGCGATGCCATTAAGTGACAATACGACAATGTTATTCGTTTATACACGTGGGAATCAGGAAGGAAGGTTGCACAACAGCCGCAAGCTGCTTATTTATAATCTGATAGTATTTTCTTCCGCTGCAAGTATCATAATTTTATCAATCGCAATCTTATCTTAAGCCTACATGGTATTCGCTTTATTACGTGAGAATTTGATGTACTATGAAAATGGATGATTTCTTGGAGGAAAAAAAACCTTAACAATTTTCTGTTCTGAATTTATTAGTTATACTTAAAGATTAGCTGAGCTATCTGCGGTTCATCGTATCTAAAGGACTATTCGAAAAACGGCTCAAAATTTTGCTTATCGATAAGACTAATTTGAAACGAAGGCAAATGATGACGTGTAACTTTAATTGCATTAACTAATTATGCAAGGAAGGTAATACGGAAGGAACGAATGTATTTATTTTAATTCTGTACACAGCAAATCGGTAGTGATTTTACGAGGTCGTCTCCTATACAATCGATCATGTCACAGATTGGGCATCTCAGCTTTCTAATTCTACAAATAGCAGAGATCAGGACAAGCTGACATATTGCTTGAAGGAAGTAAACATCAAATTTATCTGTGAATGTTTGTAATCTGTGGTCAGGGTCTTTAATTTAAGGTTCCACAAGAAATGTAAGCGATATCTCGGATGTTGGAAGCCGGTTAGTTTGTTTATAATGTTCATAGATGTAATGGTATGTTACTATCGAGTCACTGCTTCCTGTGGGGTTCAAAGTCGTTAGTAGTATTTCTGGATGTTAGAATTTACATGAACATAAAGTCACTCCTGTTTTTAAAATAATTCTTTGTTTCATGAAATGGGCTAGCTTTGACATTAAATGGGCACAAATCCAGACTTTAGGATGCTACTGCAGAGTTCCTGATGGGAAAAACTTATAACATATCAAAAAATTTCAACCGACTTAGTTTAGTCAGTACTTGTGATTTATAAACTAGTTCCACATTTACTCAAATATATACAACGATCAGCACCCTAATTGCGTAATAAACGGGTAGTCAATAGAAGTTTAATATACATAATATATTGCTGCTTAAGTTTGAATATTAATATTATCGATACTTATAATGACGCAATGAATGTCAAATGAACTATCAAAATAAAAGGTAATTAAAAGATGTCCTTACTAATATTATAACTGCGAAAGTAACTCTGTCTGTACTACACAAACTACTCAACAGATTTAAATGAAATTTGGTACACAGACAGTCTAAAGCCTGAGAAATGACATAGGCATACTTTTTACCCGGGTGCACGAAGTAGTGCCCTCAGGATGCGGGTAAAACCGCGGGAAACTGCTAGATCGTAATCTCTACAAATTATATCTCTAAAACCAATTCTTTTCCAATTTAATAAAAATCTGGTCAAACATATATTATAAAACATATAAGACAACAAGGTCATGATATAGTCATTAAGCTATATTTAGTATTACACACAAAATAGTACAGTATTTCATAATTGGTGTTTCTACGGAACCTATCTAAGGTAAGTGGGTGAGTAGAACCGGATATTTAGAGCAGTTCTTATGTGTGTTAATATTAAATTTATAATTTAAATGAGACAGCCAAATCCGTGAGTGTATTACGAAACGTAAAACATTGGCAGTAGATTGATATCGTGTATCAGATATGGCGTTGTGTTTTTTCATTGGGCTTTTGTATTTTGTTTTATCGTTGTTTTATTAGCACGGCTGGTCTGTAATTACATTATGACCATAATATATTTATCATAAACGTCATCGTCTGCCTTCCCCAGGCCTATAGCCTGCCGGGGCGGAATGTTCGAAAGAGTTACCGCGCCCCCTAATAAAAAGGAAGCTGAGGAAGGAACATGGACGGGTTTTAGTCAGTAAGAGTCTCACACTCCCTCCTGCCTTTCCCACGGCAGGAGCCTTTTCTTGATATCCCATTCGAAAAAAAGGTGTGTTGGGGTCAGTGTCCAGTCTAACCAGATGCAGCTGAGTACCTACCAGTGTTTAGTTTTAGAGCGTACACTTTAGCATAATATACTTATAATAAACATATTATGTAAAACTTTTATACTCCGCACCGCAATAAAATCGATTATTTAAACTTTTAGATTACTCTGTCCATAGCTTAGGTCAATGTGTAAAAATTATACCTACTCTTTTATGTGAAAATTGATAAAATATTAAATGATAAAAAAAATTAAGCAATAAAGAATTGTTGTCGCTACAAATGTCCATTTTATTCTCCTTATAAATTGTCTTACATAAATTTTAGTTCGGGTTTTCCCAAAATATGGCAGATTGCCACAGCGACCATGTATGGTTTATTATTTGCGAAAGTTTCGTGCTTGACATTTAAATTACTGGCTTTTAAAATGCATGTTATTTTCTTTTGCTAACATCTGCGCAGGGGCTTACCTGTTTTAAACGCACATAAAACTTAGATAAGAAAGAATTTCTGGAATCAGTCCAGCAGTTCAAGAGATTAATATCTTCTATCTATCTTCTATATCTATCTATACTTATAATAAATCTGTAGAGAGGTCAATTCTGTACATTAAATATATTTCCAAAATAACTATCAGGGGGTGATTAGGGATCGATACTGATGCCAAAAATGCAATCAGTAAAATTTTTGTCTGTCTGTCTGTCTGTCTGTCCGTACTCGACGGATTTTAACGAAACTTGGTACAATTATTTGTCATACTCCTGAGATGGTTATAGTATACTTTTCATCACGCTACAATCAATAGGAGCAGAGCAGTGAAGGGAAATGTTGTCATTTTGTTTAAACGCGCTAATCTCGGGAACCGCTGCTCCGATTTAAATAATTATTTCAGTGTTAAATAGTCCATTTATCGAGGAAGGCTATAGGCTATATATCATCACGCTAAGACCAATAGGGGCGGAGCACCACTATTCCATGCGGACGAAGTCGCTGGCAGAAGCTAGTAACAAATAAACTTCAACTCTATAATATCAGATTAATAAGGTGTAATCATGTGTACCTACATAAAAAAAACTTTTGTATGGGTTGGTTCAAAATATCGATAAATTAGGGACAAATTGAGAATAAATAAATATACATATATTCTTAAAACCTACTTAATGTGCAACCCGGGTCACCTTCACTGATACATTGCGTCAATGCACAAAAAAACTTCATTCTCTGTCATCCCATACTAATTGAAAACACAATTTATTGAGCGGAACTTATTTCGGTAAGAGATGACGAGCTCTAGGGCAGAAGAGTATATATAATAATATAAATAAAAATACATTTTTATTAATGTTTAATATAAGCTTTACTAATGCAAACTAATACCTATTACAAATGCGAATGTAAGTATCTGCCTGTTGGATGAGTTTTCCGGATTTCTTAGTCTTTGGCGGTCGATTTAAGACGGCTTGACCGATTTTTATTAAATTTGGCAAATTGAATGCTACACTTCTTTTCCCTAGGACATGTAAAAATATGGTCAATAGATGATATCGAAAACAAAAAAAAAATATCACATAATTTTGTTTTAGTACTCGTATAAGCATTTTCAACCTATTTTAATCCAAACCTATGTTTATAGGGGGTATTTATTGTAAATGAAAGCTTGTTCAAATAAAGTTACGTCATGAACTTGAATTGTTACTTTTGTAACCAAGGTTCTTCTTCTGAACAGTATACCATGTACTAACATCTGTGCGTCACTGTACTTCTTGTTATACATTTGTTAGTATTAGGCCAAGGCTTGCGCACAGTTCTCGAAAGCACTTCTTTCTCGCTTATAAACAGGTTCCTCAAACAATGAGTAGCAGCTATCATAAATATTGTAATGACTCGATTGTTTGAGTCGGCTTTGAACTGAGATATAGATAGACAGGTTGACATGTTAACTTTTTTGTCATTTAATTAGTCGTGGTGGCCTAGTGGTTAAGGCACCTGGCTCTCGTGTACGAGTGTGCGGGTTCGAAAGCTAGCAAGTACCAGTGGGACTTTTCTAAAGTCATATTTACTTTTTAAGTATATCTTAGATGTCACTCACGGTGAAGGAAGAACATCGTGAGGCTGGTTAAACTAATTAAAGTTCTCATTTATTATAAGATAGTAAAACATTAATTTTATCACTCTCATTTCGGGCCTTTTTTGAATAGTCTTGAAAAAGTAAAGAATAAATTAGATAGTTTTTCATTTTTCTTTACATAACTGGACACACTGACATATTATCTGTTCATCAGATAAAAAATGTGCCTACTGAAAAATCGGCCGTTAGTAAACTTGTAAAGCCCATACTCATACCATTTCACTTTCAGTGTTTTCATAGCTTATAATCGTGGGTAGTATCTCAATTTACCAGCTTGAAAACTGTGGTAATTAGTACAATTAATTTAAAAAATCTCGGATCGTAGCCTACCTAATTGGTATAAATTCCTCTAACTCCTGGGTGATACAATACCACATCAGTATGCTACGCCAAAGTCCACGGAATGTTCTTTGTATGATGATTAGCTGAACGGAGGAATGTTAGCCGGACAAGATAATGATGATTGTCAATTTACTAATTTATGGACGTATCAACCCATTCCCCTGCTATTGTTAGTCGAATTCCTTTGCCAATATGCAGAAAAAGTTAAATTTTATTTTCAGAAGAAGAAAAAAATTTGGTAAAAAATATGTTGTATTTTTAATTGTACTTAGTAGGTATAAGCAATTGACTTGATAAGAAAATGTAAAATAAAAAAAAACACAGGCACGTTAGAAATGAATCACTGATAGTTATAAGTTACGATTCAGTCGTTATGATAACATGCGCATACGCATCGAAGCGATCATTGTTGCGAAACAAAATAATCTATGACACATACCTATGGAACTTCAATAAAAATTTAAATTTCTGGCCTGTATATTTCAAATACTGAAAAAGTGAGTCAGAGTTGAGATAAAAAGTTAAAATGAAAATGCATTTTCCTAAAAGAATAAAATATAATTGTATTTAAAGTAAATGATGTAGAACTAAAATTTGTGGTAATTAATTCTCTATATATTAAATAGGCGAAGCAAACACTTTGATCCCTTTGAGGGATATTGTGCGCAAGCAAGATTGTGAGTTTTGGAATAGTCAAAGTTAATGCAAGTATAGTACGGAGAAGAAGTACAGAAAGCTATTTTTTTTAAAAAAGCAAAAGGAATATGGTTGAATTTCGACCAGTAGGCGAACACTAATAATTAATAAGTTTTCAAAAACAGGCGGTTCAATAAAATATACTTAAGCAAACATTAATCTTCAATTAAAAACGAAAGTACCTACTTGTAAGAGTGAAAATGTCACGAAGGAATTGAGAAAGCCACCACACTTGTAAATAATTGCCTTTTAATTTTATGGCTTCACTTAAATGGTCACTAATCTTGACTGCAACCTTGATAACCTTAGTGGAAGATCAAAAGTGTAAATAACGATAAGGCATTTATATTATAGAGAATCATTGTACCTATAGGTCTTAAACATGTCTATTATAAGTACTCGTAACATATCCTACTTTTTGGAACCGTGCACCTATCTTGAAGTTTTATAAGTATCTGTAATTGGTCTATATGAAATAAAAACCTTTTGCCTTGACTTGACTTATTATGTAAAAAGTTACCTCAAATCAGCTGTGAAAATTTTCAAAAAACTAATATTTTAAATAATTGATAGATAGCAATGGACTCTTGTCATTAACAAGATTTTGCTTTGTTTTTAAAATGTTAAAAAAATAACAATTTCAAGTGTCTTTGTTACAACCGTAAGCAATCTACTGGGTCTTGTTAAGTCTGAATTTGTGATAGATTAGGAATAAGTACGGTTGCCATTATATGCATTGTTAATTAATATGTGTTTGCACCTAAGTATACAATGTTATTTACTTCTGCCCACTCGTTCCACATGGTAGCTCGCCGTCCGATAAGGACCAGGTCCGGATCGATGGCGGGTCTTGTTCCTACACGTGCCTCAAAAATAAATTCTGCAAAATTGACAGAGCTCAATATGGACAGTGCCTGCTGGCTGGGGTAGGATTGTTCGAAAGAGTTATTTATGAAACGCAAAGGGCAAATTAAGGAACAGGAATAGGTTTTAATGAGTAAGAGTATTGCAGTCGGTTGCAGTCCTAAAGCGGATCATTTGATGTTTTTTTATCCATAAAAACAATTAAAAGAGAAAAATATATTTTATTTAAACGCTTGTGGACCAATACATCGCTCTAGAAGTCGGTGTGTTGTTAGTAATTTGGCACCTCAATTAATTAATTTGCAACAATTCAGCAGACTGTCAAGTGTTAATGTATGAGTCAGAAGGATTAATTCTGTCCGCTAATCACATTCTCGTCCGTGCATTTGTAAAACATGTGACATCAACGATAGTCAGTTGTCTTGTCAATGATCTTTTCCACGGCTTAGCCATGGGGCTCAGAGAAAGGTACTTTCGCTATTTCACATACGATTGACTGAATGTATGGAAATACCGAGAATTAGCAATGCATCGAATGTGTATGGATGGCGTTTATGCTATAGTTTAAATACATTTTTGAAATGTATGAGAATAAATGCACAAAAATGAAATAAAAGTGAAAGACCATATGTTGATGCCTTTGGAAAGTGCGAGAATATGATTTCAAAGGTTGAATCCTTATGAGAATATCCTTCCAAATCCTTACTTTTAGTAAGATACACAGACAGAGACATAAGACATATTCTCTCTGTTGGTCTGCCTATCAGACTGCTACACTTTTACAATAAAACGGCTGAACCGATTTGCTTGAAAATTGGTACAGAGATAGAAAGGACGCTGGAAACAGTTATAGATCACATTTCATCTGAGTGCGTTACGTAGTTCTCTCGGTACGCGGGTGAAACCGCGGGAAACAGCTATTATTTAATACATAGTTTCATTATCCTAAGCTTGTCTATTTTAAATTACCTACTTTAAAAGATTCAAAAAGTCGTGATGGCCTAGTGGCTAAGGCACGTGTACGAGTGTGCGGATTCGAAACCTGGCAAGTACCAATGTGACTTTTCTGAAGTCTTATGTACTTTATAAGTATATCTTAGACGTCATTCACTAACAGTGAAGGATAAGATCGTGAGGAAACCTGGATTTAAATAGTCTGAAATTGCCAATCCGCCTTGAGCAAGCGTGGTGATCAATGCTCATGCCTTCTCCGTATGACAAGAGGCCTGTGCCCAGCAGTGGGGCAATATATAGGCTCATGAAGAAGACTTTAAAAGATTAAATTAGATTAAACGGTTTATCCCAGTGAAAATATCATAGTATTTCGCGTATTGGCAACTGGAAAGTCAACTCGTTTTAAAATAAAAATCTTCATAAATAACAGGTTTTTGTCACAACACAAATGTAAGGAATTTCACATCAACAGTTAATTTTTTAAAGTAATAGCAACGGAGTCCGTGCATATTTTATTTCGATGCTCTGCTAAGTAGTTATTTATCAAATAGATAGAGTGTGCTTTAGGTGAGATTAAACGTGAATTCTGAATGTATGCTTCGTAGAACCAAATTATACCAAATTATTATCGTAGAGTAGGGAGGAGAATAACATGAAAATTTAGACAGTTATTTTTGTGGGTAGAGAAAATTTTAGAATTTTTAAATACTGAAATGTTTTAGTCAAATATTAGAGTCGTCGTACTTTTAAGGTAAATAAGTGTACAATTAGATATGAACCATAATGATTTATTACACATAAATCAGTTTTTTTTTGTACGTATGATCGTACAAAAAAAAACTGATTTATATAATTTCAAATATTAAATATAATATAATATATTTTTTTCATTGTTTTAAAGTCATATCGAAAGAATCTATTGCTTGGATAAAAACCTCCCAGCTGGATTGTTTTATAGGGAATTATTAAATTGATTCAATATTAAGTCAGTTGCCTCTTGATATCCCAATTGACGATTACACAGATAATTATATTATGCGTAATGTTTGTAATGTGATAATATTAGTATTATAATAACAAATCATATTATATGTGTATTTTTACCAATATTATATTCCAATATTTTACCAATATTATATCTATGTATATTTTCGATTGACACTGTAATCGATCTCTCGATATCGTAAGCATGACACGATGATTGCCATTTCCTTATCTTCTTACTGAGTAAGTATGAAAACTGGTCCATGGCCCATCAATTATAATTTATTATTTTAAAAGTAACATTTTATATTTTTTTTTACCAATAAATGTTTGACATCGATCAATGACGATATAAGAAAAAATATGAATGTTTCCTTAATTAAGGCATAAGGTGTTTGAAAAAAAAAGACTGTCCATTTAAAATTAATTAAAAATGTGTGTTTAGCTTTTGTATAACGCTTACTCGTAGTGTTACAGTAAAACATAGGCAGGCAGATAGTAAACATCTTATTTTCGCATGAACTTACTTATAAAAAAATTGCATAACCGTGTGAGTGCGGCATTTCGTTCTTTTATTTCAAGATCACGTTTGCATTTGTTCTTGAATATTGCAAATAAAGGGAAAATAATAACAAATATAAAATGTAAGTACAGGAAATTGTATTGGCCATCGCCACCGTGTCATCCAGTCACACAAATCGTTCAAGTTCAGTACGATAATATAATAAATTGCAACGGCTTTGAACATTTTTGTTTATTTTTTCACAAACGAGTATATGAGATCATTGGTCGTAAAGGTTCAAGGGATTCGTGACTTCAGTGTTATTTTCTCTAACAAGGAAGTTTCAATTTAAACTGATTATCCTTGTTATTGTTTATGTTTATTTTAAAGATGTTAAGGTTGTTGCATTAAATAGCGAAATCTTTTACTGCACCAATGTCAACGAATTAGTAATGAACTAATGTAAAGTTTTAAGATTTGACATTTTAATAAGAAAAATATTTTACGAAATAGTTGAAAGCTGTCCAAAAATGCCATTTTTTTCACGATTTATTGCTTTGGCAAAGCATAAGAATACACTAGGTCCATTTGTAAAATAAAATCGGTTGAAACAATCAAGAACAACAATGTTAAGGTCTCCCTATGACGTATTCATCCTATATTGAAACAAAGTCACACATTACGTACATTACTCAGGACAACTTAATAAGACAAGTAAATGAGAAGTGCTCGCAAAATAATGACTTCCTCAAAACTACATTGGTCAGCTGCTTGAAATACTTATTCCTTATTTCCTTCAAGTTTTTTCCTTTATTTACTCTTTACGTTAGCGGAAAGGAAGCTCATCGTTTAGCTTTAACGTATGAGATATTGCTTCTGAGTATAAAATTTATAGTTATTGCAATGCAGACATTGTAGCTTTAATTATTTTAATTACTTTATAAATATTTAGTTATGCTCTGGGTTGGCAATGCATCTACGACGCGTTGTTTGTGGCAGATGATCATAGGCAAGGGCATAAGTAAGTCGTCTGTTTGTAGCCCTCTATCATCTGTCTAGCTTTATCCCAACTGTATTGTGTGCAGCTTCCATTTTAACTCATATATGTACCAGTATTTTATAAAGAGCGACTAGTTGCTAGTGACAAGGTATAATTATGCCCCTTAGAAAGACTGGATGGAAGACTTTGGCCGGGATGTTACCGTTATGAGTGACAAATATTTACAAATGCACCCGGGACAACGGCTGAGCCATGGATGGGATTCGGCTTGATATCGACGGTGAACCATCTACGGATCGACTGTGTCAAGCGTGTTCTATGGCGGCCAATCTTAATGAAGACTAGCCATTTACGCAGGAGTTTTTGTAATGCACAAGCGCTTGCATATGCACAGGTGCACTATCTATTGCCTCACTCTCATAGTCCGACGCGGCGGGTTGGTAATCTGACACGACCGGGGAGAGATCAGGCGCAGGACCGACAGTTTTACGTGCTCTCCGAGGCACGAAGGGGTCTCGTAATGTAATAAATGCTAATCTATCTATTTGCAGGGTTGTTATTTAGCTACTAGCCCCTTCAGCCCCTTTGTTGTGTTATATGCTTCCAATATAACGAGACCCTCTGCGTTTGTAGCCATATTATTACCCTCAGTGAATAGACAGTATTCTGATTAATGCTAAAGAAATAATAGGAATATGATTAGGCTACTTCTTACAATATACTTTTTATAGTTACATTCAAAGTTTTTATGTGCTATTGTTTGAGTAGGTACCTAGCAGCGTGTATAACAGAATAAACAAAAGTAATAATATAAATTTTCTTTTGTCCCCAGGTAATGATTAAAACTACTTTATGCTTCTTCGGGTGGATTTATTTATGAGAAGATATGTAGGTAATGACAATAATGAAGTACCACATAGATATTGTACTGAACAATCCGCAAATATTATCCAAATTTATGGATGCTATTGTTTTTTTTTAAAATAAAACACATGATTACAAAATACTTTATTCCTATGATGACTTGCAGAATATTTTTATACTTAAATGCTGATATTTATGTTTGCTAATTTGTCCATTTTAATTTGTGAGGTCATGAAGGTTCGTCCTATATCATAGCATCCATTTATCGCATGGTTGTAACTCAAAAACTCAAACCAATAAATATTGATAAATAGATTTAAGATGTAATATTTGTGTTACGATTTGTATTTTACTTCGTCAGAGACAGATATTTTCTTTATGATTGATGCAGTATATATTAAACTTATGATTTGCTATTTTAAAACCTGTTATGATAATATATTTTCTTATGTTTTTTGAAATAAATAATAATATATTTAATTTTCACTGCGACTTTGTCTGCATAGTCTTATATTGGTATAAAATATATATACTCGTAATAAAAAGTATAAAATTACAAATTATGTATGTATCTTTAACCCAAATCGGTCCAATAGTTTTTGTATGAAAAATTGTCAACAAGATAACAAACATACATACATCTATCCTCACAAAATTTTGCATTTAAAATATTAGAGGGATTTCGATAGCCAACCAAACTGTGAGACGGATCTGTTGGTGAAGAAATGGTGACAATGATTTTGCGAAATATTCTAAAATAACCATTGCTCATAAGGTTATCGGGTCAGTCTTTGCTGCGTTGAGTACTTAGTAAGACATTATGACTACCTCGCAATACCGTTTGACTGATTGCACTCAACTGTATTTTATAGATTGACATTTGCATCTTAAAACAAAACTTCCGTGTGATATGTGAAAGGAATAAATATGTGAGGTCGCCGGGTATTCTGTTTTGTATTTCCATGTGTGACCTTTCCTTTTAACCATAGGTACTTTACCAAATTCCGTATGTCCGAATAAATACGGATAGATACTGATCCTACACTTTGTAATACAAGTGATAATTTTAAGTACCCAAAACATATACAGGTATACACAAAGTATATACCGTCACAAACTAAGGCCCAAGTTCACCAACAAAATAACGGTCAGATTAACTTAAAACAGCTGTTTACCATAAATTTAAACTTTCAACTTTCGACCGTTTCAGGAATAAAAATAATGTATTATTTTTATTCCTGAAACGGTCGATTACCAAACAATAATTGAACTAGAAGTGGGGAACACGAAAAACTCCCGCTTCCTGGTTAAAAAACGTTTTTGTTTAACGGCCGATTACGTAACCATCTGTAGGTGAACTTGGCTCTAAGAGAGCCCAAGTAGAGCGTGTCTAGTCTTCGCCATCGCCATAAACTCAAAAGACCACAACATTAGTTACTTTGACATTGCCTTTGTGCCTCGAGGCTTGCATTCGGATAAGATATCTTTAGGATACCCGTTTGGTTTTGTCTGAAGAAAGTTTTATCAGAACAATTGCTCTGGAACCAGACGTTGGCATGACAAATGGTAGGCTTAAGTGTACCTATGCTTAATAATTCAATTCAAAATGGATACCTTTACTTTATATTATCTATGACAAAACCTTTCTAGAAAAGGACAAGTCTAAGTTTATCGGATTATATGGCTATTGCAAGTTTTGAAAATTAAAACCTGTTAGAAAGCTTTGCTTTTATAAAAAATATAAATAGCCAGCAATTAAAGGATTAAGAAAGTTCATATAAGAAGATTTATTTTCTGGTAGTAACAGAATAAAATAGTTGTTTTCAATCAACAATGGCAATTTTTGTCTGTATAAATAATTATGAAGAAATGAAGAAGCATCTAAAAAAATATTTCTGAAATTATAAATATTGGTCGAAAAGTAGGTTGTAACTGCAACTTGCGTGTTGAACTGTTGATATATCATCAAGACATTACTTTCACTACTACGATGGTTCCGCGAATTTTAGTGAACGCATACCACAAACATTGAAACCTGGTCCATCGACTGTCTTACTCTTGTACTTGTTCGAACATGGTTAAATGTCGGTCAACACACCACAAAAAGAATATAAAAACGAGTTGTTTTAGGGGTGCATATTTAAATATATAAAAAGAGGCTCAGATTCACAGAGATACAGATTAAAAATACTTGTTTATTTTTAGTCGCTATTTTTAAACTGACCATTATTACGGTGGACTGACGGTGGATGATAATTTAGTCTCGTACTGCACATGTTTGATGCACATTTTTTCTCCATATAAAGTATTATTTTAATCGTTGTCATTTGTAGATATTTGACAGTCATTACGGGTAGTCAGAAGCTAGAAAGTCTGACAACCAGTCTTACCAAGGGTTATCATGTTATTCTGTAACTAGATCGCATCGAACAAGATGGGTGGGAAAAGGATAGATAGATATAATAATATGTCTACATTTATGCCTATATTTCGAAGCACAAGGCAGTAGTCTCGTTGTTTTAGTGTGACTGGTGCTTAAGCCTTTAG
Organism: Pyrrhia umbra; assembly: GCA_963891755.1. Taxonomy (NCBI): domain Eukaryota; kingdom Metazoa; phylum Arthropoda; class Insecta; order Lepidoptera; family Noctuidae; genus Pyrrhia; species Pyrrhia umbra. Next base: position 9,406,183 of record OY982924.1, read on the forward strand.
GAAATACAGGTATAATGTTTACCTATTTAACATACCTGTACCTGTAAATTTTGACATACTCGTAAGTTTCTAAGATAGGAGTGGGACAATTTCAACCACGTGCCTCCAGTATGAGTTAGTCTGTACCAGCACTTGAACTATTGCCATAGTTCATTCAGATAGGAAGGAAGAAACTGTTATTTCATTTTACTATAAAATTATAACGCTCTATTTATAGGCAGGCACCCTAGTAAACAAAAGCTTATAACGTTACAAACCACAATAGTTCTGGAAAAATCTTCAAGCATCGCTCTGCTCTGCAACGCTCTGCAAGCATCTGCTTGAAGATATCTTTAACTTTATCTAGAATTCTGAATTCGTTTCGTATAGTTTTTTTATACGAGACTACTATTGTTGATTATATAACTTTGTGGCAAACGAAGAATGGACAAACAATTAATCAATTATTAGGACAGCCAAGCAAAAACTGTACAGCGTTTATGTAAATTTATTCAATTACATAATTGAAAACATTCTTGCAAAAAAATCATAAATAATTATGAATAAACAGGTTTAAAGCAAAATGGTGTGTCGTAATCTTTGTCTAGTTTATCATGGCGTAAAATTGCGTAATGTAAATAAAAATGCTTGCAAATTATGCGTATGAGCACGCAATGAGCATTGAGGGAGCAGGTTTGGTAAGGTAAGTGTCCTATTTTCAAATATGCAATAAAAAGTTTATACTTACTCGAATTTTTTGCTTGTGTAGATTTTAGCAGAGATTTTTTAATAAACTATTTCACAAGCATGAGATACAGATTATTAATTATTTCTTTATACCACGCTGTACCATAAAAAGATGTTCATAATAGAATGTTCATACATAATGTAACAATGTTGAATTGAAACTAGCAGATATTTTCTAAACAAAACTACTAACTAAGAGATGAGTTGTACAATATATTCGTAGTCATGGACATTCTAATGGATGGAAAATCATTAAAAGTAAGAGATCGTGCACAACGTGATCACCGTGAAAAGAGTTAAACACAATGATAGTTTGTTAAACAGTGGTACGTTTCAAATAATATTTTACTCTTCACTGATGCTGAAATCACGCTCCCTATGTGTATATGAGAAAGTGTTCAAGATTATTAAACCATTTATGTAGAATTTAAATAAGAAACTAAATAATTTATACACAATTAATGAATGAACGCTTGACCATTATTTTACTTGATCTGATTTGAGTTAAAGGCACTGTTCAAGATATCCTTACTAATATTATAAATGTGAAAGAAACTTCGTCTGTCTGCCTATATAAAGATCTACAAATGACAACCGGGACCAACAGCTTAACGTTCTTTCCGAGGCGCGGAGGAGTCTCGCTATGACATAAGTCACCCATCCACGAAACGACCGCGCCAAGCGCAGCTTAACCTTTTCTCGGTCCCCGTGTAGCTGTTACTTAGCCACGAGCTCCTATCTACATTTATGGCAACCTCAATTGTCGTCTCAATTATTGTTATAGTCCAATTGGCTGTGTTGTTGTAATTAAGTACCCTCGATTTAATACTCATAATAAGCCAATGTCAGAAATAATGACATCTACAAAACATCTACAACCTCCAATTAGCTCTTGCAGGCATCAACCGCTTATTAATGACGTGCGAACATAACGTTTCGGTACATAACGGTGCCTTGACTGATTTATTCGCAAACACGCATTTAGACGTCGCGTCGTAAAGTATCGTGCACTGCTAGGAGATTAGATTTGCAAGCTCTTTTTTTTTGATAACACTAACTACTTTTCAACGGAACCTCATTAATCAAATGGGAAGATAATAACTGTAGTTTTTTGTTTGTGGACTTAATTTTTTATTGTACGTAGCATTAACTTTTCTTTTATTTAAAAAAAATGATTTCGGTTGTTATTTTAAAATATTTTTGTTCTATATTTTTGTGGCTTGTCTTTTTGACAAAAAATATTACATACATACGTAACTAAAATTCTGGAATGACAAACCAATATACTAAGCATGCATTATGGATCATGGCAATAATGTACGATGAGGAATGAATGACATGTTTAGCGGTGCATACAAGATTTCTGTGACTGCAAACGGCGGTAGAGCGAACATTCATTTGTTTGTCATTTGCATAGTCGGTAGCTGATTACTAGTAGAAATTGATTCGTACTTTCCTTATTATGCACGATCATGCTTTCATGACATAAGTATACGCACGGTGTGTGAGATATCTTGACTGCTCTGACATAATGTTGCCATATGCCGGTAATATTAATTTTCTATTACGGCACACTTCTTTATTATGTAAAAAGTACATTGTAGGTCTGTTTTAATTATGTAATGTGTAATCTAACCTATATATCTACTTGTTTATGTTATCTGTATGTTTGATTTATCTGCAATTAAATGTTGTGTAGGGTCAGTATTATATGTATCAAACCTATAACTCATGTGAAGGATATCGTTGTTGTTAGTCAGTAGTCATTAAGGGTATAGTCATTAGACTAAGGTAATTTAGAACTTATACACACCTCACCTATTCGTTTACAATTTTAAGTAACATGGTGTATCTCATTACAATGTCAGCCTTATATGGTGTTCAATCAAATTAAATCAACTCGCATGTCTGACCTACCCCATTGCTCAATGTAAACTAAGCACGGTCTCTTATTTCAATTGCTAATGCCATACTTAGTGATGGCATTGTGGCCCTACTTCTTGTCTATGCATAAAAGATAAATAATATTATTATCGAAGAATTAGTGTTGATTTTTTTTGCTGTGATTGGGGTTTTTTTTAAGTATTTTTTTTTATAAATAGACTAGAAATTTAGGAATTCCGACGTAGGTATTCCAATTTTGAAATCTTGTTATACTAATCAAACGAGATTTTTATGGCTTCAAAACCGTTCGGCTGTAATTTATTATTTATTTATCTATTTTAGCTTTTTAGGTTATCCACTTTAAAGTAAACGAGTATTTTATATTTATTTATTAGCCTGTCAGAAAAAATAGAAATACAATTCATTATTTAGATTTAATTGAAAAATATATATTTCCAAGTTATTTGAAGTTTAATTAAAAATGACAATAAATAATAACTATATCAAGTGTTATCGTATCGACAATCGTTAGTAGGACAAGCATTTTAGTTTTGGTGTCAACATTGTAGGTACAATATTATGCGCAGGAGTGCAACTAAACGAGAATGGTAATTGGACTAACGGTGCCTTAGTGTTTTGATTGAATCCGTAATAATAGTTGGTTATACGAATGCCATAACTAGAAATTGTTAGCACTTACGTTTAAATGTTGTTCTAAAATTTAGGACAAATTTTGGTCCTATTTAGTACATGGTTGGGTTAGCTTATGTTCATTTGTATCAACAAAACAATCGTATTGATTGATAATTGGATTACAATTTAATTTGTTTGTCTTTTTTGTTACCTTTATAAGTAGGTACCTAAATATTATATTTATTTACCAAATACTCTTATGCAACTGTGTTTTGATGTTGAATATCTTACGATTATAGGTTGGATCAAACTGTCAGTATTTAATCACTTGTGAATGCTCTAATTCCATATATTCAACTTTCCAATTATAATGTTCATTTGTAGCTCAAATAATAGTCACCTATTTTTTTAACCGACCTCAAAAAGGAGGTACTTTAATCGACCCGTATGTGAAAGGGATCTGCTTGCGGCTTCGCCCGCGACTTGAAACATAACATAAAGCATTCAGGAAGAGTGTTCTGTACTGTACATAAGGAATGGTTTTTGTTTGTATAGAAGAATTGTGCTTAGGATAATAAATTATAATTTATCAACCTTTAAATATCAAATAAAGCACGCCAAGTTCAGGTTTCATCACGAAGCTTCCTTCAGTGTTAGTTTAGTAAGAAAAAATTATATTGGTATTCGAAAAGCGGGCTCCTTCATTCACTCAAGTATAACCCATTCAAACTTTTTACGATATTAAAGTGTATGCTGCACACGAATATAGTCCCTGTTCAATCCAAACGTGAGACATTTTAGTACCGTTTGTGCTACTTGTGCTAAGTAAAATAGTATGCAGCATTTTAGTGCTTTCGCAAGAACTGTGCAATGTAGTTTTATTTTCCTAAAAACAGCTTTAGAAGTTACGTTTTTTAAAGTGATTTCGATGAAAAATTTATAGTCATTTAATAGTGTACGGCCTGGTGCTGGTTAAATATTGAAATAAATAAATTGCAGTTCAAAACACTTCGTGTTTTCCCTTGAACAGATTTTCCTTAAATAAATAATATTTTACTATTCCTGGCCCCATGTACTTTGTTCGTTTAATTAAACAAAGGGTATTTGCTAAGATTTACTGACTAAGAATATGCCATGTTTATGGTTCTAAGAAATGTTGTATTTAGTGCGTACTTGCGACTATAACTCGTATTTTTATATCGCAATGTAAACTTCCGTATTTTCTATCACTATAAAGATAAAGTTTCTGTTACAACGGAAAATAAAACAAGATTAGGATTATGAAGTACGAATTTCATTTCATGTATTTTGAACGGAATTAAAATTTTTTGTTTTACTAAATTCGCTTTCCTTTTTTAGCCGATAAAAGTTTTGTAAAAGGTGCTATCCCCAGGTGGAGAAAGTCCATGAGGATTTCACCCTGAAAAAAAAGGATGAATTTTCAGAGCTTGAGGCTAATCAGAAGAGAAGGAAGAATCCACCATAATGTTATAACTATCTAGTATTAGCATTTTCAGAAAGACTGTGAATGATAATTTGAAATTAACATTTTTCAGTTTATCGAGCCATGAGTCTATAGCTAAATGTTAGTAACGAAAAAAGAGCATCTTATAATTATTTTGTCACACACGTATTGTAGTTTGTAATAAAACGTAGTTACGTATATACAGGTAATATAGTAATGGACTAGCCTAGTCCAGTTTGACCTACTAACTTTTGTTAGGAAACATTTTACGTTCCTACAAGAAAATATACTTATTTGTTACAAGTAGGTTAAGTACCTCAGAAATGTGGTGACAAAATGCATTTTCCGGCGCCATAAAATTTACATAATTGCAGGTATGTTTGCAAAATTAACGTCTAAAAACATTTTTTGGCAGTGACGCATTAGTTTGGAAAGGTATTATACGTATTCAGATTATATCTAAATCCATTATTTACAAAATATGTTATTGGAAATGGAAAAGCTCTTCGTTCCTTTATTCTTCAAAACTAACTTCTTAAAATCATAACCTATTTTGTACTAATTTTCCCACATACAGATTAATAAAATGATATTAAATGATCGACATAAATGCACCAGCCTTACGTCATTTTGTTTACATCCTTACTAATATTATAAATGCGAAAGTAACTCTGTCTGTCTGTCTGTCTGTCTGTTACGCTTTCACGCCAAAACTACTGGACCGATATAAATGAAATTTGGTACAGAGATAGAATAGAGCCTGAGGAACAACATAGGCTACTTTTTACCCGGGTGCGCTAAGTAGTTCCCTCGGGATGCGGGTGAAACCGCGGGAAACAGCTAGTTTTTCATAAAATCAGAAAGACTATACATATATGACATACATATACAGAATACAGAGTATATAAATGATTTATGAATTAGCATTTTACGCATAACAGGAATGAGGAACAGAGTAAAATGGAATGTCATATTATAAACATATTGTGCAAGCGGTATTCTAAGGATCACTTAGGTGCTTGTACTGTCGTGCATATACATACATGTTACTTCCTGGATTTTCAGAATTTCAAACAGCGCTCATGTTAAGGGTTTCTTAACAAAATATGCTTAAGAAAAGCTGTTATGTAGTGTAGTGTAACTGCTTAAAAGAAGAAATGGTGCATATAATATACTACCAGAGCTATTTCTCCATCACCCAAAGGTAGACTGGTAGAAAACGCCTAAGCAGTAGCGTTAAGTCCGCTATTGTACATATGTATTTATCGAGCTATATATATGTGTCAAAAATAGTCCTCATGTTAAGACGAAGAGTAGTGTCACCGGTGTTGCATGCACAGAAAACACCTATATAACACTCATGGGTATCTACTGTAGCTTTCTACTGGTGAAAATTCATGGTGGCCTAGAAGCTGTGGCAACAGAATTGCTAGTACGAATGTGTTGGTACAAAACCTGGCAAGTTCTTGTGAGTTTTTCAAAGTCATATTTACTTTTTAAGTGCATCTTGAACACCACTGACTAAAGGTGGAAGAAAATAAATGTGTTGCATAATTAGTTTTTGCTTTGCTTCTAGAGAACAGATTAACAAAAATATAAGTGTTGATGAGCGATTACATAACTAGACATCTCCTTTGTAATAATGAATAATAATTTTAATGCATAGAGGAACAGAGGAATTTTAATGCACTCTAATGAGGTACTAAACTTCATGCATAAAATTACCCATGGGGTCACTTGCTAGGGTATTGTATAAATTGATGTGTTGACTACTTAGTCTGGGCTAAACTATTAACTGACTTATTCAGGTCTTATTACTCTAGTGCGGACTACCTATTTTTTCATCAATTATTTTCTTTTAAATAATGCCTTGTTTATCTATTCAGTTCTTTATTGGCCAGTTACTACATGTTTTACCCTATAATATTATTTGGACTACTTTTGGTGTATCTAATTTCTTAATACATTAGTAGAAAAACGACTTTACTACTACGTAATAGTTTTGACAAATACTTAGTACTTTCCAAATTAGTACTTATTTTCTTAAGAAAACGGTTGTTAAACAACCGTTTGTGACTAAGAGTTGCCTTTCTATTTGCAAATCTTTAGACCAAATACTGAATAAGACTGAGATCTAGATGGTAGTAAAATACAATGAAATATTAATATCAAGAGCAACACAATTTTATCTAGAAATTGTTCACTTATAGATGGATGGGCTTGCTTTTGCATCCCCCAGTTTTGACGAATTTGCTACTTAAACTTACTTAATAATTCAATGATTTATAACAAGGGTTTTGAGCAACATAAATCAATACATTTAGTCAGTCAGGTCCACTGGATATTTTTTTACCACCATATATTATAAGCCATTCATTATTGAGTTTATGCCAATACGTAAGAAGAATAATACCAAAATCTTTGATCATAATAAATTGTCAATGGAATACCAGTTGAGTGTTTAGCCTCCTTTTTAGGAAAACGTAACTTGACAGCCCTACCTAACTTGTCTATGCATCAAACTTGTATGCACTAATGCACCAAGTTGGTGCTAATTACTAGCCTGATTTCTCCTACGTGACAGATAACTTGTGACATTTTTTTATTTGATAGTCATAAACTGGTTAGCGGCGTAATTAGCCAATCTTGAATGGAATGCGGAGGATAGTGCTCAGCAGTGCAGTTGAGGACTTATAGTTATTGAGATAGCTATGTCGTGGCCATATCGTAGATTGGCTGACTTCGTGAAATGCTATGTCGTGGCCATATTGTAGATTTGCTCGAGAATTTCATGAAATATATAACCTAACCAGGGACCGGTATAACCTAACCGGGAAATCTACGATATGTCCACGACAGCTACATAGTTTGTAAGTAGATTTCTTATTTTGCTACATTAGTATAGTGGTAGCTAGTGGTGGTAGTTATTGAGACATTCTGAATAGTTATAGAAAATTTAATAAAATCATACTAGAAACACAAAATTTCGTATATATGAATGCGAAAGCTTATGAGAATGTATGTTCCTTACTCTTTTACGCAAACATTTGAATGAAATGTAATACAATATAATTTATAATTTAGATTAACACATAGGATTATTTTTATTCGGGTGCGCGAAGTAGTTTTCTTAGGATGTGGGTGAAACCGCGGGAAACAGCTAGTATAAAAAAAAATTGCTTATCTTTCAAAGAATAAGAAGACAGAGGACCACAGTGCAAAGTTCGTAATTGTAAACCGTCTAACATAAGCTACCTGCAGTTAATTATCTGTATGGGCTGGCCATAATAATAAGCTATTATTGTCTAGAACAAACTATACCAGGAAGTGCGCTGACTTCCACAACCGTTTATTTATAATAATCCGTTCACCAATTTGTATGTCTGTCGCGATAATTACGTTAATACCCTCGAGCGTTTTCGTGCGTTCAACAGGTTGTGTATACTAGAAAACGTTGGATCCAGGAACAAGGATCAACTAGCTAGCCATAATTATTGCGGTACTGAACAACGTGTTTAATAAAATGTGTTCTTAATTTAATTAAAGCTACTCAAATAGCATCTATTAAACAAAATAATTATAATATATTTATTTTTATAATATATTTATTTTTAATAATTTTCCAGCCTCGTAAGGTATAAAAACATAAAATAAATAAAAAAACAACACGACGAACCTTATATACATTTGACATTGCTGTCATTTGTATCTAATTTCGATGATATTCATATTTTTCCTGAGTGTAAAAAAATACTTATATTAAAATACTACTAAAGACCTAATTAGTCTCGCTACAGAATAAAATTCTTTTAAGAACTGCCACTAAACAATGAAACGAATATATTCCATTATCAAATTATAATAGCAGTACCTTCACATTTTCAAACCGGTAGAATTCAATCCGGTATCATTTTATAATCTCTATCTGAATAATCTGATCGAATACTTAATATTTTAATGTCTGTTGATCGCAATGAGTACTTTGTGAACAACAATAATGTTAGAATGTAACAATACGCGCTAGTGTGAGCGTTGATATTAAGTTTTAACACCTTACCATTTTCTTAAGTACCTACCTACCTGTTGGTGTGGTAATTAGCGAAAGGCAATTAGTAAAACGGATCTAACTTTAATACGAGTCAATGTATTGAACGGAGACATCCTAGAGAAGGAAGTGTAATGACCTCATTCTTTATCATCCTTCGAAAAGGTCAGGTGCGTGGCATTCGTAACCGGCCTTTGGTGACGGTTTGAAGGCCGATTTTTAAGCAGAGTTTTGAGAAGATCTTGGTTTGTAGTAGCTGGTTTTTTTTCTTTGAAATTAATTATAGACTTTTGTAAATCCGGAATCTAGGATAAAATACAATACTTACTAGCTGTTTTCCTCGGTTTCACCCGTATCCTGAGGTAATAATTTCGCTCACCCAGACAAAGAATATGCTATGTTAACACATAGGATATTCTTTGTCCAGGTTTATCCAGGTTATAAACTATGTCTCTACCAAATTTATTTATTTTTTGCGTGAAAGACAACATACATAATACATCCTCACAAATTTTTACAATTATAATATTAGAAGGGTGTAATCATAAAAGAAATAATGATATCTCTTTTCTTTGTTCGACAATATAGGCAATGTGTTTCTCATCTCTCTCTATATTTTACATTAAAAAAATGGCAAATCAAGATCCGATAAAAATGTAAATATATATAAATCAATAACATTGTATTATTCAGATAATAATTATTTATGACAGTATTCCATATATTAATTTGAAAACAACACGTAAATAATTTACTGCCATAGTTTACCGTACATTATTATGATAACCTCTTAATTACCGATGATCAATAATGTTATGGCCATGTACTACACGAATGACAAGTCATAAACAATATGGAGGAAGTAACGCTGAATATGACTAAGTGTTCGCTAATAAATACACCTTGACAGGTGACGAGATTAGATTAGAAGTCTTGAACTATTAAGGTTACCTTAGAGTATTAATTAGGCAAGCTATTGCAGGCGTTTATGTAACTTGAGACCGTTAACAGAACGTCGAACTGATATATGACAATACAATGTTAATACTATTATTTAGAGTGAAATACTCTAATATATGGGTCTCCAAAATTTGAAGCCTTAGAGGGCCATAATATTTTTTTTCGAAAAAAATACACATCATACTACACACCATTCTGTGTTTTCATTCTCTTCCATTCAACTTATCACAGCAATTGTAACAACAGTAAAACATTGGCTGTCGTAGGCCAGATCGATGACACTATAGTCATAAGCTGTCGCGGGCCGCAATGATGGCAGTGGCGGGCCGGATGTGGCCCGCGAGCCGTAGTTTGGAGACCCCTGCTCTAATACATGCAGCAGCTAAATCAAGTTATAATAACGAAGTTATTATATCTAGTAAAAATTAAAACATTTTATTATGAAAGTAATAAATAAATACGCAAATGAAAATATGCCTTTCCTTTGCTGCAGAACTTTGAAAAATAAATAAATTAACTAAAACTAAATTATCTATTACTATATAACACGTTACCTATAAATAACGTTAAGGATAGTAATGTATAAATCACCAAGATTATGTTTATTGTGGTTTTAAAGTTTGCCTAATCCATACTCAAAGGTAAACTTATATAAGTACTTTTCTATACATTTATACAACTTAATATTCGTCAGCTGTTACCCTCTCGCCTTGTGCGTGGTCGACGCGCGAAGACATTCGTCACCTACATAGATATACAACTTATAGAACTGCCTCACCATTCATAACTTTTCAATTTTTAGACAAAGACGGAGGTAGCATTATAGCTACACAATTAATTATTTTTCATTTATTATAATAATTGTTTATTCAGATTATTTTTTACTTTCCAAAGGGCCATAAACAGCAAGTTCAGACATATTTTGTCAAGTACGTATGGGTCAAGCAGTAACAGCTAGTTCAGTTGTCAAGGACAGTGTATTAAACACATATAATATATATAGCAGGATTTTTCTAAACGTGTCACTTCCAGTATGACTATTAGCACGTTCTTCTATCAGTCAAGAGGAAAATGACACACAAACGGCCACTTCCTAACATTTATCCTAGGTCAATCTTGTTAAGACGACATGTGCGGGTTTCCGTCTGACTGCCTGGAAAACTGTTAGTCTACGTCAGACTCACAATAGAAAGCCGAGTGTTTAAAGCTAGGGCTGACACTTTAGGGTTTCGTATTCAGAATGTACGGGACACTATTACTAAGACTCCACTGTCCGTCTGTCTGTCACCAGGCTGTACCCCACGAACCGTGATAGCTAGACAATTGAAACTTTCACAAATGATGTATTTCTGTTGCCGCCATAATTACTAAAATCGGTCAAGTGCGAGTCGGACTCGCATATGAAAGGTCCCGCACTATATATAGTTTTGTAAATCCTGTACCATGGTACCTACGGAACCCTCCATGTGCGGGTCAGACTCGCACTTGACCGGTTGAGAAAATAATGCTTCTGTAATAAAGGGTTTAAACGACGTCTGAAACTAAAAAAGGTGAGTGATTTCCAAAACATAAAATGTTTAAGTTTATAAAAAGAATAAGATATCGGTAAAAATATACTTTAGTGCCTTTAGTTTGGACCTTAAAATATACTAATTAATGCACGACAACTTGTTGTAATCTGAACGTAATATTATTATTGAGGAAAATATTAAAATTTTAATGAGTATCACCTGGCAAGGATTAAAACGCTGTCATCCAACAAGGATCAAAATACATAATGTTACTTTATTTTTTACGATAAAGAGCAATACGTTCTACAAAAAAAAAAACTTAGATTTGTGTTTAACTGAAAGTCTACTCATCTTGATGATCTACCTAAAAAAACCTTTCCAAAGTCCTTTCACCTTACGTTCTTAAGAAATAATGTTGTAATATTCGACAAAGCAAACATAACGGGAATCTCCACAGAAAGCAATAAACTTTTGAGAAGAGCTCTTGCTTAATTGGTTAGCAAATATTAACGATACATAACGTTACCTAGAAACCGGTATATGCAATAATAGACAACACATACTTGTATCAATATTAAAAAGAGTACTGCGAATTCCGGATACTATTTAGCTATGGACTGTTAAATCTGACATGACTTAATGCCGGAACTAGCTACTTCATTTTAATTATTATCATTTGAATCTAACAATATTTATATGTCTTAATAGTTTAATATGTCTTGCAGAGTGTGACCGTTTGACTTTTCGAGGTGAAAAAGTGATTTGAATTCAACGCCACTCCACGACATAATGTCGATAAATACACATAGCTCTTGAAATTGCGACGCAAATGTCAGGCATGAAACTCTTTGCGAAGGCGCTGTCGCGACACTTTTTCCATGCCACAAGCTGTTTACTTTATTTTATTTATTTATTTACTTCAGGCAAAAATGGCCTATATTAAAAATAAAATAATACTATACAACATACAAATAATATTAAATTCAATACATAAATAATTAAAATATATATAAACCTAAAAACTAAAGTTATACAAGATTACTATTTATTGTACAAGTTGTTTACACATAGCTAGATAGAAGTACGAACTTACAGAGCCTTGTTTTACTTTCACTGTAATAAAGTTTTATTCCTGTTATTAATTGTGGCGAGTTACATATTAATAACCAGCGTGACTCATTGGAGACCAGATACCGTACACGTGCCAATAGATTGTTATGTAGTTTAAAGTACACGAGGCATCCATAATGTGTTCAAACAATGCATGATAACATTTTAGATACAGAAAGTGGGTGAGCTTAAAAAGAGCTTATCGCTAAGTAGCAGACGAGTCGATCTATCAAAGGTTGAGCTGCGCTTTGCGTAGATGGGTCACTATGTATGTCATACCAATACTCTTACGTGCCTCGGAAAGAAAAAGAATGGGGCATCGTATGTAACCCGGTAACTAGGTTGTAGATGTCATAAAGGCAGTCGCTCCTGTCAGCTGCATATGATTTGACTGGAAGCCAACAGCAACAAAGTTGGGAAAAGGCTACGCAAATGATAATTATATGTAATTAGTTTAAGCTAAGCTAGTTGTGTAGCCTTTTTATAAATAAATGGAAGCGTCTATTTTTTTTCTAAGTCAAATTCTGTAATAACTTATGACAACAGATGAACTGCGATTTAGATGTTTATTTCTATGTGGGTATGCAATGTAGTTCTTCTTGTCTCTACCTCTAAGGATTTGTTGTGAACAATATAAAAATATCATACACAAACAAATCATATGTAATCTAATTATGACATTTATGAATATTTTAGAACGTTAAGTGCGTCATGTTAAGATAACTCAGTGTCAAATACAAAATCACGATATCAAATCGTGAATTTTCACGATTCGTATCAAATCGTGGCTCAGTGTTGTGTTTGAAATTTTTGAATTTTAATAGGCAACAATATACTTAAAAAAATAAAAAATATACATACCTACTTGCATTTTTTTTAAATTTCCACTATGTGTATTGTGTGAGTAGAGTGGTATTCAGTGTTAGACCTTAATAAGCAATCCTAACAATGCAGAATAATCTAGAATAAACATAATATTTCTTTCAATTTTATATTACTACTCACAGACAGCCATTCCGATTCGTAGTGAATGAAAATAGGCATGGCTATTATTATTCAACATTTTACGTAATCACACATAATGTGTCTATTACATATCGATTATGTTATAACGCACGAGGAATAATAATGCTGTAATAATAATATTAAAGCTTTGGCGAGAATTTCTACCGGAAGTGCCATGCATCATATTCGTACGACGCATGCGCAAGGCGCCGCAATTTCGTGTGCGGCCATGAAACGAGCTTTTAATGCGGATGTGATAGCGAAATGTTCATTGCATAGCAATCATAATATGTTTTCACGACTAGTTTTAAAATAAATCATTTCTATTATAAGTCCATAATGTAAGGTAAAAAAAATACACTACAAACACATATTACATCAAATGGTAATTACAATAAGAAATTATGATAACAGTATACTTACAATCTATAGTATTTTTTTTATAATTAGGAAAAACATTCTCTTTCAGTAAGAAAGTATCGTGTTACGCGTACCTATTTAATTTAATACTCTTGTAAAATATGTAATTAAATAAAACTATGACTTTCCTCTTGAATTTAGTTAAAAAAAAATAGTAAGTTAAATGTGGTATTATTAAAGAATAGGTACGCATTTATACATAAACAATCAAAATCATGATACTTACAAAAAAACCTTGACATTTTATGAGTTAAAATACATCTTTCAAATATGTAATCATTAATCGCAGGGCCTAAAAAATACCAGTGATCACATGATAAAATATAGTCAATGTTAATGATGGCTCCCGGCATTATCTTTATTTAAATATATTCAAACCTTCAGTTATAGTTATTCAATTTTTAAATGAATAATCAAAGTTCTTTTTAATATTGTAATATTTCACAATATCTAGGTTTTATGTAAATTAATTAATTTATTAATATTGTTTTGTGAATGTTACGTAGAACAATGTAAGTTATATACTTTCATGTACTTTCCTTTGTGTCTAATATTATTATCATTTATTATTAATAAATGTATGTTCTTTGCTCTACAAATCTATTATTTATAAGTAAATAAGTACATTTTGAAAGTATTTTATTTTCAAAAATCCAAATTAACGTAAACTCGCGCATTTTGTAGCCGTTCCGGTAATACGAAATTAATAAACACCCTTGCTAAAGGCATTGCTCTTTCCAGTTTAAGAATGACGTTACTCCACAGCCTTTCATTTTTATTTATATTAATTTGAAAGAATGTTATCAGTTGAGTTAGTTGTACTCATCTATCTAATACTAGTTTACCCTTTTTTTTTGTATGGCATCTCGCAGGTCAACCTGCGGTTGTCGACTGCTTAACCAGGTTTGCCTGTGAAGTGCCTTAAATGAATTTAGGGCCTCCAACCAGGGCCCAACTTATAAAACTAAGCGACAACACGCTAAGGGCAACCCCTAGTGGGGTACGGGCCTTGGCTTAAGGCGTCGCTGGGGGAGGACAGCAAGGTACGGGCTGGATCAGAATTACTAGTCCACCCAGGTGCAGCTCAATACTATGTTACAAGGGGCGAATGTCTAACTGACACCACACTGACTCCACAATCCGGTAATTAGGTTAATCCTTGGGTAGATATGTTATAAGACTTTTGGTCTTCTGACCACCTGTAACCACTGTCAAAGATCTACGAATATCAGCCGAAATCAGCAGTATGACGTGCTTTCTGAGTCATGGATGGGTCTCTATGTGTATCGTCATTTCCATTTCATTAGTCCTTAATGACTGACGGATCAACGCACAGCTTAAGCCGCTGATCGTAGAGGCCTGAAACTTAGAGGGTGTGTTCTTTTTATGACGTAGGCATCCGATAAGATTTTTTTCCCGAAATTCTGAAAAGTTTTTTTGAATTCGTAAAGCTCTCGCGGGCGAAGCCGCTGGCGGAAAGCTAGTAAATAATATGGATATGGAGACAAAGTTCCTTTTCTCGAACTCATTAAATATTTGACGCTACTTAACATCTACTAGAAAAAAGCAATGATTCTGCAGAAAATACTGTTAAATGAGATAGCACGACTCTCTAAAATAAGAATTACTCTACTATTTATAAAATTTATTCTAAACCTGTGCTCGTTTGCAATATACATATTGGTGTCGGCAAATATTTAACGAAGTCGTTTGGTTAGGTTGATGACGTAGCCTTGTATTCTGCGAGAGCTTAGAAAGATATTGAAATGGATATTCCATTTAATGAATATTATGTACTGTTGGTCAGAAGCTTATCCCAAGCATCATCAAAATAATATTTCATTAAAATTTGAGAACAAGAAAACTGCCTTGTTGCGTAGTTATTGCAAACGCTTCTGCAGATCTTGAAGTACTTTGTTTCCCAGGTAGTATTTATGGGTTTTTCTTTAAGGAATATTTCAATAGAAGCTCGGAGCCTGAATTTGCTCCCACGAGACATGGGAAATATTGGTGTTAGACACCTGTGCGTGCCGGGAAAACTTGGTGTAATATTATGTTTCCCAATACAGGAATATCTTCTCTGTTTTGTAGTAGTGACCAATGATCCTTCTCCACTACTATATAAAAGAATCGACAAACGCTTTATTCATATCATCATTATTAATTGCTAATAAATTACCTGCAGGGTCTTGACCAAACCTTAGGTGAGAGACATGAGGGTCAAACGCAAATTATACAAATATAATACTTATATGGATCGATGTTTTACTTATTTTATTTGTTCTTAATATATTGGGACATATTTTGACCATAAAGTGACGTCACAAGGGGCGAGGTTTGATAAACATAAGAGGAGAATCGTGATCCATGACTTTACGAAATGATAATTCGAAATTCAAATATTTTGTGAAACATTAAATCGCGCTCCTGATCGCTTCATTTGATCTTTTAGATGTTAATTTAATAAAACATACTTTAAACGAATTTAAGTTCATAACTTGATTTGTATAATTGACGGTTTCATTTATTGTTTCAGGTACTAAAATGGATTTGTTGACAACGAGGACGTCTGTAAGTTGTAAACAACATTGAAAAAGTTCCATTAGGGGTTTTTGTTAGGTTATTTAAATCAATTTATATTTATGGATTTTAATCAGACGAGTTATATCACAGTCAATTATTTTTATGTGTTCTCATTTAATTTATTATTTATTTATATCCAGACTTCAACTTTGTTTTATTTTTGTGTTGTATTAAGCTAACTCTTACGCAACGGTATACAAAGAACTTTATAGTTTTACCTTTAGTTCGTAACAATTTATATTACAATTGGTTCTTAACGCAACGACTAGCGCCATCTAGCGGCAATTACTAGAACAATGAATTTGTGTATGGATATTATAAATGCGAAAGTAACGCTGTCTTTGCGGTAAATTGGCTATATATAAAATTGATGAATTTTGGTATGTTATAGATAACAACTCTTCTACGTCTTCCCCAGGCTTCAATCTATGTTCCTAAAATATGATTTAGCTACATAAGAAGAAAAAAAAACAGTTTTATGATACGTAAAGTTGAAACATGCCACGGTGAATCTCTATGTGAACAACAAATTAGGTATGGTCGGTCTATTTTTATACCACAAGATGGATGTAAAATGCGTCACAATAATAATTTTACGACGAGGAAAAGACGTGAGATCGTAATTTAACATTATCACAATTGTAGGCATTTAGATCATTCGTCTTTATACGCAGAAGTTACGTAAAATAGGAAGATCATATTTATAGTTTAATCAATACAACAGTACTCGAATAGTACATCTAATTGATTGCTCTTTAGTTTAAAAAAATTGACAATTCCGATCCGTAGTCAACTTATAAAGACAACTTTTGTTCGTTGAACAAACGGGTGCAAAGTTAAAAAAAATACTATTTTGTTTTTTTTAGACATCCTAAATTTAATATAAAATACTATTAATATATTAAACACATGAGTAAAGGTCATTCTCAACTCGAATCTAACATCAAAATAAACATGGAGGAAAACTCATTTCCAGACCTTTGATCTTGAAACAAAAACTACTATTAAGTAGGTATAAAGTCCATTATAACATAAACAAATTTGCAAATCATGTTGACTGGAAAATCCATATGTGTGTCTGTTAGTAAAATGACCTTTGGTATAAACGTTAGAAAACAGTTTTGAATGGACTCAAAGTTCATCCATATAAAAACAAGACAGAATCAACTTGAATCGAGAGGAAAACCCGTCATGTGTAGTTTTATTATATTTTTGTAGTCTATATTTATAATACCAGATTGTTATTGTCTCACTATAGACTACCAGGGCAAAGTCCTCTACTTTAAATAGACAAGGCAGAAGCTTTCTACACGTAACTTGTTCAATACGGATTGGTAATATTTAAGTTCGTGTTTCCCACGGAAAAACATAAGCACCAAAACAGATTGGATGAAATAAGTAAAAATTTTATGATACTAAAATTTAATTCCATTTTTAGAATATCGAAATTTAGTATCGAAAAAGGAAAGCCTCCGTGTTTCTGTTCAATAGAAAATTTGATAATTATAAAGCCTGGCTTGCACCAGGCAGGTCAGGTCGGATACCTTCAAAAATACGCTTGATGATTTGTATGAAATATCGTCCAGTAGAAACAGATCGGGGCAGAGCGGACCACAACGCATTTTCGTGCTGGCACGGTGTGATCCGATGCCACCCACCCAGATCCTTCGCTAATGGACGCCAGGCTTAATAGTAGTAGATGCATGACGTAAAAGTAATAAAATTTTCTACTCTTCAAGTTCTAAATTCAAGTCCGATATTCTAGAACTTACTTAAGCACTTACCTGTCTTAAGTAAAGATTTTTGGAATAATTTGGATCCATTAGATTGGTAAGTATTTATTTTGTATAATGTAACAACATTAGATTGGTTGAATCAAATTTGAAGTAGTGCTTGAATCTTGAGGCAGGTTCGTACCATACCATACGGACGTAAACAGACAATTTATTAAAATGCAATCTTAACACATGTTTACTCAGCACTATGAGTGATTTTTATTTGCTTCTCTCATTAATGTTGACGAACAAAAAACGATGATGATAGGAGGTCTTTTGTCTAATATTAAAACCGCAATTATTTTCGTTTGTGGTTGAAAACATTTCATAATATTATGCTTTTTGTATGGAAAGATTTGGGTGCATTTGGCCTTGTATATACAATATCATGTTTTTTTTTATGAATATAATATGAATCTTTATGCACTAAGCATTTCCTAGATGCTCACATTATCAGTATAATAGGAACCTATAGTAAATTATTACAGCTTCATACATAACTTAATGTATATTCATAATACATTTGTGATTCTATGGTAATTATCATAAAGCAGATCTAATCCACATCACGATTACATGGAATTACCTATATAATTATTATTCAAAATTTACCTGTATCCTGTAAGACTATGACAGTTAATGATTTTACGATTTTACTCCGACAGTCTTAATAATCACAAATTTTGTAGTGCCTTTGATAACCTTAGAGCCTATATAAATGACGAGCGGTTTCGGATTTAATTTGTAGTTATTTAAGTAATATAAAAAATGATTAGTATTATGTTGGCGTGATCTTTTTGTTGATTTTGAGATATAAAAAAAAACCTTCTAAAATTCTCTAAGGTAATGAAAAATCCAGTAACATTTTTTTTATAGTTTTAATTGGAAAAATATTTTGGAGTTTACAAGCTTTTATAAATTTCCGTATTTTTTTTTCCAATTTATTTTATACGAGACTGTTGTATTACTATTTCCTCTACTGAACAGCAAAAGTGACGTTTAAGAGATCGTAACATGAATGTATCGGTGTACGCAGACGGGATGAGAACTGTTAACATAACCAGCGAAGCGGCAAGACGTGTGACTTCAACGCATATGATGTGAGAACGTGATCGAGCCAGAAAATAGAAATACAAAATACAGGTTTCATATCCTTTAAGAGAAACAATTAAACTGGTATTATATTATATCAAGTGCTATTTTTATGTTAATATGGAGTATTTAATTGTTGGGCAAAAGTTTTGAGATAGGGATATCTCAGTTTTTTTTAAATATAACGCTGCCCCACGACAGGAATTTTCGCTGTAATGTTCAAAATCCTGGAATAATTTTGGTTGTTCCGTGCGGGAATTGAATCCGCAAGACGCAGCATAGCGCAGCTCCAAATGCTCCGTCATTACGTCAATCGTGCCATCTTTAGAATTGTTTATAGAGAATCGAATAGAAATGTTCAAAATCTCATGAATGTCATAGTATTTGTCATACAATGTTAAAACATATATGACATATGTAAAATAAATACAAAAATATTCTAGATTGCTTCTAGATATAGAGAATTGCAAGTCACTATAGCTAGCGCTATTCCTATTTCGTTGAATTTGAAATTCTGTATAAAACCTTTGATGCGAAACATCTCTTGGCGTGTCTTTAATGTAAGATCAAATCGAATGCCGTGACGATAGACGGTGTGACGCTCTCTTATGCCGTCAGTCATTCTCTATAATTATTTCATTATTTTCCCGTATCATTGCGTGTAGGCACTGCGTATGACTTTCGATGTTTCACACCTACCGGGGGTCCCGTGTCGAATATTTTTTTTACTTGGTATATACCTAGAACTAAAACTTATGGAATAAAAATATTTACGGTGAAATGCTGTTGTATACCTTAATACTTCTCTAGACATCTTTAGCCTTACACGAAGGTAATGTAAGAAAATTCTTGTTTAGTTATGAAAACTTTTCAAAGATGAAAAGTTTTCATAACTAGTTAGTTAGTTACTAGGTAGTTAGTTAGTTATGAAAACTTTTCAAAGATGAAAAGTTTTCATAACTAACTTACTACTACCTACCTATACTTACTACTCCGAAGCTTGAAGTTTTATTTTTATTTTAAGTTTTATACATGAATTTTGTTTGCAAGACACCAGTACAAAAGAAATGGATATAAAAGATTTAATTACCTAAAGGTACTTTGTTGTTCAAGAATTAATAGATTTTAAGTAGAGTACTTAATATACGCGTAGAATACATACACACGTTGTTTATATTATTTTATGTATAATATGTTGCTAGATGCGTAAATCAATATGCTTTCTTGACATGTTGTTCGTGATGATGTATAAATTAGCAATGAATTACTTTTACCAGCAGGAGTCAAGCAGGTTTCTAACACCTTGATATCCAGTCTTTCAAGTACTATAATTGTGAACATTTTTAATGCTTCACATTTTAGTAAGCTAACGATGTAAAAATAGTATTATTTCCCCCCTCTATCTTGAATCTTTGTGATAGCGTCAATAAGGCTGTATTAACAAGATTAAGATAATTATACTACACTTTGACGACAACATTTCATACTAATTACACGAATTTATACAATTTATATGAATTATGGTCGTCGCAAGTTCTTTTATTCGTAGGTAAAAATAACATCATAATTGTTGTATAATAATATTAAATAACACTGACTCATACAGGCAGTTGTAAATGTTAGTTTCCGCTCAAAAGGTAGCTAAAATAACTTTGCTTTAAATTTAGATGAACTTTATATTAAATTAAAATTTAAAGCTTGTATAAGAACTAAACATATTTTTGGTACCTTTTTTAATACCTAGGTATATTGTTATTTAATTTAAGCCTCGTGATTCACTATAGTTTAAGGGCAAGGCAAGCCCTTCAAGTAATTTTGGGGTATGAATCTATGTATATTTGGTATATATATTTCAATTAAAACATCAGCAAGTAAAACTATTGACTATAGTGGCATTTGAGAAATTAGTTTTCACCTGTCAACCTATGGAACCCTTAAAACCAGTTTCATTATTAAAATAATGACTATTGAAAAAGTGGTTAAATTAATTAGAGTTGAAAAGCACCTGTTTAGTTTTGGAGTAAAATTAAGCATAATAATGAAATTACAGGTTAGCAGTGCCGTCTGCAACTCGCTCGTCACGACTTTGCATGATCCATGACCGTTTTTGGTTGAACACTTTTTTGAATGATAATTTTCTGGTTTTAATCTTTTATTTTGTATATTCTTTCTTTTTAACTTGTGGCTAAGAGAAAACTTGAGGAATTGTAAAAACAGGATTATCCTAAAATTCGTACAGTCATTTTATAAGCAAATTTTTATTTTTACTGGCTCTTAAACAAGCGACAGGTATAAATCTTTTCATTGAAAATAATAAACTCCTAGTAAAACCATAAAAAATTACTATAAACTTTATTGAGTTAATCACCTATAATAGTCACACACACAATAACTAGTTCCTGTGTCCGAAATACCTATACAAATCTTCTTAACGCAGAGGCAGAGATTGCATGCACTTACTTTCGTCCGATTAATCTGTCATAAACAAACGCAGGCAATGACGTTCTCCCCCGAGATTTTCCGCCTGTGGAGCCTTCGACCCGTAAACTCGATCGAAATGAAAATGTAATTATCGAAGTAAACAATGGTCAAGTCGTTTGGCGGCATTCGTGCGTCGAACATCGCGGCAGTCGCACGCGCGCCGTGCGAAACAGGTACAAGCGACGAACGCTCGTACGTTTTACCTTATCGCGAGTTCCTTACATCGCATTGTTCGAACGAGATGCACTTATCTTCATGCCGTACAATCGAAAGTGATAAATGATTCAGTACCGCGGATGCACTTGACATTGACGCGTCAAAATCTCGATGTAAGTTAAGTGATCAAATGTTGTTTCAGTGGCAGTGCTCCCAACAATTAGTTACGGCAATGAATATTCATACTTTTGTATTATTTATCCGGAAAACTCCGTTTGTTATCTGCATTTTATTGTTTTAGTATCATTGTTATGGTGATTCTAGACGTTAGGCTTGTTACGGGTTTACACTGCAAAATGAGTTAAGATTAGTGGAAATAACTATTCAATTACCTTGTCATATTGAAAATGCCTATTTTTCTTTCAGTATAATAAATGAGGTAGTTATCGGTGTAACTAATTTATGTTCGCTTATTTTATGACGTTATTACAGTAATTAGTATATTTAAATGTGTATAAAACAGTGGACTAATTTTCGTTTGTCAAGTTGTTTTTTCTTGACGTTTCAAGGGTAAGACAGCGCGCGGTTTTCTGTCGATCACGTGCGTGTGATGCGCTTACGCAGTGTAAGGCCCACTGATTAGACAGACGAAATTAATGAAATAAAGGTTTTGAAAAAAAATATTAATGATGTTCACTCAGTAAAACTAATTTGTCTGGTAGTTAAATTTTTGAATAGGTTTGCATTTGTTTCAACACGACTTGGTTTCTATATTTAAATAAGTACGAAACCGCAACTCGTTCAGAAGATACCTCATTTGTGTATTGGCCATAAAGTTGTGGCCATCAAACTATTCAAATACAGTTCGATCCTAGCTGTCATTTCTACGAAAAACTCAACGGAGAACAATAAACGAGTTCTGTATTCATAAAATATCAATTAACTTCAAGATAACAATAATGAGTTCTATATTTCAAGAGTAATTAATGACTAATTGTATTAAAGAGAAACTGTGAAGTAAATGTAAAGGAACTAGGTATCATCTGAGGAAAAACCTCATATTAAAGTTAAAAAAGTAAATACATTCAAAATTTAAAATCATGATATTTATTTAAAAAAAGAACGTTTTAAAATTCTTTTTTGTTTTACAATAGGTAGTCTTTTAACCCTGTACATTCATGCAGGCATTCGTCTGACTATTAAGATATAATTATGTAAATAACATGTGACAAAAACCACGCGCGTACTGACGTATATTCAGATAAGTGAAGTTGTTTGATTGTGTACATTTGAACGTTGATTTTGTTAACACGTATCGCTATGTCAACCTGTGATTGTATACATTGTAAGTGTTGAAATTATTGTGTTTTAAAATATTTTTAACAAGATCCTATTGAATGACGGTGAGCTTGAATTTGACCAAGTTTTCAATCAGAGTTAGATACTTCTAAAATAACTTTGCGTTTTTTAATTTTATTTGAAAGAAAATAGACATTATCAAAATATGTAACATGATTTTCCTAAATAGAGTTAAAAATATTAATATTATTTTACAAAAAATAACAGTAATAATGACAAATGACCGTTCTGGAAAACAATTCTCTGAGCATAATTTTGTGTCAGTAAAAATAATGATATTTGCAAAATCATAATGAGATTACAAAAGTGATTATTAGCTGATTCTGAAAAGTAATTAATTAATAATTTTTCCTAACCCTAACTTTACCATAATCGCCTTAAACCGGATAAAAAATTCCATAAAAAGTACCAACTGCACGATGACATCGGAATTTCCAACGATAAAAAAATGCATTAAAAAGATATATTTTAACATCACATGAAATTCATCTTTCCTAGAATTTCAAGAGTAATTCTTATATAAGAAATATAATACAATAAAAATACCAACTCAATCGTTACTTATAAAACATACCTAAACATATTAATAATTATATTTAATTCTGTAGGCTGATTTGAAGTTTTGCTTTAAAATAAATAATTAATAAATATAAAACTGGAAAAATCCTTACAAAAAAAAACCTATAAAGAATCCTTGAGCTGATTGTTGGTTGATAATTTGCAACATCTTCGGACAATGTAAAATTTATAAATAGGTAATAATGCATTTGCAATTCAGAGTCAGAAAAGATGAGTCTCATTATTACACGTGTATGTATTTGAATATGTTGCTGCATTGTACGTGAAAAGATAATTATTTATAATCTTAGTAGTAAACAAGTTCTATGTAGTTTGGTTTTTCTACAAACAATCAAAACTATTTCAATTATATTTTAAATGTTCAATAAATGACTAAAGATCAAAATTATTATAAGCTACCTTGATTGACTAACTAATACAAAATTAATATTATTTTCCAATTACAGTCACCTCATAAAAATAAAATTGCCAATAAAGGTTACAACTACGATTATATCAATAACTATATATTGATCAAGGTCGAGCTTGCATTTATTTAACTTAATGAATTAAATATAAAAATGCCAAACTTTTTGAACGGAGCACGTTTTTCCACTTGAAAGAATATTTATAAAAAATGAGTACCTATTTGTGTAATATTAATTTTCTTTTTTTAGATAATCGACAAAAAGTCGATATTTATCTGAACGACATCAACGAACGCTAGGCGCTACTAAACAATAGTTCGGGCAGCGGAAGAGGAAATTATCATTGCTACAGTGACGGATCACGAAAAAATAAAACAACATAGTGACTACTATCAAATCACTCGATCGAAATAGTTTCAGTTCTGTGTTTATAGTGAAGTCTAAAGTGAACGAAACCTGTGTTGTAGTTGTGGTTACTTGCGATGAAACGTCTGCGATTTTGACGTGTGATTTTTAGTCGCAAATCGCAGAAAAACTGGAGGTCGACACGTATGAGGTGTCAGTTGTCGTCCAGCTGACAACAGATGTCATCCCCATTGAAGTCGGTGAGTCAGACATTTATAAAAGATCTTTACCGGTGTAATAGTAAGGTACTTAGTTATTTTTTGACACTTGAATAGTGATCTTTTGTGGTAAAGACTTTGTCATCTCTCTTATGGCTTACGTGATCTATCTGCGGTTTTATAACTCCGACACGTTTTGCTTACCTATATAATTATTTGAATTGGTCATTTGGCTTTGAAGGAGTACTTACACGTTAATAATAATGAAAAATTATTTGTGTTTGCTCTAGCAGTCTTAATTTTCTGACAGGCTATAAAATAGGAGATGTATTGTATTATGCTATGCGGTCTTCAATTATTGATTAATACTGTTTCTTGTCTTTGTCAAATTAATGGAACATGTAGAAACAATGAAATACATCTTAGGACTACGTCTTTTAATTTCATCCCGAGTTTATTGAAATTGGTAAAAAATACACACTCACGATGTTAGCGTAAAGAGACAATCATTATTGATACTTTCAATATCCTGATCTTGACTATATATTTCCTGGATGGGTTAATACCCATCCAGGAAATATATACTTATTGACTTAATAGTCAAGACATTCACTACGCAAGCCTTTATTTCATCACCATATTTAAGTTAAAACTGGTACTATTTACCAACGGCCAATTATCAACAGTACTTGGAATCAATTCTAATTAGAAAACACATTTGGCATTAAACGTGCTATACCGAATTAAGTTAAAGCGTTCTTTTACTCGAGAATCGAGTACTCAAATACCGTATACTCGATTCGTTTAATTAATGCAAAAAATGTCCTCTTTACAAATTCGTCTTCTAGACATTATTTATCGAAGATGGTAAAACTGGTCTTGCCAGTGTTTTTGTGCGGTAAACGGCTGCCGTGTCTTCAATCGGCCGCCAAATAATTTGGCCGCGTTTTGTTTAAACTAAGATAATTCTAATAATACTAACACCCGACTTATAGTATTTATTTCGTCGTAACCAAAATAGATTTGACACGTTTTCCTCAAGTTATATAATAAATATCAGAATAGCTTTATATTTAAATACATTTTCAAAACGGCTTTTGATCGTTTGGATGGTTTTATGTTTTTTTAAGTATTTTTTTAATAGACTTATGACGTTATGTCGCGCTGTATTTTTTCAGTCTTTTGAAGCTGATATGCAACATTTTTGAGAGAGGCACTGGTAGCGCCATTAACTAACGATTGATTACAATAGACAGTATTATTTTTATCACCTCTTGACTGTGCGAAAAGATGAAAAATATTGTCAAAAAAATGTCTTTGCGTTATACCCTTTATTAATTTTCTTTTTTTTTCGGATGGGAAATCATGAAATATCTCCTCCAGCCGTAGGTGGGGTGGAGAAACTTTTAGGCTCTTGGTGAATAAAACCAATCCATGTTCCTTTCTTAGCCTATTGTGTTCCGGGGGCGCGGTAACTCTTTCGAAAATCCCACAGCATCTTTATAACCTACGGTCTTGTTTTAGATAGTCCAATAGTATTCTTAAATATAAGGATAATATGTACAACTAATAGCGATAATTAATTATTAACCTAGTGAGTCCATGAATCATAAAGTGTAGCAAAACACCATGATAATAATCGAGTCTTATCTGTCATCTACCATCAATGAATCACTATGAAGTGGTTCGCATTGGCGCAGGAGTCATGAAAAATCTGGTCACGCTCGGTTATGTATGACCTTATAAACGAAATAGATTATAGGTAGGTAATTATTGAATGTTTTTTTTTTTATATATTTATTCGTATCGTATGTATTTTACACGTATAATATTAATCTATCGACTCAAATGATCCGAGTTAGACTTACCTATACAAATGTGGACAACTCTGAGAATATGAGAAAGAGTATTATTTTATTCGACATCAGTGTACCTATTTAGACTAGCTGTTTTCCGCGGTTTAACCCGTATCCTGGGGAAAC
The DNA here is from genome assembly GCA_963891755.1 of Pyrrhia umbra. Lineage (NCBI taxonomy): Eukaryota > Metazoa > Arthropoda > Insecta > Lepidoptera > Noctuidae > Pyrrhia > Pyrrhia umbra. Next base: position 9,432,919 of record OY982924.1, read on the forward strand.
TCCGTGCACCCGGATAAAAAGTATCCTATGTGGTATTCCAGGTTATAAACTATGTGTATACCAAATTCATCCAAATCCGTTCAGTAGTTTTTGCGTGAAAGGGTAACAAACATCCATACATACAAACTCTCGCATTTTTATATAGGATTAATTCGTAAAACATATTTCGTCGCATTTTCGTGTTCTCATTCGCATATCAGTGGCAATAGAATTAATTATACCTAACTTTCTTTTGTGCGAATTGTTTGTTTAAATTCTGAAGTTGCATAATATTTTAAAGTATTACGTAATAGAGGCTAAGCTATTAAATATCAAAGTCAGGTGGGTATATTCCAATTGAGATTGGAGGAGAAGAATATAGAAGAGAGACAGAAAGCAAGCTGTAATCGCAATTAAAATGGGTTAAATATTTATTTTTCTCAATCAACCTTGGCAGTGTTATTTGTTATAAAAACAGGACCGCCGTGACCTTGTCAATGCGTCTGAGTGATGGAGATAAAAGAGGACGAAACAATACACCGTGCGAGGATACATCGCTTATCACCGCCACTTAAGGCTGCGTGTTCATAAAACGAGTATTTACACTTTACTGCAATTTTTATAGTACTTACGTCTTCCTGTTAGGGTTGTTAATATAAACTATCAAATTGTTTTATGAATGAAATATTTGGACTAAAAATCCAATTGGATTATATGTCATCACATCTGTAATGTATTTACCCGATACATTTTCCTTAGACAATTTAATTGATACATATTTTAAAGAGCAAGCGACACAATACGCGATGTTCATTTGACGTAGGTATTGTGCACAACTTATTTCCACTTAATTTATTTTTTGTAATTTTTATTACCAATAAAACGTGAACTCCAATGAGTAAATAATAATTATTATATGCAATGTTTGCAAAAGAAACTGAGTAAACATTAATTACTTTGTTGCTACACATTATCAATTATAACAAAAAAATTACACACTTTTATATAAATATGAAATTTTAGAATAAAATATAATAATTATTATTAAGCACACCAATCAAAACATAATTATGACATTAGAAAATAAGTTACAAAGGGTGACACAATTGGGGGTTCTATAGCTGAAAGCGAACTCTATTGGATAACCTTTAATAATTGAAATAATAATTAAATAATACGGCTACGGCTTGTAGCACATACAAGCGTCAACCCTATGCTAAACTTTCAAGTTGCTACAAAGATTTTCATTTAAAACGTAAAGCTTGTTTATTTAAGAAAAGCATAACAAAAAATATTTTAAAATATATTTTATGCTTACCGTGTATGAATAATAACATCATGACAAACAATTCGACTTTGCTATCAATATGCCATATCAAAAATGCTGGCCCTGCTCCATAGGACAACCTTGACAATATCAAATTGATTGATAATTTTGAAATCATATGTAATATAAATATTTCTTTCTTATATTTCTTCAATTTTACTTTAGTATGTTGATTGCATTAAAATATATTATAAAAATTAAAAATTGTAAATGTGAATACCATGTAGCTACCAAATAGACTTGCTACCTTACCTATTTTTTTTCGCTCTCAATTTTGATTCTACATGATCTTCGCATGTCATTATTTTATGTATACAAGAAAAATTGTTAAAACTTATTTAAAAAGAGTAACCATGGAGTTTCTTGCCCGTTCTTCTCCATAGGAAACTACTTTTTGGGATGGGCAACTAAATTCTTTTTTTTGTTGACTTTCAAAAGTGCTTGTTATTAGGCCTAATTGAAATAAATGATTTGAATTGAATTGAATAACTTCAACATATTTGGTGCGTTTGAGTTGAATGAGAAGTAAAATATCCAATCCTACTAATATTAAAAGTGCGAAAGTCTGTGAGGATAGATGGATGGATGTTTGTTACTCTTTTACGCTAAAACTACTCAACGGGTTTGGATGAAATTTAGTACACATAAAGATTATAACATGGTTTAGCTCATAGGCTACTTTTTACCCGGGTGCGCGAAGCTGTTCCCTCAGGATACGAGTGAAACTACGGAAAATAGTTAGTATACCATATGCAAGTCTTATTTCTCTATTTATATGATTGCGTAACTCTTGAGTGAAATGAGGCAATTAAGACAGGCAAGGGCTAGGCTTTCATAAGGGTTAGCAACTTGTTACATGTACCTAAAACAGGATTTAAACCAGTATTTCTATATAATTATACCTTAGCCTAAGTGATATCGCCACACCTTACGTTCCCATGCTGGCTTATTTCGTCTACAAATAACTCATCTTTAAGTTATTGCTTTGCACTTCAAGTTGTTAGATTTTGTAAGGGTTAATATTGGAGAGACTGGTATAATAAATAAAGTAAGAATGTTTAAGAGACGTACTAAGTAATAAAGTAAATACGAGTTTTAGTACTTAATCATAATTATCCTAAGTAATATTATAAATGCGATTTTTTTGTTACGCTTTCACGGTATAACGGCTGAATCGATTTGGATAAAATTTGGTATGGAAATAGCGAGGAGTCTGGAAACGGTTATTTGCAACATTTTATCCAGGTGCGTTAAGAAGTTTCCTTAAGGCACGGGTGAAGCCACGTGAATCAACGTAACGCAAGTACGCCTATATACCTGCCGGGGCTGCGGGATGTCAATGGGAAGGAATATGGATGAGTTTTAGGCAATAAACGACGCTCCCTCCCGCCGTGGGTAGGTGGGTCTGATGATTTCCCATCCCAAAAAAAAGTACGCCTATAAAGCGTAGGTACTCACACAAAAGTAGATATTAAAGTTGTTCTAGAATTGTAGACTTGGATTTTCTCACATTTTCGAGTGATTAATGAGCGGGTCGATAGACCAAATTTTCGCACGCACATGCGGGTAGGTACCTATTTAGTACATAACTAGTATCTTTTTTTAACTGCTACAATTTAACGAAAGATTGTCATGACGTCATCTAAAATGTTAAAATTCACGACGACACTGATTTTAAATCAAAATAAAGATTAGATTGTCATTACACATCATAAGGAAAGCAGTTTATTTAATTCTTAAAACACGCGGCGATCGTCAATCTAGTGATCTGCTGAGAACAAAGTCTTGGAATCGATTCCCAGGCATATTCATCAGTTGACAGGGGATTAACTGCGCATAATATAAGAGTTTTTACATGCATCTGGGCTCAAGATGCAATGATTATACTCGTTGGTTATCTCGTCCTCTATGATGAAGATAATATGTGTAGTCTCGGTTCGGCAGTGCGTGGCGTCACATAATTTTGAAGAAGATTTCAAAAAACAAAACGCACACTTGACATGTACGTACGCGCTCTCTGTAACTAGATTGTCATTCGGTTTTTATGTCAACAAGTGGCGTCATGTATTTCCTTTATTAAAATTGTAATTTAAATAATAAAGCGTATATATAATATACTCTGTGTGATAAAGTAATAAGTTATATAGAAAGGAAGTCGGAGAAGAAGGAAAGCAGACCAGTTTTATGAAAAAGATCGAGAATTACTCGTCGACATAAAAAGTTGTCGCAGTGGAGTGATCCATTTTTTTTTCGCAATGTAACTTGAGTGTTTGATGGCATATTTTACGTTTACCAGGAGTAAGATCCTGTTCTTATACATTACGTATAGGTAATCGCTACTTCAAGTGTGATTTCGCTTTGCACGTACCTAGTTGCAATCAAAAGTACCAATAACATAACCTCTAAACGACTTGCTTGACCTGTGGGGCGTTCTGCGGGAGCGCACGTGGTTTAAAAACGGCTATGTCGAGAGCTAATTAGCCTGTCCTGAGGGGTGTTCTGCGGGAACACACGTGGACTACGAAGGCTATGCTGTGAGCAACCTCTGGGGTGTTCTATAGGGGCACACATGGTTGACTTTATATAATAGCCTTAAAGGGAAGTTCTGCGGGAACTTACATGGCTATATATGTGCATAACACACAATGCTTAATTTACTGCATGAATTATGTCCTAAGATTGTAGGACGAGTTTACAGTTCACCTGACATTCAAGAAAATAATGAGAATGTCCCCAAGGAACTGGTAAGGTATGTTAAATCATATACATAGGTGTATGGATGTTGAATTCCTAAATACAGTTGGTAATGAAACTAAGAAAAGTAAAAATAGAGGATGCATCATTATCTCATAAACATGAGGGTTGGTTCAATTAGCCTGGAACAGTAGAATAATCAAGAACCAATTAGCCATTGTTTTTTAATATTAAACATGGCAGGGAAGTAGAAAGACTGATTTGTTGAGAAGAGAGAACCATTAATTTAACCCATATGCTGCCTGAATTGCAGACTTAATAGTTTATTAATCTCTGTATAACATAACAAATGTTGATACATGTAAATGTATTGATGTAAGGTACATAATATGTTAAATGTACAAAAGCTGAAATTGTTTGTTGGTTATTGTGCACTCGCTATATTCAGAGACAATGGGATTTTTAATAATCTCCATACTTCTGTCAATAATAAATGACAATATATATATTTTTTGCAATATATAATATATGACAATATATAATTTGCATATGCACTCAGAGCCAGAAAAAGCTTCCCAGTTCGGTGAAATTTTCACTGATCTATGATTACTGCAGAATCAGTCAAAGAACTGGACTTTTGTTAAGTCACAATTATGGTTTACTACAACACAGTGTAAACAGGTGTCTTGTCTACATTAAACATTTTTATATTAAAAATGTAAGCTTCAAACTAGTGGGGACCTGCTCGCAGAGAAGTTAAGAAGTGTGGTGGAGAGTCATGCAGAGCAGCTGAAGTGAACGAAAGGTGCTATCCAGATAGATGTACAGGTGGGCAAAATTAAATCTTAATTTTGTGTTTGAAACATATTCATCACGGATCTTGTTTCTTCTTGATTGGTTTGTGGTGTGGAATATAAATCCACTATTTTAAACCTTAATCTCACCAGAGCTACACTCCGGTGAATGAAACAACCTCTAATCAAGGATGTTTACAAATAACATTAAATGGAAATAAAAATGGTTATTTGGTATGTAGTTGTTAACACTACAGGAAATCACTATGTTTACAAAGTACCTACATATTGTTTAAAAAGGTTAAATGTAAACTATAATTTAAACAAATAAAATTCTTCTCTGTCATAATTATGAACAGTTCTTAATGGACCAAACTCAAACAAAATACATATATACGAAGTATATAATTTTTAATAAGAAATTATTTTCTTCACAATATTTAATTAATATTTCATGTATAAAATGCAGTATTAGACAACCTAGTCAACTATGAATGATAATTTTTCATTATCTTAACAGTATGATTAAAACAAGAACAATTCATTATTAATATGTATGATTTTCTTTTGAATAGAAAATAAATCATACCTGCCTGTGTTATTAAACCTATACACTGTAAAGTTATAGGTAGAAATATTTACTATTACCAATATATTCAAGTATTTATACAAAAGATATGAATGTCCAAAGAATAATGAACTAAAACTGATGAAAATGAGATAAGGATAATTCTACATTTTTTCATAAGAATTGAATACAAATGGTTTGCCTATATACATTATTTTATTCAAAAATATAAAGTTTTTTATAGTTCATAGTTTCTTCTAGAAAATTCTATTAAATAACAATAATAATTCTATTATTTAATATAAAGACACTGTTGTGCTTAAATGTTAAGCACTAATCAGCTAAATAGGCTCATCCTACAAAGACAATATCTGTGCAGATAAGAATTGTATCTCTCACACAGGCTGTAGATGGTGTTTAGTATTTTGTATCAATCAGATTGCTCATGAGTGATTGATTGAGGATGGAGCTCAGTCTCACAAGTCTTCTTAGAAAGTAGTTTTTACTTTGTTGGGATTCATCTGATGAACAACTAATATAGGTACTCACCTATTGTGAATGTGAAATCCTAATAATAATTTAACAAGTTATATGACTGCAGATACATGATACATTTAAATAAAGAATATACTCAAATTAAATTTACCAAGATTATTTTTCCTTCTTGACTAAATATCTAAGTACTTTCATTAAGAGGAGAGAAATATCTAAGTACTTTCATTAAGAGGAGAGAAATATCTAAGTACTTTCATCAAGAGACTTTAATTAAGAAGTAATATAGTAACAAAATTACATAAATTATTATCAAAAGAGATTCTTCCTTATCAGAAGGTTTTTTTCAAATAATGTGATCGTATATCTGAGGCAATAAATGTTTTATGCATTGATTTAGCCTGAACTCATTATCTTCTAGTACGAATATATATGTTGCTGTTGTAATCTATGTTTGTCTATAGAATAGGAAGAAACAACAGACTATTTAGATAGACAGCTCAAAAAAGATTTTTTTGCTGAAATTTTTTGTGTCAATAATTGATCACTCATCAATGGTACTTATGTTGATGCAAACATCTTTTATATTTGAAGTTTTCTACGGAAGTTCTGGTCTTTAGAAATGAATATGCAAATACCATATACATAAAATTGAAATTGATGACAGGTAGACTTTTATGTTAAGAATTTATTTTTTCAAGTGCTGTATCAAAAATGATCTACAGTCACCAATACTTTCTACTGTGGGCACAATACTTTAACTAGTAAAAGTCATCATCTGCCTAGTTCTTTCCCAACTATGTTGGGGTCAGCTTCCAATCTAACAGAATTTAGCTGAGTACCAGTGTTTTTAGTAAAAGTACCTTTAAAGAAAAATTACAAGTAAAAGACTATATTCCATAATACCTAATAAATATCCTTAATGTTACTAATAGAGGGAGTTTTCTCTTAGAATAACTTAATCTAGCTGGTAATCAGGATTAATTCTGATTTAAAGTTATATATAATACAAAATTATACACTTTAAGTACCTAGGTACAGTTCCAATTATTATTAAAGTAATAAAGTTTAAATTAACTGTCCAGAGAGACCTAAATATGTTAAAAATAGGAGACATAAGTTTATATTTAAGTTACTTTTTTCAAGTCCTGATAAAATATTTTTTATCCATAAGTAATATTTTTTCAAGTATTGTTATATATATTTATCTTTTCACTTGTATTTTCAGAGACACACACATAATATGTCTCAATTTTACAAAACAACGTGTAAAATTATATACATAAAAAAAAAAAAAAAAAAAAGTATACGATTTTCCTGTCTTTTGGGTTTGTTAAACATTTCTATTCATGTTATCACAGAAACAAAGATTGCAAGCGATCTCTATAATACATAATAAGTTTATAGTATCATGATTGATGGCGGTCTTTATGGGCAAAACACTTAATTTATTTATTTTTTTCTCTTAATGTTTTTATTCTTCAATAGAATGTTAAGTATTGCCAGCTATTGCATATTTCTAAATAAGATAATGTGGTTAATAACCTAGCTATTTTTACTATTTAATATGCAACTTGAAATAGTTAGCCATAGGTCATTACAGGAATGTGCTTCACTACAATCTGCTGACTTGAGCCTAAAATTTAAGAGTGTTCAGTTGATATAATGACAGATTTTAAAGTTTAGGAGTTCAGTTGATATAGATACTCACCGTGTACTAACATCAACTGGTTATATTAAAGGAACTCCCCTTATCCTTAATGATAATATGAGCTAGATTTGAGCCCTTAATCGGAACTCATTAAGCATGATAAAATTGTGTCTATTAAATATAATATTATCGACAAAATAAGTATCTATGTACCTATTTTAGTACATACAATTCGAGATATATTTTCACAGGGATTAATAATGGATAAATGATTAAATCCAAAAATATAGAATTATATCAAGAAATGGTAAAATAATATTATTGTTTTCAGCACGTTTGTTGCCCCAATGCATTAGTACATAATTAATGCATCGCGACAGTTGACGTGTTATTTTACAGGTTTATTGTTTTACAACATGTCTTTGAACATCTACACATATTATCTTCATCATAGAGGACGAGATAACCAACGAGTATAATTATACAGTCAAACGAACTTACCTGTAAGTGAAGTTCGACAGTAATTATACGAAGTTGTTATCTCGTCCGAATATGATGAGTCCCCCCCGACCCTAACATACCATGCGTTTTGAGCATGGACCCTTTCTTGTTGTAAAACCAATAAAGTGCTATGAACTTAATGACAATCTAGTTACAGAGAGCGCGTACGTACATGTCAAGTGTGCGTTTTGTTTTTTGAAATCTTCTTCAAAATTATGTGACGCCACGCACTGCCGAACCGAGACTACACATATTATCTTCATCATATTCGGACGAGATAACAACTTCGTATAATTACTGTCGAACTTCACTTACAGGTAAGTTCGTTTGACTGTATAATTATTGGGTTATAAATCTATAGACAATAGTTGATTCCGTAATTTAATCTTCATAAATCATTGCTCGTTAACGGATTGAACGGTTAGCCTCCGTTACATCGATTAATAAATAGGATAAATTTAGAGGCTGAGGATTTACAGTAATGTAAGTTAAACAAAGGTGAGGTTCTTCTAAAACATTACTCAGGTAACTAGTCCTTAATCATAGACTATATTACAATAAAGATATTTATAAAATAGTTATTTAATTCTCTACACCTTCAAAGATCGTTACTACTTCTAGAAAATCTTTGGCTTTATTTTCACCTACGAATAATAAATGGTTTGCGTTAGAAATATCGATTAGATTTTACTAAATGCCAAGCCCAAAAGGTCAGAGCAAATGAATTATAAGCAATCGTGAGCTTTCAACGCGTATCCTTATCACATATTTCAGGCATAAAGTTACTAAAAATCATTTTGAAAAGGCTTTATACGCCAATAAAGGTACACTTTGTACATTGATTATAATATGTTTTTATAATGACTGACATTTCTGACGAACAAAATAACGAAGTGGTAAAGAAAAGAAAAATAAAGTGCTCTCTGTGTTCGATGTGTAAAATCTTATACCTACCAAAGTTTAATGTTCAACGAAAAACGAAAAAAAAGTAAGGCAAGGAAAATAAAATAAATAAGACACTCCCTCATTCGTTCTAAAGCAAGATGTAGGTCGCATAAACTTGCTTCAAACGGATCAGACTTAAATATATACGCCACACCCTTTTGTTAAACGTCGACCTAGAGACTATTTTGAGATCCACTCCCATTAAACAAATTGATACACCCATAAACTCTATTCGCACCCTTACAAAGACAATAGTTGAGTGATGGAACTACCTACTATAATGGTATACAATTGACCTTGATTCTTTGCGTCAGCGACTCTCCCATGAGCCATTTCGCCGACCCCATCAAGGTTATCGAACACACGGTTCGAATGTTTGGCCGGCACGCGATCCATCATTCTATTTTAAACTGCCTTATTAATTAATTGAGTTATATAATAATTAACTATGTTGTACACGCGAAACGTCAAGTTCAGATAAATTTTGATTAATTGAATGACCGTGTGAGATTTTAGTATTATATTGGTTTTACGATATTTCAGAGTCATATTGAGCGACATTGAATTTTAGGCAAATAGTATTTTTGTAATGTGTTATAATAGTTCATTTTTGCATTAAAGTCATTGAACAGCCACCTTGGTGTCTTCAATTTATTTGTCACGTACTATTTTAAATAAGTATTCAAGTTTTATTTTTCATCATTTGATACTTGGTAGCCTTGTTCCCATTTTCCTTGTTCCGCACACATACGATGTCTGTACAAGACACTTGGTTTACAGGTTGACAAACCAGCAAGGCGCCACACGATAAAATCAACACTGTTTTTTTTTCTAAGTTAGCTATAATAAGTCTTTAACTTAAATGGCAATATTATTTTAACCATTATTAGATACGTACAGTTTGTCATTTGAAAAAGCTTGACTAGTTTGGTGCAAACTGCGTGAATATCTTACAAATTATAAATTCAGAGTTCTTGTAATTAGACTTCAATTTATATGACGTCTAAAATATTAGTAATTGAAAATACAACGCCTAATGATTTTATATTGAATTAGAAGTAAAAAACTCACTTTGAAATGGGTTAACAAGTAAAATACTATAATTAATCATGTAACAAACATTCTCAGGAAACGTTAACGACAGCCGACAGCTCAGCCTTCATTTACGTAATCGTATGTTAATTACAGCGTAACAGCTTTTAAAGACAGTCCTCGTTTATACCCAGGTTTTTAATAGGTGCATTTCGTTTTATTATTCACTAACGAATTTTAAATCAAAATATCTATTTATTTTTGTTTTAATAAAAAAATATAGACTCAAAAAAATAATTTGATTTATTTTATAATGGATATTACGCACCAAAGAGGTTGACTGTGTGTCCCGTAATGTAAGGCCGTTCTGTCTGCTAATTCCAGTAACATTTAGACCAGTTGTAAACGAAGCGAGCAATGGATTTGGTACAAGGCCAGATTGAGACCAAACATAAAAATGCCTGTTACTTTTAAAATATGCTTTTTTGCCTCTTTTTATTGGTATTTGTTTTGAACTTACAATAAACTAATTAGCGATAAAGTTCTTAAGATTAAATTAATTTGTTGAGATTAAAGACTTGACCACGCTTCTGGTTAAAGTAAAGATTATAATCTGCATTGGGAGACATTTATTTAAACGTTGAAGGCAATCATGATAAGCTGCTAGAATAAAAACAATGCAAGTGCTCATAGCAAAATCTTTGGTAAAGTTAATATTATTTACTAGGTATATTGATCAGGCTAAAATAAAATTAACTGTAGGTACTGGAAAAGATTTTTATGTTCTGGGGATTTTATGTAGTTTTGCCACTTTGCTAGTTATTACGTTGGTACGGTTAAAAACAAGCAATGGGTTTAAAATATACCTATTTTAGTAGTGGTAGAAATATTCGATATTTTTCCTTTTCTGATCGATCGATTATTTTTAATTATTTCAGATAAATGTTTAGATTTATTATTCAATGTCAACCCCACGTTACTTGTTAGTCAGCTGTTTGTAATATATTCTGACATTGATAATTGATTAGAAGTAATAACTGGTAATTAATGTGAAATATTTATGCAACTAATAATCTCTTCTTTCGTTTTCTCATGAAAAAATCTTAGAACTTAATTTAAAATAAGAACTTCTTCTGCAATCATAATATTCGCAAATATTTTCCAGTGTGCGAAATGAATAGCAGTAAGTCATAAAGTGTATCATTGGCGAATTTGTTTAGAGTCAACCGTGCGTGATGGATGGTGGCACATGACGTTATACTTTGTCATGAGACAACACGTGGAAAATTTTACAACAATTGCCCATGTGAATGAGCATAAAATATGACTGACAGGCCTTACGGTAGTCGAGTCGCTCCGTTTAAACAGGCATAGGGAGATTATGTTTCATTTTAGGACGATGTAGTCAGTACCAAAATAAGAATATAAAAAAAGTATAACTATTATAGATTTTAGCAATGACAATAATTTATGCTATCCATTTTGCAGCAGAACGCAAAACTATGAAAAACAATTAAGCAATAATGAAGAATTTAATAGTTCAAATATATTAGAAATTCACCTAGATTTAATCAAAATTAAAAGCAAACAATTCGCTGGCCCCGGGCAATATAGCGGTAAACACCGGTTACGCCCTTTTTAATGTTATTTGATTTTTAGCTTCCCTGAGTATCAATCTATCACTCTTATTTTTTTCAGATTTTTAAAATAATATTTCTCTAGAGTAAATTACAATAACAGCTTTATTGCATGGAAAATTCTCTTACGACTAAGTTATGTATTATTGCGTTACTCTAAGAAACATTACACAAAAAACCGGTGAACATCTTTACACTTAATTTCTAAACAAAGAATAACAGTAATAAATTTAAACGCGTTTTTTGGAAATAAACGTATTAAAATAAAATAGCGATAGTGGATGATACAGCTAAGATTTGGCTACAAAATTTCCGTGAAGAAGGTGGTAATCGGCTGGTACGCTCGAGATCTAAAGTGGAAATTACGTCGTATTATTTTCTTACATTCTTGAATATCAGTGGTCGGTGTGTTTATAAAGTCATTAATGATGTTGCAATTGAAACAGTATCGTCTATAATTTGTATTATAATTTTTTTCAGTTATTTCATTAAATATTTATACCATAACAATTATTTTTAAAAGGTTATATTGGTAAAAAAATTAGCTTTCATTTGACATTTTGAACGCCTGTGTTGGATCACTGTACGCTGCACTATAAACAAATTTGCTTCTTTTATTTTTCCTGTAAAATTCGATTTTGTATATTACCGCTTTATTGCCCGGGGCCAGCGAATTTATTAGAGTATAATCGACTCTTTACGAGGAACAAAAAAAATACGAATTGTAAAAACATTAATTTAAAATGTACCGACCTACATGGAATAATAAAAAATAAATAATTAAATAGCAATTCTATTAAAATCCGTTCGAGGGATATATCCAACGTTTTGAATAAAGAAAAGGAGCTAACTTTTTTATTATGTACGCTGGTCTCGTACATTCCGTCAAGCTGTCAAACCAAACCCATTAATTTATCACATAAACAAAATTCTGTTTTAAACGACTGAAAAGTGTCAAGTACATTTCATATGGCATCAAAGAAAGATTAAGAGAATTTCAATGTATTACTAAGTTATTTATAGAAAAATGTATATTTAGACACACTTGATGTACTACGATCTAGAAATACAGACAGACAAGAAACAGTAAATAGATTAATGGCTACAATCGAGGAAAAAAGGGACTAGGACGCAATAAAACAACGTTCTACTTAGCAGATAAACCTACAGGGAATATAACAGGTCTAGTCTTCTTTTATTTCTCGATCACAATATAAAAATAGTACATAAAAAGGAACACAAATCAAGCAATAAAGGATTGGTTCCACAAACATTGTGCATTAAAATAAACAAGTTCTTTATCACAAATGAGATATATAAAGTGCTAAAATGTTATTATGAAAATGCAAAATAAACGCACGTTGATGGCTTAACAATAAACATGTGACAATATAAATATCAGCTGATGTGTGTACAGATAGTTGTGTCCTTACTAAACACAAGCGATAATGTGAACATTGCTGGACACTTGTTTAAAGAAGACATTTAACATAACGAATAATAATATGAAAAATTATCATAATAATAAGTTCTCAAGGGGAGGAAAGAGAAAAGGTAAACATCGAAGGAAAACTGTAAATAACTTTCAAGTTTAGACAATACTTTCAGCTCGCGGTTTTGTCGGCAATTACGTGCTGATGCGCCAATCTTTAGAAATCAGGGATAATGAAGATTTCAGTTCCTGAAATTTGTTTGTTGAAAATTACAAATTAAGTCATTTTACCTCTTGTATAGATAGGTTCGGTCATTCTCTATCCCACTATCGTGGCGTTGAAGGTAAAATCAATGCCAAAGCAACATTTTATTGTAAATTAAATAAACGTTGTCACGTGAATTGAATTCACAAAAAACTGAAATAAATATTATGAACAATTACAATGTCATATGGAAGCGAATAATTCGTAGTGATTGCTATAATTCGATACGTGACTCGCATCAGGTTCATGGCAAGGTCCTCTGATGATTTAAGTTTGCAGCTCGGTAAAACTCGGCTATACCTTATAATTGAAGCCATTGGTTCGAATATTGTCTGTGCACCTGTATTACGTGAGCAAATCTAACTTTATCCAGTTTCCACGGACCACATAAGGACAAACAGGAAGACTCCTATTTAAAGAGTCCTTGATCTGCTGAACCTCGTCATCAAGTTCAATATGATTCATCGTTTAAGGATGCAAAGGTCTTTTGATTGCATTGACCTGCGTGAATGTTATATAAACAATTTGAAGAATTCCATTTGAACTTGCACTCACTTATCAATCGAAATATTACATAATAAGGTGCAACTTGTATTTCTACAATATTCATAGTTACAGGTGTTTATTACATGAAACAATAATCCAGAGGACATTTTGACTATAAATGTCTAAGCTTTTATGATTATGATAAACTATTATAAAATTATTGGAATTACATAATTATAAAGATAAACCTTCTTACTATTGATTACTTAATTTTATAAAACATTAAAATAAATTTAATTGAAAAATTAATTTAAAGGCAGGTGTAATGTGATTCGAATGGCAACAAATTGTCCGTAGCATCACTGACAAGACATTTATTATACGATAAAAATATATTCGTACATAATAAGCACACCACTGTCGCTTTAGGTTTCATAGCCACATTGATATGTTGTAAAAATGTAAATTATAGACTTCGGTCTTCGAAAAAAACTATTATTTATTACAGTCGTAGGTGACTCGACGCATACTAATGCTGTGATGCCGAGTTATTATAGGAATCTTGATCGATACATATCGTAATCACTATGCAACACCATTCAATAGAGATCTTTAATCTGTTTTCTTCTATTTTATAGCTTGCTTTAGTGTGAAGGAAAATGTCATTAGGAAACCAGTAATTACATAATGAAAATTCTAAACATGTCCGACTGTGTGTTGAGATGGTGTTACCTGTACTATTAAACATTTATTTATAGGATGTGGAGGTGCAATGTGATATATACCATGCCAAGAAAGTATATATTTATTGCGATGTTTTCTCAATTAGGAATCTTTATGTACGTCTTAAGATATTTATTCAGATCTGTAACAGATTACTTTTTTGATCGCATACGTAGAATCATCAGGTTGGTCGTTTTATTTAAAATACATACCAGATACACCTACTAATGTCATACGTATTTTCACAATGAAACGATTCCTATTTTAGTCTTAGGAATTTAAAAATACTACTAAGTATATTGATAAACATATCGACAAAAAACCTATGATAAATCGCCATAATTTATTTTACTTGGCAATTTGTATAATACTTACTTGACAGTCAAAATGATAAATTAGATAAACACAATACAATAGACAGATTGCGTGTGACAATACTTACAATGATTGTTCGTACTAACATACAAATAACAGACGAGTTCATTTGTTCATCCATTGCGATTAATGAAGTCGTAGGTCGCATTAAAATTTTGCACTCGAATATTTTGGGTCAAGGAAAGGCATAGATTAGTTTTTGTTACAGATAAAAAGTTTTTTTCTTGTGAGCGACGCTGCGGCATCGGCTTGTTAATGTTAAAATCATGAACAGTTCGCAACCTTGACTGGTCCGATGATCACAAGCAGCTCGGCGATGATTGTGTACTCGAGCGTTGTTGATAACGACTCCGTTTATACTTTTGTCTTGTTCTTTTCAGTTTTTTCTACTTTTAGTTTCTTTCTAATTTGTTACATTTCTTCATTCGATTGTTCGTTTCAACTGTGCGTATATTACTTATTTGGCTTTACGTTGCGAATAAGGTAGATTTTTGATTTAATGATATTCATTACATGCCAAAAATATACCAACTTTATACTTTTAAATAAAAAATAGTTGGCGTTTGGGTTATTTGCATTTTTTTTTATTAAATACATTAATTTATAAAAGTCCTCACCTATTTCCTCTTTTATATAACAAAAACCTCAAATGATTTATATGTTACGCCCAAATTAGGTACATATAAAGTTCGAAAAGAAATGTTCAAATAAGAGGTACCTTAACTGAACTTAGTCAAGGTAACCCATAACTAAGTACATATTTTTTATACAGTATAAATTTATTTTATATAGTATAAATTTGGGATTTAATAATTTAATTTCGAATGAACCCCTATTTTCGAAATGATAAAACACTAGCGTCATTTTTGAGAAATTTCCAATTAGCAATAGAGTGAGGTGAAATAACAGCGTCACCTATAAACTTGAATGAATGTAGGTAAACGTGACGTATGTTGTTTGTAGTAAACTAACGCCGGTTTCGAGTAGGTACAATGAATACAACAAAACCTTCCTCTAAATACTTTCCTAGGGCTAGTAAGTGCCGTGATGAAATTCATTTGAGAACTAGAGCAATATAGATGATCTTATTTTGTCGGTTCTTATCTCTTATTTCATACAATAGTTTATTTTCGACAAGAAATATAATTATTTAGGTACTTAAGGCGTATATGAATTTACTAGCTTCCCGCCAGCGGCTTCGCCCGCGTGAGTTCAAAAATGACCGAGTTTCATACAAAAGTTGCCCCCTTTTTCACCCTCTTTGGGGTAGAATTTATCAAAATCCTTTCTTAGCGGATGCCTACGTCATAACATCTACCTGCATGCCAAATTTCAGCCCGATCCCTCCAGTGGTTTGGGCTGTGCGTTGATAGATCACTATGTCAGTCAGTCAGTCAGTCAGCCACCTTTGAGTTTTATATATATTTAGATTAGATTTATAACGAATGTCCTGCTATTGTACCTGCAATACTTTTCTGGTGGAGTGGGATCTAAATTTAGTTTAATAATAAATACATTCAAAGCAGCTTCAAATTAATCAAAAGTTAAGAAGATTTATTAACTAGTAGGTACTCTGTATGTAAAGCAACATAAATATTTTTTGTTGTATCTACATATATTTCCTATTTGTATTATATAATAGCCGCTTGTCAGGCACAAAAAATGTACCTATTGTTATAAGTTTTTCTTTTAGTCAAGACAACTTGAAGCTCTAAAGGATGCTCGCCGAATGAGCAATATATTATTCGTATTCTCCTCATGTATTGCAATTATTAACCACTTAAAGAGTAACTAAATGTTTTAAACATTATATGGATCACAATTGTTTCACAGAGGAGCTCGTGGCACAATAGCCGAGCGGATTGGACGATTAAGGGTGAAGTATCAATGTGAATCAATAACGGTAACTCAATATAAAGTATTAAGTAAGAATTAGAAAAGAATTCTTTTGAATTATTTGACTTTCATTAGAAAAAAATGCTAAAGAAAATCCTTAAACTATGTCAATCAAAACATTAAAATGCATAAAACAAAAATAGTCATTCTTCCAGTTACACTTCTGTAATCTAATTGGCTTACAAACAAACCATTAATTGCAATACGATGTTCACGATTTACTTTTTCCCTGGGAAATTTCTTGGTGATTGTTTGAGGACATGGGTTATTCCAATAGGTAGGTACTATATAATTATTCATGTAGACACTAAGCCTATGCCATGATTCGATTTTACTCTGCATTTACCTCACTTCAATACCGTTTGCTTTATTGGCCTGATTCGATTACTCAAAAGTTGTGGGTCATAATAAGATATCGGCCAAAACGCAAGTTCTCAAGTTACTTTATTTACTTCTCCAAGGTGTAAGCCTTTTGTGGGCTTCAAGGCACTTCCCTATTTGATCCATAGATATTTAGGACCGACACCGAGTACGACGACCTCGTAGGGCGGTAAATTATGTGACTGCAGAAGGAAAAAAATATACGTGTCGTCATTCGTCGTGCATTTTTGGGTAAAAAATCATTATAATGTGACAATAAATTTTAACTTAACCTCAACGTTGCTAAGCAAAATGTATCGCTGTATATATATGTAATGTACAAACTATAACATATATTTAAGCAAACTACCTAGTTGTCATTTAAAAGCCTCGACTCATAAAATGTATAATAACGTTCGAACAAAGCAGGTGACATCCTACCTAAACGACAATCAATTATAAGATTTAAAACAAGTGGAAAATTTTGACATCGTTAAAACAACATCAAACTAAATAAGCCATCCATCATTTGTCAAATATTATGTCCGCCTTCCAGCTATGAAAAATATTTACCTATATTACTTCTAACAATCCACGTTGTTTTCGCAGAATTACACAAAAAATATTTCGACATGACATGAATATTCTTATAATACTCTAAGCTCAGCACTTCAGCCTAACTGAACAATCTCGTTACGTAAAGAAGAATACAAACGAGGTGCAGTATGCATAGTGAATACAATGATTAAGTTGAGAGACAAGATTCAATTCAATTCACTATTGACGTCACTGAGAACAATGAAGTGAATGTAAGCGCAAACATCGGCGACATATTAAGTGACGGGATAGGAATAATTTGGCAGAATGCCTGCGATGCAACTGAACTTGTGTCTAAGGAGGAAGAAACGCGGTTTGCAAACGTAAATAAACAGGTAGTCCAATTGTGATGAAGGTTTGACGTGGTGAATCACATGCAGTGGTTCCCAACATTCTCCTTAGAATACTAAACAGTGGAGTGGTTAATTATTTTTATTGGACGATTACTTAAATAAATCATCATTGCATATAGATTTGTGTAGCTCGTGGCTAAGTAACAGCCGCATGGTTCGACCGATCAAAGGTTAAGCTGCGCTTGGTGCAGTCGGTCCGTGGATGGATGACCATCTTTGACATAGCGAGACTGCTGGTTCTGAGAAGCTGTTGGTCCCGGTTGTCATTTGTACATCATTGACAGTCGTTACGGGTAGTCAAAAGCCAGGAAGTCTGACAACCAGTCTTTCCAAGGGGTACCGTGTTACCCGGTAACTGGGTTATGAAACACAGGTGAGCAGTCGCTCCATGTAAAACACTGGTACTCAGCTGCATCCGGTTAAGACTGGAAGCCGACCCCAACACACTTAGGAAAAAGCTTGGCAGATCAATATAATGAAATATAGATTTGTGTAGATAAAAATAAAAAATATACATGTAATAAAATCATTGCATTTGTAACTTTTAATTAAATTATTTTTGTGAATGCATAAAACAGTAAATTCAAATAAAAAAGCAGGTTAGCTGTGCCTAGTCTATAGGTTTTCAAATTGAAAATCGTTCTACACCCTACACTTGTTTTATTCCAATTAAAACCGATTTCAAGTGCCGTGTTAGTAACGCTTTGGTTACCCCAGACAGTATTCTCTCCACGTATTCTCTCCCTCTTCCTACTTTTTTTTAAATGTCTCGGTAATTAGGATCGAAATAGGATCTGAAGGTTCTAAAAATAGTAAGAAATATAATATTACTTTTTTGTTTTATGTTTTGTTACTCACATTCAGCATATAAGAAACAAAAATAGTACTTTACTTAAGACTTTTTTAAATCTTAAGTAAAGGGTTAACAATGTCATTTATAAATTGTTTTAAAAATAATTAAAAAATAAATAAGATCCTCTTTCCTTTATAAAGAAAAGAACTAAGTTTAGAAAATAGTGTAATATTAATAAATATTTCACTATAATTAATCATTGAATCGGTGTGATCGTAATCATTATTGTTATGTAATAGCACAACATCATAATGCAATCAACGAAATCATGC
This sequence comes from Pyrrhia umbra, assembly GCA_963891755.1. Classification (NCBI taxonomy): domain Eukaryota; kingdom Metazoa; phylum Arthropoda; class Insecta; order Lepidoptera; family Noctuidae; genus Pyrrhia; species Pyrrhia umbra. Next base: position 9,452,151 of record OY982924.1, read on the forward strand.
ACCTTTCATTAAAATAGACAGCTTGACCCTGAAATGTTGCATGTCCTTATTAATCAATCGTAATTTCACATGTAAACATACTTCGATAAAAAGATTTTCAGTGAAAAATGCTGCATTCAATTGCATTGTTAAGTATCGATTCAGATAATCGATACTTGATTATCCAGTATCGAATGGAATATTGCTACAGGTTTTAGCTAATGTATTCCTTACATAAGCACTTCTTTACGTAGGTACCTTTCCTTGTAATTTTCTATAACTATTTTTCTCTTTTTCTCAAAAAGAATTACTCAAAATGATGATAATCTCACAACAGCAAGGGTCTCATAAAATATATAAGAAAAAAATATCTACCTGCGCATCTTCTTTATTCCATAGACAGAAGGTGGAGAAACGTCTTCTTCCACTCCCGTGCTAGGTCCGCAGTTTTGTAAATATTTTTAATACACAATCAAAACATGTGAGTTATTTAATTAAGTTTCACTTATTAGAAACACCCCATTTTACTGAGCTATAATTTCATGTTTAGTCTGATTTAAGTTCAAATGTGTGTTCAAACCAATTCAATTAAATATCTCTGTTTGTGCATCTTTCCTTCTTACAAACTCGTAAAGTACAGAATTAATCATGAGTTTTTCATACGGGACATAATATTATCGTACATTTTTAATCGCTAAGAAAATATTTAGTGGTAAATATACCAGTTAAAACAAACAGCTTTTGTTCTACAATTTTTGAAAATAAGAAAAGTGTTCATCTTCCGGTATAAAGTAAACGTAACGTCATTTGTTCGAGTTTTATTTTATTTTCTTTGTTTTTAGTCCAGTGACCATGTTTTGTATGATGACAATACAGAACAAAAACCCATATTCCTACAGACACCTCCGTTAAGATATTTCTTATACAAATCATTAGACAAGAGATAGAATTTCGGTGTCTTTTTACTATAGATCCGTGTCCACTTTAATGACGGTGATGCTACTGCAAACAAATACGTTGTGCACACAATAGTCTTTCTCTTTAATTACCAAAAAAATCCCCATCAGTAACCGGACTTGTTTTTCACCACATATTTCCAAACAAAAAATGTACCTACACTCTGTTCAAATGTTCAGGGCACGCAAAAACGTGCTAATATTGACGCGGTAGCCGTCAACACATCAGGCCTACTTCGTTCTTGAACTTGACCGTGATGGCTGCGAATATTTTGATTACGTTTATTATGATTCGATAATAGAGTTTTTGATGCCATGCCTACTGATTGGATGCCGTATTTAATTTGAAATATTACTCGCTTTATTAACTTTGAAGGAATGTGACTTGTAGATTGTTTGATAGTGAATGCTACGGTTGTGTGGTAATCCCAAGCGTAGTTACGCTAAGTAGGTTTACAGTCCTTTTATCCCCGGATTCAGTAGTGTTATTGGATATTTCAATTTGGAATTTAGATTTGATGAAAAAATATAGAATCACCCCTATAACATGGAACCTCTGCTTGACCCTTTACAATATAAAGACTTGAACAGCTAAAGATATCATAATAAGGTGGCAGAATAGTAAAATGATACCATCTGTGTATAGTTCTAAAGAACATTGATGAAACTTTTTCAATAATAAAGCTAGGAAGATACATTTACAACATTTTGTATTATTATGATTGTAGGTGTGCAATTAATACTATTCATACAGGATACGGTTAAAAGTTAACAAAACACAATGCTCTAAATAACAGAACAAATGAATGAATCAGTGAAAATGTGACAGATGTGTGGTTTACAAAAATGTTTGAACGAGGAAAATAAACAACAACATTACACAGCGATGCGATGCAGAGTGTGACACATTTGATTAAAAAAACTACGCAGGATTTTATGTTTTTACATTGTTGTTTGTATGTAGGCAGAACGGTTCATGATTCTACAGTTTTCATGCCTACAGTACCTGGTTATTGTTGTATTTTTATGAATTACTAGCTATTTTCTGATCCACATCCTAAGGGAACTACTTTGCGCACCCTAATAAAAAGTAATCCTGTGTTTATCCAGGTTTTAACTTTCAGGTTTAACTATGTATGTGTGTGCCAAGTTTCTTCCAAATCTATTGAACAGATTTTGCGTTAAAGAGTAACAAATATACATACACTTTGGCTTTTGTAATATAAGTGGGATTGAGTTTGATTTGATGAATCATTTTAATCTATATAAGACAGCAAAGTAACGTATTATAAATTAAGTAGAATAATAGGTTCAGTACCTACCGTGCCTCGGAAAGCATGTTAAGCTGTTGGTCCCGGTTGTCATTTGTACATCTTTGACAGTCGTTACGGGTAGTCAGAAGCCAGAAAGTCTGACAACCAGTCTTACCAAGGGGTACCGTGTTACCTGGTAACTGGATTGTGGAGGTCAGATAGGCAGTCGCTCCATGTATAACACTGGTACTCAGCTGCATCCGGTTTAGAATGGAAGCCAACGCCAAAATAGTTGGGAAAAGGCTAGATAGATGAATAGGTTCAGTACCTAATGATTCTAACCCAACTAAAATAGTTGTAAAAACAAAAACATACTTGTTTTGGAGTTTATATATTTTTCTCATGATCATAGAATTCTCCACAGAAATTAAGTCATCTGCCTAGCCTTTTCCCAACTGTGTTGGGGTCGGCTTCCAGTCTAAACCGGATGCAGCTGAGTACCAGTGTTTTACATGGAGCGACTGCCTATCTGACCTCCACAACCCAGTTACCGGGTTACACGGTACCCCTTGGTAAGACTGGTTGTCAGACTTTTCTGGCTTCTGACTACCCGTAACGATTGTCAAAGATGTACAAATGACAACCGGGACCAACAGCTTAACGTGCTTTCCGAGGCACGGAGGAGTCTCGCTATGACATAGATGGTCACCCATCCACGGACCGACCGCGCCAAGCGCAGCTTAACCTTTGATCGGTCGAACCGTGCGGCTGTTACTTAGCCACGAGCTCCTCCACAGAAATTAAGTATTACCTATTTAAAAATAAAACACTAAATGTATGTAAGGTTTGAATGAAGACTTGAGTAGTCTAAAAGTCAGCCTTCGTTGAATGCCATTTAATGAGGTATATCCAAACGCGTGAAATATTATTCAGTCTTTTATTTTCAAACATAACGGATGTAGGTTCAAGGCGGTTTTGAATTGTATTTTTCTTAACCAAACATTTTTTGTATATCATTGAGCTTCTTTGCATTTTGCATAGCAGCTGGCATTTTTTTATGTTACAGTTTTTTTATGCGAGTTTTAAATAAACATTCAGTTCAGTATCTAATGGGAACTTCATCATACAAATGACATAACTAAAGTTGGTTATTTTATTTAATTATGTATTCTAAGACTAATGACAATAAGTATCAAAATTCATACCAGTCATGTCATTACACTGTCATCGTACAGTCAATTTAAAAAGGTATTATTATCATTTTAGCTACGATTGCTTCAAAGAGTATAGTTATTACTCTCTGTGATGCGTTAAAAGTCATGGCGGAAATCAACAGTTTATAAATAAAATTACTGCAAAAACAAGAGCTTTAATATACGCCTTCTGCAGAAACATAAGTACCTGTGATGTTTAAACGATGACATTAACTCACGTGCAAGATCAAATAATATATCGAATTTCAAAAATAAAACCTCTTTTTTTCATATTGTCACTAAACCTTAAAACATACTCGCCAGCCAATCTTTATTTAATAGAAGTCTTGTAAAGCAAGTATCAACATTGTAAAGCGTAGTATAGATTCGAGGACATAAATTTTGTAGTGGTAAATGTTGATGGCAACATAGTAAGTGCATTTATATTATGATTAAGTCATTTGCTTCTGCTTACATCTGGACATCTCGGCTATAAAGACTGGTATGGTAATTGAGACGTACTCATGCGGAAAGTATTTAAATCAGGGTTTTATTTCATAATTAGAATTCACCTCTGTGCGTTTAAATCTCAAAGGAGTTTATATAAAAAAATGAAATTGCATGGCTAGTCCCCAAATATTTAGTAACTACAGTGGGCCAGAAATAAACGGTTGTTTTTAAGTTGAAGTATGGTGAAATAACGCTGAGATATACCATCCATTTTTTACACAATCATGAACAGAACTACAGAGTTCCGGGCCTCTGAGACCCAATGTATAAACACATTATTACATTATGCATATTAAAATACCGGCTCCTCAGAAAAACGTACTAAAGCATATTTTTTTTGCCAAAAATTATTAATGGTACATTTTAATGTATACAAGATACTCGTAACGTTTATATAATTACGAGAACTCTCATTAACCTGCCGACATGCCTATTTACTGTTCTCTATTCCAGTTCATTGAACTTTGGACTTGGCCCAAGTGTTGTACCATCACTGAATAATGATATTTATCTGTACACATTAGTTTACTATACCCAACATTAACAAGGAAGACGGTTAGAATGCTGATGGAGAATTTCTTAAGGACGTGGGAACTATGGAAAAGAAACCAACATTATTGTAGGTCAATATTCTAGGGTGTGGGAAACTGACAGTGAAATAGCTGGAAGCGGTTTTCGTGCTGTAATTAATATTTTTATAAATAAATGAAAAATTTCGGTTATTCTCCAGACTAGGTAGTTGCGGCAAAATCAATGTTATGGGTGGAGTAAACTGAATCTAATCTTCATAATTCCACTGGGTAGCTTACTACCCAGTATTGTCGTAAGCCAGATCTTTTCAATTTCCAGTGGGGTTGTGTGAGTTTGTGAGACTGTCTCTGATATTTGTCTGTTAATCGAGATTACCTGTAAAACGTACTTTACAATTTACGTACTGTCATCCCACTACTTATTACTTGCTGTTTACAGTAATCATGTGTGTGTACAACTAATAATTAAATTACTAAAAAGTTTACAACGATTTTCATACAGCTTACTATTACTATAGCGTATTGTTTTATCTGTCAGTTGATTTTAACCTGATGATTCATGGCTCGTTCAACGTGACGGTTTCGGTCAAGGCCGGTTCCATTTTATTTTTAATACATAACTTTGATCGCATAAAACGACCCCTTTGAGTATAACAGTAATCTCAGTTTTTATTCTTTATAAACAATTTTGGTACCAGAATGCTCACGTAATTTGCAAATATTGTTCTTACTAATGAATCATGGATTAATGAGGAAGAATTCGTGTGATTTCTAGCTTAACATTTGTATAAGCACTTAAAGCTGTGGGTATTTTGCAAGTTCGCAGAATTGTGACGTAAACTCTAAACTACTTTTGCCATCTAACATGGCAATGCAGGCAGTCTTTTGGGCACGGTTCCTGTTGACAGCGACGCGAGCGAATATTTTGATGTCTAACTTCTTTTTTAATTTCTTATGCTTATGTTTGAAACTTTGAATATTGTAAACATAGATTTACTTGTGTAAATAACTACTAGGTATGTAGCTGCTATATTTCAACATACCATAATGTCACTATTCTTAAAGCTGGTCTACATAATGTAGAAAATTATGGCTAAAACCTTTTATGTCTTTGCTCTAAGGGTAACTTCCTCTTCATAATGGTAACCGTTGCAATGATGATGCGGAGTCGCAATGTAGTAGGCTCGTTGGTACCATGGTTTAAAAGCAGTAGTAGGAATTACACTTTGCTTTCGTTATCACTGCTCAATTCCTAATAACACAGAAGAAAACTATGCGCCATTGTTGCACATTGCGGTATCTTCCACATCGACGCAGTGTAAAAGTTGGTTTAAGAGACACGTGAGGGAGGCGTACATAATATATATGCTCAGTAAATAATATACCAATTGTAACAGTCAATTTGCATACTTTATGAAGCATAGGCTTCATAGTGTGCATGTCGTACACGTGACTAGAGTTGAACTTTTTGCACTGTTACACGTGAAATCCAGGAATGTTTTGAGAAATGTTACCAGCAGTTTGAACATACAAAAAAATATATAGCAGCTATGTAACGAGATAATATCATAACTAACAGGTTAAGATTAAAATTATTTTTTAAATAAATACAAAATGGTCTTAAAAAGTGGATTTCGTATGATGATTATGCTCAGTTCGAACCAAACAACAATAATGTACACAAACTCTATTATAAAAACTGTTTTATAAAATTATAATTTTATAACGAAAAACCCGCGCAATTTTTTCAAATTATTAAAATTTGAACTATGTAACTAACAAATTATAGAAAATAAGTGCGATTTCACACTACAAGTATCACCATAAGTCGTTCGTTTAATGAAGTGGGAAGAAGTTCGTTACACTCAATTTGTTTTATGGTCTGACGGTGCACGTGCAAATACACGTAAATGCACACTGTGCACACCTTTATGCGATTCAATAGCCATCATTACGCTGTTCATAGAAAACTTCATATAAATGTCCATAAAAGAAAAATGGAATGTTAAGCCGTTTTGCGTCTTACGACTAGTGATGACCATACAAATGTTCATCTGTATTTTAATAAAAAAAGGTTTTAATATACCAGACAATACCTATCTGACATTTTATTTCAAATTGTAGGTTTTTGTATATTCGCGCTCAATTCGCGCTCAATTCGAACTTTTACAGTTTAATTTTATCCGAAAATTTACTTAGGTAGATAAAAATATAAAGTTAGGTTTAGTTTACCACACAATACACCGTACGCTCAGTGTATACAAAAACACAAAGAAACTATTGAGGTGTGCACTATAAAAAATATTCTGACATTTGTGTCGCAATTTCTGACATAGTATAATTCGACAGAAAGAGAGATTATTTCTAAAGTTAAAGTTACGGACCTACTCACTAATATTACACGAAAATGAACTTTTACAATTTAAATAACATAATTTATTATTATTTCAGATATCCCTGAAAACGATTAATTATAATTAATTCATTAATTTACTTATCATCGTGTGCAGTTCGTTAGCATACTTTCCAGCTCCGGTTTTTATAATCTGCTAGTCTGTAAATTATTGTTTCATGCTTACAAAATTCATACGAAGACTTGTAGTTTTAATTGTCCCATTTTTTATAGTTGTTTAGTTGTTGTTTTTTTATATAATTTTTGATGGAAAATACAAAAATGTCTCATGCCCGGTTTCCGAGGTACTTTTGTCGCTGGATTATTTGTTAAATAGTAACGTGGTCTCAATTTTTTTTCTGCGATAAAACACCGACAAAGACCCTCAAAAAACAGGGCATTAGCAGTATAAATATAAGCCAGGCTTTCTGAGGATTTGGAATAGTGTCCGACTCATGGCATAAATCCAGACCCGTCCTTTATTACATAAGGTAATCAAAAGTGATAGGTACTACACTTCTGCCTAATCCCGTCGTAGTAAATAAAGCGTTATAGTTTTGTTTAAAGGCGATAATGTGAACGATTAACAGTAAGTTGGTTTCAGTTGCGGCTAATTTAAAGGTCAAAGTCAATGACCTAGCTATAGTAAGCTTTTTAGGTTGTAAGGATATATTCATATGAAACGATTCATACCTCATATATTTAGTTTTTGTTATAGTATTTATTGGTAAAATAAGATGTCAACCAAATTGAAATGTTAATTCGTTTGTAAATAGGTATAACATCATAGTTTTTTCCTTTTTCCTTAATAAATGTAGGTGTAAATGACTATCGGGAAAATATTAATACTCATAACAATATTGAGCGATCGGGATACCCCTTCAATGCAATTTGTAACGGAGTTAGGCTGCTTTTATCAGGGTGCTTCTCTCTGGATGCGGGTGAAACTGCTCAAAACAGCTAGCTATGAATAAATTAGGTAAGAACTAATAATATAGATGTGAATTTGCTGACGTAAATAAAAAGAAAAGCATGCGCTTCATATAGGCAGGTACAAGTACGGAGTACTTGTATTATAAACCAAATTATTCTCATTTTTTTTATCGACAAGTGTAACAAAATCTGTAATGGTTGGCAGGGGTCAGAGTCCTAAGATTTAATCAGTAATATATTATACAGGTAGGCCTTGTATAATGTCCTTGAACTTAGGTTCAAACTTCTACTATTTTTTTCTTACTTTGAACACGTTAAACAAACACTAAGAACATTTTACATTGAAATACCTGCTTTTACTAATGTTTCATTAGGCAATATATTTTTTATAAAAGTAAAACCTGATGGGCAATATCACGTTTTAGTTTTTATATTCCATTTTAAAATTATCATAGTTATTTTTACTAAAAAAGAGAAAAAAACTCACAAAAAAAAGTTTTGAATCTCGTTAAGAAGTCAAATTATTTTCTAGTTTGCAATTTATTTTTAAATTTCAATATAATAAGAACAAAAAATCGCTAACAAATACTTTTATCACGTGCAGTACCACATGCGACAATATAATAATGTATAATTTAATGTCGATGGTCGCCAAGAAAAATGCTAATATTATGGCAAAAAATAACGTGTCGCCGTATCAAAGATTCTTAGGTATGTGATTAGCTGAAAATAAAAATGTTTTAATAAATAACGTACCTATAAATTAAGTAACAAAAAGTGTCGTGCAACTTAAGTAGAAATTAAAGAGTATTTAAAACATTTTCTATTGAAATGTCATCTTTATATTTTTGGCTACTATGTGGCTTATCAGATGACGTCAGGTTATTAGCTTCTGGAAGTTTCAAGTAAAGTATTCATAAGTAGTGTGTGATACAACTAAACTACTATTATTAAATAGCAGTGGCACTTTATTTTATTGGTTGAGAGTTTATTGACTCACTGTTTTGAAAAGTCATCAAAAATATAAGACGTATTTTTCCTTTTTTTGGTACAAAATAGAACAAAATACTTAAGTTATAATATAGGTATTTTGTCATAAATGTTTTGAACTACGTTGTACAATGGATCTTCAAAAGAGAGTTTATGTATCTGAAAATGGGTAGGTATATTTGCATTTGTTAGTCAAAATACAAGCACTTATTACCCAGTCATTATGTCAGCATAAACACACGTAACGTGTACCAGCATTTTATGTAAAAATATGTTTTGTTGTAATAGTCGAACAGGTTGTAGGAAATGTTCAATTATTACAAAATATAGTTGTTGTTAAGCAAGCGGTTCACGAAAATTGTGCACGCAGGACGTTAACCCGATCAAGACAGTTTTCACACGATGTCCGTGTGTATGTAATTTTAATAATAAAAAGTAACTGTATACCTCTATATGTAATGTATAGGTTTTTTATAAGTTTCAGAGGCGATATAGCAAAATTTTGTATTATAATCATCATTCTATATTCATTCCCAGTTGGACATAGTATATTGTTTTTAAATAGGCTAATAATAGACAGCGGAACGTGGAGTATAAAGCTGAATTTATACACTCAGTATATACTTCAGCTTTATGTGTGTAAACTGTAAGCTGTGCGACTTTTATTATGACACGAGAAAAGTGACGTCACAATGGCATCACAGGGAAACTGTTGAAGCGTTATTAAAAGTATAAGAAGTTAATATGTCTGACATTTATGTTACAATTTTTATCGTAGTACCAACATAGCTTTAGTTGTAGTTCTATTCGAAAACATTAAAAACAATAAATATCTGATAATATGAAAACTGAAATTGATTTTACTTCTTGTCGAATTTTTGTTATCTACTTACTTTAAGAGTAGATAACAAAAATTCAACAAGAAGTAAAAATAAATTTCAGTTTAAGTTTTTTAAATATTTATGAAATATACATCCTTCATAATGGAAGAGAATGCAAATATCAGTTGTTTAAGGTACATTTTATTTACGTTCATTGTTTTTGAATCAGACGCTTAAATAATAAAATATCTTGAGTTATCGTACCTCAATTTACATATTATAATAATGCTTTGTACTTGTCACAAATCCCAGTACCTATTACTGGTACGCCATTCCAATCCTTGGTTTTTATACCATGATAAAATGGCATAATAATTACGCTAATAAGTTATGATGTCAGCAGCTAACGGGTGTCCGTTTTTTGCGATATCACATAAACAAATGACAAACGTACATACATAAGAAGTGCTGAGAAAAAATAATACGCTGTTCATAGTTCTGTACCGCGCTGTTATATAATTATTTCCTCAAGCAATATAATTTAATCTGTAGTTTTGTTAGGTTTAAGTTGATAGGATTTAATAGTTGTATATTTTAATATTGTATTTTTCATGTACCAAAAACATTATAAAGGGGTAATTAATCAAAAGTTACATTACTCTAAGGCCCAAGTTCACCGACAAGATAACGGGCGGATTAACTTAAAACAGCTGATTACCATAAATTCAAACTTCCAACTTTCGATGGGCAACGTATTATTTGAGATTTTTATTCTTGAAACGGTCGATTACCAAACCAGGGTTGAACTAGAAGTGGGTAACACGTAAATTCCCGCTACCTGGTTAAAAAACCTTAACCGGCCGATTATATAACCAGCTGTCCGTGAACTTGGCCTTTACTGAAACAAGCACTATAATATTACTACTAGTATAATTCATGAGTAAATAACACAGACGCCTCCATGAGCAAAAGCTAGTTATTTTATAAAAACTTCAAATTTATTTTCTTACAAAGTATCTGACTAGTGTTTAAAGCCAGGAAGAACAAAAAAGACATGCTTACTTCGTACATTTAGGTGCGATAATATCTAATTAATGTGTACTTCCACTCGGATACAATAATAGATACCTTATTAAGTGCTTAAGCATGTAATACTGACGTTTCTTTTTTCTTTTCCAGGTAAGCATCGAGTTTAGTTTGGTTATGAACAGGAATCTGTCTTCCCATCAATTGTATGTATGAATTATTTATAGTATTACAAGATGTTTTAAACTGTTCCCGCGTCGTATCTAAATAAAAACCTTCATCAAGGTTTCAGCTATCTCCATCCATCCATCCATCATCCTCCATCGCATTCTATCTTCATTGCTTCAGGCGTTTTATCGTAAAAGTGCAATAAACAAATGTTTAATATAAGTTAGGAATAATAATTATTATTACAAAATACCTGATAATGAGTTCACGATTACAAAGGTAAAATGATTACAAGCTTCGCCACAAAACCAAATATCATGTATTATACACATTATTTTTGCCCCCTTTGTTTTTTGGCCCCTAAAAAGCCAGTGTAGGGCTACCTTTATTTGTTTACATGTATATCATTCAACGGACACTTTTATCGTTAAAAATAATTACACCAACGGCTTTTAGCTGCTTATATAAATACATGCTTGAATAATACATTACACATTTTAAGAATTACCTACCGCTTACCACAAAGCTTACATTCTGGATTGAAAAAAAAAAATATCGCCGGCTCTGATATTTTGACAGAAAGTTCAAGTAAGTAAAGTTACGTAGGGACTGTCGACTTGAATATTAGAAGTATAAGTGGCCATTGACATTTCTGTGAAGAATACCTAAATATAGCTTCCATGCATTAAAGCGAATATTGCTATCGATTCATCGTCATACAAATTATTATACTGTGAAATGTTACACTTGCCTAGTCCATGACTTTTCATTTTTTTTTTACATTTTACGTTTTATTAGTCCCTTGTAGAAATATTAAAATACTAATAGTTAAAATAAAATAAGTACCTACTGTTCACGCATACGTATTCAAATACTCATCTTTATGTATATTATGTGTAGGTACTAAATCAACATAATTCTGTCAGTAATAATATGAAATACAACGCGGAAGTTATAACCCATAGCAAGACCGACGATTGAACAAGTCAGGCATATCGACAGTCAGTTGACCTTTTTCGCATTAAGCGCTTGAACAGCTTTTGATAAATATTGAATTCCAGCACATTGTTAATACGTAACTAGCTATGAGAGAGAACAAGAAGGAAAATGAAAATCTATACAAATATAATAAAGCTGAAGAGTTTGTTTGTTTGTTTGAACGCGCTAATCTCAGGAACTACTGGCACGATTTGAAAAAATATTTCTGTGTTAGATAGCCCATTTATTGAGGAAGGCTATAATCTATATATATCATCACGCTAAAACCAATAGGAGCGGGGCACCACTATTCCACGCGGACGAAGTCGCGGCTAGTGTCATATAAAAATACATTAGTTTGTGGTCTCGTAGATCATCGTCATGATACATTTTTATGCTATGTTTAAGAAAGCATAAGGACTTGAAATAATTATTATACTATGACAAGAAATTAAGAAGGGTTTGTTACTGTAAAATCAGTATAATTTAGTAAGTAATTAATAAATTAGATTAATAATAAAATTTAGATATATAACAATAATGGAAAAATTATCCATAATTCTATAATTTTTTGTTACTTATCAAGTGACAGTCGATATTTAAATTAGTGGAGGTCATGTTTTTGACGAAAAACGCATACGTAATAAACAACCCTCGCTGATGCAGTATTAAAAAAAATATCACTCCCCTTCAATTAATTAGACGAGTATAAACCAAAACAGTCCTATTTGGCTTTTAATAAATTTTCCAGCTAAATCCAGTTCAGGTCAATTTGGGCGGTGCCGGTGTGGGCTATCACTTAGCAGGCAAATGACCAATTTGCCAAAAAGCACGCCAAGGTTGTACGTGTCACTTTGGTCGGTGTGGGCCAATTTATAGGAATAACTATGTTTTACTGCCTATTTCTTATACTCCCTGAGGTTTTTCTTTTTAAATGAACGTACGTACATAACGACGTAACGTAGGTGTATGCCAAATTGTTCTGTAGTAGCTATCCGGTGCTTTTTTTCAGTAGTGTATGTGTCACAGTTTCACATATCTACATATGTCTGTCAATATTTTAGCAAGCGATTATATGATAGCTAAGTAATTATAGACCAAAGTGTAAAAGATATTCTTACTCCACGAGTGTACATGTACGCTTTCGTCAGCGTTTGTTAGTTACCCCCGCATTCAGTAATATAATAAATATAAACATTATTTTAATTCTATGTTTACAATTTACTTCTTAACAAATTGACGACTGTATTTAGACAACGAAACATGAAAAAAAAACTAGACCGTGATAATAAATACTTGTAATCGCAAGTGCCATAGTTTATTTCTATTGCTATTCTGTAAGGTATTTTAGATGGTAACAAACATTGTCAATTTAATAGTAATAAAAGTATTATTTAGTCACCACATTGCCATAAACAAAACAACACCACCATAAAATAATAATGAAACTATAACGCCGACGCTAAATTTAAAATGAGACTATAATTCTGGGCGTAGTGCATGCTAAGTCAGTACTTTCGCTATTTCCCGCGGTTTCACCCGCATCCCGAGGGAACTACTTAGCGCACCCGGGTAAAAAGTAGCCTATGTTGTTCCTCAGGGTCTATTCTATCTCTGTACCAAATTTCATTTATATCGGTCCAGTAGTTTTGGCGTGAAAGCGTAACAGACAGACAGACAAACAGAGTTACTTTCGCATTTATAATATTAGTAAGGATTGAGTAATTTACTGTTTGTTTCTTTTTTTGGTGAAAGAAACAATATAAGGCGTATTTTCCACGAGGGGAGGGCTTCGCGATCAAATTCTAGCGGACTCCCTACCATATCGTCGCGTAGGCTTTTGATCGCGCTGGAAATGCGGTATCCGCAGAGAAAATTTCGTTTGAAGCTCTATGGTTGGAGTCTGAGCTTAGGAATTAATCTCTTGTTGTTATTACCTACGTTTTATTTTATTTGGTTTTAAATGCCATGCTATGCAGTTTGCTGGTACGCGCTAACCTTTAAAATAATCATTTTTATCCAATATTATTTCTTATGTAATTTTATCGCCCGGACTCCGAACACTGTAGGTAATCTTTTGTGAAGGGAGGAAGCCTTTTGCCCATTTCAAGGTTTATTTTGAATGGTATTCAAGAACACACATGAAAGGGTGGTTCCGTGAAATACATTCGAAGACAGAAGGACATCGATTGGTCAAGAATATAATTATCTTCTTGTTATTAATACGCGGTATGTAATAACAGTAACAGTGTTTTTGTATTTAATAGTGTTGTGTCATGTGACTTTAATTTAATTAATTAATTGCAATGTCATTTATGTGTAGCGGTAGTAATTTTAGCCGCACTAAAACAAAAATCGTGCAAAGATTTCGATAACTAATTAAATAAGAAAACTATTGCTCAAAGCTGTCTCTTAGTTGGAATAAATTTATGGTATGTAATTGTTACGGCATTAAGCTACATTATTACAGCCTTAAACATTCGATCCAGTTTCGAATGATGATAGTCTTCTTCTTTTTTAGGCTCTATTCCGTAATTCAGTTCTATTTGGGTATCGCTGAAATATCATCTTTCTTTTCCATTCTTTTCTTTTAGCCTAAATAAGAATTAATTGTCTGACTAAAACAGACAAAAAAAAAACAAAATAATTCAATGTTGTACCACAGTACATATTTACGGTTGTTTTACTGTCCATACCAAATATATATGTGTAGGTATTGTGGGAATTAAACCTTTCTGCACCTAAAACGTGATATAGTAAGTTTATATATTTATCACATTACATATTAGTAAGCCTTATATGGTTCGCAGTACAACCAGTTAGCCGTGTAAAGCTCTTGCAAAACGTTCCTAATAAGTAATGGTTGTAACTGTAGATTGTTAATAAATACTAGCTTCTGCCAGCGACTTCGTCCGCGTGGAATAGTGGTGCTCCGCCTCTATTGGTCTTAGCGTGTTGATATATAGCCTATAGCCTTCCTCGATAAATGGACTATCTAACACTGAAAGAATTATTTAAATCGGAGCAGCGGTTCCTGAGATTAGCGCGTTTAAACAAAATGACAACATTTCCCTTCACTGCTCTGCTCCTATTGATTGTAGCGTGATGAAAAGTATACTATAACCATCTCAGGAGTATGACAAATAATTGTACCAAGTTTCGTTAAAATCCGTCGAGTAGTTTTTGTTTCTATAGAGTTTATACAGACAGACAGACAGACAGACGGACAGACAGACAGACAGACAGACAGACAAAAATTTTACTGATTGCATTTTTGGCATCAGTATCGATCCCTAATCACCCCCTGATAGTTATTTTGGAAATATATTTAATGTACAGAATTAACCTCTCTACAGATTTATTATAAGTATAGATATAGATATAGATAAAGGCATGTGTTTGATTTATTAGTTATTGCTCTTATACCTAGTATAATTATTAATCTTAAGCCTTTGTAATATACCTACATAGCCTTTGATAAAGGATTTCACGTTTTGTTGTGACACTTAAGCCTCCTATCATTATGTAACTTTTCCATTCAATTGATATGTTCATTGATCTTTGTTATATCTATTAAGCTAGGTTTAAACGACACTGCACACCGTGCATTAATTTATTATTTACTAGCTGTTTCCCGCGGTTTCACCCGCATCCCGAGGGAACTACTTAGCGCACCCGGGTAAAAAGTAGCCTATGTTGTACCAAATTTCATTTATATCGGTCCGGTAGTTTTGGCGTGAAAGCGTAACAGACAGACAGACAGAGTTACTTTCGCATTTATAATATTAAGTAAGGAAGTAAGGATTGTGATACGATAAACCGTCCCAAAAGCGGCATCACTATGACACGTTTGAAATGTGAACAGCGTAGACATTTTGATGCTCATCATTTCATTGTTCTCAGCTATCTTCTGCCTACCAATATCATCCATATTTTTTTACGTGAAGCAGGAATAATATCTTTCTATTGATGAAATAATTGTAAAAATCTGTTCAGTAGTTTTAGTAATTCCAAAACATTCAAGCAAACATGTTTACCTCTATAAGTATTGAACTGTTTTTAAATGTAATTTGACTGACTCATTGTTTTCAAATTGCAAAATCACATGAACTTGACGGATTAACAATAGGTTTTCAGTCATATCAATGTGAGGTTGAAAATATTGTCCCCTAGTGGAGGGGTGTAAATAATTGAAGGGTTGAGTCACCCCTCCAGACGGGAGGGAATGTCGATAGGGACATGCACTCACCTAGGTTTCTTGCACTTTGAATGTCGAAAACTTTAAAACAAAGCCTGAAATAAATCGGTGATAAATTTCAATGAGCGGTGCGCAGCGCGTAGACATTCATAATTATATTATACAATTTGTTCTTTTATACTGAAGAAGGTGTACGTAAATGCTCAAATTATATAATTATTCCTTAATGGGATACAAACATTTTATAATATATATATATATATATATATATATATATATATATATATATATATTATAAGTATAATTGTAGGTAAGTACCGAGCACACTTGCAAATTTTTTTTCTATTTTTTCTTAGCTTTACTAACGATTTCCTAGTTTAACTTAGACTGCAAATCACCAAAACAAATTGCGACTTCTAAACAAATCAAGAGTCAGTGTCATTATATAAAGGAAGACGCTAATATTAATTAGAGTCATTGGTCATTTACGTACATCATACTTTGTGGGAGGTACTGTTGTGTCATGCGTTAGCATGATTAGAAAAACGTGTTGGTACAACCTACACTTACAATGTAATATAATGCCTAAGTATATACAGGTATGCTATATTAAATCAACTCAATCAACTAAGCGTATCGCAATTCATTTGCATTTCCGCATACATTTTGTTTCATCTGCTATTTATAGGTCATTGGTCTAAGCTAACTCGTGAGTATCAAAGATTGCGCTAGTCGAAATATGATGTCCATTTAAGGACTTTATGCATCATGAAATTAGTGTGAATGCACTAAAAATGCTAACAAGTAAATATCCTAAGCTGATTTTGGAAGGTCCGTGTTTGTATATTGATGATGTCAAAATCTTCTTTATGTTCGTACTCGTAGGTCGGCGTGCCCTGTCTATCATTGTCATGTCATAAATTATTCAACACAGCTACCTACTAAATAAATGTATCTATTCGATCATTCTGTTATAGAATATTAAGATAATCTCTGCATAGAGTAAGTAGCTCACGTTGTGTTGCACGGCCAATTCTTTGAAGCAGTCTACGTCACTACGGTACCTACTTTGCATTTTATTACGAACCACATCACTTGTAATTTGGAATGTTTGAATAAATTATTTAAGAATCTTGAGTATTCTTATCACAATAAATGTTTTATTGTAATATTATATTTAAATGTGGCGACATTTTATTGGTGCTGTCAAAGAATACAAACAAAATAATTAAAATTGAATTTGCTTCTTTTTTGAAGTTGTTGGCTATTTTTTGTAGTATTAGATCGAGTTGTTCACATTTTTAAAGCCAGATAGCTAAAGCTAAACAGAAAAGGATAATCTTTCGAGTAATGCTCATTGAGGGTTAAATACATTTTTCCATTTACAAAGGTACTTACGTGCATTGATTACTCGCCCAATGTCTTGTTAGTAATTTCGGCTAGTGAGTATGTAGATTTTCCTCGAGGTGTTTTCCTTTAACGTGACTCAGTAGAATCTTAGCATTAACTACATACTTATAAGTGTATAATGACGTATTGTAAGACATTATTAGCAATGGCTGACATATACAGAATTAGTAGGTAGGTAACTTACGACTCAAATGGAGTTTGATTTCATGGTTTTATGTTGATAAAGACTGCCAAAATAATTTCTGAAATATAATAACGAATTTGGACGACAAACCCAGAAGCTGAACTTACAGAGCGATCTACTACTAAGTGTGGTTTTCATTGAAGCTAGTACGTACTTTGTTACTTAATACCTTACGTAATTAAAAAAATAAAATAAAAAACCACCAACAATTATGCAAAACAAAATGTATAAAAAACCGATGCAATTGACGATACTCAACAATAGGTACGTATAATAAAATGATCCTTTGAAATCACGTTCCATGCACTTGTTATGGCAAATAGTTGAATTTATCACTCCGCTGGAATCTCTATTGTTTTGTTATCAAACATTATTATCTCCCGTTATCACACACGTACTGACAGGCGGCGCGTCAACTTGAAGGTAAGATCTTGGGGACCTATACTCGCTGTGTGAAAATGTTTAGACTGGATTAAGATTTTTTTTTATTTGCGTCTGTATTAAGATTTAATACTTTTTTCCTTGTAGTCTATGGTTTATGTTCGTTTGTTTTATAGTTTTAATAACAGTATTATAAGATTTGCTTATTATTTTCTTTTTAATTAACGTTTAGTCTTAATTTGTTATTTTTCGTATTTTTTAATGGATGGAATGGAGATCAATTATTATATAATTTTCATAAAGTTGTTTTCAATATTTTGAAAAGTATATAAATGTTGTACCTACTTCAACATGTATAATTATTTTTAGGTCTGTATTTGTACACAGACACATTGTTTACATATTAAACAATAATTCAATTAAATTTTCCTTTGTATTTCAAGAGGTTGGAATAGGTACCATCATTATGTTCAAATATAATTATCATCTCATTACTTCATTTGTAAAAAAATGAAAATAACCTTGGTTATATCTAATAATTAATTTGATTATGGTAATAAACAAAATGTTATTGTTAGTACTATAATAAGATTTTACAAGAAAAAAACAACTTGGTAATTAGGAGCGTATAATTAAAATAAACATATCATATTGTAGGGCTAAAATATTAAGTTTTACACATAATTTAATGGTCAAAACCAAATGAACTTTTTAAATTATTATTTAACACCCATAATAGTTTTTCGTTATCTACACTTGAATAATTAAATGTTGTCATATAACCCTGAAATAATGCTAATTAAATAGAATATTTATTTTTACGGTTTTGAAACCGATTAACCGAGTTGATAACTATAGATATTCCTCTTTATCAGTAAAAAAACGAAGCTGTTTCACATAGGTATAGCTTGTAGTTAAATAAATAATAATTAAAAAAAATGTATCTGAGGTTTCGTTAGAGTAAAATTTGCCACGTCCCATGTTTCAGATTAGATAGGACCTTCAACAAAACCATACGACAATATCAATGTCCTTATATCCTGTCCATAAAAACAGCATTTATTTTATTGGATTTGATACACTGCATTCAAATTAGCTCGTAAACAATTTATAAATAAATACGTGCTAAGTGGAATGCGTGCATTGTAGGCACTAGGGATTTCCCTGTCAGATGTTATCCTTGTTTTATCGATAGGGTCGTGACTACGTTTCGGAATCTTATTTCCAGGAGCTGAGTGGTCCTTATTGGAAGTGACTGCTTATGGCTTTATGCACATATATAATATCTAGGTAGTAATGCAGGAAAGCTTGGCTTCAGTATTAAATCCATTTTCATGTAAAATGATGCCAAGACGAGACCATATGACTCCCACTGTCATAAATTTGTCATATCTCATGTAGAGCCAAGCTTCTAACTCTAAACATACGCCCTAACTCTACAAGGCTTAACTTCACAAACTCCTTAGTCAAAATACGAGGCTTGGACATTTTGCTTCAATCACATGGCCGTAAGGTGAAAAATTTATCCACTGGTCATTACTTTTCTTATAGAAACGAAAGTTATAACTTTACCACGCTTTACACACGCTGTCAGTAAAAAAAAAACACAAATATGGTCATTGCAAGAAAGAAAAAATTTTTTTTTTGATAAAGGCGCGGACGAAGTCGCGGTTGAAGTTTTTAAATTGTATTTTACTTCTAGACATAAGTACTTTTTTTTAGAAGGATCAAATTACAAGTGCTAAATTACCATGCATATGAGTGCATTATCGTGTTATCTACACGTTCTACACGTGGCGCTCATTAGCGCGGAAAATTATAGAGCTCTGATTTACTTTAATTTTGCTTGAAGATTTGGGTACCTACCGAGTTTAGGTTTATTCACATTCATTTTTAGTTATTGTTCGCGAATCCTCTTATGATATCCCATTTTTTGAAGTATTATTTTTATTTTTTGATTTCATAAACTTCTGTTTGTCGTGGTTTTACTCGCATTCAAGGGAATTGGTTAATGAACAAAAATAAAAAAAACCAATAACCGTCCCCAGGATCCCATCAGTGGAGCCATTTTACAGCGAACCCGTAACAAATAAATAAATATAAATAAAAACTCACTTTCTTGTTTGTACGTGAAATAGTAACAAACATACATACTTAATACATCCTCACAAACTTTCTCATGTATAATATTTGTAGAAAATTAGAATGGGATGCAAAAGGAAAATCATATCAATGTGAGTTGCAAACTTTATAAGCAATGCAAGTGCTAGGGAAATTGATTTATATAAATTTTTGATTTTCCTTATTTTGGACCAAAAAATATGGCCCCAATGTCATTTTGACCAGTGATTAACACTCTTATTTCTAATCAATAATTGCACAGGGACTATATAAACATAATTATACGGAATTAAAGGCCATTAACCGGCCAGTGTACATTGTACATCTTGAAATTCATAATATGATAACGATAACTTTCCAGATAAGAAAAATCACTTGCAACACAATTTGATATGAAGAAAGTATGTCAATAGTTTGTTATTTTGGTACTTTACTGTAATGAGTAGGTTACCGTGTTTAAAGATCAAATGTTACAATATTGCGCGATAAATCGAGAAAAGTTATTTTCACCTTTATTTCAGAAACGATTTTGTCGTTGTTTTGTTCTCACGATTTCATATTTCGAACATTTTGTACAGTCGGTACTTCAAGTTACACGAAATAGACGTGGAGGTATGGCATATTAAAGTAATAATAAAACAAAGTATATACACATGATATTTAATTTATTATACTCGAAAAAAAAAACATTTTAACCACGAAAATTCCTTGACGAATGTAACTGTCAGTAGGTCTACGTCTCATTTAATAATTATATAATTAGAAATCCAGTGACCCTTGCTAGGGTTCTATGCTAATATTATCACTATTGGGAAATCCACTTGGTTATTTAATTATGTTCTTGCTTCATTCATTTTAGCCTCAATTAATGTGGTTATTAAGAAATATGTGCAAGCTTGCGTGCTTTTAAGAAAATTACCCACAGTCTTGGTGTCAAGTTGCATTCAGTCGACAAACCCGGGAATTGCGGTTGCATTTGCGGCTTGTAAATATAGTGCTATTCTAGACTAGACAAGTATACCAGACTATATGAGATCCTTATTCCCATTTTCACAAATGACGCAGGAAAAGCCGAGCGCGTTAGGCTTGGTAATTATATATTTCTCAAGGAAATAATGTTTCATGATTAATTTATCATAAAAAATTGTATCTTGCTAGTTTAGGTAGGTGATTATTGAATCTATAAATAATTCTTTGAGATTAATTGGAAGGCACCTATTATTTTTTTATTCATGTTGAAATGTCTTCCGTAAAAATATTCATATGGCATTAATCAGATATTTACCTGATTTAGTATAAATATTTGAGTTTATTGTTTTCATGTATGATGGATGTCTTTTTCTGGTTTTATTTTTCGATTTAACTGATAAAAAACAATTAAAAAGGGAACAAGCAATTTTTTCAACTAATGACGTACCTACGTTTTAATGGGAAGCTTGCTCTTAGAGTTTGCTATTAAAATATTGACTTTGCACCCAATCAAAATTGATTGGACAAAATAATTACAGTTACGTAATAATCCCTACAAGTTTATAAGCAAATTGCGATCGTAATTATATCGTAAGCACAACTTTATAGAGTTTTCTTTTACCTTTTATGATGAAAATACATTTCTAGGCAAAACAAATAAGAAAATTAAAAGGCACGCGATATGATTAAAATATTATCATAGATTTGTACTGGAATAGAGGGTATAAAGTACCCAGTAGGTGAATGAACCTTGTAGGTGAAAACCAATAATGAAAAGATACTGCCCCTTAATAATGTCATAAAAATGTCAATTCTCTGATTTTCCATTCGACGCATAACTAATAGACCAGTGCTTTTAACTTTTGAAAACAAAAAAAATAATAGTAGGATGAAACCCATTGGAAAAGGAGGAGAATACAATAAAAATGATAGGAAAAATAAATTACGGGCGATCTGAGTTCGGGAAGTGGGGGGGAGGGGGGGTTAAAGTTAAAAAAACGGTTTATCTCAATTTCCGGCAAAACTACAAGTCCTATGAAAAAAAGTTAAATGGCAAAGTTGTAGGTAATAAAAAGATCTACAACTTTTGGATTGACACTTTTTTCACATAACCTCAAAATTTATGTGAAAAATTCAAAAAACCAAGCTTTTGGTTTTTTATTTTTATATTTTACAATAATTAATTTGTTATCACGAAATTTGGTGAAAACTTACCTTTTTATGTCCCAAACACACTGTAATTTATTTGATTTAAAATGATTATTTTTTCACCCTTATTTTGACTTAATATCGAAAAAACACCCTAATTTTCAATCGAAAATTCTCGTGTCAAAATATCACTTTTTTTTAAAAAGTCGGTAGTCTTTTTGTTCTTTGAAATCTCTACTTTCAGATGGTATAAAAAAATATTTACATTGCTATGGTAAATGTTCTCAGAAAATATAAAGAAACGCTACAAAATAACAGGTAGTAAGGCCTAGACCGGCTTAATTTTTTTGCGTAGATGCCTATTTATTGCTATTTTAAGATAACTTATGTATCTGAGTGACCTACGGAACCTCGGACCTCTCTATGAAATACCTTTTAGCTGATCAAAAGGTATTTCATAGAGAAGTGGGGAGTTGCTAGAAGGATCTTGGCCTTGCTAACTGTTATTTCGTAGCGTTTCTTTATATTTTCTGAGAACATTTACCATAGCAATGTAAATATTTTTTATACCATCTGAAAGTAGAGATTTCAAAGAACAAAAAGACAGCCGACTTTTAAAAAAAAAGTGATATTTTGACACGAGAATTTTCGATTGAAAATTAGGGTTTTTTTTCGATATTAAGTCAAAATAAGGGTGAAAAAATAATCATTTTAAATCAAATAAATTACAGTGTGTTTGGGACATAAAAAGGTAAGTTTTCACCAAATTTCGTGATAAAAAATTAATTATTGTAAAAGATAAAAATAAAAAACCAAATACTTGGTTTTTTGAATTTTTCACATAAATTTTGAGGTTATGTGAAAAAAGTGTCAATCCAAAAGTTGTAGATCTTTTTATTACCTACAACTTTGCCATTTAACTTTTTTTCATAGGACTTGTAGTTTTGTCGGAAATTTAGATAAACCGTTTTTTTAACTTTAACCCCCCCTCCCCCCCACTTCCCGACCTCAGATCGCCCGTAATTTATTTTTCCTATCATTTTTATTGTATTCTCCTCCTTTTCCAATGGGTTTCATCCTACTATTATTTAATTCACTTTTTACCGTTTTTAGAGGCTAAAAGCACTGGCCTATAAGGTTTTTGAGACATCAAATAGCTAACTCCTCTTTTAAATCAAGGCGATTTAAACGTTCTTTTTTCGGGTATCTATCTGTCAATTTACTTTTCGGAATGTTATTGTTATAGTAATTATTCGAATCCGTTTATTAATCAATATTTTCTAACAAGATGTGAATTAAGAGCTCGTCAACGGCTAGAACTTAAAATGACTAGGTTAGTCGTAACTGGATTGGTATGAGTCATCTCTGATATTTAATTAACTATGTGATACGGTTCCTAGTTGCCGCCGTAATACCGCATATGATCACAACTAGTTTTCATTGCGTAACCATAGACGTATTGAGCTTAACCCCTTGTCCTAGCTAGGCTAGCGTGCACTGTTAAAAAACTTGTATTGGATGCTTTACAAAAACATATTTTTATTCAAATTAAATCAAATCTTTTTTATACCCCTAAAATTACAATTCACCTTAGCAGGTTCATGCATTTAATAGAACAATACGTGAAATAATTTTGTTAACTACTGTAAAGATTAAATAAATATAAAAAAATAGCAGCTATTATCTAGCAATACTATCTATGTATGTAAAAATTTAAAGCTGTGCTTTACGCCAATGAATATTTCGTAGTATTTTTTGTCATTATCACGTCGCACAGCATCGCGCTGCCAACGTACGACACAGTCTTAAATCAATATTGGCATGAACCTATTAAGATCATTAGCTAGATACGGTTGCTACTTGTTTTAATAATTTTCCGGGTCTTTCACGTGTATTGCAAAAGCTGTCTGATAGAATTGAATGGAATTGATAGCGAAGTTTCCGAATCGCTAATTGAATGGTCTATTTCTCTAGTAACGTGTACCTATGTAACAACTTGGAAAAAGTCGTAATGCATTTTGTCTTGGGTAAGTCCAATGTTCAAAAATCTGCTCTAATTCTGCCTACTATTTTTTTCAATAAGCACTGATTGTAAAATATTTGTTGGTTAAATATACGCAGGAAAACAACATGTTCTACAAAAAACTTTTTATTACCTACCTATGTATGTATGTGTGTGCTTGTGTCTAGATTTCTAAAGTATGAGATTAAAATGATAAGGATATTGTTATTGAGTGTTGGGGCTTTACTATACGCGAATGCTACGTCATTTTATTGTTTTCCTCCGTATCGCAGCATTGATTAATTGATTGTTAATAACTTATGTATTAAAGCTTTGTGACACTTGATTGCAGACACTTAACCTTGAAGTGCCGTTAACACAGTACATTGAGTATTTATTTCTTACGGAATTATTACTAACATATACTCTTAAGTAGTTCATATTCATTATATCGTCGTTGCGCGTGCAATACCGCGTAAGAGCAGTGTGTAAATACCGCGTATCTGATTTTTCACTATATTGCAGGCAGCAGGGAAAACTTAATATTTTAGCCATTTAACTGTAATTTTTATCGACTAAACTTTATAGCAACTCCTTTGTGACAAATTAATTGAACTCCTTATATCAATTCTGCGAAGTTTAAATAAACCTAATTCAGGTAAAAAAAAAAAAAAAAAATTGCGCCTTTTTCTGTGACGCGGTATTTATAAACTGCTCTTTCGCGGTTTTATACGCGCAACGACGATTGGCCTATCAAAAAACCATCAGCATAGATCACCACGCAGATTATCGACTTTTAAGTCCAGGTTTCCCCGCCATGTTTACCTTCACCTTCCTCCTTCCTCCACCTTCGTCAGTGGTGTTTAAGATTTGGGTTCCGGTTCTGAAACTACACATGCATACAACAGGTTCTGTAACCACTAGGCCACCACGAATTCACCAGTTCATATTAGAAATAAAAAAGAAAATACATAGTTTCAATTAGTAATGCAATAAAATACAAATATTTCATAACCATCTGCTTTTCCAGGAATACTATAGTAGGTACCTATATCTAATAGGTACTAATGACTGTGTGGTACCCTTTAATTAATGAGGCGATTTATTGCATATTAAACAAACGACCAACGTGACAAATCACGTGTCTTGTAGCGATACTGGTGGAAAACTAGTCACTTTAAATAGTTTGAGTATTTAACTTAGTCGGCGTGTTGATTATATTTAATATTTTCCGTAACATTTTTATTTAAACATTTACAATATCCAAAAAGACATAAGAATTACATTAAAATCAAATACATAAAAATAACAGAAGTTAAGTTCATAAAAATATTCGATCGCATTGCTGTCGTCGAGTGTTGATGTTATCTAATATAACAATAAAAAAAATCTAGTAAAAAATACGGGCACACAGCTTAGTGGCACTGGTGTATACGACAGACACCGCATCCCAGACGCTTTTGAAATGCATGAATTCAGTAATTCGATTTTCACACGTAAAATAATTATATCTGAGTTCAGAATAGATCCTTTAGCTCTGCAAGATGTAACTGCACGTTTATACTGTTTTCTTTGTTCCAACGTTTTCAGCTAGCATAAATCATCTCACTGAAAAAGATTGACTTCAGTTACAACTTAGCTTACTAGACCATCCTGGTTGGTAAGCTGGTAAACCTATCACCATGCTAAGTGGCTTATGGCACTTATAGTTAAGTATAATTATTATAAACACATTACTCTTATTATTGTTCACTATTACTCTTCTTGGTAATCAGGTAAGAATCAAAATTATTAGCTCAAATTAGTATTTGAAAGTTTTCCGTTTTATGGTCAATTAGCGAATTATATGTACATATAAGCATTCTTTATCGTTGAACATAAACCTTTAATGTTTCACATAAAATTTATGAAGACAATCCTAATAAGGGGGTTTTATAATTATTACGTGTTAGAAGTGGTATGACGGGTATTAAATGTACAATAAATCATTAAAATTATCAGTGCTTACAAAATTCTACAACCTTATGAAGCACTTGAATGTACGATCGATGATGAGTCTATATTCATTTATTGAATACGTAGGTACTGATCTCATAAAAGAAAAGTCTCTCTGAAACATAATTAAAAAGAAGTAGGTAGTCTATTCTACAAAAAAAAACGTTACTAGAAAATCTTACAGTCAATTCAGTTACTTGACCCTTTGTGTATTCTTATACACTAATATTCAAATGCATATGGCCTTCTTAATTATTATTTGCAATAAGTACGAATAACACTGGTTGTTTATAAAATCAGAACCTGTATCTACTGTAAATATGTATAATTGTTTTACATAATAATTGTCTCTTATGTAAATAAAGATGAAATACAACATGTAGAGTTTGTACAAAGCATCTGTTACAACTGATCCTATGGTTCTTTTTTTTAGAACAGTTATCTACCTACATACTCACAATTATTTTAATAGCTTCGTTTAAAAAATTACATCTCTGTAGATTAATTAAATGGTGGAAAACCTTTACATTTTACTAAACCAGAATTTTGTAGTCTACAAGAGAATAAAATCTATTTAGTACAAAATCCCGGTAAGTTACAAACATCTTAATAATTTTAAAATGTTGAATGAAAGTGAAGTATTTTGATACTCCCGTACAGAATTAGTCCGATCTCACATGTCCTAATAGATCAAGTTATCTGAACACAATATTAAAGCACAGTTATTATTTACATAAATAAACCATTGAGTCTATTATTAATTACAAATATTAATCTTCTTGCTCGTTTTCACTTTATATGTAGTTTCTTATCTGAGTAGATTTAGATTAATTCGTTGCCTATGCAGATATTAGTCGTAATTGTCAGCCATTTCAGATTACCTGTCGTATTATAATTTGCATTATTTTAGAATAAATTATTATTTTACATTGAAATAAAATAGTACTGCATACCAATTTTTTAAATAGTGTTATTTCATTTATAATATAACATGCACAGAATATACCTAAATAGATAACGCAAGTATTTGTATGAAAACTAAGCGTGTCACTTAAAGACTAATTTCTGTAACGACACAAGAGCGGTTTAATGATTTTATTAATACTAGCTAACATTTATAGTACTTTTTGCCTCTTAATTCGGCACAATAATTATACATTTTTCAAGCTTTCTGTCGGTGTCAATTTAGGTGCACTGCACACATCACACGCGAAATGCACAAACTTTCTGCACACGCGAAAGACACATAATATACTTGCGTAATCTATTTAGTGACATATCTGTGGTGATATGAAATAAGTGAAATTAGTTCAAAAATAAACAGTAAAATAATAGACTCAACAAGAACACGTGAATATTGTAGGGTTATTAAAACCTAAGATTGAACGAGATTGTTAATCTGATTGAAATAATAGCGAGCATTTTTGTAATGTTAGAAAACGTTATACTCGTACCTATGTCGTGACGTAACTTTTGTATAAGGCATTCCATAGCTTTTAATTAGGTATTCTGAACATTAGCGAATTAAGGTTTAGAAAACGTAGAAGCAAAAAATTCTTGCTTTTTGCATTTGCACGAGGAGTCTCCGTCCAACGTTCCCGTATTTTGGCCATTTACACACGTATTCAAGAACAATGTTCGTGTCAGTGTCGGACTTAGATAATCGAATGTCGGGATAGTATAAATAATACAATCCGAATCGAACTTCACCAAAACCACACGCGACAGTGAAATAATCACATGACAATACACAAACAATAGTGTGACCTCATGTTATGTATTATTGTCACTGACACTGCCTATATCTGTGGACCATACAGGCACGGGTCGTAGACACCATGCCTCGTGCATACAAATTGATATGATTGACCTTACCATGTTTATGTTCCTATTGTACTTCCGATTGTTATTGAACTATAGATCAATATCGGTTAATATTTGGTGAGCTAAATGTTTGGAGTTAGAAGACAGGTGTTACGAAATTTGCCATGCGGAAGATATTGCTGTAAAGACGGAAAAGGAAGATTAGAAAAAATTTCGTAGTATTTTTTCGCTTATAAATAATAAACTAAATGTATAGGTAGTATAAAATAATTTAAAAATCTTTTTAGAGAAGTGCAACACTGTGTGAAAAACCCAAGTCAACAGTATGCTAAAAAAACCATTTCATTCCTTAACACCACAAGATACAGGTACCTACCTACTTACCTCAGTTTATTAAATCGGTTGTTATTTTTAATGGACTCTGACTCAAAAGTATTTGAAAGACATTCGAAAATTTACAACAGAAAATAGTTATAGGTTCGAGAAAATACCCAAGTACCATCAGGTATACCAAAGATCTTATTAGAAAACCTCTGTCAAGGTTTACGACGATCTTTAAGAAGTGTCGGACCCTCATTGCCCAAAATCCATCCATGTTCACTTTTACGTTCTAGGGACCTCATGCCAAAGCAGGAATAGTTTCCCTGTGGAAAAAAGATGGTGTTATACGTCGTTAATAGCTGTGTATCGCTCTGACACCTGAATAGTGATTGCAAAAACATATGGCGGTACGGCCCCGGACTAAAGTTACTCTTTCGAACAGTCCCACAATAACGCAGCCCTTTATTGTTAAAAAAATATTTATTGTTTTATTCAATTGCCTACAGTAGAGCGTACTAAGTGCTTATTCAATATTTGTGTTATATGAAGAGCACCAGGACCTTGACTACAAAAGAAAGAATTGATTGATTGATTTGTTAATCTTTCAATGCCATGTTTAAATTGTCATCCGTGCAAACATTACAATTTATGATTCAATATTTGCAAGAATGTGGACTGATAAGATTATCAGAAGAAAACAAAGTTAATCCATTTTGTAACCTATTTTTGAAGCGCGATTATTCCACGAATCATGTAGACTTTTTATAGAAACCCCTTTTTTTTTTTATTTGTTTGCAAACAATATAACCGGCTTCAATGATGTAGGTGTTGAAACTTTTGTACGAACGTTCAAGGACGTATTGTGTAATATGTTATACAATTATTTTAATTGCAAATAAAAATCTTTGAAATATTACTGGCGCGCTAATTAGTTGTTGACTGGTTTTGATATTAATACGGTTGATTGGGTTTAATAATTTTTATATTACAACTAAACCTTTTTTGGGTAATTAAGTCGTGGTGGCCTAGTGGTTAAGGCACCTGCCTCTCGTGTATGAGTGTGCGGGTTCGAAACCTGGCAAGTACCAATGTGATTTTTCTAAAGTCATATGTACTTTCTAAGTGTATCTTAGATACCACTAACTAACGGTGAAGGAAAACATCGTGAGGAAACCTGGACTCAAAAAGTCTGAAATCACCAATCCGCCTTGAGCAAGCGTGGTGATCAATGCTCATGCCTTCTCTGTATGAGAAGAGGCCTGTGCCCAGCAGTGGGACAGTATATAGGCTGATGATGATGATGATGAAGTCGTCTTGTTCTAGAAAGGTCTTCGTTGAGAATGTCAATGTTTGAAGTGAACTATCGATAAAACTTAAACAATATCTGTACAACTTTATTACGACCCGGTGAAAACCTTAAAAAAATACACCTACCATTACCTACATCATTTAAAATAATGTTATATGCATTCACTATAAACTATAATAGAATTTATGTATCTACCAAGGCCAGATTGAATAAAATATTGTCTAAATTTAATACCAGCCTTTATCGATAATCCTTATGTAATTACTATAATTTTATACAAAACCACAACACTGAGATATCAGAATTTATATTTATACTATAACCGCAAATAGAGTTTTAAACAATCAACTTTGTCGATAGAAAAATAGATCAATGAAAAAACTGAATGTTGTTACCATCTATCCTGTCCCTGCTACTGACCAACTTGTGGTTAGAAAACCACTTATGAAAGGCGCTATGTATTTTTTGTTACAGGCAAAAAGTAATGAAGTGTCATTATTCATTCATCATTCCTTATAAAGTCCTGCCGTAATTCAATTTGGTGTACACTGTGCTTTAAAATATGGACCACGAATTTTCCTTCAAATATGTATAGTAGACGTGGTTAAAGCCTTAATTCTGGGGTCAAAATTTAAATTTTTAGGCACATTATTGACTACGCCTATAAATATTATTAGGTACTTAATTATATTTTTTATTATCCCAATGGTAAAAAAATAACATAATGAGTAAAAATACATTATCAAAACAAAAACATTTTGCCAAAAAAAATAACATTATGTGAAAACTGAAACATGTCAATCAAGAAATTAGGCTGTAATCTGATAAAGGAAATCAGCTTTGAAATAAAAATAACCTGAAGATTGACTATTCCTTCAAGAGGAGAATCACAAAAAAGAAAAATATTTAGATGTTTTTCCTTAGAAATTGTATTTAATGATGTAATCATTCAAAAAATCTGGTGTAGGTAATCTCTGGATAACCTTAAGTAAGGTCAGGGGAAAGCCCATACCTTGTTTCTCTGACTCCATCTTAAGGACTTAGTTTTAAACACCTGTTAGTTTTTGTGCACTGGTTTTTTTTTGCCAAATAATTGCGATACATTAGCAAGACCCTCGTCAAAGTGTGATATTTGATTAACCTCAAATAAATTGATGGAAAGTTTTATAATAAATAAGGATAGTTAAGGTTGCTTGTAAGTGCCCTTTACCAATCTTACCAAAGAGTCGGCTGCTTAAGTACGAAAAGAAAAAAAATGGTATACGCCACGGTTTGGAAATTTCCTCCTTTTTTAAGTCTGAAAAAAAAATAGTTAGATAATAAGATAACTGAGGGACTGTTTCAGGTTAACTCAATTCCATATCTTAATGAGAATTTGATTTGATAGTTATTGTATTTTTTTTAATCTGAATAATAATGGATCTTTCGGATATATCAATGCGTAAACGTGATACCTAATACAGTACATTGTGATTAACTATTAAAATTCTCAGACTTATTAGAAACTAGGTGTTTTTCGCGGTTTTACCTGCCGGCTGAGGGAACTTTATCACGCATCCTGATAAAAACTATCGTATGTCTTTCCCTAGGAATCTACCTCCTTAGTACTACCTACATACATCATCTTCTTCTATGAAAGCGTAACAGACAGACAGACAGATTATTATTATTATTTTTTTTAATGGCATCTCGCAGGTCAACCTAGAAGGTTGTCGACTGCTTAACCGGGCTTGCCTGTGAAGTGCCTTAAATGAATTTAGGGCCTCCAGCCAGGGCTTAACTTACAAAACTAAGCGACTACACGCTAAGGGCACCCCCTAGTGGGGTACGGGCCTCGGCTTAGGGCGTCGCTGGGGGAGGACAGCAAGGGACAGGCTGGATCAGAATAAATATGATTATTATAATCGGGAAAGACAGACAGATTACTTTCAGATTTATAATATTAGGATCAGATTGTAATCATGCAAAATTATCCATAAATAGGTAATATATGTATATATATTAAGTACGTATTATGTAAGCAAATCAGTATACCTACTTACACACAATTATGCATGTTGAAAACTGATATCGGTCGTTCAATACATAATGATGAAACTTTATCTAACTAGGTATGAGGGAATACCCATGTGTTTAGATACCGCTCAGATAAACGTGTCGTTCTTTATTATAAACTAAGTGGTGCAAGTGGGTGCGTTTGTGCAGAAATTTCTTAGTATCGATACTGATAGAATAATGCACAGTAAGTTATATTTTTATTGTTTAATGTAAATATTTAAGTGTTAAAACTAAGAAGTGATAGGTACAACCAATGTCTCAGGAAATAGTTACTTCGAAGGGACAAAAATATCATTTATAATAAATAATCTGGTGTTTCTCCAGTTCATTCGCTCATTGAAGTATCTCCTACTTCTAGTATAAAAATATATCTTACTTCTTAAAGAAACTGGAGATACCTAACTACTTACTGCATAGCTTTTTTTTGACGCCCGATTTTTTTCTGCCCGTATCGCTAAAACAAAAAGTAATGCTAAACTCTTCCCTTCCTACTTGAGTTTTTTGATATCCTGTATTACTATCATAAACCCGCCTGATATGCTAAGCAAAGTGACTAAATGTCGCAAAAACTTGATTGAAGTATGTATGTATCTATATTTCTTAAAGCAACAGCTCTTGAACAGTCAAATGTAATTTATATTTTGTATCAAATACTCAATAGGCCATAATTTTATTAAACTTTTTTGCAAAGGTCAAGCAACTTTATAGTCAAAGAAGCATACCAGAAGTGTTTGGATATAATTAATCTTATCCGTCATACAAGTGCCCCTATGATGTTTGACCGAGTCAAACAATTATTATTATTCATTATGTTTAAATACTAACGGTTCTATCTAGTCGTATCTAGTATCTACCTACTTATCTAGGAAGCGCTGCACTTGAAACGAAGTGTTTAGACACTTTTGTTTAATTTATATGCTGTCGCTAAACGTAGTGATGGAATAAATTACATCTTCCAGAGTGTTCAGATCAAAATACTTTAGTCCGTATTACAGAACGTTATGTCTTGTTAACATTGGGTATTTAATGTACCAATCAAGCGTCTTCAAATTTAAGCTTAAAACAAAATCTATTTCGGTATTATTCAATAACACAGATTTTAGATTTAACTCTCTGTATCAAAATCGCGCCCAATAATTTCCATTATCTATTATAACCCCCAAAAATTGTATCGTTAAATGTAAGGAAGGATATATCCATACATACAAAATGCTTTTTCCTGAATGACTGCCGGATCAACGCACAGCCTATACCGCTGATCGTAGAGTCTTGAAACTTGGAGGGATGTGAGATGTTCTTTGTATGACGTAGACATCCGATAAGAAAGCATTTTCCGAATTCCAGCCTTAAGGGAGTGAAAAAGGGGGGCAAAGTTTGTATGAAACTCTATCATTTTTAATTTTAATGAATTCGTATAGCCCCCGCGGGCAAAGCTACTGGCGGAAAAATAGTTATAAATTAATATAAAATTACTTCTATCTATTTCACTAGTATCTAATTCATTAATATTACAATGGGAACACTTGCGGAAAATTTCAAACATAATTATTTCCTATCCTATCACTAAAACTGATAAGTAGTAAACGTGTTAGAAGCAAAAGATCCTAAGAGACAAAACGTCAAGTCTTGGTTTTCGGTCGACATATTCACAATTACAATACTTAGTACAAATTAAATGTAACTATATATTTTAAGGACTAAATGCCATGGACTACTTATATAATTTTATGCTTTCGTGGGCTATATGAATTCAAATTAAAGATGAACCGCTCAACCCATTTTGTGCAAACTTAACATAAACTATCTACTAAATAGTCCAAACAAAGCCTAAACATTTGTTTTGGATAGGTGAGCCCGTTCTTGAGTTATAAAATTACAACGAAATGTGGCATTGATTTTTGTATATTATATTGATAATACGTGCTATCATTGAAGTAATAATCACAGCGCCAATCTGTAAACAACCCTCTTGCTAATGCAATTACTATTAACTAGAAACTACCGCAAATATGGTAAAATAATCGAGAATCGAATCAAAACTAGTGCATAATAATGTAAATATAAACAACTGGCAATGATATAAAATGACCAAATCGTTACCGACCGTGTCCCGCCGACACGGTTCACTCGCGGCCTTCTCTTGCAGGGGTTACGAGTTACGATCGACATTGCAAATTATGTAATTCAGATTGTAAACAAACCTAATTTAGTGCAATATGACAGGTATCTATTATTATAGAATACTAGCTGCTACGTGATTTTGAATTGAAACTAGGTTATAGGTACCTTCACAGGTACTTTAAAGGCACTCTAGGTAAAAGAACATTTTGAATCAGTATGTTACTTTAAATATACATGATAGCAAAAAATCTAAACTTTTATCTCATAATACTCAATATTTAATGCTGCTATTAATGTATGCCCACCCCATAGACCAGGTGAGTAAAGTTACCGCCTAGGAACATCTTCAATTACAGAAGTATCTTAACAGATGCGTTACATTTTTAAAGGGAGTACCGTTGTCCTTTACACAAAGCTAACTGTAATAATAGAACCTAGGTGTTCAATACTAAATGAACATAGTAGTGTGTTGCCAATATTTTTATTGTGATTATAACACTAAAATTAGAAACTGGCAACAATGGGCACATTTCCGTTTCCTTTTTACCTTTTTAAGAATTTTCTGTAATTTTCTACTTGTGCTCCATTTTTATTTGTATTAAAACTATTTTAAAGTTATCACGCATTTCTTTGAACACTAGGTAGTTTTCCTGCGATTTTCTTCCTACATTGTGTAGATACACACAAAAATAAAATCATTATTATCATCACAGTCATATTACACCGTTAACTCTGAACATGGGCCTTGCAATGACCGCTACAATGATCGTATGGGAAATTGCTGTAGGTAGGTAATTACGCTTGACAGGCGGATTGCTGGTACCGATCTAGTACTTAGTATTACTGCCTCTAGCAGACAGACATCCCTGAGAGGTTTCTCTTCTTGAAATTTAAAGCGCTCTACACACCAAACCCGCCGACCCGCCGGCACAAACCGGCGACCTTAATTTTATGAAGTCTTTATTAAAGAAACTTGGATGTTTGGTGTATAAAGCGCTTTAACTAAATTAGCTACATGCCATAGATCTCACAGCAGTAGGGGCGTGTGATTACTGTCTCTGGTGAAAAGTGATGTCAAAGTCACACCTATGTCCGCATAATTTAACAGTTCGCCTCGAAAAAAAGTAAAAGAACTATTTACAAAAAAAAAAAAGTACAATTGACTTCTAAAAACACTGAATAGAAAAAAAACTTACTATATGCTCAAAAGCTTGTGGACTTTACAATATACATCGCTGTAGAAGTCAGTGTCACTAAGTTCCTGTCAGTATTTTGCCACTGACTTCTAGAATCGCTCTAAGTGGGTATTATAAAAACTTGTTGTTCATTTTGATCAATGAAATTGTTATAGATATAGGTATCGAATAGGTATTAATAATAGGTATTTATTTATATTAGGTATTTATTTAATTTCATTATTAGGTGCCGCATTAAAGAAGTAATTTAAAAAAATAATTCTAAAAGGAACAAGTTTGACTAAGTGTTTTTTTTTGTTTCAGCAATGTCGGCCGATGGGTCGACCACGGACATCAATGCCCTGCTCAATGATACAGGTAATTTTACTGCCATCTATTAACTTTAAGTCAAAACAGTATTAAAAAACCCAAGTATGCTTATATAATAGTTTGTCATCAAAACCATAGATGGCGCTCTTTGGTACTAATCTGCTTTGTTATTTATTAAATAGTTTTACAAAATGTCAACAGATGGCGTTACTATTGAATATATTTTATGTTGATACCAGCGCCCTCTTACAAGAGCAAGCGTAAACTTTCATGTAGTTCTATATAATGTCACTAGGTGGCATGTACATAGTCAGTTCTTCAGTTATTTGCTAGATGGCGCAAGTGTACTTTTATTGATCTAATTATAACAAAAAAATATATAGTTTCCTCCTTATTCCTAGAATTCTACGCAATTAAATAAAGTGGTTTAAAATTTACTTAATTATAGAATTCTATTAAGTTAAGTTTTGCTTCTTTAATAAATACCCCACAATCTTGATACCGGAAGTTTTTAAATGAGGATGAGTATTATCTACGGTCGGTGATGTGACGATAAAAGTTTAATCCAATTTAATATGCGGAAACCACAATTGTGTCTTGGTAATCTTGATAAAATATATTGTAAAATATAATAAAAATAATACTGTTTCCGGTACCTACATGTAGAATTTTTACACATATTCATTTTCAAGCTAATTTTGCGTTGATTGAATAAAGTATTGAGTCCACTTAATTAATTATTTTAGTAGGCTATATAAATGTACCTTAGGTACGTATTTATATATCCAGTTAATATTTCATTCAGTATCGCATTGAAGTTCATTCAGTTGTCTTTTCTGTTACGGTGCGTCATACCTTTATGGTGGAAATTAGGTATTGTTGAGGCTTGTGAAATCCATGAACAACGTGCCTATTTCGTCTTAATGGGAGCGTCTGCGTCATCGCAATGTCGTCAGTCCCCATAACAGTTGTCGATCTGTCTTTTTAACCAGTTATTCAAGTGTTAATCGGTACATACTATTATAATAAATCACTGTTGCTGTGTGGTTTACGTCAACCGGAGATGACAACATCGTGTTTCCTGAAGTGTTTCTTTGCTGTGCGGCTCATCTTTGTAATTTTCGCGGAAGCAAAATTTTATGCAATGATGAGCTATGCTATGGAAAAAACCACTAGTTTGTTTATATAGCTTTATTAGAGGTATTGAATGACCACTGTATAAGTTTAATATTATCTAGGTGGAAAGGTAATAGGTACCTACCTACCTAAGTAAGTTATCAATTATTGTCTTAAGACTCCAATTTCTATGAATGACATTGAAAAGACATTTTAATAGCCATTGCAAAGCTTTTGCTCTATTTTGAAGACAAAGATTTAAAAAAAGTTAAGTCAAAATTGTAATTAATTCATTGGTAAGTTCGCGGAGAAAGCTCTTAAGATACGTCTTTATTTTAATACAAACCTGTACTCTTTATAGTTTATCAGTCTGACGTAGGTATTGTTAATTTCGGGTATCATTTTCAACAGTAATGAGTACCCAGCGTTCACTGAAAGGTCAGGATTGACGTATGAAGTAATTATTATCTTCAATGATTAAAGAATAATGGCTTGAGTTAAAAATAATACTTTGTGTGACAGATATGACTTATTTCGTCTAGTTTCTTCTTGTTATCTGCAAAAGGTTATGCAAACTAACTGAAAATTAACTCATTTATTGATAAGGTAACTTGCATTTGCAATAAGTAAAAGTTTTTTCTTTCTTATAGGTTACAACTAACATAGGATCTAATCTAGGTACTTAATCAATTTTTAATAAATAAAATACGTAATTTAAATATTTTTTACAGCAGTTTTTATTTGAATATATTCTTCGTGTTTTTTATTTGTTAGTCAAGGATTTTATTACAATAAAATAACTTATAAAATATTAAGCTACTATTCTGAAATTAATTAGCCTTTACACGTGGGAAGGTCGAGTTTCTAAAATATTAAAGCCAATGTTATTTTTTGTATTATTTTTATTTTTATCAGTAAAAATGTAGGTATGCAAAAACGTATAGATTTTTTCGGGAATAATTAACTCAAAGATATAATTTCCAAGTAGGTATATTCAGTTTCCGTGAAGAATGTTTTAAAATAATAAATCACCTGTGTCATAATTAAATTATAAAAATATTAAAACTGCAAACATATTTATAAGCCACGGTTTGTCAACTTAAGCTAAGAGTAAATAATAAAGAACTGATTGTGATTATATTTAAAGTACTAGGTAAATCCTCTGAAAAACCCATACCTAATTCTACTGAGGTCTTTCAACTGTACACAAGAGTCTTACCCGTATGCGTACGCATAGCAAAGAATAGCTTGAGTGTCGCTTGTGAATTAAAAGGCTGGCCGCTACAAACACTATGACAAGTCCCTTACTTAGCATAGTATCGTTCTTGAATCATAAAAGAATGTTGAAAGTAGGTACCTTTGTCAGTTTCTTGTATCGACCCTAAAAGGGGAAGGACCTGACTGCTCGGAGTGCGTCAAATGCATATCTGAACACCTAGCACAGGGGGTGAATAAACGCGTTTTGTCTACCTTTTGTCTTTGTTCAATTCATATCGCTTAGACAAAATGTGGAGACAACGCGCTTGTCGTCCTCCGTCCAAGGCCTGCTTGGTCATCGAAACCTGATTCTATGAAGGCTTTTTTCAATAGTAATCTATCTATCCTTAGATTTTGTTACCGATTATATTATCTTTTTTGATATTTTGTATGGACCTCATGTCAAATTATAGAATCTCTCATCCGAAGATTTTCTTTAAGATTTTCTTACTAGAGCTATCTCTAGTAAGAAAATCTTCGGATGAGAGGAGATCTAATTGAAAATAGCAATTATACAAACTATCGGCAACAGTTGAAGAAAAATGTTGAACAAAACAAATGCGTCGCGAATTTAAAGCGACAAATGATTCACGACACGACACACAATTAGCGACAAAAAATAAAACAATTAACGTAGATGGTCATAGAGTAAATTGTGTTGAAAGCTGCCTGTGTCTTCCAGACTATTATGTTTCTAGAACAAAATTGGCGGCAGAAATAGAACGCAATTTTTGTTTTATGTGTGATTTTTCAAAAACTTTTACAAATCTAGGTAGGTACTTACATAATAATAGCTAACTAAAAATAGCTGCGTCATCTCAATAAGAAAAAATATTGTAATCATTAAACAGTTATGATTTAAAAATAATTACTCCAACTTTACACATACGTAAACAACACACTAACAAAAAATTAAAATAAAAAAGTCTCTTTTCTTCTTAAAAAAACAAAAACACACAAAAACGGTTCATGTTTTTGCTATATTTTGTTTTGTTTACAATCTGCGTAGAAACTGGATAATAATCATGTTGTGAGAGCATATCGTACGATTTGATATTGACGTTATATGTATTTAGGGACAATAACATGAAGTAGGTACTTGGCCTAGACTGATAGCAACTTATTATTATTTATCCGCGGGGGGCACGATAACAAACTAATTATAGTGCTTGACACACCTTAACCCTTGACGTAGTTATCTGGCAGTTATCGACCGTGGAATCCTCCATGCCCTCGTATCAAGGCATGCAATGACATGATCGAGTCAGATAAATTTAATAGTTTGTGAAAATACGCGACTTATTTCATCATTCATCATTTAGGTACCTAAGTATTTCTGATTTAAATATTTTCGTTCTAAATTGACGCAACACAAAATTATTAACATGTTGTTTTCAACGTTCGGTTCAATAATACAATTTGGAGTTTGTTATCGAGCACAGAAACTTGTTTCAGTCTTAATTTATACAAATAACTGAAAGCGTTTCAATTACACATTTTTCCAAAAGTTTTTTGTGCTAAACTTTGCTCAATAACATGAGACAAATTTAAATGTCACAGATTACGAATCATTGCAATTACATATCAAGCTTAGAAATGTATCGTACACTTACTCACTAATGAATTAAAGTTCAACTAACTTTTTCTTTAACTAACTAATTATACGTTTCAATTCAAACCTCAACTTTCCTTTCCCTGATCTTGTCCAACATAATGTTGATTGTACTAAGAATTACTAGAACTCGTTAGTAGAAATGACTTAAGCCTAGCTTGCAGTATGACAGGACGGCGCCATACTAATGTTACAAAAGTGACCACAAACAGCGACGTCAAAGGGATAAGTACGTATACCTGAGATTAGATTACATGGAGCTATTCTCTGTATGCTGGTGGTGCATATATGGGTGTGGGCCACACACCCACTAACCGTAGATGTGTTTACATCCGGCTATTATTTGGATTAGCGGAAACAGTATCAATGTAGGCAGCTTTGTCTAGATCAGTATTCATTATTGCTATACTACTTATCAGAAAGCTAACTTTGTCAGATGCGTGGTAAATAATATTTTGTTCTATCAGATAATAAATTAATTTGTGTAAGGTACCGGTTATTCTTTTTCTTCGTGAACTACACAAATACGCATTAGAGGCATTTTCTAAAATGAAATATTTTTAAAGTACATAATGTGCAACAGAAAATTTTATTTTTTAGGCTGTTAAGAAACGATAGTAAATCATAGATCATGTATTGAGCATAGATAGATTCAGAGCCATTTGGTTAGTTAAATCTTATTTTAAATATTGCTTAAGTTTTGACTCAGTTTATGTTAAACGGAATTTAGTCTTTTGCTCTAAACTTGACTCCGTACTTTGACTTTCAAACCGTACTTTGACTTTATGCTCGAACCCTGAAACGTGATTTAAGTTTATGTCGTATTATCTCCCTGTGCCTAAGAGCTGATTCCCTTAATAAATAAAGTTTTTTCAAAAGTTGTTTCAAATGGCGTCTACGTGTTAGCTTCGGCCTTAAGTTCGCCTCCCAAAGGTCCGGGACTCTGAAGTCTTGTGCATGGTAGAAACTGACAATTATTCAGTCAAATTTTTCAAGATTCGAACATTAAATACAATGAATCAACCTTTACGATTTTATTTTTTTTAATTATAAAAACTATGAGCATCTCCAGACGTAATTATGTGCATAGCTGATTCACGGAAGTCTCTGAGTGCTTACGAAGATTGCATCTCTAGCTATAGATCCTATCTTGCAATGTATCATTTTTTACATACAATCGTAGATCTGATGGTACATGCTATGTAACGTTTTTTATTTCTACAAAATACTAGCTGTATCCCTCGGTTCCACTCGCGTCATAAAAGAACTACTTCACGTGCC
Organism: Pyrrhia umbra; assembly: GCA_963891755.1. Taxonomy (NCBI): domain Eukaryota; kingdom Metazoa; phylum Arthropoda; class Insecta; order Lepidoptera; family Noctuidae; genus Pyrrhia; species Pyrrhia umbra. Next base: position 9,492,693 of record OY982924.1, read on the forward strand.
CGGATAATAACCGTCTAGAGACGGTCCCATTTATCATTTAATTTAAACCGGTTCAGCTTTTTACCGTGAAAGCGTGACACAACAAAGAAATTCGAATTCTCATTATTTGATATTAGTTAGGACTGAGACTAAGTAGGTACTAATATTTGAAATGAAACTAAACAAACTTGTTAAAATATAATAAAAAAACATTTTGTTTCACATCTGTGAAAAAGTCTCGTCAATTCAGGAAATTCTTCAACTAGCTCTGCAATGACGTAGATTAAACGTTTAGAGATTTTTATCATCAGCGGTAAAATATTAATATCCAGTATTAAAAATGGGATTATGGCCCCTGTAAAGTTAGTTAATACTATTATAAGAAAATGCATTCATCTGTCTATAATTACGGTCTGTAATGTAAGGTTGACTGGTAATGCCTGTGGCATTAAATCGGAGCTAATCCACAAAAATAAAATAGAATTTTCCAAATTTTTTCAGGCCTCCACGAGTATTTTTTTGAAATTCGATTTAAAAAATTAATTCAACAGTATTTCGTGGACATTCACTCAGAAGAATTTATTAAGATAGAACATTTATAAAAATGTAAAGTTTAGTAGTAGAACAAAGTATGTTTTTACACTGGGTTGTGTAAAATAATATTTTCAATGCCGAGATCATGTACGTCACAGTAATTTAATACATTGGGAAACGTATGTATGTACTGATCAGATATTGCGATAGTATCATAAATATATTGTTCTGTATTATAATATACCTATTAGTAAATAAAATATAGTAGTTTTTGTTTTAGGTATTTCGTTATAAATCTAAAAAAACATTATCAACAGCCCATCTTACACTCATCTGTTGTTGGACACATAGGCCATAGACACGCAAGGGATAGCGTGTGTCATACTCCTAATCGATCTAAAAATGCTGTAACTTAAACATTTTTGTTTGTAGTAGGACAAAAAATATTACATTATGTATACATATATAACAGCTTAATTAACATAAACACTCCTTCTCATTTAAGAATAGTGTTGAAAACCATGTCTTTATAATGACGTAATGTTGAGAGTCGAATTTAAATAAAGCAGTTGATACGCAAAATATTATTAGTCCATGTTAAATATTATTTAAAAAATCTTTTTAATAAAACTAAAACTATATTAAAGCTGTGATGGTAACAGGTATAAGGTGAACAGCATTTTTATTATTTGATCAATATTTATAGAAACCTATTATTATACCACACTACAAAAGAATAAAATAAATTCCTTACTGCGTAATATCAAGCCACAAGATAATATACCTTGATTAATATACTTAGGAAGCTAACTTTTAAACTTAACAGCTCTATGCAATTTTTTTTTTTTATTATTGATAGGTTCGCGTTTGACCACTATCTCACCTGATGGTAAGCGACGATATGGTCGACGATGAAGCACGCTTACCTAGAAGTAACCTATTCACTCTTGACTTGAAGACCCCTAGGTTATAGCTATCTGGAAATACAGACTCCGGCAGGGAATTCCACTCCTTAGCAGCAAAATAAAAAAGATTTGACACAATCCGCTTAAAACAATATTTTTTATTTAAATGAAAGTACCTAATAGGTAGTTCTCCACATAACACCCTTACTAATTGCAATCAATATTATATTTTCTAGTGCATTTTTTTATTATTACAACACACACACAAATATTACAAGTATTTATACTGGTTCTTGCAAACTAGTTGAAACTTACTAACAGATGAAATAATACTAGATTATTTACAATTTATATACATATTGGGATTTATCTCACACCAATTTGTGTAGAAGAGTAGTTACTGCGTATTAAAGCAAAAACTATGAAGGGTTTCTGCAAAAACATAAAGTCATTTATCGTTAATGTGGAAGTTTTTAACCTGGAGTTTGTTTATAAATTCTAATTTAGAACGTTCCAATTTTAAACAGTGCTATAGTTCCAAGTGAAGTTTTATTTGTACAAACATAAAAATAATCAGTTGTTTTATTAAAATTTGCCAAACGAAAAGTAACAGTGCAATAATGTTCCATTTTAGCTAATTGTTTTTGTTTATAAATATAATGTTCTGATGCTGTTTTATTATCGTGTTCTAATTTGGGAATAACATTAAAACACTGTAGTATCAGTTGTTTTCTGATGCAAAAGTCGTAAAACTTTAACCAGAAATACAGATTAATTCGCGTTCCTAAGATATGTGGGCATTCCCGGATATATACGTCAATACTCTACTAAATCTGAATGAATTAAGAACAATAGTTTGTAAATAGCACATTGTTTGTATGTAGAGGGGATAATGTCCAGAAATACTAAGCCCATTCCAAAAATGATTTCACTAATATATTTTTTAAACATCGTCCCTGAGTATTGTCTATGTTTTAGGAGAATAAGCGTAGGTGACACCAAGGCCAGAAGCTTTCTTAATATATAAAATATTTCAAACAGAAATACAGCGAACTCAGTAAAAAACCGGAATTTATCGAAAAAGATTTTCTTTTGTTTTTGTCCTTACCCGGAATTTCCTTGGACATGTAAAAATGTGTGAATGACTTAATATGCATGCAGTATACCGATGCGTCGCGCGTCGCCGTAATTTTCCTGCTACGTTTACTAATAATTCCGTTTATCGGAAGGAAAAAATACCCACATAAGTGTGTATATAGAATGTCTTTGCATACAATTATTGTCAGAGTGTATGTAGTTTATATACATCAGTAATTTTTCTTTGTTTTTTTTATACTGTAATTTGACCACTTTTACTGCAATTCTTCTCCATATGAATTTTCAAATCCTCATTCAGTCTGTTTTGTTTTTGCTTTTTCATTAGTGGTCAACAAAGTTACTATGTATAATGTATTTACTGTACCTACAATAGACTCATTGAAAACTTGTACATCGGACTGAAATATCACCTTTAAAACCGTATACGATGACATAAGCTAGAAAGGAATAATGTTGAGAAATTCCAAAGAGCAAATAAACAGTGACTAATGACTAATTGTTATTCGTTTTAATGCACAATACCTAATTTTTGCACTTTTCTAACATAAATAAGAAATTAAAATCATATTTCTATATTATTATATTAATTTATTTTGATCTTGCGCATAGTTTTTTTTTTCATAGAAGCACCTGCGCTGAGATTACTGGAAGATTTTTATAGTATATAATTTTGGTTTCAAATTTGATTATATTATATTCATATTCCATTTTTTTAACGTTTTAAAATCACAATGATACTAAAGTCTCACTCAGACTACATAGTAATAAATTAACAAATTACTTTTTACATATTTTTTATGTGATGCACGCATTATCATTTTACATTTTTTCACGCATTTTATTTTTTTCTATTTCAGAATCAGATCTCACGAGTCTATCGCATGTTGGTGAGTACACATATCATTTTTTTTATCATATTCCTATACGATCCATATTGTTTTTGTTTTGTGTATAAGGTAGGTACACTAAAATCATAAATGATGATTGGTAATCAGGTATTTAATACCTCAGAAATATCTAAGGTTTTTGTCATAGAAAAACTAATAAATGTCATGTGCACAAAATGCAACTTTTTTGTGGTTGATACACAATATTCAAAGATTTAAAACTCGAACCATTTATTTTAAGACCATTTACAGGCACTTTTGAATTGTCAAATCATGATGTCAGTCAAAAAGAGAAGAACTGGCAAGATAACTTAATTTAAATTTATCTGCGATACCTATATTTCAACTAAAATACATGTCAATTGATCACCTGTATTCAGTCTTTGTACATGTAATTCAGTCACTTCTATATTAGTAACTAACCTGATTGACAGCACGACATCATAATATAACCCCTCAAATAGGATGTTTTGGATAAACCATTGCCACGAGGCGCGAAAACCAAAATAAACATCTATTCTTACGTGGCCACAACTCTACGTGTTGAGAACCGGAATTGTTAGAAATTCACTTGTCCATCGCTTGAAATGTAAAGAAAGAACTACACTTAGAGATGACAATGCCAGTAATGGATTGAATGTTGAATGTGGCGGTCAGATTATTTTTCATTTCGTCTTTACAGGGATAGGAGAAGGTTATATAATGACTGATGTTACGTAACATTGTCACTCAGATCGCATTGAAGTGAAGTATTTATGAGTTCCACATGCGAGGTTAACGATGATTTGGGGGCCATTCTCGTTATATTCATTAAAACGGGCTGTGGGTAGTAAAAAGCGAACCAGATACAGCTGATGTTTATGGATAATGCTAGAAACTACATACATCGAATTACAAATTAATGTCTACCTGTCTACAATAATGAAGGAATGGGCTTAAATTATTTATAAACCTAGATCTTTATATAACACATATCTTTCTGACGCCTTCCGCCATGCCATGACAAAGTATCAGTCATTTTTGCAATATCTGAACTAAACTTCCTTCAAATAAACTACACATTTCATAAATACTATGATCAATGATTGCTTAGTTCAAAGATGTCTTAGTAACAATGTGAGTTATTCAAGTATTATCCTTATGCAATATAGTTAAGGTCCTAATTATTTTGTATGCTGTGTAGCTTCTGAAGAATGGATGATGTAGTGGATTTAAAGGATACGTTACGACGCAGATAAATTCTTCGGTATATTTGTGGTTTTATTAACATAATATTTTATATTGATATTGGCTTCATTATAATCCAAATACTAATTTATGAGAGGAGATTCATATTGTAAGTAAATAAAATGGGATGAACAATGAACAAGTATGTATTGAATGAAATTTCAGAAGTAATCAATATTGATGCAGTGCATTTTAAACGTAAAGACGTACAATTTGAAAATGTATGCTAACAGTTTATAGCATTAACTCAATCATCATGAGACGAAGGGCGGTTGCACACGTTACAAATGTATAACAACAATATTATTGATTAACAGACAAACACAAATTGTTCGATATATGATAAACTGGAGCTCACAGTGGCCTTATTGTGGGAGCATGCGTTTCAATTAAGGCTCATAACAGTAATTGGTGTCAGCATTCGGTACTAACGTACAGTTCCTTCAATGTTCATATAGTTTATTCTATTAAACGTTCATTTACACAATTTAGTTCTGGCGGAATTTGTATTTGTCGGCCATTTGTAATTTACTCAGAACATTGCGTTTCCTGGCAATGAAACGTTTAATTCAACTGGTATACCGTTGGGCCCGTTAATTAAGATTTGTGACGACAAAATCACATTGGTGTTGTATTTTACCTATAATTATAGTTTACACAACAACAACAAAGTTTTTTAAATTGTAATTGTATCACTCAACTTGCCCACGTGAGTCTAAGGGTCAGTCAGTCAATATACAAACTTCTTGCAAAATATATTTTTCCCAGAAAATGTCAAATGAATGCAGCAAGTTCTGACGTGAAAACTCGTTAAAATTCTCAGACATTTTGGCATTTTCCCAATTATTGCCATTAATATGGTTATAAGTGCAGTACACGACCACCTTATTACTTTTCAAGTAGTAACGTTATTTGCAGCTTCCCCATCCTGCTCGATTCGAGTCTCTATTAGTAATCTATGAATGTAATTTCCGTAAACAATTCTGTCGGAGTAACGTATCAGAGATTTGAACTGATGTTTATAGTTAGGTTGGGGAAGTAAATACTGATGCTGGCAAAACTCCAAAGATCATGACAGTACAGACAAAGGCTGTACCTAATTATTGTTCAACCAGTACGCATACAAAGAAAATACATACACACAGTATCTTAAAATAATGGGGTCTGGAGTATGCTTTCACGTGCCAGCTACTTAGGTACATCACTTACGCACGTTCGGTCAGTTTGAGTAATACATATAGTATGGGTTTCGTATTTGTAAACCTTTGTTTATTCCGCGGAATAAATCAAAGCATGTTTTGCATTGTTAAGATTTCTCAATCCAGATCTTTGTCTGGTTTGATTGTAAACGCGTTATCACCAAAAACATTAATGGAAACTATTTTGTAGCAATATTACTTGTAACGTGAGCTCGAATTACATAATAGTTTTTTTTTATTGAAATTTCGCTAATAAAAATAAATAAATACCACCATTTATATTAGTTAGGAATTTTAAATTATCTCATTAAATACTATTATTAATTTAAAGCATGAAGCCAGCTCGTGATGGCCTTAAAATGACTTATCTTCGAAGTCATGAATTATGTATTTTGTTTGAAGATTTCTCACATTTATTTAAATTTTCTTCACATCTCAGGTGTTTACGTGCTCCCCGCATTCAGTTCGTTTCCCTTGTTATTTTAATTGCTTGCACTAATTTATGTGGTAGGTACAAAACGAAAGGGAACAATAAACCCGGTCACATTGCAAGTCACATTGCCAGTCACATGCGCCATTCATTTAGACAGAAAACAATTCTCAGACTGTTTTAATTGGCCACTTATTGCTATGTTAGAGTTACTCACGGATGAAAGGAAACTCTAGAAGTAATATTATTAATTAAATCAATATAAAAACTCATAAACTCGCCTTCTTATTTACCTATTTTACGTCATACGTGGAGTAATATTATCATTTTGATATTTTACCTAATGTTACGCAACTCAAATCAAGTTTATTTATTTAATTTAGTAGAAAAAATCTTATTTTTTATACAGTTAAGGGGTTTTCGTTAGTTAGTAACTCATTTGAATAGGTGTGATGTAATACCTCGTAAATAATTTGATTAAATATTTTAATACTGATTTAACGACCTTTATGTTTAGTGAAATGATAATAGTAAAAATGTAGGGCCATTGAACTGATGCAATTTCATACTGGACTTGCTAGAGTTCATGTAACAATTGCTTTCAAACGATGATGATAAAAAGGTCACGGATACATCATTCAACAATTGTCCAGCATTCAATATTTTTATGTAAATCTTAAAAGATACTTTTTAAGAAATTGTTGATGAAAAAAAATATTACATAAATTAGAGTACTATGTGAGGGAAGAGAAGATGTTGTAAGGAAAAACTCATAAAATAGCTTAATGCATCTGGTTATAAGTATCGGCACAATAAATTAAAACTATCAAAAAAATGTAAACAAAAAACAGGAAAATTATCTCGAAACTGCGTAAACAAATGGCGTGTTCCTGCGGTTTCCAGACACAATTCACTAGAAAGAACAACATAAATGTGTTTTCAATAAGACTATTTATAATTTTAGAGACGCAGTATTTTGTAGCTTTGAAACTGTCCAGAGCATATCAAGTGAACAATTAAACACTGTTTGATTATTTTCGCAAGACGAAAAAAGATCTGACGGTTTTCTACGCAGTAATATTCCAGCGAAGAATTTTAGTAGCGAATAATTTGGAGAAAATGTTATCTTAGAATTTACAGCCGCACCCGATAATAACAATAACATATGTATAGTGAATCAACTTTACAGTTCACCTGTATTTTGCAGCCTGAAAATTTCTCACTAGAATTATCGAGCTACTGATAAATGTATTCGGGTTTCCCAAACGCAATTTGTTTGCTTGGGGATTTCAATGCTAATAAATCATCATCATTAAGCCAGCCCTAAATTGTGTGAACCACGTCATTGGCCGGTCCTACGCTGTGGATCCCCAGGATCTGGGGCAGTACTACGATGTGTTTTTACCATTATTTTTCCATTTTAAGAGTAAACGACGAAGAAAATCATCCCAACAGAACTATTCTTGCTTTAACACATTGTTAAGTCCTGAACTAGATCATTGGCCTACTTTATGGGTCTACTCAAGCAATACTTCGCAGTTCAAATGAATGCATTAATCAAAAATAAAGCACGGATTAAAATAATTACTTATTGGTAGTCAATAACAAAAACAGGTGTAACTAGGTCTTGTTATAAATAGGTGCAGCAGTTGTCACTTGATAAGTCTCAGATGTATGTTATCTAAAAGGCCAAAGCAGTTTACATAATTTTGAATTGCACTAGCTTACTCATTTAATTACAATGTAATTTATTACCCGTGAAGCATGTTGTCGTTATTTTGATATTTACATAATAGTAATTAGTATTAGATTAAATAAGCATTTATTTGCAACTGGGCGATACAAGCTATAAACATGGTAATATTATAATACAATGTTGTTATTAAAATGATTATCAAAAAACCATAGAGCTCTGATAGTATTGTAATGTATATATAGATATATACGTATCACATCTACGTGAACAGAGTAAAATCTACAAATATATAGTACATACCCAGTGTAGTCTTATGATCTGTTATATATTAAAATCAATTTTATTTAATGTGGATTATCATCAGTTAATCATTGATTTACTATCTGCGGTTATGGGTGAAGAAACGGCATTATTTTTAATTATGCAAATTAAAATTAGGAGGTATTCGTTTTCTGTTTTGAATAAAAACAAGGACAACGCACGAATTACTTAATTTTAACTTTAAATTATAGGAAAAAAGCTCATAATAAATAATATCATCAATGGAAGGTATTCGATCATTTGTATTTCGTCAGAATATTTAATTCCTTTTTTATGATGTACAATTCAAATTGATTTGCAAACATTATTGCGACAATTCTGTTATCAATGAAAATATAGGTAACTATTCTTTGTTTTCTAGGGCATCTGTCAATCAATAAGTGCGTTTGAAATTCGAAACGCGACGTGCAGAGTTATGGAGGTCGAATTTTATTTGTCTAGGAGATATCCCGGTATATATCCGAACATAATTATTCTTACTTTTACAACAATTTATGTTTTCACTTTTCACAGTACTCATTAGACTTTATGTTCATTGTAATAAAGTTATTTTTGCGATATTTCTTTAAAAAATAGCTGAGAGCTAAATTTGTTTTATTTGTATGGTGTATGGCTTGTCCTTGCTATGACACAACCGACCCACTGACCTGGATGTATGAAATTAAACAATTTTGATGCTTTTGTTAAGATATAGGACATGTTTGCTAATTTATAAACGTCACGAACTCGAGGATTTGTGCTAACGTGACGGTAGCGTTTACGCTTTTATTTTTTAAATTTAATATATTTCTGTTTATATTTCTTACTAGCTGTAAAGTACTGTTCATTCTTCATCAGTGCATTAAAAGTTTTAATATATGATTACAAACACACTCTTTACTCAAGATACTCAAGGCTCCAATCTCCTTGATTATGAACTCAACACCTGTTTAAATCAAGCGCCAGTTAGACGCATAAGAGCTCACGTGCACATTAAAATGTAAAGGTGACAGACAACGGTTACGTGTGGTAATTTTCTCGCTATTAAAGTGGGAAAATTAGAAATTTTGCAGATGCCAGGAGATTAGTCAGCGGTGTTTACGTTGTTAAAGAACAACAGTTGCACGTGTGGTATAAAGATATAAAGATAATCTAATCTAGGACTGCTTGTTATTGTTTATCCAATATCGATAGGGGGATGAACCCGATGCGTCTGATAAACCTAATGTTTTATTTATGAATTTATCGCCATTTTCTCAGCTCCTATTACCTTAGTAATATAGGTACTAGCATATTATTTTCAATTGTAGTAGTTGCAGATTTGCTGCCATAGCTGTTACCCGAGACAGCAATTAGTCTGTATAATAGATCTGCAGCCTAATTACGTAAATACGGATATTTCATTGATAGGTATACCCATCAAAAGTTTAATATATTGATCTTTCAAAATGAAAGGTATTGCAACTAAAATTGAAAGATATGGGCTTACGTAATAGGGTTGTTTATATTTAGTTTGAAAAAAAAAATCAAAATTATTAATGCCTTTTTGTTCAAATGTTATTTACATCTGGGAAATTATATTTTCATCCTTATACTTTTATATACCTACAGCTCACACGTAATTCGATTAGAAATAACAATTTTATTAGGCTCTCATAAGCTGCCTACGCAAACCGCATTGCTGCACTATTTCAATTACGATGGAAATAGTACAATGCGATATGAATGTCTACTTCAAATTGTTTACTACTAAAAATATCTTTCCCGCGTCACTTTGCAAATTAAAACTAAATTAAGTCGTTTATCGACATTGGGCTATTTGATTATAATTTGTTTTTACTCGTAAACACCAATTTGTTAAACACCAAAAGGTGCATCAGTAACTGGTATTGTTTTGTTTTTCTAGAGTAGGTACCTGACATTGATTTAAGTCCACGTTACGTTATCACTGATTCATATTGAAGGTTGAGATAAGAGAACTAATAGTAGCTAGCAGTAGTACAATGTTTTGTCACTGAACATTCTTGCGTGAAATTAGAACGACGGAACATGACACAAGGTTACAAACATCACAAAATATGATGGATATGAGTATAAAATACTAAAGTGATAGTGTTATGGAAAACCTAAACAAATTATACAACTTGATCCATGATTTCTAAACAATTTTCGTATCGTGTGCTAATATTAACATGTTACAGTAACATACAGCCCGTTGTGCGCAGACGCATTTAAGATTATCAACAAACTACTATTATGTTCGAGAACGTTGCTCGAACTAAATCCCAGAGTTGCGCAACCCAATTATAACTATCTCACCTGAAATTCCACAATTACGACGTAGTTATAACATTGCTTGCAGTCAAGGCTGCAGTATCAGCTGACCAGGAAGAGTAGCAGCGTTGAATAGCGTTTTATTTATAGCAGTCGATGTCTCAGGGGGCGTGACTCTTGCGTCGTTTCAACTCAGGTGCAATGTTTACGCAATGGGGCTTACGATGCATCGCCTATCAGGACCTAATGGGCAATTAATCGTGTTGTAATAGCAATGTTTATATTTCCAGTATGCAACATATTATTAATAACAAACTAAAGATAGAGAAAAACAGGGTTCTATGTTCTGTCAGATGTTTTTGTTGTGGATCTCAATCGGGTTGCAAGCTTCAAGGCTAAATACACATGTTTATTATTATGCTTTGATATAGTGAATTAGCAACTCTATATTATTTACCAGCTGCACAATATGTAAACTTTACGATTCTGATTTGAAGGGATACGCTAGTGTGTTACATATACAAAGTATGTGAACAACAAAAAATAAATAAAAGTGAAAAATATAGTTGTATTATTCTACACATGAACAAGACAATTTCTATACTCAATTGTCATGAATATTGTTCGGTCTTTTTCCACGCTTATTGTTACGACAATTCACGATCTATAGAAACTGCTGAGACTAATTTTGTCAATTAGCTTTTGTTTCAAGCATGTTCGGTCGTTATGTTCTTCTAACGTTTTATGGTCGCCGCGGGTAATGCCTCAAAAGATTGACGTCATCAGTATAAAGTATGTCTATTTGTATTAGTATCGGTATCAATACATGTGATAATGGCTTAGCTTAGTATCACTCTTGATCTATCAAGTAAATGTTATAAAACATGAGTCAAGGCTTTTTTTAATTATTAACGTACTTAAATTTAAGTGGCATTTTATACCTGGGTTTTTATTTTGGTAGTTGCCGATGTAAATATTTATGATTACTACGTAATATAGCATTGAATATAATAGCTGTTTTTTTAAACTGTTTATTTGTTCAAGTTTAAAAGTCTGAATCCTTTGTTAAATGTCATTAAACGCAATATGTTATGTAATCGGACCACAATGTTAAAAGTCCACTGCAGTCTTAGGAATAATAATATTTATACATATATATAATATACATAATACACCTATGTTATGTACCTATACTATGGCACATAAAGGCAGTGTGGCATCTTCGAGTAGGTATACGTATAGTCATTGCGTGTCAAGGAGAAGGTTACACAAATTGATAAAGCAATGAACTCACTATTTGTTTATCAACAATGCCAACACGATTAGATAATAAAACAAAATCTGTATCTTCCATGATAATGGGTTTTCCACGTTTTTCCACTACATATATCTCTATTGATAAGATTATATTCTAATATTGTAATGTTTATTTATAAATTTGTGGAAATTGTGGAAAATTACGTTTAATAGTAAAATTGTATTGTTGTGTAAATATTGTTGTTAGACTGGTAGGGCGTGAGTTCTTTCAACTGCTGTATTTTGTTGACTTTGTTTAGTTGTTTGTGCTGTTTTTTTGTTTTTTGTTAGACTCTGATGTTTAGTTTTATTAAATGTTAAGAGGCTACAGTTTATTTATTCATAAGTTCGATTTTACTTATTCAAACAAGTTATTCCCCACAAAGTTTTCTTATAATAAAAATCAATCACATGACAAGCTTTTCATTTCAAGACATAGGTAGGTACTTGTCTTTTTTGCAGCAGCTAACCAGTTATAAGCTTAGATGAATGTTGCGCGATGTTCAAGAATTACCACGCCCCTGGAATCCAAATGGCTGTAGAAGGAACATGGACGGGTTTTAGTCAGTAAGAGTCTGACACCCCTTTCCGTCCCACCCACGGCGGGAGCAGTCATTTGATGATTTCCCATTCGAAAAAAAGCCTATGTGACATGAGATAATATAATGTGGTTTTACTGATAATTCATTAAGAATCCAATTAAAGTTGAAGATAAACAATCAATGCCGTCGTAATGTGTTTTACGCATTTTTGATTGCACAATATTTTTCTTTACTACGTTTTGTTTTCATACTACATATCTACTGATAATAAAACTGTCAGAAAGAATGCCAGATAATATTGTAATCAACCAGTAAACATCCACTTCCGGACACAGGACTTTATATACTCGTACTTTTTACTATTTTTTAATACGAAAGTAAAGTAAATTAGATGCAGGACAATATGATGTAGATCCAGCACCAGATAGACACATAATATTTGAGTTAATAAATAAAAAGATTGCCTATTAATTTAATATATTCAGATACCTATTTAATTAAAATTATTATCGCCTAATATGGTGCAAAATTTAAGTGGGATTGACACACGGTTTTTTTTCAATACGATTGAGCCTTAAAGGTTTACATTGCCTGCCGGGTGCCTGTGGGATGTTCGAAAGATAACCGCACCCCGTAATAAAAAGGGCTGAGAAAGGAATATGGATGCTTTTTAGTCAGTGAGAGTTTGACATTCTTTCCCGCCCCACCCACGGCGGAGGGACGTCATATGATGATTTTCCATCCAAAAAGCTTTATATTATTTCTAAGTAGTAATGTTTATGTAATTAATTATATTTAATGGATCTCATTAAAACTTTATACATGACAAAGCAACTTACAAGTTTTTTTTTTCTAGTATGAAGGACTGACCAACAACAATGGCATTTGTACAACATCTGCATTTTAATGAACACCTTCGTATATCCCGATAAATGATGCTTTGTTTAAGTCATTGATAATGTCCATTGCATAATTAATATTGACAACAAAGGTGATCACTACACTTGTGCGATACGTAGTAGTTTCAAATGACTTGTTGAATAAAATTGATTGTATAAGTTCCCGAAATAATACAGCGTCATTTATAGTGAACGTGTCATTGGATATTTTAATTTTCTCTTCTTGGAAAACGTAGCTTCGAACTAAAGAAAGTAATTTAAAACTCGTGTTTAAACAGACTGTGACGTTTAAAACTATTGGCGTCGGCTGCGTGGGCGCAGCTTCGTCGACAGTGTCACAGCCGGTGGTCACGTGACAAGACGCAATTAGACGCAACGCACCTTCGTCATGTCATTGAACATATTTAAAATTCACAAGCACGCTATTTTAACCCTTATGACTTTGTGTATAAGGCAAAAAATTATACACTAAATAACGCGACGAATTTGTCGTAGTAATTCAACTGCGCAATTCTCGTCGTAACATTGGTATTTTGTGTCCCCAAGATTTGTGTAAGATTGAACAATAAGCAGTGACGTCTCCACAAGATCTTGAGGAGCTTCTAAGAATTTCGTAAACAGGGTCTTTGTGACCGTATAATTAATAGCAATACATTTGAACAAACAAAATGTTCTTGTGTTGCATCTGAAGAACGTTTTAGTGTCGTTCAAACCAATTTTTCAACACGCCAGTTTTCCGACACGAAACAGTTTTCTTTATTATTTGATTTATAGCTGTCCCAGATAAATATGTAGAAAGATGGCATTTAACATCTTTTCTCTTACGACTAATATGAAATAGGGTAGTCAAACACTAAAAATCAGATTCTGATTATTACCATCAAAGAAATCTTTTGATTCAAACTTTTTTCTACCAGTAAAATTATTAGATGTCAGTTTTTACTTTCTATTTAATTCATTATGAGCTAATCGTAAAACCGGTTTTGGTGTCTTTAAATAAATATAAAATATAATGAATGTATAATATCCAATTGCCAAATTGAAAAACTTTCAATATAAAATGTTTACCTAGATCAATCATTTATTAAGAGTCTGAAAGCTAGTTAGTATAATGCATAGTAATCTAGGTCCGCTACTAATGATTATACTGTGATTAATGTTAAATATAATTGAATACCTTATGTATTTGTTTTGGAAGCAAAGGCACCTGAGGAAGAAAAGTCAGCCTTTTGGGCTCAGTATCCGTTACCAGCGATGCAGACAAATATTTTGTTGGTTGATTTTTCATTTTACCTATTTGGTAATTTCTTATTTTTTGTTTTGTATAAAATTTATGGATTCAAATCTGAGTAATGACAAAAACTGTAATCACTGCTTAGTTGTTGACAATCATTCTCGAAGATGTTTTTTTTCTAGAATCATCAACTGCTATTTGGATAGTTTTTGTTATGTTATTTGTCGAAAACACAAATGTTTATTTATGTGTGGAATTTTTTCGAGTGTTTTATGTCATGGCTGAATTCCGCCTGTCCTGTCAATGGAGTATTCCATAGATAACCGACGGTGATCTTGACCTTACATATGAAAATTAAGACTTTGTCATGGTAATCTGTCCGATTTCATTTCGAATGAAATAAACTTACATGGTTTTTATCCAATTTTTTTTTATGTTTAAGGACTTTCAATGACCATAAATCGCTAACATTTGCAGTAATTTTAATAAACGTAAGGTTTTTTGATAAAAGCCGACTTGGCAAGTAAAACTTAAATGAGGTTTTTCCGTGTTTTGTTTAACGAGAGGATCTACAAATTCAAATTACAAACCATACCGGTAGCCATCTTTATATCAAGTTAATTGCCTCACAAAATGACGTCATAACTAATTACGCCGTACCAACTAATAAACATAAATGACGACACTTAATAAAAAAAGAGGAAGGTCAGTTGTAAACTAATAGGTGGTGAGCTTAGCGCAATGTGACGCACCATCCACAGCGTACATTGATTGACAGCTAGACAAATCAAAGGGATATTTTTATCCCACCTCAGCCGAGGGTTGACCCCCTGTTCGCGGCCATTGATGACGCAGACACAGACCTTCAGTTTAATATTTTAGTGTTTAGCTACCAAGTGACCTGATATTGATCGTACGTAATGTTTTTAATCAATATTTTGATTAATAGGCCGGTATATAAAAATGGTAAGGTCATAGCTATGAAAATCACGCTATATCCTTCTGTATTATGTTAAATTTAATTTGAGGAGCTCGTGGCTAAGTAACAGCCGCACGGTTCGACCGATCAAAGGTTAAGCTGCGCTTGGCGCGGTCGGTCCGTGGATGGGTGACCATCTTTATCATATCGGGACTCCTCCGTGCCTCGGAAAGCACGTTAAGCTGTTGGTCCCGGTTGTCATTTGTACATCTTTGACAGTCGTTACGGGTAGTCAGAAGCCAAAAAGTCTGACAACCAGTCTTACCATGGGGTACCGTGTTACCCGGTAACTGGGTTGTGGAGGTCAGATAGGCAGTCGCTCCATGTTAAACACTGGTACTCAGCTGCATCCGGTTAAGACTGGAAGCCGACCCCAACATAGTTGGGAAAAGGCTAGGCAGATGGATTATGTTAAATTTAATTTCATGTCTGTGCTGTTGATGGTTGAAAAGTTTCTTCTTCTGGAGATAATCTTGGGTGTAAGATTAGGTTCTGTTTACCACTAAAATTCAGTGACATGGAAACTAAACCGACTTATCGAATTTAAATTCAGAGAAGAGGAAATAGTTCTAATTGACTTTGCTAGATTTGACCTGAACAAAATTACATAGGTAACTTGCGATGTAATTTTGTTTTAATCAGCTTAAATGAATCTTGTTACAAAACTAGAATTTCGATCGACAGAGAAATAGAACGCGCAATGCGGAAATCTTATGTTTAATTTTAACGCTGAGTTGAAAATAGTAGTTTATATTTAAATAAAAGGACGAATAGTTGACTGTTAGCCGACGCAGACGATAAATAGTTAGAATTGATGCGGTACGGTCATTGGCAACATAAACACTGGTATACAGCTTCTGCTAGCCCGGTTAAGCAGTCGACAACGTTCTAGGTTAACCTGCGAGATGCCATACCAAAAAAAAAACAGCTTCTGGTTTAAACTGATATACCAATGAATAATTAATTACTGCTAAAGTTGTATTTTTTAATGTTTTCCTTTTTCTAAAATACCTGTTACTATTTTGTAATGTGAATTTCCACGAATGAATATTTGTTTTTCAACTCCATGTTTTTTTTTATTTGTTTGCGTCACAAACATCATCACCAAATAATGAGATAAAAATAATAACATTATCAACGACATTGAAAGATTTTCCATAGTGATTAGGTAAGTACCTACCAAATATGAAATAATATTTTGATACGTTTTGTAAATAAACAAAGGTGTTTACGATAAGATTATTAAATGATTAATCATTTTACAAAAAGCACGTGAGATAATAACAAAAATACTCGTGTTCCTTTTAGTGTATGAAAGTAAAAAATCGTATTTAAATGTATTATGTATAATATTTTCTGTTAATTTCATAATGATTTTAAATAGATTAGAACGATACGATATTTTTTAAGAGATACGCGCTATAGACGCTTACGGGATCCGACATGCGGAAGTAGGTACGGCAAGAGAACTTAATTTGAAATTGATAACGACAAGGCCTTGTGTGATATAATATTTTTACTTCAATAAAAATATACATAAAAGTGCGCCTAACTTAGTTTTACCAGGTTGTACCCCAATGCCATTATTAATCCATCTTGATTCATAGTAATAAGGAAACATTTGATAATTTGATCAACGACTCATATCAAAATACGCAGTACGTAGTAATATTCCACTAGGTACGATTTTTTTAATAAAATCCAGTATCTAATCTAACGAACCAGTAGGCTGATTGCCTAGTTTTTTTATTATCCGTGTAAGTACTTGACATAAGTTTCAGGAAAAATATTCCGTTCAAACGAAATTGGATCATGTCTGATTCATGTGGGTATGTACCTGTAACAATTGGTTCAGTGCGTAGTATTGAGGCCCAGTTTCGATAGACGTTACGATGCCGATACGTCATTATGGAATTGGGGCAAAATTTCTTGCACAAAAGTTATTTGAGTGGTTTGAGTGTCTAATACCTTCTAGTCCTATAATAACTAATAATGTAAATGCGAATGTGAATTAGTTGAGCTTTCACGGTAACACTGCTGAAGCGATTTAGATGGTATTTGCATACAGATATAGCTGGAACCGTATGAGATTATCTGAGTGCGAGAAGAAATTCCCTCAGAAAGTAGGTAAAACCGTGGGAAATAGCTGGTGATTAATATTGAAAAACCTCGCTAGACGTAAGTGCAACAATTAGGATGAACTTGGAACTACAATGGCTATATTTCAGCAATATGACTTTAATGTATATTTTAAGGAACGTACCGAATACAGCAATTAGTCAAAAATCCAAATCAAATAAACTAAAATTAATAAAATGCTTCCAATCAGCAATCATCAAGAGCATAAATTCGAGATTGATTTGACGAAATTGTGTGAAAATATTTTTTTATCGTGCTAGTATCTAAGGTGTGTAATATCTTTGCGCGTCGATTGCTAAAATAGACGAACGGTTAACGGTTGCTTGTTGATTACGGAACCCTAAAAAGCTTTGCAAACTTGATGGCAGATCTTGTCCAGATAACACTTCATTATAACGAAACCCTACACTTCGATTACAGATGTCGGTTATAACCATCATCACGGAGCCACTCGGAGACTCAACATTAGGATCGTGTACAGAATTCAGACTTCAGACATCTCGGGTTTTAATGATTCTTTGAATTGAGTGACTGTAGTGTCAGTATCTGAACCCAACCCCAATGGCAGGTGTCTGAAAATTCTAAAAAGTAAACAAAGCTCTAAAAGAGTAAAATAAAACACCATTAGATCAAATAAGAAGTTTAAATTTTGCAATTTGTCTATTATTATTGTAGGTAAGTATTTATTAGTTTCGTAAAGTTTTTTTTTTCACGTAAAATTAACGCATAACCGGGTAGCGCAAACAGTAATGAACTATTTGGAAATATTAATTTTATCAATTCCAAAATTAAAACAAGGATATGAAATCCAAAATAGTTTGAGAAGCAGTTTATTTTGTAACTAATTGCGACGAAAATAACGTATGCAGTGTTCAAGGCGTTAAAGCTGAACGTACGTAAACGTTCAAAATGTACATAAACCGCACATTTATAAGGTTGTCTGTCTTATTGTTTTCCTCGAAGCGAAATTAAACGTGCGATATTCCGGCAAACTGAATAAAACCAGTACGTAGACAGTTTTATATCTTCACGTTGTTTGAAGAGAAAGACCGAAGTTCTTGCGATTACGCACACATTTGTCGAATACAAAACCACAGTAGTATATAATTGGTGGTGAAAATGTAGAACACAATTAACAGAAGACTGTTATGCCTGGTCCTTTAAAAACAAAGCTTCTGGAAATAATTCACACGAATAGGAAGGAATATTAAATTCAGACATTGTTAAAAATAATGCGTAAGATACACATTCAAAACAATATAACTATTTATAACAATGTTCTGTGTAGTTTAACCACTTACGCGGTGTCCTGCGTGAGCGACGAACGCGACGCGACGCGACGCTGCGAACGCGACGAACGCGATCAACTCAACGGCTACCCTACTTGCGGCCTATGTGACAGTCGCGTTAGTCACATCGTGTCGCGTCGCGTCGCGTCGCGTCTCGTCGCGTTCGTCGCTCACGCAGGACACCGCCTAATTAACAACTTGCGCGTGATCAGAAGAAACTGAGCACATTTCACGCTTTTCCTCCTTTCAGGACTGAACATAAAACATAGTTATTTATTCGGAATACATAAAGATGCTGCAAAACACACGATTCAACGACATCACTAGACACAGCAGAATTACTATAATAAAATAGATATATATATATATTTTTTTATTTGATGTTAAAAATATAATAAATATCCCACCGGTAACAACACAGGGGCCTAGCTACCGGTGGTCAGATATTAATATTGAATGAAAAATTTGTAAATTACATTTAAAATATTGAAAGTTTTCCATATAGGTAAAGTGACATAGGTACATTTGTATCGGTCACACACTGGGCAGCTTTGCTACCATTCCTGATACCATGAGGCTCTTTTTACGGCACAGACTATTAATTATAATTGTCTATAGAAGACCCATAGAGGTCTGGAAATACTAAAACGTACAAAGCCGTGTACCAAGTAGAATACCTGGCAACCAGCCGGGAAGACATAGAAGACATAAATGTACAACAGTATAATTATTACATAGTGATGTATTGCCCGCGTTTATTTTAGCAAATTGGCAGAGAAAGGGACAAATGCTCATGTATGATCGCTAAGATGTATCACCACAATAGTACATTGTAACTACACATGTGACATTCTATAAACATTGTTATAGCTTTTAAATACGTACTTTACTATCTTCTGTCTGTTGCTTTGCTCGCGTCTGTATCTAAATTTGAAAAGTTAATAGGGCCTCGAAATACACGGTTTATATTGTTGAAAATACATTTTCTGCCGATAGACCAGTTCTGTTGAGCTTACGTCTGCGAACTGTTGAAATTAGCATTAAGATAACACACATTGCGGGGAAAAACTTTAACCTGTGCAGTTAACAAAAGATTTATTGGTTTAGTGATAGGTTTTACGCAAAACTCATTGGTTTCACGCACAAACAATCAAAAGATATTTTTGTGAAGCTCATGTTTGGGGCGGACTATTTCAGTGATTACTTGCCACATCACGAAGAATTGATTTTTCATACTTACTAAAGTAATTTCTAAATTGTTTGAAATATAAAACTTACGTATATCTAATAATATACCTAGTTCGCATTATTCAGTATGAGTCAGACAAATATTTTGATTTGAAATTTATGCTATAGTAGATCAGAAACAGAGATCTTCTAGTGATTACACTTTACGATTCCAGAATTCTGATGATAATAACTTTCGATAAACTGATGGAATTCAGTGGGAGGTTAAAGGAAGGTTTGTATTGTTGGAGATCAAAACGAAGCATCGATTCGAATTATCGATTGGAATCAGGAACTGGTAATCTGGTGCAATGCACGAGAATGCGAAAGCTTTTAAGATTCCGAATACATCGAACAGATGAGTTATGAAATTTTATTCATAGTTCTATCTTTAAGACAAATTAGTTACGATCAGTTTACAAAAAAAAAGGATAGTAAAAAATCGTAGCGTAAAATTTAAAATAATTAATAATACGCACGATCGTAATTATCCCATATCACAAACAATTCGTCTCATAGACAGGTTAGTTACGAAGTATGTAATAAAATTTAATTAGGCCACACGTGTACACAACGTCGGAAGGGACGCTGCATTTCGAGACTGGGTTACCAATGACGTCAGAACCGCCCTACATCTACTGCCAGACTATTTTGGTTAAGTTTTTTAGAACGCATCTCTGAATGCATTTTGTTCTACGCGTGACGAAATTATATTTATTACATTTGTTATGAAACTATTACGTAATGTTATATGTATATATCTATCTTGATTAGTTATTTCTTCAACTCAGCCAGGAGATCAATACATAGGCTATAAAGAGTAATCTTAGACTTTTTAGGTATACGCACAGGTACCTATTAAGTGAGAAATAAAAACAGGTAACGTTTTTATGATCGGTCGTTTATTTTGATTCGGTTTCTTATAAGATTTGAATGATAAATTAACTTTAATTACATTAGTGTAAAAATGTTGATACATAATCCCCGCTTTTTATAACATACGTCATAAAAGAATTATAGAAATTGTTAACTTATAAGAAGTTTTACAAAAACTTTATGTGGATCCTCATGTTTTTGTGTTTTGATGTGACTGAACCTTTTTTTTCATATAGATTTTGTCTGGTAATAACAATCTACATAATTATTGGTGTATTTATGTTATTACTTCATTGTAGTTATTATAATATAATGATTATTAATTTTATTCCAATTGAATATCTAATTAAATTTATCCGGACAAATTGTAACGAATTTAAATGTAATAATCAGATATAATACAGATAACAATGCGGAAAAACAAAAGATACCCGTATAACATGACACCTTTAACAACATTTAATATTACTCAACAGAGTGGTGGAATAGACGACCTATTTTGAAAGCCATTATTCAATAATCTGTCATTCTACGTCATATGACAAGTAAGGTCTCATTGAAAGGTCGAAGTGAAATGACATTTCACGGCACTGTTACCTCACGCCGGTGCTTCCATCTTTATTAACGGGTTTGTATATTTAGTTCGCTAGCTACTCCCTCTATGACGTCAATGCTGACATTTGGGTCTGCGTGTGGCAAACGTTTCTAGTCTAATAGCCCTCGCCCAGGAGTTATTACTAATAAATAAATTGTCACTACTTGACATGACATTTGTTTTGTTAACTTTCTACAGAAATATGCGTTTGAATTTTGAAGTTCGTGTAATATTTTATTATACTATATTATCTATAGACAAAATAAATAGTAGGTATTATTATTGTATTAACCGTAACTTACGGTTCTATAATTTTTTTTTAGGTTCTAAAATATTGGGAATTGCTAGAACTCGCTCTTGAGAATAGACGTAACGCAACGTCCAAAAATATTATATGGGAAATTTAGGCCACTATTTCTTAAATTTCGTAGTTTGACTTCATCATTGACGAAACAGAAGAAGAACAAAAAAAACTCTTTTAGTGAAAGAAGAAAATATTTACCTCATACCTAGGTGAGAAAACATAATATAATATAATAGGAACGACAATTTGACGACTAACAAATCTTACATTGTAACGTATAATGTTTATTGAACAGTCGGTCTGTTTGAATTATTGTCTATTTCGGTGCTCGTCTTGAAATCGTGCTGGCTGGACAACAAAGACGAAGAAAAATATTCGTATGTCTATTGTATTTTCAGTTGACTTGGGTTTTTGATATTAAAGCTGGCAAAAGTTACCCTTCAAACTGACACTTTCTAAACAGTTACTCAAATAACATGAAATGTTTGTGTCTATTTGACGCGAATGTTGTTAACAGACTAAAGGTGATTGGGGAAATGAGTTATAACGGCACAGCCCGGCAAGGGGTTTACTGCTACCCACTGTTTCATATTACACAAAGGTGCATTAATATTGTTTGACACAGAAATGGCAGACGGCGATAAAATAAGAGATAGGACACTTTAAGATGGCCGAGACGATGAACGTTCCAAATGTGTCTGTGTACGAAATTAACGAGAAAACCGTTTTATTGTGAGTCATTGAACCCCAATGAGACACACAAACAAACAGGTGAACAAACTCGCAAACACGTAACATTCGTTTTGATAAATCGGTATCGGAAGTGAGTCCATTGCATTTGATTTGTAATCGATTATTGTAATCGATTTGATAGATTTACGAATCGGATTCGTAACGTGCTCGAATTAGACGCATCTTTGATCGTAACGATTGAGCTTTTGATGTGTTCCACATGCACAAATAGCGCCGAATCTATTGATGTTTTTTTTCGATTTTGATTTATGCTTTTTTGTGCCAACATCGCAATTACGTTGGGCTACTGAGAAAAAATCGGATGTAAATCATTACGAAATATCGAAACCAACAAGTTTTCGAAATTAGATCAAAAGTTCCCAAATTACAGAAATGTTAGATAAACTACCTTCTAAGTTTTACAGACCTTTGGAATCGAATTCAAATATTTCTCTTCTCAATAAATAAAAGCTCTAGGAAATTACAATGAGTTTACCCATGTCATCAAGGAAAACGACTTCACGTTTTCTTTATGTTCAATAAATGGCGATGTACATGCATTGTTCAAGCCATATGTTAAAATGACTCAAGACTTTATCACAAATATTTTTCCCGGGAAATTTTTTCGCACCAAACTCATTTTCCTGTATTACATCAAGTTTAGATTTCCCCCCCAAAACATTAACAGGAATAGTAGTAAAATCAAAAAATCCATCAAAACTTTTTCTACCTTTATTCTAAGATGGTTTGTTTATAGAGTAATTGCAACCATATGCAGCTATATATCGATAAATCATAATACAAGATGTTCATAAACATAAACAGGAACAACTGTTTCGAGGCAGACGAGCAGTCTGTAGAACTTACAAATGTATCTTATTAATATCTTTTGAATGTAAACATTTTAAGGAAGAGGTTTCCCGACTCCTTTAATTTAGTACACTCATCGTAAATTTAAGTATATTTATACATGTTTATACTCAGTGAATTTAATTTATACGCTGTAACCAAAATAGTCTTGTTTTCCATGTAAAATCTAGAATATCAGTAATGTATTGCCAATTTCACACTTGCGAAATACGGAGGAAATATGGATTATATCATCTGCTTAATTTTCTGGATAAGAAAAGAATAATGTTCTTAGCAAATAAACGATAAATCTGGAGTTGCTTTGAGTTTAATATTATTTATTGCTGACTTCAGACTGCCACTATAATTAACATTGTGAGGGCGTTGACTTTAAAGGCGTCGACAGTTAAGTTTCAAGACTTTTGTATCTGTTGTAATATACTGTTACGACGTACATTTCTGTTAATTTTTCAGCATTTATTTTAATGATAAAAAATATTAATTTCCTTTGAATTAAATACAAACACGAATTAGGTATTTAATTAGAACCATCGTAGTTTAATATGATTACTAAATTTAAATTAAACCGAACTATGTCGTATCGGTTAAAAACCTTTCCAGTTTTAATTATCACAGAATTAATTGCGTCTTTGCATGTTTTTGGTTAATTGGGTTTCTACGACGTAGATAAACTTAAATACAAGTCTACTTATTTCTAATTAATTCTAGTTACGAAACATTTTTAAATATATTTTAAAGCGCAATTGATACGTGTAAGGCATTCTGCTAAACTATTATAGATTTTAAATTTAGGTTAATAGAGTTTCAAATTAATTAGTTTAGCTTTTTTACGGTGGAATAATAATCTTCAACTATGAGCATTCCTTTGTAATTTTATTATTATAATAAAAGAGATAAGATAATTAATAAAAGGTAGAAACCGTTCATGATTAAAGTATAAAATTTACTATCTAAAGGCGCGAGTTTCACTTCCTTTATTAGAATTTCCGTAAACAACACTTTCTTTAAGTAAACTTTCTTCTAATATTATAAATGCGAAAGTTTGTGAGGATGTCTGTACGTTTGTTACCCTTTAACGCAAAAACTACTGAACAGATTTAGATGTTTAGGACACACACATATTATGTAGTTTAAATAGCCTGGATTATAGTATACTATACCTGGATAAAGGTTCACTAAGTAGTTCCATCAGGATGCTGGTGAAACCGTGGGAATCAGCTAATATTTACTAAAGATTATTGCGCTCATTTACTTTATTTTATGTAAAAAGAAATCTCTTATTTACTGCTTTCAAATTAACGTCAAATAAATATGGGTTGTATTTTAATAGAGGAAACTGTAAGTGGAAATGGGATCATTGAAGTGTTTCCAAGAAAATAATTCTGAAAGTAGGACTTTTTTATATTTTATATCTTTTTTTTGTAATTTCTCTGAGACATATCTCATAAACCTGTGACTTTGTCTACAAAATTTTGTTCCTATTTCAAACTTTTTCTTCATTGGAGTGCATAACTGTATTGTCTTTAAACCTTGTGAAATCTTATTTCACTGATTAGAAAATGATTCCGGGCGAACTAAATGCGAGCTTTAAAATTATTTATTTTTACTTATTTGGAATTACAGACGGACATTTCAATTTCATTTATTTATATAGATATCACACGCGACCGTCTGGCTGGACCCCAGTTCGCCAGACAGTCTGATATGACTTGGTGTATTTTTAAAATAAATAAGACGTCATACCAATAATTCATTGCGAACAGATTAAATAAACGTATATCGATGATCGCGCCACGTTAGCCTAAATAAAAATAAGATAAGTGACAGAAGAGTTTCATCGCCCCCTATATTATACGTTTGATGTTATAAATGTAATTTCCAGACTTTTCCATGAGTTTGTGGTAAAATTCTGGTTTTCAGCCGATTCGTTGATAGTTTTATCACTACGTGAAATGTTCAGACAAGATTTTGTATCGAGTTTACCGATTTTAGCTACATTAATGTGAATCGGACCTTTTGGTCAGGTCATTAATTTTATTGTGCTCGGTTGTGTGAGTTTTTTTATTATAAAAAAAAACAGTAACTTTATTGTTTTACATATTATATTATGTAAGAATAATTCCTTTTCAAATACATGAAACCTGTTGTGATTCTTAGCAAATACTAAAGTCGCGTAACTAATTCTTGTCCAGCCTTTTTATGAATCATCGTAGACAAATATATTATAAACGACCAAATTGACCAATTTCGTACATATGAAATTATCAAATCTAGATGTTTGTCAGTCTGTATATTTATTATCGGGTTTATACAACAATAGGCCTGAAACTTAATATTTACATTCCTACATAACTATTTATAACTATTACTATTAGCATGTGTAATCTTTATAGGAGTTTAGTTCAAGTTCAAGGCGTGATTTAAATTTAATGTTGGTTCGCCTCGGAATGGGGACAGTCAGCGGACATTTGACCTCTATAGTCGTGAACGCATTGACGCCAGCCCCAGTATAATACAAAACTTTAATATGTATGAGACAGAAATCAATAGTTTTCAAAAATTACTATCTATTCATGGTGTGCCTAATGAAATGCATAAAATAAAACGCAATAAAAGAAAATGGCGGCCTTTCGTGCCCGTTTAAAATTCTAATTTAGAATAAACGGTAAAATTTACCGTTGTTTAAAGCAAAATAAAGATAAAATACAATGTGTTGAAGTTCTGAAATACCTACATTCTATAAAATGGAGTTAGAAGACTTGGACATCATGAACATTGCTTTAAATAAGCAACTAAATTATAACTAAATTACAGTGCATATTGTTGAATGTATCTAATGAATTACGTCTAGACTTACCTAAGTCTAGACATATTTCTCTAGAGAAATCTGAGTGTTTGAATTGCTATTATTAAAATCTTATACAATAATAAAAATAAATTTAAAACACCAGAACATCTTATATAAAACTACCTAGTGTTATAGGTGTCGCCCACATCAATCCACTAATATATTCGTACCAACATTTAAGTCTATAAATATTCAATCGAATATTCGATGATAGCCACAGAAAGTTGACACCCCTCCAAATGAATGCTATAAATTATTCACCACATAATTTCTGATGGAAATCTTCAATTCAATGAGCACGTGAACCTAAAACGTGATTTTGAATTAATTAATCTGAAACTTGGTTACATTCAAAACAAAATTGGTGCCAATTTGTTTAATATCCCACTTTAATCTAGAAAATTAATGAATAATGATGAAACATTCTGGATGTTGTGATGGTAAATAATTTTCATCCAGAAAATGGTTAACATTTTCATGGCCAGCATAAACACACGTTTTGTAAAAATCAACAGTATTTCAATGCTAGAGTTACAAACGTTAGTCCGAGAGGTATATTGTTTCTGTATAAAGTAGATATCTATAAACATGACGTAGGTACTAAATAAAGATGTGCCTTAAAATAATGAGAAATATTATTACAGCTAATTAACTGCAAGATGCAAATAAGGCGAGTGATATTATTGTTACTAAAACTATCACCATTGAACCAGTGACGATCGTTTATTTAATTGTTAAAGAAGAAGACGTGTAGTTGTAAGGTTTTACGAATATTTAATATATTTTTGTTAATCAGAAAACCGTCAAATTTTTTCTAGTATTTCGTTATTTTATAACCTACATTTTTCTGTTATTAATTATATACAGAACCGAACCAATCCTTGCGTGCAACTACAAGGATACAAAGTTCTTAACATCTACTTTTATCGTAATTGCCTCGTTCATGTCGACACGTGTATCTATTATCTATACTATTATATAAAATGACAACCTCATACACTGAATGACTGACTCATCAACGCGGAGCCGAAATGGCTGGACCTAGAGTAATGAAATTTGGACAGGAGGTACCTTTTATGTCCTAGACAAGTAATAAGAAAGGATTTTTGGAAATTCCGACCCTAAGTATATTAAAATAGGCTTGAAAGTTTGTATGGAGTAAGTTTTATTTCTTATTCGATTAAACTCAAATTTTGTAGGGACACTCTAAAATGAAAATAATTAAACACGTGTTTCACAGTTTTTCAAGATTTTAGCCCTAGGGTGAAAAATTATGATTTTAAGTTTGTAAGAAAAAAAATCTGTTTTAGCTTTACGCCAAAAGGTCTGAACAGTTTTACTTGAAATTCACCAAAGATGTTTGTTATGAATCGGTTCAAGTTTTAGGCTACAAATCATCACACTAAATATTATGGGGAATGAGCAGTGAGGTATTGAAATAAGTTTGTAATGGGATGACCTATCAAGTTTTTATAATTACCTATAATTATGCATTTTCGCTATTATCTTTGACATGAAAATCATCACGCCCGTTTGTAAAGAAGATAAGCAGTAATTCAAATTGAAAACACGTTGTGTTAGAATGACAATTTTACCTAAAATGTCAAGGAGCGCTGTAGTGGAGGGGCTGTATTCATGATAATGCGAATCGGTTACATCGAGTTCAAATCCCACATATTTTTGTTCTTTTTTTGAGATTGGTATTTACTATTTTTTTAATTTTTTTTTGGTTGATGTCATATTATAATATCTTTCACCTTAACGGCTTCAAGAATTAAGTTACGAATTTGTTAAAAGTAAGCGCTTTCAAGTCATAATGTGTAAATGTTATTCCATGGTGATTAATGCCCATGCGTTCCATGTATGAAAAGGGCCTCTTTTCATACATAAGAGCGGGATAATTATAAACTAAAAAAAAATTGCGCTTTCCATTGAATTCATTCTATTCCACACTTCAGAAATTAAGAATCTAGAATTCCCTTTGCTAATAAACAAATCATAAGGCCACGGATGAACCTGCGTGGGGATTGTTGTGGCGTTAAATCCTCTCTTCGCGGAGTGGCTAAGGAGGCACCACGGCATCTTGACCTACCGCAGACCCAATGCCTACGCCTGACGCAGGTTCTCACTGGACACGGTTATTTTGGGAGGCTCCTGGATCGAATCAAGCGAGTGGAAATGTCGGGGTGTCGACACTGTGAGGATCACCTGGAGGTCACGGTGGAACATACGGTGGAGGTCTGTCCCACTTGGGCGGCGGCGATCTCTCACTTTCGGCCCTGGTTCAAACCATGGTCCAAAGAGAGTGGGAATAGGAAGCAGTCACCTTCTAATGCTAACCAGTCATGCTGGAAAAGGAGATAGCGGGTTGCGTGAGGGAGAGATAAATCTCACGCCCCAGCCACGTCATCAACATTTGGAGCCAGGAATCGACTCCAGGCCACTGTAGGTCCGGTCTGCAGACTTTGAGCAATAAGTGGCTAACCGTCCGGTAAGGATTAGGACGGGCCTAATCAGCGGGAAGACTCGGGACATGATTTTTCATTCCTAAAAGAAAACATTTTTTTTTGCAAAAATAGAATGCAAATACACAATACCTAATTGGAGACACCGACTTCTAGAATGATGTCTATTAGTTATTTTTAAATTTGTATTGTGTTCCAAGCCAGTTGTTTTTTGAAAAAAAGTTTTTTTCCGTTCTCTTTTTAGTGGCTCAGTTTGTAATTTAGATAAATTACAATATCCTAATATCTAGACAAATGTTCATCACCTTTAATAAGGGTGAACTCTATATGTCTGTTTTCTCCTTTAAAGCATAGAGGTGTGTTGTTATGTTATAGAACAGTGAAAACAATCACAGGCATACGATCGCAGCAATCGTGGTTCCTTTGCTATTAGTAATTGAAGAGTTCCATTGGTTATTTACGAAGAAATTCAACAGAGCCCAATAATATATATTGTACTAAAACCTTTCTTGAAAACTATGCATTTGAAGAACGACAACTCTCATCCAATTCAGATCAGTAGTTTTTGAGAAAATCGGGGACATACAAACACATGCATACCGGTCAAATACAGAACCACCTTTTTTGAAATCGGTTAAAAAACAAAGACTACCTACCCGTGCGAAGCCGGGGCGGGCCACTAGTTAATATTATAAACGCGACTGTGAGTTCGTTTGTTACGCGTTCATGGTGAAACATCGAACCGATTTAGATGAAAGTTGGTATGAAGATTCTGACTCCGAAGACTGTTCCTATAACAGTCTACATTTTATCTGGGTGCGTGTAGTACTTTTCTCAGGGCGCGGGTGAAACCGCGGGAAACAGCTAGTTACCTATAATATTATTGAACCTTTATCTGTCTTTATGTTCACATGTATAAAAGCTATATTAGCTCGACATGGGGCTTCAAACAAACTGTTCCAATGACAGCTATTTATGATTATCACCTCAGTGGTTTATATTTTAAGTTAGTTTGAGGAAAATGTTGTTATATGTTTAAGTGTAGAGCTAGATTATATACAATAGCTTGCTAGGATTCTATATAATAAAAGTGCCTACAAACAAAGCTATTTTATCTAAAGAATATAGTAAAGAACAGCCAGTTGTTTATCCCAAATAAGAGAAATGTAACGAGCCATACGTACTCCAGAAAATTGTGATAACAGTTCCAAATTACACGAGGAAGCGTTTAGTAAGTTTTTTTGTTTCAAACAAACATAAACAAAGCCTCGTACTCCAGTTTTGAAAACCTAGATTTATAATGTGGTTGTTGTAACACTTTTTGTATAACAGACGTTCACTTGTAATTTATTTTTGCTTTGAAGAAACTGGGCAATGAAGACTCATTTGAAATTCTAATGAGTGACATCTATGAATTCTTCTTACAAATACATAATGCGATTAAAGATTATCTTTAAAATAATTTTTGTATGATTATAAAACCTGGTATCTACTAGTCGGGTTGCAACGCAACGCAAAAATACGCGTGCCTATGTTTTGTATAAAAATCGTCCATTAGCAACGGATTGGGTCGGAGCTCGGAGCTGGCCCGCGGGCCAGCGGATCAGTCCGATCCGATGCGATCCACCCCAATCCGTCGCTAATGGACGCCAGTCTTAAAAGTTATCCTGTCAAAGAGTCGATGATGGAAAAGGGTGCAATGCCTCGCCTGTTTTTATTCAATTTACATCCAATAAAGGACTAAAATGTGCGTCTGTTGTATCTTTTCATTATTCAGATAACTTTTTACTAAAGAATAAATATGACAGTTTCACATATATTTTTTTCTACTGTCATTCATTATATGGATGACAATATAAGTACTAATTAGATGAAGTTTCTTAGTCAGCATTTATGGCCTGAATCTTCAATAAAATAAGTAATTATATGTATGTAAATTTTCAAGAACAACGATTTGCTCTTAGCTATAATGAATGTGAGATACTCACAAGAGCAAAGATTGATGTTGATTGAACACAAGTTATGTTATTTCACTTATATTTTTGACTTGAAGTGCATTTCAGTTATTCATTCATTTCAGTACCTAACCATTTTGTTTACAGAGCTCCTTAGCTTTGTGAGATGTTTTTGTTTACGAAAATAGTTTATTAACGTAGGTACGTGTATTATAAATTATATAACTTTATTTAACGTCTGCGAAGCATTACTTCAGTAAAATAGGTACTTACTTACGGGTATTTAATATTTTCCGATTTTAACCTTCGGTGCTTTTAGCATCTGTACAAACAGAAGTCATTTTAGCTGACGTGAAAGATAGTAAACACAATTTTATGAGAAAGGAGAGGTCGATAGTCGAAAATGTTTTCTGAGTGCGATTTTTTCTTGAATCCTGTAGAATAAAACTTGCTTTTGTATATAGATATTTATGACTCTTAATATAGCGGGGTAAGTATCAAAGTGAGATGACGCTTATTAAGGCCCCACAAAATGCTACCATTGTCAAAAGACTCCCGCTATAGTCGGTTGGCAACAGACTGTATGATACAGGGGTAAAGTTCGCTACGTCAATTACCTACGTGTAAAATATTACGTTCGTAAACTAATTTATCACTAGCTTTAAACAGTTGTTTGAAACCGATGAAAACCGGTCGCTTTAAAATAAATAACAATGAATTGTTCAAGTGCCCTATAACGATAAGGTATAAATTTTGCAAACCACGTGGAAACCGTTAATGTCAAATATTTAGAAAATTGATAGACTGAGGTTACAATTTGGAACCTAGCCTAGATTTACACGTCAGTATATATAAACATATATTATGTATATACAAGTATTCCTCGTTTAAATTTGTATAATATTATAATTATACAAGTAGGTACTTTCCTGTAAGAAAATCAAGCGTATAAATTGTGAATTAATACTTTATTTTATTAGCATGACGGATTAAACATGGCTAATAATGCACATATGTGAGTATGGGATAATAGCCCTCTAGTAAGTGACCTCTAGGTATATATTAGTTTATTTATTTAAAAAAAGGTGTTTTCACTTTGAGTCAAAAGATGATGTAAAGTAATAATGAATTAATAACATTTAACCCGAATGGTGACTAAAATACAAAAATGAGATAGAAGAAGTTCAGTAGGTATATCTTGCGTAAATTATATAAAATGTAATGTCTTGGCATATCACCAGTTTTATATCGCCCTTGGTAACCGACAGTTCAGTTTGTATACCTATTATCTAACTATATCTTGGCTGCTATTGTGACGTAATCGGTTACCAACTGAAATAATCCTTCATTTGATTTTCAAATCCCGAAACTACACTAGTTACTATTTATAAATTCGAACTTTTGTAAAATTAGTTTTCGTAATTATTGTCAAGTTCCTTTTTCTCTAAACATTAATTTTATAATTTCTAGATTTTATCTTTTATCATCAAAGTTAACGTGACTGATCTCGTAATTAGATAAACTGGATAATTAGTCCTCAAGTGTCTTCATTTCTACTTATTTCACGATCTCAAAACTTCATATTTTATAGTTTAATGTTTTGCGGATTTTTACTAGGTACCTATGTCAGAAATATATTTAGTTCATGGTTATGGTTTATCATTTTTTTCGATGTGGGACACATTTTATCACAGATCTAAGATACGTCTGGTCGCTCCAATATTTCAGATTAAGTTATAGTGTAGAATAAAGTAGGTAAGAACATTTTTAACGTGCAATCAAAAGTAGGTTTCAAATGTTTTTAAATAAGTTTTTTTTATTAATACATTTAATTGTTTTCGGTCCAGATAGACCTAGATTGTATATAAGCTATGTAAGAGTTCATAACATACATACGTACCCATAAATTTTATTAGCGTTTCTTTCTTTAAAACTGGTTATATTTGAACTAGAGTTATTATTCAATAATAATATCTTCATTAGCCAAAAGTGTGTGACATCAGACCAGCTTTAATACTTTTTAATGTTCCAGCAATCTTGGCCACTTCGACTTTTGGCCACCGGTTTGTGTTTTGACGTCTACTAGTTTATATGATGGGTCGTTAAATATTTAGAATTTAATTTCTAAAAACAAACATACACACAAAATTCAGTTGTTCTTAAAAGTTTCTGAGAAAACTCGTGAATTAGGGCGTGTTCGCTATTCGTATAGAATATCCAATTACCTTTAAAGTAAACTGTAAAATAGAGGTGACCTATAAAACAATATTTTTGCATTCAAGAATCAGTCTATTATAAAACAAACTTAATATTACCAAATAAAAAATCAAATGCTTTCCAACAAGTTTTGTCATGTACAATAATCGCCTCGTTTTCAGTGCTATAAAAGTCATAATCGATAAGATGATGTTTAGGTAACAGCAAATATAATTTTGCCAATATCTATCACGGATTGATGTTTGACGCAGAAGGCGAAATCGGAATACTGACCCATTTCTTTTGAGGATAACGTTCTAATATGACGTCAATGTGATGTAACTGGATTATATGAACGTTAACCTGTTCTAAAAGAAAGATAGCGTTGCGTAATAAAAATAATGTATGAGGGTCAGAGTGATCAATGGTTATGGAATGACATTCGAGAAGTAATAAAAATACAGAAGTAATTTATTATTAAGACATTATTGACCCTGTAACATTTTGAATGCTGCTCCATTTTCCATCATTCACTACCTAGTTAGTAATTGCAACATTGAAGAGTACTGAGTAGCCGTAGAAAACAAATTATGATTTCAGAAGCACTTATGCTCCAAATGTTTTGTGACTAATGTCTTCTTTGGCTTGTCTTACACCAGCATGCAAAATGGGTTCAGCCAAATCATAAAAGCTGTTCCAAAACGGTTTTGCTATGCCAATTTAAATTAAATATTAAAGAAATAAGACATATTATTACTTTATTCTTAAACAAGATAACTGCAATATTAAGTATGTTGTGTGATAATTTTGCCCCAGACTTCAGACGACATATATGTGTGAATGAAGTATATCTAAATACTTTCGTCTGGGTTGTTATTTCATTTGGCAAAATGTGCATTTGGCGTCTATTCAAACTGTGATATTCTTGAATATAGAAGCCAAATAAACAACGTGTTTGTCCAAACTACTAGATACGTATGTAAACAAAAATATGAGTAAATTACTCCAGTTTGTTTACTTGAGACTAGTGATTTTTAATTGTTATTGCGTAGAAATTAAATGTGGTAGTTAAAACATTAAATAATAAAAAAAAATACTATTACTTAATGTTCAGCAAATCATCAAATATCATTTAATTTCAATTTGATAAAGAACAATACCTATTTATTAAATATTTTAGCTCTCTCTCTTTACTAGTCTAACAAAATAAATAATTTGCGTTTTCAGGAGTTTGAATTATTGTAAAGGAATATTTTATATTTATCTATTCGACTAAGATTTTATTCTTAGTTGATGAGTTGGCTTACACCCTTTATTATTACGTAATAATTTCTCAATATTCTTCTATCTATAGGTAACTAACTACATTGAGTGGAGATATAAATAGATTATTAAATACGTCACAAGCTATAGGTATTGATATTAAACTGCCACACGTATTTCTATTGTATCTATTCTTATCTTGACAATGGTTGTAATTATTCCAATAAAAGTTTTTACTGCCACAACGTTAAAATCGCCCATATCCGTTGACCGTTACACGTGGTAGTTGATGTTTTAAAATGCAGCCGTACTTTCAAGGTGGTTTATAAATGTTAATAATGAAATCAGGGAATCGAAATATGGCGCCGGCTTGTATGAAAGTCAATGTGTTTTTTTATTATATGCTTGAGAATTTCGAGCTCCTCAAATAATCAGGTTTTCAGTTTAATATTTTAAAAGTCTTTAGTTTCGACGATTTTTTTACTTATGCGGTAGTGGTATGTAGATGTCTATATTTTTTCCATGAAACCTTTTCGTATCCAATTAACTTCAATAAAAAAAAATAGAGTAACCGAATTATTGTTGTTAACCTAGTCTCTTTCGTTAATTGAGGTGACATCACGAACACATGCAAAACGGTCCTAAATTCTTCAATTTGGCAATGGTCTTTTGGGAACACCGTATAGGGTAAATGATCTAGTAATGTACTAGAAACATTCCGCGAACTCGCGAGCAGTCACGCACGATTTTGAGGTCAAGAATCTACGGGTCCTCGACTTGTGCCCTTGAGTTTTTTTTTTCAAACCAACGGTCGTCTCGCCCGGTCTGCGGTGTTGCCAATCGTAAATATGTAAATTTGCTACAGTAAAATGCGTGGCTTTGTGCTGTTCTTTATGTATAGACACGCAAAGGTATTAATGTCTAAAGTAACATTTAAGATTTGTTTTGCGATTTTTTTTTATTAATTAACTATTTTACTAATGGTCTGTTATGCTAAATTAAAATTTGTTGCCGGTGTTTTACTTAAAAAAACGCTCTAACTAAATATTAAGTAACTATGTAATGCTTCGGGATTTTCAAACACAAAGGGGTAAGGAAGGAACATGGATGGGTTTTAGTTAGTAAGAGTCTGACACTCCCCCCCGCCCCGCCCTTGGCGGGAGGAGTCATTAGATTCTTTCCCATCCAACAAAAAACCTAAGTAATAATAATAACAGTATATATTAATAGTTTTTTGTCATTAGGTTATTAGTACAGTGGAACGGCATACAAAGTACTCGATTAAAGATAAATGACTGCTATTAATTTAAAGTAATCATTACCTATTTGCATGCTGAGTGTTTCGCGTTATGTCACTATCGACCTAGAACAATCTACAGAATTATTATAGTATTAGGTGTTTTAATAAATTAAAGCCGATTTCTGATCAAGAGTTAGTAAAAAAATCTAAGATAAATTATCAGTCAAGGATTGTTTTTTTATAAATAAATATAATTAAACAAAAACTTATCTTTGATGATTTCTTTTGAAACATTTGATAAATGAACGCTATTATTTATATGTGAATAATAATTTAATTAACACCCATAGAAAATAAATTAAGCAAAAAGTTATTCCTCATTATGTTATTTACAAAAGAATTGATTTTATATTTATTGACTAAATTTCTGTGAAGGACTTTTAATGGCAATTTGCATTCAAACTCAACGTTAAGATTTAAAATAATACAAAAAACATTTAGCAAACAACATTAAGATATTTTATATATTGAAAAATAATAATGGCAACATAGAGTTACCGCATTTTATTTCTTCATGTTCAGTTTACCTTCGAGTTCGACGCCCGGTTACGCACCTGCTTTCATTATGGTTTTATTTTATTACTATTGCCCTTTAAGATAATATAGACAGAAAGTGAACAATATATATGAACTTCGTCGAAACCGAGGAATGTCATCAGTTCCTGTATGGCCAATGACTCAGCATTCTTTAATAAACGAGATTTGATTTAAAAGGTTTGACTGGTTTGGCCTTGTATATATCATTTATTTTTCTGGAGGCTATTATAGAAATCTACAGCTTTAAAAGACTATGAGTTTTTGATGCCTTTTTTGTTAGATAAATTATTTATATACGAAATTCTACTATTTGTACCTACATATAGCTTTGCATTTTTATGCAATTTTCTAATGGCGGTTTCGAAATTGTCCAAAGATATTTAAGATATTTATTTTAGTCTGCCAACTAGACTCAGGTACCTAATTGACAAGTAAACAAAAAAAAAAACAAAATTTTAAAACAAGAACGAACTGTAAAACTAGATCTGGCGCCAAAACCTTTAGTGTAGGTTGAATGTTTTTTAGAGTTGTTGAGAGTTTGTTTTGAGAGTTGTTTTGCAAAATATTTTATATTGGTGTGTTCAAAAATGTGACTGGAAAATGTTACCATTTCACGGCAATTTTGGCCTGATACCATTTTTAGGTTTAGTATGCTTCCTAATGTAAAATTATCTTATTTTATTTTCTTCTAAAACGTTGTAAGAAATCTTCTCCAAATAGCTTATTTATTTATATTAACCCAACTTATCTTACTACCTACCTACCTACTGAAACATTGCCAAATGAATTCCTACTCAAGATAAAACATTATGGACTTATGTATAATTGATATTATTTACTCCAATTTGTCACGGCTAATGCAATCTTTCAAGCGGTTTCAACGTATTTATGAAACAATTCTTATCTTAAAAACTACTGAACTTTAATGAAAAATAATTAAAGTATCACAAATGATATTTATTTAAAAGTATTTATTTTTAAACCAATATTTCATATTTTATTAATATTATTATTTTAAAATATGTCATAGGTACTAACATGAAAAAAAAACTATTTAAAATAATGTTTAAAGAACAAAAGTACTGTACTGTCAACGATCTTATACACTTCGTTTATTATATAATACAAAAAAGTCTTCACACAAAAAAGGAGTTACACGCTCATATTTCCATTTACTTCTAAGAAGCGTAAGTTCAACAACCCGCTAAGATCCTTGATCTCTGAATCAAAGTTTTTTTTTTATTATTTCACGTTTAAATGTTATACTGAGTAATTACAGTTGGTAATTACAATAACGTTGGCTTTTTGAACGTCATGAACGAATTATTTTACGACTATAAAATATTCCTGTTCACAACTCAATTGGCTATTAATCTTGTCAATGTAATATTCATTAAGAAAAATGAAAACAGATAAATGATAAGTGAACTAGATAATACATGTTAAAAAAATGTCTACAGATAAAGAAAATTTAATAACATCAGTCATATCTCACCCAGTAGGTAAGTAAAGGGTTAACATTAAATGATAATTAATTTACTACACTTAGGATATCAACACGTTTCTTATGCACCATCGACATTATATTACAGGTTAAATTTGATACAGGGGTCAAATCGACCTACTGATTAATTCCTTTTACCTTCTTATCTTTCTTGGGGAAAATGATGCGATACGTCACATTATTACATAATAATTTCCGATCTGATTCCGTTACTTAATGCTTTTCAAGGCAGTTCGTGTGGGCAGTTTTATGAAATATTAAGTCATAAAAAGGCCAAAACTAGTTTAGATAGATATCATTGACTTAGGTGCTGCCTCGCCTTTTCCCAACTATGTTGGAGTCGTCTTCCAGACTACAGCTGAGTACCAGTATTTTATATGGAACGACTGCCTATCTGACCTCCACAACCCAGTTACCGGGTAACACGACAGCTGTCTGTAAATTTGAACCTGTTAATGTCACTTTTTTTATTATTTTTTGAGCGTCAACTTTCGTTCTAAGAAAATGTAACTGGTATGTTTAGCTTTCATATGCGCGTGCGTACGTTACATGCCTCGAGAGGTTATGCCTCAGAAAAGATACATGACTGTTGGTTATACCACTTTCAACAAAGAATTTTTTTATAGAAAATATATTGATTGATTGTTGTTCTCACTTTTTATCACTGCTGTACCCTATCAATTAAAAATATATTTTTTTACTTAATTATTGATACATTTTAAGGTTATTTGAAAGTTGGCGGAAAGTTGTATGACTAAGCGAAGGTGTCAGATCTACTCGGAAATGAAACGCTATTTGCTTTTTCATCATAATACTTTATGATAACTTGATTCTCGAGTAAATAGTATCATTAAAAAAAACAAATAGGAGTATTCTTGTATCTTATCTGAAGCATTGAATAAACTATACTTTTCCTACCACACGGAACATCGTGATTATCATTCATTTTTTATCGTAATCTTCTCTCTAGTATAGATCTTATCGTTAATATTATTTATCTTTTGGAGGAAAATCACCAAATTTATGGTTTTTTCCTGGTTTTGCAATATGCTCCTTTTCTATGGTTTCAATGCTTAATCGAATTGTTTTATAATAATGTAGCTTTGTTTTGTTTGTCTGTAACTCGACATCGAAAGAAAATGAAACTTAATAAAAAATATTTTGACATAATGCTGTAATTATTGGTTCTATTCTTTAATATGCAAAGGAAAATAGAATATTAAATTTTATCCTTTAGTGATAAAATGTTTCACGAAATGGTGAAATAATATAAGTATGTACATATATTTTGTCAGCGTTTTTCCATAAGAACAAAAGATGGGGAACAATACAGTAACACCTGTACCTATAAGTACTTGATGACGTTGCTCTTGAATACTAAGCAAGCATATTTAGGTATGTACGTATTGTTATAAATTATATACGCTTTCAACCGTTTGAAACAGCTTGAGGTACCATTTTCAATAAGTTTCCTACGTGAAAATTTGTGGCAAGATAAAATAGCAGACATAAAACGCCGAAAACATCAAAGTCTACGATTTTTGAACGGTTAAAATTTAATATACATAATACCTAAAACTTAACGTGCAACTAGCCTGACGTTTCATAAGTGCCTGCAAAGACCTATTTGAAATAAAAACATTTGAATTTTGAACTAAGAAAATGTTTATCAAAAATAGATTTTTCAATAAGCATTTTTAGTTTTAGCTTGAGTATTTTTTATAAATACAATGATAATGAAAACATGATTAAAATACCTAGTTCAACAAGAGGTGTAACATGTATAGTTAGCATGACCGACAAAAATGTACCACATAATTATATTGTCACATACCTACGATAAACTATCTCAGTTATATTACTGGCTTGGACATAAATATCATCTTTACTGTCAATGGAAAATCACATAATTATAACATATTCTTTTGTAAAATAAATAATAAATCATCATGTTTTAAATAATTGTCAATAATTATTAAGCATGATATAGATTTTCCGAGATTTTATAACTTTAAAAAGAATGATTGCATATTCATTATACAATCATTCTTTTCGTGTGTGTTCTATCTGTAACAAAATGTTATGAAACAATTTATTAAGTCGTTATTATACTTCCTAGTGAAGATTACATTTTGTAGGACATTACGCTTGTCTTATATAGATAATTGTATTTACTATGTATTGAATCAAACATTTTTGCTTTGCATTTTACGTTTTTATTTATTTCTTCAGTGGTTACCTTCTCATAACGTTAAGTCATTTATAAATAAATAAATTGCTTCAATTTTAATACAACCCCCTTTTAAATACAAATAGACAAGTTGATTAATGATTTACTATTTAGTTTAATTTACTCTCGTATTTTAGAGAGACAAGCTGCTGTATCATCATGTCACACCAGTATTTGTTATCAAAGTCGCCCATTCATTTTGTAATCCGACCTACTTTTAAACTGTGGCGGCAAACGCATTGTTTGCAAAGAACTTATATATGAAAGTTTGTGAGAACCGTTACACGTTAAAGTGATAGGATGATACATTCGGAATAAGGAGCGATTTCTCCTTCTTAACCGACTTCAAAAAAGGAGGTTCTTTATTCGACTCGTATGTATAGATTTGAGCTGCAAGCTTATCAACTTTGATTAGTAAGAAAAAACAGCTGTTATAAGGAAATTTTAGATACCTTATCTTCATTATTAATATCTATTGTAGGTACTTGGCATATTTAGCTAATTATTTCTATAACTACAAACAAGACATAATCAATAATGACAACTACTTCTAGTTTGCTATGATGAGCATGATGAAATGATGAAATCTTTTAGCATATAGGTATATAGTTTCTCCAGCCATCAAAGTCCGTAACTTTCGCTTTTCTAAGCACTTGTCAACGCGACATCAAGTCAGCAAATGTCAATTAATTACTCACTAGATAACAGTAAATGCTAATGTCAATGTCTTGATAAGAAATGCTCGAGTGTGGGTAGTTATCTCAGATGCTTGAACTGTCTTGGTATTTGATTAATTACAAATCCGTCGTTTAAAATCCGGGTATAATAAACCGGCATATTTTGTTAAAAAGATATGAAAAACCGGTATTGTATTATTCTTCGTATTATTATTTTATAGTAATATTATGCCACCAATAATTTATGTATTTCGATGAATTCTTTAAATATTAAAATATTCTATTAAAAAAATCCTTTTAAAAAATAACCAAAGAAAAAATTATGAGCTTTGCTTCAATTAAATTATTATAGGCAATAAATAGTTTACATTCCATAGTTGGAATTCATGATACATATTTTAAATTAAGAATATTTGAATTTATTAATATTTTTGTAGGTAGTTTCTGCTTTGAAACGGATGCTGATATTTGATAAAACATTATTTTCCGAATAATTCTGGTTATCAATTCTCGAACCATCTAAAAAGTAAAGATGATTGTTACAATCAATCATTTGCGTCACTAGGCGCATAGCATGACGGTATTTTAATTAACTTTTAGCTATACATAATTCGTTTTCGTCATTATAGCATTCTTATTTCAAAACATGATTATGAAAATTACATAAGCGATCGGCGTAAGACACGACATACAAATATAAAAACATAATGATTAAACGAAAATTGATTGCGGTATAACTTTGCAACTATGATATAATAATGTTGCAGTAGTATAATAACTAGATACATTTGTGAAGCTCTTACATAATTAAATACTGTTTAAGCATCGTATCACTCTAATTTAATAATTGGTTTGATCATTCGAGTTTAGAGCAAATTAATTCTCAATCCGAATAAAAACTAACCTGTAATCTTCCATATTAAATTTTACTTAATTCGGTTACGCAGTTTTATATTGAAAGCGTAACTTTTGGATTTATAATATATATATAGATAAGAATAAATGAGTGATGAAAATAAGATTGCCCCCTAGTCAAATTTAAGCGTTCCTCATCCTTCTTGCTATTGTGGGTCGGCGTCTTAAATTTGTCGTTCAATTCCATTTTTCTTTATCAACCGTGAGGAACTGTGTCACTCACACTCTTCTCCATCATAATCATATTTTTTCACGCAATCAGCTATCTCTTTTTGGTTCTATCTCTATCTCTCTTTCATGCCTAACTTCGTCATATGTTTCAT
Organism: Pyrrhia umbra; assembly: GCA_963891755.1. Taxonomy (NCBI): domain Eukaryota; kingdom Metazoa; phylum Arthropoda; class Insecta; order Lepidoptera; family Noctuidae; genus Pyrrhia; species Pyrrhia umbra. The sequence continues at coordinate 9,534,417 of OY982924.1, forward strand.
TTCGATTCAAAGCACCGAGAAAGTCTCCTCTGAAATTTTCTGTTACTGGCGCCAATGTCTAACTATGTTAATCAAAGTCTAAGTCAATGGTAGAAAACGAGACAAATGTTTCTTTACAGATTTTTCCATTCTCTATCTGTTAGGTACCATAAACTGAATTGTGTATTGTTTATTCTACTTGTTCTGGGACAGAAAAATATTATCAACGACTTTAATCTTATCTTTTTCTCATCCGGTAAGAGACATATAACATTGAGTCTGAAGACTGGCTTAGCAACAGTCGTTGGATAACATTATCTTTATTTATAATATATCTTTTATCGTATGTGTGAACGCAAGTACTTACAATAGGTTACTCGTTATTACTGGTTAAATGTTCATATTATTGAGTGAATAATTTATGCACATGTGATTTATGTACACATAAACCATGTGAATTGCTTTTTATAATATAACGTTATTGCTTTGAATACAAGAATAAATAATACCTGGGAAAAATAATAATTTAATAATACAAAGTTGACTAACAAGCATTTAATTATAATATAATACTTTGTGGACTATAAAATAAAAGTCAATATTGTTTGCATTCTTCCCATAGGAAGCTGAAGTATTAAGTTTCAAAAGAATATCTGAATCAACTAATTCTCAAGCAATCGATCTCCCAAACGAATAAGAATCCCACGCCTTCCGTTGTTTTAATTTCCGTTGTTTTAAAAACAAACTATAAACACTACGGTAATAGTAAAAGTTCACGTTTAGTTTCAGATGAAATATACACGCGTAACCCGCACACTTCGTAAGTTAATACAAATTTTGTGCGTGTGTGCGTCACTTCGACCACCGACGTGTACGTCACAGAGCAATCAAAATATTGCATACACGGATTCGCATATGAACTTTCATGCCTACACTGCACACTGAGTCAAAAATATTATGAGCATAGTGGGATTTATAACGATAATTTAATATCAATTATTTTATGTGGGATTAATTGTTGGAAATTCTATCATGGTCGTTAATCCAGTATAATAAATACATTCCCAAATAATGGAATTCCCAGCCATTTTGAGATATGAATCTGATTTCTCATGAATAACGTTTATTGTTTCATAATTCAGTGGCTGATAAGGTAAAGTTCTGTCGAACCAACAAATTATGTTCTCGATTGCAATTATCAAAGTACCCCTTTACATCCGTTTCGTCGGGGACAGTATGACCCACTTGTAAAACAATGCATTGCGAATTGGTTTAATGCAATTGTGAATACCTGAATTCCTTTGTGGCGGTTGCTAAAGCCGATCACAAGATTGACAATAAGTACCAAATACGTGACTGGGCCTAACAATCTAATTGTTATGTTACTTAGTTCATATTAATCCTAACTTAATTACCATTATATTTGCAGCCAACTGAATCAACGAGAAAATACGTTGATAACGCAAATATGTTTACAGCCAAATAGCTTAATTTAAAATCAGAAATACCTACCTACCTATTACTGCAAATTATTAATCAGGCAATTAAAGCAAGCAATTGATGTGAATATATAATTTACGCGACAAATTAATTAGTTTGTGTTGACTGGTATGATTCGAGCCGTCTGCTCGATTACTCTATGTCCACCATATTGAATCACGTGTCGGGTCGTATCACACTTGAGACGCGTGCGGCCGTTGTACAAATGTGTTGGTTGATTGCTTCACTGTGTGCTGTGTGAGTTGGGTTTCAGTAATTAGCTGATATCTTAACGGTTGAGGCAAATGTATATATGACACCAAAGGCTGGGATTACTGGGCAATTGTTTCAGTTCTTTTATTACAAGCTATGCGATGTTAGTGTAGGTCGGCCCTTTGGTAGTAGCCGCATTTTCTAAACGATATTTTCTTAAGCCGACAATCCTAACCATAATTACTTTTTATATACAATCTAATACGCCTAATATATAAGCCTTCATCAGCGCCTTGATATTTTTAGTCATTCGGTTACGCCTATAGTAAAACTATGCACTATTGTAGTATAAACTTCTACTTATGGAAGGAAAGGCGTGACAGTTTCACTGGCCAATAAAAACGTTACACGTTTATTCTAGCACGTGAGTTCAAATCAGTACTCACAAACCTTCAGATTATAGTTTTATGTAACCTTCTAGGAAATGAGAAAATGCCTGCGAGTAAAACGACAAATATCCCATGTGTAAATATAATGTAGTTATGGTCTGCATTACAAATGCTTCCCTATTTCTATTATTGCTATTTCAACATATTGAGCTCCAAACAATGTTTTTTATTTCCTTAGTCCAAAATCAATAATTGATTCTGAAATTGCTTAAATTTAATTAATTAAAAGCTGAAACATTAAATTCCTGAACAAACTGTAATGGTATAGGGCACACTAAAAGAGTTGGAACGCGCAGTGATTGGAGGAGTATTTAGATAAAAGTATGATTCAACATTATTTGACCCTAAGTATGCGAGTTAACGGTCTTTTTAGTACCTAATGTAAGGGACATTCCAATCCAAAAGGAAAAAGAAAATTCCGTCTACTATCAACCTTTAATCCGATTGAGGTCATAGATCAAGCGATACGCACCTACATAAATAATGACTGCTATCCGTTTACAAGTACCTTGCACCGTTATGATTTACCCGGTAACTTATACAACCTGCGTAGGATATTAAGCAGTTGGTGTACTCAGGTTTTCCCGGTTACTTATTGGCCAATGGATTTATTCGCTATACATAGTTTTGCTTATATAGCCGAGATGCAAACTACTGAGTATGAAGTCCTAGGTTCGTTTCTTAGGCTGGATAAGGACTCGAGTCGATGGCGCAATGTGTTCCACATGCCTCAAAGAGATTAAAAGAGCCCGCTAAAGCGAGTGCTTGCTGAAAGACCAATGGAAAGAACACGGATGGGTTTTGATACTCTCTACCAATCTAATCTATCTCTCACACTCAATCAGCACAGCGAATCTCTAAATGCTTGCACCGGTTGGTCTTCAATAGATACACCCTGCCATTCTCTTCGGGATCAAAAGGCTCACATAAACGTGTTTAACGTATGGTTTTGGTAATTCTAAATATCTCAATCTATATCTTAATGGGAATCTCGCCATGTGGTGGTCTAAGAATAGGTGACCCTATTTCTTCTCTTTGGGAGTCCTAAGTAGGCGAGGGCCGAGCAAACTCAACTTTTAACAATAAACAATGAAAAACTATTTTCTATAAAGTTGTTTCATTTTATTGTAGTCGTATTTGTTCGTGTCAATGACCTTTGATAACATAACCTATCCTAAATATATGTATATACCCAGTAGTATCAAACTGATGTTTCCACTAACTACAAAAAATATTTTATAATAACAAAGTTTTCGGAAAATACGTTCATGAATCTGTAATGGAAAATGTTTAAAGTAGTTACATGTAGGTAGGTAGCAACGTCATTATTCATAATGATATGTAAATCAGTGGAGAGGCAGTTGATTTCTGACTCACACACGTAATTTCAACGAAGTACAGGTTGTTTCACAGTACATAAATAAATGTATTAAATAAATGAGTAGATATAGCTACGAAGCAATCGTAGACTTACGTAATGACGTATCTCTTAAACATAATGCGTTATTATTTCCAGTTTTTTCTCCGCACGTGCGTCATTATAAACAGTATAAATAAATATATACATTATAATAACTGCAATTCCAGTGACTCAAGAAAATCAGTGTTTACTGGAATTTTAAATTAATAAAACTTACGCGTCATTGTTGCCGTGTCTTTGTGAAAACAAAACCTAGAGTCAATTGAGGAATGTTAACTGGATTTTAATCCGTGCTTAACCACCAAAGTACCCTGCTACATATACCCAGTAAATACCCATTCATCGTCTTAAAGTAAACTTCCCAATTAAAACCTGGTTTACATTATGAATAATAAACAAAGTGGGTGTATTGGTCTGTATGTTTAATTTTCCCATACTCACTATTATATTCCACGTACCTGTCTCTCTTTAAATAAATTATTCTAGAAGAATCGCCCGGAAAGTAGGTAGCAGTAGAAGGAAATAACACACAGTTTAATTTTATGAACATGTTGGTAAAAAGAACGGTAATATATTATCAACGGGCTGGTATTCTCAAGTGCCCATGCAGTCACTGTCTGCTGGGTTGGTTGCACCAAGTTTTGCCTACTTCTTCCTCGAAAACCATAAAGCGGTGAATTGCTTAGTGACTCTAACTGATTCTAAACAAAAAATATACGATAGGTATATCGTCCAACAACAAATGAGTACTACGTTTTCCTGATTACGTGAGAACTAGGAACACTTCAAAAAAGTAAACATAAATTGAGAAAACCCGTACTTCACCTTGATACAAACGCAAGTAATTCACTCATCGACAGACCACCTAGAAATCCTTCAATTTATGTCTGTTTATAATGCGAATAAATTCGCGTTTTAGACGTGAAAATAAATGAGAAAAACACAGCTTCTTTTACGCCATAAACTGGAGTAGTTTATAGTAAAATGTGCTTGTTCTCACGAGCATAATTATCCGTGCTATCCCAACTTAGGTTTGTTATTACTTTCTTGTTCTTTTTGTGGCCATATTGTAATATTAAAGAAGGGGCTTGTAAAATGGTGATAGGCAGGTACTTAAATTTCCATTCGGAGTGCCCCGGGACTGTCATTTCCATTTTCACTTTACTTATTGGATAATATTTTTAAAAAACAAATCCATTCAGCCACCTTTGATTAATATTGAGTAACAAGCGTCCAAATAACATACAAACTTCCTCATTTTTTATATTGGTAGGATTCTTTTTGCCGATACTTAAGAGGTACTCGTATAGGTAACGATAACTAGAATTACGATAGTATGTCTTTCTTTAGAAGAAACGTACAGCAGTTAATTTTTTATAAACAATTTTTATGCGTGTAATGCATATGCCATCTCAAACTTGTTTCACAATCTTTTTCTGCGTTAAAACAATCCTATTGTTTACAACTATCCCCGCATTTTCCTTGTTGCAGTTCTTATCTATTAATGATAAAACTATCGCTAATAATAATATAAATAGACTTTTAATAATAGATCGAGTAGAAATTACTGGAAATGGTACCTATAAGTCTCGAGGACTTTCAAGTCTGGATGTTATCTCAATGATGATCTGGATAAGTGTTTAAGGATAACTTTGTTGAGATATGGATGGGTAATTGTATTAAATAATAGAATATGATGTCACTGTTTGTTATGAGACTATAAATGTATTACTGCATTTCGAGTAATCTCATTGTACTTAACATATGGCCGGTGATAACAAGCCAATTGTATAATTTCTGAATCATTGAGTAATCTTGAGCGATGTTCCATGATTCAGGTACTTATATTGAGATTGATATTACACCAGTTGATTTCTCCTAACTATAAATCTCATAATTATTGTTGTCTAATTTTATCATTATTTAATTCTGACTCAGGCTTATTAAATATTTTGAATAATAAGTAACTTTTTTTCCAAATATGTTTACAAACTTAATAAAATTCTGATACCAATCTTTTTCCTCGTTGGGAAAAATCCCCGGTTCTTTGAAAAGAAAAAAACAAAAACAAAACAAACATTCGTGTTTTTTATCAAATCGTGATAGTATTGCGCAGATACTACGCTCGAATAATAATAAACAGGGGGTAATCAGTTCCGTTAGAGTGGTCTGGGATTTCATTGACGCGTTTACTCATCATGTAGGCAAGTACGACGCAAAATGTTTTTAATATATTGCATTATTACTACCTACGTCATTACCTATATACTTATCTGACAAAATTACAGCTTCAAATTCAGTTGAATTGCGCAGGAAAATGTATTTGGTACATCATTATCTGTTATTGTTACGCTGAATTCATTTGAAGGAATAATTAAATTAAATTAAATAAAGGTCAAATTAATTGCAATATTCTATTCTGAATCCTGCGGTTGTTCTTCGTGAACAATTATGAGTTCTATGTAATAGTTTAATACTGTAGTGTTTTTGCGTCTAGCTTTTATTTTTGTAATGACAACTGACACACTAGAGAATCCAGAATTTTACATATTTGCGATATTTAATAATTTTGAATCAATAAACGAACAGTGTAATAAAATTTACAAATAAAGTTACTATCAACAGTTGGAAGTACCTACTTCGAATAATTAAATGCAATTCTACAAAACTATCAGTTTCCTTGTAAAATGGTCGTACCTAATTACATGCATATAAGTTAGTACCGTCGAGTAGGCGACAGTGAGGTTTCGCCTTGGCACAGTTAGCCTAGCTATTTCACAGCTGTGCCTTCCCGCTCTATGTAGCACTTATAATGATGGATTTTGAATTACTAATAGGCAAGGACTAGTCTCAGTACTGGAGTTTTCAGGTATACAAACATAAAACTGACCTTCTCAAATGCAGAGTGTAACTTTCTCCCAGATAAACCTATTCAATGTTTTACAAGGTTTTGTATCTTAAAATTGTTTTACAATAATTTGCTAGGTGAACACCTATGTATGAATGAATCCGTTTGGCTATTTTAAATTGCATGAGAAGACAATATGCTATATTTAAATTAATGATTTATCGATCAAAAAGGAAATCTAATTTAGTTAAATAATGTAAATTCAGATTATATATATTTATATTTTTGGCAATCAGGAAGTACAACAAATGAATTGTTCGCTTGTTATTATCAACTGTTTCTGGTTCTAATATTAGATAGGTACCTATATAGCTTTTAGATTTTAGCAGTTCAAGAACGTTCTTAAAATATTTCTAAATGTCACCGACATTCATTTTGTGTGCTTAGAGGTTAAAGGCTGTACATTCAATTTTTTTACAATACAAAGGCTAGCTAATAGCCATGTGATTTGCTCGTGATCAATACGACTTGTTTGGGTGTTGTGTTTCTTATTTTTGTTTTCTGATTGATTTGCAGGCTTTTGTAAGGATAATCATTTTTTTAAATCTGAATCTAATCTCTGCCTGCATTGTTTGAGAAGAAAATTATAAATAGGCCGTTGTTATTTATACAAATGAAGTAAAAGGAAAAAAATATCGCTAACCAATGATAATATTATGCATACTCAAAATCTTTAGTTACATTTATGTTACATTATTTCCGCAAACAAAACAAAAAAGAAACTAGTGGAATACAGAAATGGTTTGTGTGGGAGCACCTCGACGCGGCCTTTCATAACAACCAGCATGACTAACTCGCGTGATTGCAAAACCGTCTGGCCCCAATACTTGGCTGAACTTGACATCCATCAAGTAGGTTTAATTCGGCCCTTAAATGCTATTATGGAAAGAGCATAATAATTAATAGACATGAAGACACGAACATTTCGACTCAGATTTTATTAATGGTATGGCAGTGTCCCAATGCTTTTGATTAAACATTAAACTCCATCTGTTCAATGACTGTTCTCATAACCCTCTGATCTACATTTCCAGACAAAAAGCTGGATCATCAAAACATGTGTTGTGTGGGCGTTTCTGCAAAAATAGCGCCCGATTTGTGACAACAGTGACGTTAGACCTACATTATGGAGTGTATGAATTCAGTAAATTGAGCTATTTAGATACGATAAAAATGAGTTTATTAATATACCAAGATGTATAAACTGATCCTAATTATAATATACTTACTCTTAAACTGTGCGGCATTCAAAGTATGAGTTCATCATGAATGTAGGAACCATATTTTAAAATATTTGTTCAGCAAAAATAAACCTATTTTTTTTTTCTGCTCAAGATTGGTAAACTCAACATCCGTGTGGGATGTTTTGGTCTTAAAAATGGATAAAAATTGCGGAATTAAAATGTCTAAATATTATGTCAAACAGTGAACAACTATAACGAGATAGGTTTAATAAAATCATTCAGTAGGTACTGTCAATTTTTATAATCTAGTTGATTTCACTACTGTCAACTTCTGACTGATAAAGTTAACAGTAGATGATTGATATGGCATTACGTAGAAGTAAATGTAGATCACTATCTTATGAGATCAAACCGATCTACAAACAATCTGGAAGGCCAATTCTGGCATAAAACCAATTGTATCGTAACTCTATTTTGTAAATGAGAATCGGCGCTCTGCTCCCACCGTAAGCCATTGAAATTTGGATAATACTTTAATGGAAATGATATTCATAAATTAAAGTACCTTCAAAAACTTTTACGATGATTATTGAATGACTTAATATTTCGCAATTTATGCCATACACTTGATAGGCATAATCTGGTTTCTCGTCTGATGAAGAGTGATGGGTTGACATCTTTTGGTATTTAAATAAAAACCTCTCATATGACGTAGCAAGTACAAAATATATATCAGTATTACGTGGAACTCGTTTGGGTATTTTAGAACTTTGGCCCAATTATGAGCCCCCCTCTTATTTGAAAATCAATACATTGAAAGAGAGGGCTTAACAGAGCGAGATAAAACATTTACAAGTACTTGATACAGCAACTGTCAAAATATGGATTAGGTACACGTAAACTTGATACGAGGAACAACCACAACCTTTTATTTAAAAGTAAAAAATATTTATGATCCAAAAACATAATTATTATTTTTCTAACAATAAATGTTCACAATGCATCATCTAAAAAGGAAAAGACACGAGTAAAGATATAAGACTCGAGAGAACGGTCGGGATAAGTCACGCGCTGATTGCAAAGAACAAAAAACATTAATTGCAACGTGACATCGTTAAGAACAATTGTAATCATACTCCGTCTGTGCAATGTGCATGCATTAAAAATTATATAAAATTAATGAAAGAAAAAGTGTTGAGGTATAAACTCAGCTGTAAAAATCTAAGTTAAAGTCGGTTATGAGCTCAAAATTGTTATTAAACACTTAAAATTATTTGAAAATTATAAAAGGAGTGAACACATAAAAAAGAACAAATCAATATTTTATATCTTCCTAAGTGCTAAATAACTGAATCACTTTTTTCATGTTTTTATACGAAACAGTCACTGACTATGAGCAGACTCAGTGAGTGTCATTAAATTAATGTAAAGTCCTGAAATTTGAGAGCTTACAAATAAAACTGTTTAATGTGGACACAAATTCAGGAATATCCAATATGTATGATGAGAATGCAAGTTATACTTTAAATTAATTTCATTAAAAAAAAACCAACATCTAGACGATTCTGACATAATATTGAATAACTATGGTGTTAAGCATCTGAATCATCCTCTAAGCCTGCAGTGATTCACCAAAATAATACTGAAAGTTAACGCCAGAATTTGATACACTTTTCTGAAAAATCAGCGTATATTTTTAGTAGAACAACTCATTACCCCATGTGGTTAACTGGGTCGTCTCAGGTGAATCACTGTGTACTGCCGAGTAATCTTGTTTACACTGACGGATTACTTCAAAATTAATTTGCGTTAGTTAGTATCAAGGTGTGATGTACTCGATCTAATGCAAAGTAGCCGAGTAGAAATCGCATTTTGCGAGAGTGAAATAGGTAGTTTTTTTTTCTGTTTGGATGTATAATATTTATGGTAACTCTGTTTAGAGTTGATCAACTTGTAAGAAAAATGAAACTAAAACCTTTTTTGGTCAGATCTTATCTAAATTGGGTAAAACTTCTACTTTTTCTTCAGACCCACTTTAGCCAGCTCTCTCTCTCTGAAAGAATGTGTTAAAAATTGTTAAAATAATACTTAACAATTTTTCCTTGAAAAAATTCAGTGACCTCATTTCTTGAGAACATCTTGCACATCACAGTTGCTTGCAGGCGGAAGCTACTTACAATGAAACAAAGGGGATAATGAAATTTGAACTTTACCGCGATCATATTACAGACGGAAGTTGTTTATCAATGTTAACAGAGTACAGGAAAAGTCGATGTAAACTTTGGTCAGGTCACGACATAAGAGCCTGCAATAAAATTTAAAATAATAATATTATAGCATATAGTTCATATATAAATATAGATAATTTATATATCGAATTAAAAATAATGTCAATCTTTTCAGTAGCAATACAATGAAAGTAAAATTGTGTAACAATTTCGTGACTATGTAATTTCCTATCCATTGCCTAGTGTTATTTATTATGTAATCCTAATTGCTCAAGAGTGCCGCAACAGTTGCGCAACTAAAATTGTAGGTATTCAAAGAAAAATAGTTTGAAAAATTCGATAGAAAGTAAAACACAAGCGAATAAGTTGACAAAAAAATTGGATTTATAAGTTAGAAATTTTATTTTGAGTTTTTTTTTCTCATCAATTTTGATCCGTCAAACAGTTATTACTAATTGGTTTGTTCGTACGTATTATAAGTAGACACTGAATAAATATTGATCGAATGGGATTGAGAGTGCCATAAAACTTTCCTTAGTTGATTCCTGGGTCAATATCCCATAATGATTGATAGCGGCATGGTCATGTTGTAGAGTGTCGTACATGGAAACAAGTTATAGGAACGAATCGTACGTTTAGAACATAGAAGGAATATTTTAGAGACTTAATTTTATGCACATGTTTTGTTCGTTAAAATAGCAATTCAACTGGTAATAATATAGTCTATAGTAGAACCAGAAATATGAGTCTCTCGATAGTTTATTATTTCTAAAATGGTCAAAATTATTCTTTTATTCACTGAAGAATTATCATTTATTCCAGCTAGCCATAAAGAATACTATTAACATTTAGAACTTTTAACCCTCAAGGTGAACGATAAAACTTAGAGTAACTGGATATATCTACTATATTCTGATAAGTTTAGATACGAGCAACTATGTACAATTGAACATGTACGTTTTTTATTTCATTTTCAGGCAGTCACGTATGAAACTAGTAGATAAGTTATTATTTTATTTCTTTTATAATTAACACACATGCGCGAAGGTTATACTTATTTCTCAATATAAACATCGATTGCATCTAGCTTGTTTTGCTTAACAATATTGCAGATGAGTACCTTAACACACGATTACTCAATTATAAATGCAACTACTGGATTGATTACAATGTTTCCTTCATTAGGCTACAAGCACAACAAGCTTCAATCCACTAGAAAAAATGTATTGAAACAATGATATCATTAGAGCATTATAACCATAAAATATTTCAGATAAATTCATATGAAAACTTTTCCCGGAAGGTTAAAATACGTTATTATGTTTTCCGTCAAAAACTAACTTGTTACTAAAATAAATAATTGAGGATATAGATAATAATATTTATGAAAAATCGCAATGGTAACCAAAAATAGATTAACAAATTTTATGTAATACTTACTCAATAGTAATAATACAACGTGATCAGTGATCAATCTAGGCGTGTACGAGGTGAATTCGTTTGAATATCAAATCAGATACCTCTCTAAATATCCCCTTGAACTTTCATTTGTATTATGACTTTAACTAACACTAGTCAAAACGGTTGTATACAGTATACACATTATATGTTGCACCTACTTTTAGTTGTAGACAAAACTTACAGACCAAATTGGGTTTTTAATTACTTTTTAAAGGACCAAAAATTCAGTTATAGGTTCTTGCCATCGTCCACACAGGTTCTTGCAATAAGATCTAGTGTCCAAAAGTAAGTTCCTGGTATCGAATGTTACTGCCATACTAATATGTAACATACGCAAAAGACGATCCCATAACCTTTAGCTTGTATGATGATGAATTGACAAATAAAAATCAATGTTTTTCAGTTAAGCGTCACATTTACGCAATCACCTCAATCAGGCTTATGTGGGTTCTGCACAACCTGAATAAGTAAGTGCCTTAACCTACTTCTGGCTACTCACTTTCGCTTCATTTGATAGCCAGTACTTTCATTATTATATTTAAAACTCTTTGACACCCAATACGTTTACCTTCAAATCTGTCAAATGATAAAAGACTTTAATCTCAAGCTATAAAGTAAAGTTTTGTTGGTTTTAACATTGTATCGAAGTGTTTAATTCGCTTTCATGTGAGTATCAGAGGAAACGTAAACAATATGTAACTAGGCAATTGCTGATTGAATGTTACAGCGACATTCAACTTTTGACCTCGACCTTTAGTCTGTAACATATCATATTACACCCGTCAAACTTATAAAAAAATGTCCGAACTTCAATTGATGTTGTCACGCAAAACCGTCATTAGTTCTCATAGTATATTTTTGATATGACATGACGTTAGTATTTCATAAATTATTCGGCAAGGTGAAAGCTTGCGTTAGGTACGGTGTAAAGTTTCGTTTAGTGTATAGAAATTAACGATGGTTTCTACCGCAGTCACCTTTGAGGAGCACGTGATGTTATGTCACAGTGCGACTAATTAACCATAAAACGATTGATTGTAATTTCATTTGTGTTCACGCTACATTGCGCTTACCTTTTCGGTTTGTTTTACAAATCCATTTTTCATCAATAATACGAACTTAATTATTCAAATGTTATTATATTATTCGATTTAGCAAAACATTTTGAGTTTCAGGAAAATATATTAACACGAATGGCGATTATTCACCTAGTTCCAAGACCCATAATATTATGCAATGATACTATGTAATAGACCTATTGGAATCATTAGTAAACAGAACCACCGGTAGTATTGGTGAATCAGAGCCGTATGTTTACGATTGGATATTTTATTAGTCATAAATTAGCTTGCAATTGGCTATAGACTTACTCCCTATCACATGGGACCATACATAAATATAGAGATAATTTTTAAATAACATCATAAGCTGTTTCCCCTGTTTTCAAACCACGTCCTGGGGCTGTACAACTACGTGTTTTTGCAATCACTATTCAGGTTTCGGAGCGAGACACATCTATCACTATCGTCGTATAGCACCGTCTCTTTTTCACCATGAAACTATTCCTGCTTTTGCACGTCATGGTAAGGCCCCTGAGGACATTACTTCAAGCACCCGTATATAAGTAGCCTATAGATCATCTCCATACTAAATTTATCGAAATCGCGAATTGTGATACAAACAAACTTAAATACGCATTTATAATATAAGTAAGGATTAGAATTAAGCTTTACCTCTTCTTATACATAGCTCTAAGTTGGTATTAGTTGACTTTATCCCTACTAGGAAAACATGAGTAAATGAGCATTAAACTCCGAGAGTGCCACCACTCTGTTCAAGTAGTCAGCCACCAGTCACGTGACTCCCTACCGTGATTTCACGTGACTTATAAATAAGTACTACTAATAAAGAAAATACTTGTTTAGTCATAATCTCCTAGTACATTTTATGAACAAGAAGTTTACTTGAATTATGTGTAGGTATACTTAATCGCCACCAGTGGAAGTGATATTATGTATTTACTAGCTTTTTCTGAGGAAACAACTTTGCGTACTTGGATAAAATAGTTTCCAGACTTAATCTAGGTTATAAACTTATTCGTTTAGCATATTTCATCCAAATTCATAGCAGTTTTTTTATGAGAGAGTACAAACATACATCCGTAACCTTCGCATTTATAATATTATACAAATAGAAAACAATTGTTTTTTTTTCAGCTAACAGATACCTACATCAACGAATATAGGTACTATGTCATTATAACCTATTGTATATTTTCCTCCTAAATACCATATTGAGAGGTGTTGATACCTACATGGTATGGAAAATAGTCATTAGAGTTACATATTTATCCTCGTATGCAGTTAGTATGAATACCTTTTGATAAAATGCCTTGATTTCCATCCTCGGCAGCATCATCAGGTGAGGCCAGACGCACTCAAATATAATTTACAATAATATACAATTCAATAAAATATTTTACTTTATAAACTAAAACTAATCTTGTAGGTATCTTTTTTTAGGATGAATCATCAAATGACTCCTCCCGCCATGGAAGGAGCGGAAGGGAGTGTCAGACTCTTCCTGACTTAAACCCATAGATAGATGAGACCATGGAGACGGCTATATGTTACTTTGTTCAGGTGCATGAAGCAGTTCCCCCAGAACGCGGGTGAAACCGCGGGAAACAGCTAGTAATAAAGAATTCCTCGGAACACACCAGTAGCAATAAATCGAGATAGGCTGCCTAGTAAAAAGTTTACTTCAATGGTACTTGAAACAGCAGCAAGTACAGGATTTACCCGTAATGGAAGATTTTCATATATGTATGGGTGGTTTCAGATTAGCGTATTTTTCTGCGGTCGTTTCGGAAAACGCGCTAAGACGCCCGTTACATTTCGCGCTTGCATACACGGACAGACTTATTCCGACCTGTTCGCTCAAACCGGTAGTAATCAGTATCAATATGGTTCATATGAACTTCTAAGCGCGTCAACGCTCGTACGAGTTGCGCGTTTGGCAAAAGACGCGCCTACACTCGCTTGCAAATACAAGCTTATACGCACTTATTAAACGCTGGTCTGAAACCGCTCTAAGTATCACCGCATTACGCCACAAAGGAACGTTAACCGCTACAGTGCAATGCGGTAACTTGTAACTACGTAAATGCGGGTTAGGTAGCACTAGCAGGTACGTAGGTACTACAAGTACACTGACCAAATAGTTTGTGTATAAAGTCCGTTTACATATAAAAGTGATGTAGATTTCAGTGATAGACTGCAGATACAGAAGAGAGAGAGAGAGAGGAAGAGTGAGCTGGATCTTGAGCTGCCAGCACTGTGCTTATATGGTTGATTTATTTTTAGAGTAGTTTCAACCATATATTTTCACATGTTAATTAATTTGAGCCTTTTCTTTATTAGCTTCATTGATAGCATCAATATTTATTTGATTGGTTATAGAAGTGGTCATGGGTACATGTTGTTTGTGAACTTGAAAAGCGTATCTACGTTGAAAAAAACAATTCTAAAGTTCTGCTGATGTTTCAGTCAAATAGTGGAAAATATTTGAATCATGCTACTAAACAGGAAAAGTTGGATATACTTACATTAAAACAAATTATCATGAAAATATTATGTTTACATTTATAGTTTAATCTAATATATTGGGTAATTTTAGGTGCATTCTACTTCATTTTTCAAATTTAGATTCGACTTATATGGATTTTTTGTAGAATGTAAATTAAAAGACCAAGAGGAGATCTAAATTTAAAGAAAGATAGCTGATTCCTCTTTATTTTTTTCATATCAACAGTTAATAATTTATATGTAGGTAATTGATGCATCCTTTAATATTAAGATAATATAATAAAATCTGACTCTCAGAGATGAATCAATATGTTGTGGTAGCCCGAAGCAGTGTGTTTTATTAATAGAAGGAGTTAGTCAAGCCTTGCTTAGTGATTCAACACTGTCTCCGGCGTAGTCTGAAGTCTTGATTTATTTCCATAAGACGTTACCGTATGGTTATTCAGATTTCTTTTTTATCGTGTAGGTATAGTAGTGTATTATAGTAGTGTATATAGTATTGTATGTGTAGTTTTTATAACAATACCTCTACCATAATTAGGTACCTGAAATAACGTTAACATAAATGTTTAAAGTGACATTTAGAAGTGATTTTCTTAGAACAAAGATTTGCTACCAAAATAATCCAATCACTTATTTACTCTCCAATGGGCGATGACAAAGATCCATGAGTAAGGAGCGATTCTATTTTAAGCAAAAAGGGCTTACATTCCCCGCCGTGGATCCAGCCTCGCTTGTTTTTATTGTGTTCCTCCTTTAGACGTAAACCTAAATAGAAGAACTGGAATCTCGAAATGGATATTGCATCGCCGTTCTCACAACGTTTTTTACGTCCACACTTTACGGTTGGCTGGTTATGGTGTCGGTTGTGCCGTAAAACCATATTGGAATTTTACGTTCTAACAACAAAAAATGATTGGAAGCAAATCCTTTATGATCTTGAACAAATTTTAAAATAGCTAGTTATTTTAATTGTTCTCAGTATGCGACATGATCGACCTTAACTTTGAAATAGCTCTGAACTGTGGTAATATTTATGTTGTGATTGGGATTTAGAAAACAGCAAAACCAGACAGTTACATGGAATATTACAACGTAACCACTACAAATAATAATATTGAAATGTTACCTAAGATTGGGGACAACATTAAGATATTTTTAACTGATCAGCAAAAGCAAGACGCTGGTACCAGGAGCTGGCTTTCTCTATAACTGGATCGCACTTCCGCAGAACACGACCATAATATCTTTGGTCTTTACCAGTGAAAGTTGGTCTCGAACGTATTGCTCAACTATAGTTACCGAACCGGACGGAATTATCACTACTTACTGTTATTGATTTGGTCTTACAAACTTATCATAATTATGAATATTACTATGAATAACAGATGTTCTTGACGAGATAAGAAACTGCTTTCTCTTGTTTGTTTTCATATTCAGATAATGTTTCTGTTTAGTCAAACCGTTAAGTCTGCTGCGGGTGCCGGAATGTTAGAAAGAGTTATCGCGGTCCTGGAACATAAAGGGCTAAGGAAATACTACTGATGGGTTTTAGTTAGTAAAAGTCTGATACCCCCTAAAAAGTCAGAGTTTAATCCCTAAAAAATCTTTACACCTAGTTACCCAGTTACTCATCACAGTTTAATTTAGCTACTTTTAGAAATATTATTTTCATATAAATAATAAGGAAATGGCATTAATCGTTTTACGTTAGGTGGTCGTGCTAACGATCACTAGACAAATTAATAGCCAGTTTAGTTTCGCATGAATGGAGTTTATTCTAGTATATTTTCTCCTTTCTAAGCGCGACTGATTTCACTGTTTCGTAAAAGTTTGACCCAATACACGCTAAGTACTTTTCACGTTTTTTTATATCTCGAAACGCTCAACACAGTTATACAGTAACAGTATGTATGGCTTCGTTTTCGATGTTTTATTGAAAATATTATTTTGTATTGAAATATTCAATCCTGCAGATCATCTAATGTATGAAACCAGGCTCATACATAGTTGAACTTAGTAAATACATAAATATCTTCTGTATGTCGATACGTGCTTGTTTTTAATGTAGCCTTTGCAACACAAATATTTCTTTGTCTGTACTGACGCTGCCATGATAAAATAGCGTAAAAAAATAACGGTGACTTACTCAAGCCAAAACACTACAACTGACAATATTTCAAAAGACGTCACAGATTAATTTGTTTGTATTGTACCAACACCAATGGTCTATCATAAAAATGTCACATACTCGGTTATGAGTGATAGCAATATGTTCTATCTTTTCAAGATAGGTCATATATTACAGAGTTCGTCGGCATTGACGCAATATTTTGAAAAGATTTCTATACATCGTAGCTGTACGTGGTTTTACGGTGATTTTAGTTTGTATTTAACAAACGTGCCATAAAAAATCACGTGTTTCCTAACAGTTTCTTCTAGTCACATCCAGTGGTCGTGATCCTCAAATCATTGTATAATAAATTTTATGGAGCACAAAGTCACGTGTTTTAAATAGTTGATTCTTCTAACAATTGCCATTGTTTGGTAACCTTACTCTGGATTGTTTCTCAATACATACTATGATGTTGTGCTCGTACAAGTAGATGTAATGACCGTAACAATGTATGAAACTTATCTGTTTTTATGAATTAAAATTAAGAAAGAAAACTCAATTGAAAAGATTATCAGAAAACAATTTCGTAGTGAAGTATTTCTAGTAAATTAAATGGCTACGGCGTTTGATCTTCGTAGAAGTTGATTCAAAACACAAATACGGAGTACAGTAAACTTAAACGTAAAACTACCCATTTTACGTTTACTGTATCTCCATCTAAATCACCTAGCTATAGAATTAATAAACAAACTAAAAATCCTGAACACCCATATGGAGTTATATAAATCCATCGTTATCAATTCCTTACGGATTTCCCTTCCCTCTTACACTGACAAGGCCTTCCGTCGTGACTTTTAAAGGACATCCATATTTTATTCATTTATTGGCTTACTGACATCGCCTGTCGACCTTTAGGTAGCTTCAAGAACAGAAGTTACAGGTCACCTTAAATTGTGTAAAGCCATATTTTTAAGAAGTTCGGACTTTTGGACACTGTATTTAAAAATATAGCCTGATTAATCAATAAGGGTAACAATGTAATGTTCACATCAATTTAAGTACTATGACTGCTCTGGGCTAATGTTTGTAACATCATATTTAAACAAAGAAGTTCAGAGACTTCGCAATTAACTCTGTTGCCATGCAATTTAAAGAAGATCAAATTTCGACACCCAACAACAGGTTGCTGAGCGAAATATAAGACTTCAAGTGCAATAAAAGTGTTATAAGCGCAAATTTGCAGTTACGCCGCACAAGCGTTCTTAGCATAATATCGATCATTCCGTATGAGGAACAAGGTTACACGTGTCGCAGTAAAAATGATGGGTTTGCATGTTTGGAGGCTATACAGTTTATTACGAGGACAGGGGCGTAATTAGGGAGTAACTGGAATAGTTTAGGCATCTATTTAGAATGCTAAGACTTTAAGGACATGCCGAGGACAGATGGGCTAGAATCACGCAGTGGAGACAAGGAAGCGGGTATCTAATGGAGGATTAGAAAAACCTGACCGGATGACTTGGATCCATTTTATTATAGGTCATGGGCATGATAAGCGTTGCAAATAATAAAGACATTTTTCTTCCAATAACAAGGTGCTTGGTGGATTCACAATTTTATTTTCTTTCAAATATCATCAGTCCTGTTTCGCGAACTCAGGCCAGTGCAATGTAATAGGGGTATTATACATACAATTAATGTTATAAAATCACGTAACAGGAAATATTTTTATACTAAGTGACTTCATAATTCTTAGACCAATTATTTTTATTTTTAGTTTAATGTGTCAAAACTTTTAATAGGTTTTCTGTCTGAATATAAAAAGTGACGCTGTTTGACACCTTCTACAATGGTTGTTGCAGACCAATTATTATTGATTACATTATGAAATGTCCTATTGTATACAAGATTGAGAATATGTATGCAAGCGAAGTCTTACCTGTGGTAATCTATTTATCATCCAGGAACTGATTGCGTCAAAGTAACCATATATATTATGTCAGTTTTAGGGTTTCGACACTCTAAAGGCTTTTACTAAACAGAATCCTTATAAAATCGGAGCTCAGTAACGACATACTGTATCTATAAATAGTTACTTAATTACAGCCTATTAGTTTAAATAGGGCTAGTGTTTTTATTCTTGAGTAAAAACGTGAGAATATTTTCAGTTTATTTTTTGCCGAGACTACCTTTGGTTTCGCCCCTCGTAATTACTATTGTGGAACTTCACAATTGGCTTACTTACTATTCCACTGTTGGGTAAAGGCCTCTTCTCATACAGAGAAGGCATTTATCATCATGTTTGCTCAAGGCGGGTTGGAGATTTCAGACTTCTTAGTCCAGGGTTTCTCGCTATGTTTTCCTTCACCGTTAGTCGGTGGTATTTAAGTTACAGTTAGAAAATACATAGACTTTAGAAAAGATACATTGGTACCACCAAATTTCGATTCCACATAAACAAACTCATTTTGAATCTTAACAGAATAAAATATTGGACTTGACTACGATAGATATTTGAAAGACAGAAAAAAAAGATATTATTATGGGTATAAACTCATTCCAATACATAAAAGTATTATGTGATTACATAAGATAGGTAACACATCTATAAGACCGCAAATACCTCCCAGGATACCCGAAACGCTATAGGAAAATACCAGTTGAGAGTGCATTAACCCGTCGAGTGCGATGCACTTGCTACACCTGATTCCATCGTTAGGTCTACATGTGGAACATTAAACCTTCGCATACTATGGACAGTAACGTCAGCTACGAGACGTTAAAGGGTTAACGACTCTATACTAAAGTTCCTTTTATTTTACCATTTTTTTTGTCTAGTATAGTAGAGCGGCACGTAACTTGGCCAAAATTGTAAGTAGTTTTTCTCTTTTCTCTAACTATTTTCTACATATAAATGTTTAAAAGTAAATTAATACAATAGACGATAGTATAATGACAAGCATTGAAAGTGTTACTTTTGGATTGCACTGGGTGCACATGCGCAAACTTGTTTCAACTACGTTAAAATCTGGCCAAGTTATTTGCCGGCAACTATAATTGGCTTTTGTAAAAAAATGTATGCATCCATGTAGATAACTTTATAGTGACGCGGTTAAGACCCGTTTTGAATAAATTGTCACTGTGAAAAGCACTCTATGTAATAATATTCAACTTCAGCAGTATTTGCTTATTCAAAGATGGACAATTTGTTAAAGTAGCTGATTATTGCGTAGGAAGTCCCACGATAAGTTATACTTTAGTGTTATTAACAGACTTCCAAAACTGGGGAATAACCATAAATTATGCTACATGCTACAACATTTTAAGTATGCATCAAAGTAGTCATATACATTTGCATGTAATATTAATCACGATTGGACAAATTGAAGAGTGATCATTTACTATTAAAGCTACTAGAGTTCATAAATATAATTCTTCTTCCTAGCTTGCCAATAAAAACGTATGACATGCAGGGGCCAAAGAAGGTGAGATGCGAATCGATTATATAAATAGATAACTACATTAATGCAACAATTAATTGTTCTCGTTTTGTTATGGTTTCAATGGGTGGTTGGTACCATCGGTAAGATGTAGCAACAAATTGATACCATCGGTCAGATGTAGCAATAAACTGACGTACAGATGAATTCATTCGGAGAACTCACACAAGACATTATCTGGATGTTTCCGTTTTGCACAATCAACATTCTGCAAAACATGAATTCGCTTTCCAACTGCAGGGCTTCACAGAGTATAATTGACACGAGTTTCTTTAGCCCCGACACAGTGTTCTTCTGTGTTTTGCAGCATAATGTCAATCTTGACACCGTATTTCGAGTTTCGCAAGACTATACCGTTATCAGAAACGTTGGTTCCTGATTCAACCTTGGTTTGTATTGGTGTCGCAATAATGTTAGTTATGTTTTATATATTAGTACAAGGAAAATGTTTTATGTAAAGGATATTTGCGTCATGTAGGTATAGCCCGACAGACGATTTAATTGACCGCAATGGGAATTTCTGCGTAAAGGCGTTTTTATAGGTTTTTTTATGGAAATTTGAGCATCACAAACCACTAAATCAGCTCTGCGGCTTCAAAAACAAAGTTCTATTTTACCTGTTAAGGCTAACACGAAAAACAACTTTATAATGCCCGGATCAATAAAGAATCTCTTTTCTCTTTCTGCTTTAAGGTGATGCTGGTATTCCATAAAGATGTTTTGAGTATTAATCAAACAACTGTCCCAGCTAACTCATATCTATAGTATTAGCAGTATTTGCACAAGGCGATGCAGTTAGTTACTATTCAAGGCAGGCTGTTGACATTCATACTTAATAGCTCCTGTATACAGTGGTCCAACTTTGTCGCACATTAATGTCCACATCATATCCTAGTGAATCAAATGTCAAACGCCATTTACTAAGTCAGTGATTGGATTTATTTTAATACGGCGAACCCCTTATTCTTCTCTTACGTCTTTGTCTATTTATTTGGATGCCATTGCCCATGTTCGCCAGCAAAAATTACGGGCTGAATGCTTCTTATAGTCTGTTGAACCGTTACGGTTTTTTAATGGAAGCATTAGAGGTATTTCAAAGGTTGTTTATGAAGTAATGGATATGTAAAATACACAGCCATTAGCAACTGAATAGCTTAGCCCTGCAGTTTATCTACGTAAATAGCTGAGGAGGAAACTAAGTTAAATTTTGTGGTGCATTTTATACCTATTTGAGACATATTTACCTGGATCTTTGTGTGTGTAGTTCCAGTATTGTAATATGATTCGTAATTAAATGAATAGGCATGAAGGAAATACATATTTATTATGTAGATTGCGCAAAGGTTTTCCATATAAGTTGAAACCAGAAACCATTTTACTTTATCGATGGGATCTAAACTAGACACAAACAGCGTATTGGTTACTTAATTGCAACAAATAATATTTTAGAAGTTCTGCAGGATGTTCGAAAGAGTTACCGCGACCCCGGAACATTAAGGGTGAAAAAAGGGACATAGATGGGGTTTAGACAGTAAGTCTGACACTCCCATTTGATGATTTCCCATCCGAAAAAAAGGCATATATTGTGTAAGCTAATTATAATTACATATATCGATACTTTATTTATTTTTACGCTTCCTAGATATATGGTTAAGTAACAAACCAACAGCTTCTGTTAAACAGCGAAGTAGTTTTCCTGGTGTTACGGAATAAGGCAAAGATATAAAGAGAAACTCCGTTTTCCTTTAACGGGTTTGCGTCAAAAAACCCAGCACCATTATATCGCTCGTCCTACATTTTATTTTACGTTCCATAAAATAAGTCTTTTAGGTTTTTATTCAACCATTAGACCTAAACATGGAACCTACAGGGTAAGTGCGTTGCCTTTTGTTACTTGAATGATTCAAGCGACAAACATGATGTGATAAGCTTAGTTTCTACTAACACAAAGATTTTTAGATACTGCATTGTACCTACATTTAAAAAATAACGCAGTCATAATGTACCTATTGTTGTCTGTGAACCCAAGGTGAACAATGATTTCGACCAAATTCGAATAGATACTCGATTAACTCATATCGATACTCGGATTCAGGTAAAAAATAAACATACCTACCTCTAGAGTAATATGTTTTTTTTTTATATTATTGAAATAGACAAAGTCATCCACCGAATATTGTGAATAAAATGTGAGCAGGCTTTATAGGTAAATAAATATACCTACATACATTTTTATTTTGTTAAAACCCAATTCGATACGGCTTCATCTCAATTCAATCGTTGGCATCAATGCGCACGATATCGATTTGTATACTGTTAAAGTGTTAAGGATGCAGCACCGTTCAATTGGCGAAGTGGTACGCGCACCCGTTAACCGGTACGATGTAGTTACGACGGTTCTACTAACTGCGATTAGACAGTGTTCAAACCACTCAGACGATGGTTGACTAGTCATGTGAGCTTAATGGAATACAAATTACTTATACTGACATATGTCTGCAACATAAATTACAAGACAAAGAAATGCCATAATATTTATGAAGAGGTATTCTGTTTATCGCATACTTTAGAGACAGACGGCATGGACTAAGCTTACAGCCAAGAACGTTTACATAATAACTCGTGTCTTTTACCAACAATTGAACGCTCATTTTGAAACATACTTCTCTTATTTCATCAGCATACTTCAAGAGTATCTCCGGACAAAATTGAATAAGGAAAGTTTCAAAGACTCCTATTTTTTTTTCTGGAAATTTTCAGCTTTCGTCATAGCATTATTTATTTAGCCTTTTTCCATTTTAGATTAGGGCCTTCTAAATATAAAAAAAAAATAACAACTGCCATCTGACCTCCACAATCTAATAACTGGGTAAGTAGTACCGGGTGGTAAAACCAGTCATCAGAATTTCGGCCTTCTGATTACTCGCCACAAATACCATAGACACTTGTATAGTAGGTACCTGATAACACTGCGAGACACTGTCTTCATTTGTAAATTATGGTTACCCATCTGTTAACTGACAGCAGCCAGCTCAGCTTTATCTCCCCAATCAATCGCTCTTAAGTAAATATTGATATTTTAATTTCAAATTTGTATAGTTACTCGATATAGACATTCGTTTTAGACTCGATCAATTTACTCGATTACCACATAACTGGTTCCATTTACTAGTGAATGACATAACGCTATCCGATTTGCATTTAAAAGACTGACAACTTTTTTGCCATAACGTTCTCGTGTGGTTTGAGTCACGTTTGCCTAGCGTGCATTTTGTTTTTTTTTCTGTTGCTAGGTAACTAAGTTTTTCCGAGGCTATAAAAAGGCATATTTTTTATTCCGAAGGCTCGTAAAGCCTTCATGACAAGTAGGTATATCGCTATATGACCATATCGTCACAATCTTTTTGAGGAAATTTTAGACGGTTCTAATGTAGAATTAATGGTATTTTTTCTTGTAGTCAACTACCCGTGACTGTTATTATATTGTCATAATAACTATTTCTGTCATTAATATCCAATGGAAATTATTTCTGTCGATATTTTTTGTTTCATTATTTATAATATACACCCACCTATTATTTATTGAATAGTAAAAAGCCTATAGCAACCATCTAAATTAGTAAAATTGTATTAGATTATATAAAAATTATACACGAGATTGCTCATTATCGTTTTTGGTTTTAATTTAATTAAATAATGACGTCATAGCATCATAAAAGAGGTCTCCGTTAGATCACCAT
Organism: Pyrrhia umbra; assembly: GCA_963891755.1. Lineage (NCBI taxonomy): Eukaryota > Metazoa > Arthropoda > Insecta > Lepidoptera > Noctuidae > Pyrrhia > Pyrrhia umbra. The sequence goes on from OY982924.1 coordinate 9,558,681, forward strand.
TGAGCAAAAACCCATAAAAAGACCTTTTTGCATACTATTATCACATAATTATTACTGCCATTACTCACAAAAAATATCAATTAAATATGGTAGTTATGGCTTTGATATTAAAGTTTTGATTCGTTTGTTTCAGATGCCCCGAATGATGCGAATTACATGATATGTGGCGTCGTGATCGCGATGGCCCTCGTTGGGCTCATTATAGTGCTGCTGGCACTCACAATAAAGTAAGTAGAAGTTACTACATTTGTACATTGAAAATCGTTAGGTTTGATAATGTAATTAATAGGATATTAATCCGCAAATGCTTGTAGAAAGAATTCCCATTGTATTTCAAAGTCTACAATATAGGTATGGATATAAAATGGTAGAAAACTACTATAGACGACTATTTAAATATACTTTCCTGTTTCAATTAAAACAAAACAATAGCAACATTTTATGTAGGCATATAAATTATTTAAATTTTCCTCTAGTTATTACCTTAATGGCTAAAACGCAAACCCAGAAAAATTATGGCTGAATGATTACAACCGTTCGTACTCGACTACTAAAAAGGTTTTTTTTTCGACAACTAACAGAAATATAAAAAAAAAATCATCCTGTCAGGCACTTGAGCATACAAAAGAGATATAAAATTGCCCATATCTTTATTTTTTTTAAAGTGGTATAAAAGAGTATTCTCAAAGCACTCGCGTTTACGATTACTTCGCAGTCGTTAAATTAAACATAAATGTAACGTATGAAAAAAAATATTTATTTTCATTGGTAACTGTTCCTGTCGATTGATGAGCAGTAAATCAAAGCGTTTTGGCTATAAAATCAAACGGGTATCCAAATTGCGCGTTATTACTGAATAATATTACTTCAATGAGCTATCTCGTATAAATAAAAAAAAAACTTGGATGTTCTCGATCTTTTAAAAGGATTGTTGAACTTGGCTGAAGTTTTACCGTTTGACAGCTGCGAGTCGAGAACGATTTTTCTAGAACGGGATAAAACAAGCAAATTTTATTAAAAAAAAAACCGTACGGGAATAGAAAGATTCAATAATGCCTGTTTGTGTTAAAGTAATGTTATATCAGTTGTTTATGGGAGTGTCTTCAATCAAGGCTGACGTCAGAACAATAATGTTACAATTTTATTGAGCTATTGCACATCTTTGAGGAAACGCCTGACAAGATAAATGGCTCCTAATAATAGTTTCTGCAAAAGAGTTCGACTATTTATGTATAAGTAAGAATCACAGTATGCGTCAATGTCCAAGTAAATAATAATCTCCCAGATCGATTTCCATCATGGCGGCCAATCTCAATGACTAGCCGAAGATACGGTACGCAGAAGATATTATAGTGCACAAGCGCTTGCACAGACACAGGTGCACTTTCTATACCCTCACTCTCATAGTCCGAGGGATCGGCAATTCGACACGACCGGGGAGAGATCAGGCGCAGGACCGACAGATTTACGTGCTCACCAAGGCACGAAGGTCTCGCTATGTTACGAAAACGGTCACCCATCCTTGGAATGATGGCGGCTAGCATAGCCTAACCTTGCCGGTCTATCGATCCAAATGACTGTTACTTCATTACGAGCTTCTCACATGTCCAAGTAGCTAATGCTGCATCGATTATCGCAATTTGATATTAAAACTTAAATAAAAATACTATGGCAACATTACTTACTAGGAAAACTTTATAAAAGTTCAACTGACTAATAGAATACCCTACTTCGGCACGAACTGCGTTTGCATTCACGACAATTGTTAACGGGGTAGGATTTGAACCCATGACCTCTCAATCACAAGTCAACGCCTTAGTCTGCTGTTGTAGCCTCAATATAAAAGAATTCGTGTTAGGATACACCGGGAACCTATTGTACTAGAGCTGTTCAATAAACTAGCGTTAGTACCTCTTTATAGTTTACGATAGGAATATTATATTTGCGCGATAGTACCTAATAATAAGACGAAGAATTCTGTGTTAAATTTTCTATTGTCAAAAGACGAGTAAAATCGTGGGTGATAATAATGTATTTCATTTAAGTATAGGCAATGCAGTCGGTTCACGATTTGAAGTCTAAACGACATTTAATAAATATGTCACTTTTGTCGGAGGATGCACACATGAGCGAGTTTACGCAAACCAAATATATGTAAATATATTTAACAATACTGTTCGCAACAGCAAAAGTAGGCGTGGTCAAATGCCCGTTGCAAATAATTTATATGGCCATATGGCAGCTATTTTCGTTAGAAAGGAAGTGTCCCACATGTACATCCTGTGAAATAATCATACGTTTTAATTATGATAAGTTTAGCATAACCAGTATAAGTAAGTATTGAGTTAATAAACACACAAGAGTCACTGAATCAAATAGGTATTATCTCCTAAATGACTATAAGTTAGGTTCAATAAGTAAATTTAACGTAACGCATACAAATACAAATAATATTGCATAAAATGTTCGCAAAGAATTTGATAATAACTAGGTATACGAAATTCATATCTCTATCGAGATTATAGACATTTATTTACTGTTTGTAGGTACATTTTTGTTAATGTAGGTAAAGTACTCATAACTGAGGCAATCGAAAATGAAGCAGAAAAAAGCGCAAATCTAACAAAAAATATGCATATCTGAGCATCTTATAAACACTTGCCATGTTTTAGGTATAATGTAGGCAAGCTATTACATCTGCATATAAAACAAATGAATCGACTTACCTATCTATGCACACTAGGGTGGGCCGATTTCAATTATTTTAGAATTTCTTCTTCCAATACCCCTCAAAAGTTGCGTAATGAGACGTAGATTATGGGAAAAATAATTAAAAAAATATAGCTAATAACTTTTAGCCCTCTACCAGCGATCAAAGTTTGGTAAAATACCATATTTTCATATATTTCACACCTTACTTTTTTTCTGGTAAATAAGTATATTTTGACCATTTTATTGATTTACTACTGTATTTTAACCTTTTATTTACTTTATTGACCACTTTGCAACAAGATTTGATATGCAAGTAGTGTAAAACAATTCACATTTTTACAAGATTCGCGCGGCAAAAATCGCTGTAGTTTGCTATGAGAACACGACACACTCTTGTTTGAGCTACGCATTTTATTACACCAAAAATATTGTTTTCTGATAAAGTACTAGTTTTTCTGAGATTTTGTAATTAAATTATATTAAAAATTAGACCAAAATGAGCGCTGGACCTCGGCGAAGTGGCACAGTATTTTCTTTGTTTATTCCCATTCTGAACTCGATGACAAGATACTTCCTATCTACTGTAAGTGATGTTATTAAGTTTATATTATTAAAAAGACAGGAAGTAAAAAAAACTATAACGGCAAACAACCACCTTAATGTGAAATGTACAACTTAATGGTAGTAACTCAAGAAATTGAAATTATATGGAAAAATGCATCGATACCAACCGTTTCTTAATAACGCATTAAACAAATGTTATAGTCTCATTTTGATAAATATCTTTCTTTCATAAGATACCCCAATTCCAAGAAAAAATAAAACTTGCTGTTAGCAATGTTGTATGACTCGAAAGATCATGTGCGACAAATAGCTGTAGCGCGAATCATGAGAAAAGCTAGGCTTTCGGGTATCACGGCTCCAATACGGATTTTCAAACCCCCAAAGGTAAACTTTATGCTTGGACTATATCGACTTATTATTGTGCAAGATCTTGTAATTACTCCACCGCCAATTCTTATTTGATATCGTAACGAAAAATTACAAGATATGCCACAAAAACAAATATAATCTACGAAACAAATCAATGTACGATTATTATCATTGCTACACTCAAGCCGTAGAAAGGTCGGTAAAACTGGTAACTAAAGATCTCAACGTGTCATCGGGGAACTTCTAGGGATAGTTTAATCTATATATATATTTAAAATTAAGTCGAATTTATTACAAAACTTATAACTAGAGAACTGCTGGAACGATTTCCATGGTTTTCGATTCGTTGGATTTTTCTCCGTGCCGAAAAGCAGAATAACTATTAAAATATCAGAAAAAATCACGAAAAAAGAGACATAATGGGGCAGTACGAAGTACAAAGCAAGAATACACAAAAAATCGCGTTTAAAAATGCCCGAATTCAACTGTAAAAGTCAATTTAAATATAGTGAAAAATTAAGACTTTTTTGTAAGTTTGAAACTTTGATTTTATTAATTATATGTGAAAATTTAAAAGAAATTGTTATAATTGCTTTAAAATGTAGTTTTATTTATACTCTTCCGTAAGAATAACTTAAAAAATGATATTAGAACATGCAAAAAGAGTTAACTGAAAAAATTGTGAAATTTGATAAAATGTTAATTTTTTGACGGCTGGTAGAGGGCTAAAGATGTAATATTTTTCAACATTTTATTGTATATTTGGGATCTAGGCGATCAGCCGCAACTTTTGACACCTCTTGCGTTAAGAAATTCGAAAAAAAAAATTTCTTCATACAAAATCGGCCCACCCTAATGCACACGTGTGATTGTTTATAGGAAGTACGCAATATTTATATAAGACGATGTACCTTTATTCATACGTATCACTGCACTTTTGGCAAATTGACAGAGTTTTGTGATTCTTAGGATTCCCAGTCAGTACTGTCATTTAGTGACGTTAACTATTTCGATTCTCATTCTAGAATCATTTGCTTCTTAAAGATGACAGACGTACTTATATTTTACTAACTTCAGTGTTTATTTTGTGAATTAAAATAAATGTATCCGGTACATCGCTTTGATTTAATTAATTAGTATAGTATTTTGAGGACCACATTTTCAAGAAAATTACAGGAAATGTAATAATGTATTTCAATGCCTTATATTTGTACAACAAAGATAATGATACTCTTAAAACTGGTTCAGTGTAAATAAAATAATCAATATTAGTTTTCAGTATACCTAAGTTGGATTTCTTTATCAACAATGACGTCACATTTCTCACTATTCGCTTCATATGCCATGAAATGTATTCATTAACTGTTATACCATATTTAAATGTTTCTGTAGAACATTACACAATATGTCGATGACGTGATTGACGTATGAATTATAATAGCAGCTTGCAGCGTTCACAATTCAAGACTAATCATAACTTCAAGGCAATAGAATGGCAGAACATCTGTACCGGGTTACTTCAAGGATTTTACGAAATGAACCTCGTTTTGTACGAGTAGGTACTTGCATCTACTTTTATCGTGACTCGGTTGTGTGAATCACTCTGTACTCTGTTTGGGCTATCCATAAATCTTTCGATGTGTATACAAAATCTTCTTTAATCTGACTTTAAAATAAAATTAAAGGTGTGTTGCAGTTGGTCTTTTTAATGTTTTTAGAAGGAAAACAAACCAATCTGATACTTACAGAGAATAATAAACTAATCATGAGATTATAATAGCAAGACTCCCTAATCCATGCCACCTTTCAACATTGGCCAATTTCCTGTCAAATTGTGAGGCAAACAAGTTTGATAGCGGACGAGTTTACTTTAAATACATATTTGGAATGTAATAATTTTCTTGATTAGGCGTTATTTTTGATAATTATTAATACATAAACATCCTCAAAACAAGTTTAAATAATAAAAAAATAAGGAATAAAAATATTTCCCTCTTTTTGTGGTCAATATAATATTATGTAGTTCTTCAACTTGATTCTGGCTAATAAATGAAAATTACCTACACCATCAACGTCGGGGATTCACCTGTTCTTTTTTATCATATTTTATAGTGTTTAAATATTAGAAAAAGAGAAAAAAAAACGTTTTTTCCTCTAAGAAAATCCCCGAATTTATAAAGACATCATACATTTTCGCTCAGTAAAACGGTCGGTTTTACCTACAAATTTTATACGAATAACCTAAATTGTTTATGTAATACCAGTTTGGCAGTCGCCTTCTGCAGCTTTGAATTAATATCATTGTAGGGACGATAAATTATTCAGTCCAGTGAGTAATACAATAGACTGAATGTCTACCTATTTCTGATTGATATCCAAATCCGGGTTTAATTATGTAATATTTATGTGTCAGCTTTGTGAATACTGGTATAACCCAAACATCTGTTGATGCGAAAACGTGCTTATAGATCTTTAGAATTAATTTAAAAAAAGGAATAGTTGTATTATAAAAAAGAAGTTCTATTCTATTATTAATGGCAAGTGAAGGAAATGAGTTTATTTTCTTTGCCTTTAATTTAAATAATTCATAATTCTTGAACGCACCAATTAGCGTATTTTATTAAACTGTAAAAGGAGGTAGTTGTACTAAATCTTTTAAAACATCAATGCTTATCCTACCCACTTTACTCGATGGCATTCCAAGATGTACCACATAAGTTCTTGTGAATTAGTAGTTTGAGCTCGCAGGTTATCAACGGTAGTCCGTATTTTTCTGACGTATTTTTTTATTTTCGACTGGTATCCAACTTGCTTATAGTGTAATATTTATATTTGTTTTATAAAAATGATTGTTTTAAGTGTGGTTATAAAACGTGCTTTCAAAAAACTATTTCGAAAAATGTAAGTAAATTATTTAATTAAAACTCTTTTAAGAACTTAGCAAAGTTGCTTGTAATAGACATCTATTACGGTTAGTCTATGTTAAAACGAACTTAAATATGTTTAAAAAATACTAGTTTTTTAACTCTGACTTCAGTTGACAACTCAAAGCGTAATGTAGGAATTATAGTTCCACCTCTTTGATACAAGTTTAAATAAACTCCCAGATAGGCTAATTTGAGTTTCTTCTATTAACTTCCTAGAAGATTTTCTAAAGACAGTTAATACAGACCCTTTATTACCGGATGTTTGTAATATCATGAAGGTTCTGGTGATGCCCTTGCTTATAAAGTACATGGCCAGTTGCTTGAGCTATGGTACCTTGGGATATGAAGCTATTTTTAAATACAAAGTGAAGTAAAATGGTTTTTCTACTGAGTACAGGCACTAATGACAGGCCGCCATTTGTCAATGGTTCTCCCTCTCTCTTTAGCCCTCAGCGGTCGTATATCTCTGTCTGTCCTCCATACATTACTTTCAATAGTCAACGCCAAATAATTACTTTGTTGGAATAAAGTACCTTCGCTTCTTAGTATTTCAAGTAACACTAAGGTGTAAAGCCAGCAAATAAGCAGGTGCTAAATTATTACTTTTAAAAATTTGCGTACTTCAACCATGAAAGGAAAACTCATATCATCCATCACGAGTCCTTTGCTTATCCAGCACCTTCAAAAATTTTCCGAATAAGCCCAGTTTAGTAAACTATTAAGTCGTGTATCGGACATTTTAATTTCAAACAAGGAAATAATTATCGTTTATTAGACTCTTTTCCAAGCCGTACAAAGTCAATGTCACGTTTCGCAAGTTCTTATATGTATATAAAGTACGCAAGTACACTTCAAATAGGGCATACTGAATAAAACCAGAATATTGTGAAACTGGTTTTATCCAGTTACGGTCCTTCACACTTTGCCGATTTCAACGCGAGTGAACCAGGATCAATAGTGGGTAGTCAAAGAGAATATCGACCGGTGGTGGCGGCCTTTTGAAAGCCTTGGTAAGATATTAACCGGAGTAATATATGGCTACTTCATTCTTTCGACCTTAAAAACAGTATCAGAAGGATTATGATAAAATCATTACATAATGAAAAGATAAGTAATCACAATCTTCTATCTATCTATACATTTAAAAAATGAACGTACGAAATGTACGTACGCGCATAACTTCTAAACGACTGCACCAAATAGGATAATTCTCTTTTTTTGTTATTGGTGGTAGGTACGTAGTTTGCCAGGTCAGCTAGTTACAATAAATGTTTTTTTAGTAAGTTTTACTAAAGGTCATGGAAGCTCTTCACAATGTAAACGATAGATACATTTATTGTCAATTGGCTGACACCAGATGTTCCTAGTAATCGTTAGTTTTTAATAAGCCACGTCCTTTGTTAATTGACACTTCCGCATAGGGATCCCTCTACTCCGCTAATTATTCCCACAGCTGGTAATTGCGAGTTTTATTAATTGTTTTGCACATGTTTTTGATTATGCTACGTTAGGTCACGTTGTTTTTTTATTGTAAACCGGGACTATGGAACCAATATTATATTATGTAAAAAGTTGCATATGGAAACATTTACAGTTAAAACCAACATTAATCACTTTTGTTTCTCTAGTGTACTTATAATAATTTTATTATTCCAGTCAGTTGTATGCAAAATACAATCATATCAAAACATAGAAACAAGCGTCATTTAGTCTGTATGATTATGAAATACGTCTACGTTATGAAATATGAAAATAAATTTTCGTATCAGACAAAAATATTTTGAAGGCAAATAAACGTAACATTTAAAGAATTCTAGAACCGCCGTTAAAAATGTTACATTAAAAAATCAAATAATATAAAAAGCTTAACATAATTATTTCAAGGCGAAAGGCTGAATTATGATAATATTTGTATAACACGCATGCATAATGGTGTTTATTATTAGAAAATTTGCAATTTAACGCATAAAGAACCCCAAGGTTTGGTATCAACGTTAGACTGGACGTTTGCCAAATTTCACCAGCCCGTCTGGACATTACAATAATCTCTGTTTATTTTTGTTAACCGTGCCGTTTTAAAATCGCAAATCACAGCGATCAAATCGCAATTTCGGTTAAAAGAAACTTCTTGTCTCATCGAAGCGAGAGATTCACTTTTATGTTGGCTTTAAATCTGTGAAATTTATTTCCACAAATAGTTTTGAGCCCATCTTTTTCTTCAAATTACTAACAAACTAAGAATTTTGCTTAGAATAGAAAAAGTTTAGGCTTTAGAGGATTTTGAATGTAATCAATTTGCGATAATTGTTGTGGTGCGGTGTGCATTTGACTCTTTCAACCTTCAGTTAGCCAGAATTTGATTCTAAACGTAAAGAGTGCCTCTATAATGCTGCTAAATTCTTGAAATACTGTGCTTTATAAAAATAGCACATAATAGTGATATGTTTAAAAAGATGCGATCCTTTATGTTTTATTTATTATTCCTATACTAGCTGTTTCGATCGGTTTCACCCGCGTCCTGAGAGGTAGTAGGTACTACTACTATACTTCACACACCAAGATAAAAAGCTAGGCTGGTCTCTAGGGTCCCATCTTAATACAAAATTTCATCTAAATCGGTTGAGTGAAAGCGTAACAAACAAAAACACGTTCGTATGTATATTTTTTATGAAGATAGTTGCATTGTTTAAGTACCTATATATTTCCATTTTATTTTTTCTTTCATAACTGATCTGAATCTGATCTCTCAACAAAGCATTTAAAACTTTTTCGATAAAAAAATGTGTTTTTATATTGGTACCCATTGCACATGAAGGATGGTCAGTGTGTAGTTCCATTGAATACAACAATTCTGATGTTAGCCACGCCAGTTACAACGAGGTCAGCTATTGTAGCCATCACCATGGCTAACTTGTCAGGGCATGGCGTTCCCACGACGAGGATATGAATGCATGGATTGACGATATTACCATTTGAAACATACCTACTGTAATACTAATTAATGTTATTTGTTGTGACCTTCTACAAGTTTTTTAATTACTATTATACCTATAATGTAGTGTGGGTTTGTATAAATATTTTTATAATCCAGAATTGAATGCTCTGTATCCAGACGATGTCTCTTTGCGAACATTTTTGACATGAAAATGTATTAATAAATCAAGTTTCTCTACTACTTGATAAATGGGTAACTTTATGTTATTTGGGGACCACTTAATATTTTGTTTCTCGATTTGAGTTGATAGTACTCACACTTTTAGGAATGTTAATACAGTTTAGTCGATTACGTTGAAAGTGTCAACTTATCTAATCGCACATGACAATACTATTAGTGTAGCAATAACATTATCTTCTTGCTTTGCATAACAGAAAGCTGTTTAAGCTCTGACGTCAATGTGTGATCAAGCGCTCTCTAATACTTTGGAGAGTCCTCTTCATTTCCAACGTAATTTAATATTGACACCTTTTATGCCAAAAAATTACAAAATAACTCTAAAATACAATTGCAATGACAATCTTAAAAAATCTTCGATGTTACATATACAATTCTTGTTCGATTGTCTTGTCTCCTACAGGCCACGCTATTTGTTATTTATGAATGCGGCACACGGGGGCCGACATCCGTTGACGTCCAACTGTTTTCAGTTAAGCCACGACGAGCATATAACAAAGCCGTCTTCGAACAGATCATTTGAATTTGAAAGTCATGTTAGTCTGAAGAAAATAATATGCTAATTAGTCATACTTATCCAGTTTTAAACGTCAATGTTGTGTTCAAGTGTGTGTCCAATGTTATTGGTGTATGCATATGACAGGATAATGGATCGTTCACGTCTGGGACTTGGCCGTCGTACGCAATGTAAATGTGGTGTTTCCTGAATATGGAAATAGGTGGAAATGAATGCAAATTACGGTAACGCGACGGACTATTACGAAGGGCTTTCGCAGTGCGGGGTCGGTCCCCATAACATCGCAATAAGGTAACGGGAGAGGTGCTTCAGTCGCCACCCACCGCTGCGCGAGGCGTGGTGGCCGGCGCCACGAACGCCGCTCAGCCAGTCAAATAGTCACCGTCGCGTCGGCACGGCCGTGTGTATTGAAAACTCGCACTGGCGGCTGCCTGCCAGAGTGCGCCAAAACACTCGTTCGCGCGGCTCACGTTGGCGATTTGCCTCAACTGTCCTTACTCACAAGTCTCCTTATAACCTGTGTCTGTAAAGTGTCTGTGCACGCGTTTCGATGCTCTTCTCTCCTATCGCCGTCGAGGCGATGAAGTGCAAAGAGGAAAACTGCGAAGTCGGCGTGGTGCTAGAACACAACTCCCTGATCGTGTTGTCAGTTGACAAGACCATCGTCTGCCTTTGCGGAAGGGATAGGAACAATCCCTTCGAGCGCGGGTAATTCTCATCGTTCTGCATTCTGGTACGACGCTAACTGAATACCTAGACTTATCTCCTGGGTACTTACTAACAACTGGTAGCAGCACGCAATAGTTGCCCAACTCCAGTGGTAACACCAGATTGTTGTGTCTAGAGAACCGGTTGAAAACCTTGTCAAACTACAATAATGCAGAAGTTTTTGTTTAGAATGAGGTTATAGCTTTTTATTTGGCCAAGTCGCTTTTCTTCTTAAACATAAAATCTGTTTCTTAAAATCTTATTCCAATAAGCTTGAAGGTTAATGTCTTCAATATGGTCAAGGCGAATTCTTTGCAATTGGCTGTATATCAGTCCATATGTGAATGTTCTTCATATATGAAAGAACAGATACTTAAAATAACTGGACAGTTTAATATTGTGCCTTTCTGAAGTTTCCGTGTTCAGTGATTGGCTACTTTATTCAACGTACGCCATTCTATTTAAAATACAACAATTCTGTTGAATGAGTCAGAATATTGCTATCGTTGACTGACAAAAACCTGATAGTGGATGCCTACTATGTAATACTATGTACAGTAAAAATAGTATGATGACCGAAAGGAACGTACAAGGTCGTGGCCAGCAGTACAATGGCTTCTGTCGAATAATGTTCGAAAGAAACAAATTTATCGCTCATTAATATTCATGCTGAATAATTGCATCGTTCAACAAATATTCTGTGATTTTTCTTGAAATATTACGAGTCCATTATTATTGGAAATGCTCTGAATATCGCATCACTAGATATTTTAATGATAATCGACAGTCCGCTAGAGGGGAAGTGGTTACCGGGGCATGCGGAAGCGAATGACAGGTAGATAAAACGGAACACATAAATAGTGTACGTAGAAAATTAATTAGTATACATACTGCGTTGTAACAAAAAAGGTTAAACAGAGCGGAGGTTGAGCATGATAGCCTTCTATCTATATCGGTAACATGTTAACCTACACTAACCGGCCAGGTGTGAGTGTGCAGGTGTTACGACTTTCTTCAAACATCAGAGTAACCAGTGTGGGGATCCGTAAACACGGTCACGTATAAACACAACCCTGCCAAGAATTGCATCGAAGATCAGCGAATCATTAGGTACTACCAATAGTACTAATGATATATCGTACACGAATTTAAATTATTCGTATGAAAATTTTAAGAAAGTAATGAAAGTTTCGAAAGTTATCGTTTAGTAACAGTCAAGCAGACGCGGACAGATAAAATCAATAACATTTTAATACAATGACATTTTCGGCTGCTTTAGGTTTTGTTTGTTTTAGAGCTAAATGAATGCAATACAATTTGTCCCTAGATTATTCAGTTGTTTGCTAGTTGAAGTATTATTAAAAATGTACCCCTATTGACTCCCATCATATAGTCTGACGTCAATGCTTACAATCGAGCATTGCTAATAACCATTTATTAATACACATATTGAATGGCCTGTGTTCTGCCATCCAGTAATTTCAGTAGGAACCGGCAAGGAACTGCTATCGGGTTTTGATTGAAAAAAAAAGTCATGAACAAACAATCAACACGTTCCATTACTAAAATAAAATATGTAAAAATATACTAGAGGTTATGATTGCTGTTTATTTTTGTTTTAAATTAAATAATGAGCGATAGCCTTTGATTGACGCACTAAGAGGTCAGAAAAAATCTTTGGTTGCTAAGTAATTGTCATTCTCGCTCTATTGTCACCCACATATAAACAACGTGGATGATACTAAAGCCTCCGATTGACGCAAGAAGAGGTCAAGAAAAATATTTGGTAACTTACTATGATGCCATATAGTGAACCACTTATAAACAGCGTGCTTGATATTTGATAATACAGTTACAAACATAGAGGAAACTGTAGTCACTGGAATATTCTGGTCAAATTGAATCCATCACTGATCGATTGATTAAAATAAATGTCTTCTTATGACGACGACCTGCCATTACACCAATGTTTTATAAATTACATCGGTCATTTGAATATGAAAACATTTGTGAAAACACAGACGAAGTTCTGGGGCATCATAACTTGAACTCAAAATGGGATTGCTAGGTTTGGCATTTAGTGCCATTGAATAATTTTGACGTGTATAATTTTTCAAAATGTTTAGGGCGAGTTACGACTAATATACATATATATATGTCGAAGCGTCAGAGCGGCCATCAGAAGGGTCTTGGCATTTGTTTTCCATCGTAGGCGTTGATATGGTGAAAACTTCCAAATAATAATATCACGATTATAACTGTTACCGTTTGTACGTGTTTAATTACACAAAGATACGAAACATAACAAGATAATATCAAGATTAAATTCAAGAGCCAATAGGTTAGCACGGGCGCAGTCTGTCACCAGTCAAGTTATATCTGTCATCCCTGTCACTCCGTATGCGCATGCGTACTACTCTATTCGGAGTTACCCGCTCTTTAAATAGTCGTTATTATTTCAAAATAGCAAATAAGGTTTTAATACGCTTCAACACAATCAAACTTTCAAACTAATAACGGATTTCGTCGCGCGCCGTCACGGCCGTCCTGCATAGTCACACGTCCTCGTGTGCATTGGTCTCATCACCAGTAACTACGAAGAAACAAAACACACAATGACTTACATCGTTATTTACTCGGTCACCCTGACCAATAACAAATGGCAACTCTTTCAACTCCACATAAGTGCACTATGATTCACAAGAAAATCGTGAAAACATATGTCACACATATTAGAACTGCCATCACGGCTCTCAAATTAGTCGGTACCACAAAGGCGAATCTTAATAAGGCGAAATTTTATAACAATATTAGGGCCACACAGACTTGTTAGTGCCACACAAACCAGTTTGTGCCAAACAGACTCGTTTGTGCCAAACAAACTCGTTTGTGCAAAACAGACCCGTCTCTGCCAACCCAAGCTCGTCAATGCCACACAGGCTCGTCAATGCCATACAGGCTCGTCAATGCCACACAGGCTCATCAATGCCACACAGGCTCGTCAATGCCACACAGGCCAGTCAATGCCACACAGGCCAGTCAGTGCCACACAGGGTAATCGATGCCACACCAGAGTTGAGTTGCAATTGTGAACCAGCCTCGGTTGACCAGCCTCACGGTTTGGTCTTCCTGCCATCACTCTGGGCTGTTGCCCTTTTGGCACAATAACGAACAGAAATTATACACCTCAACTTGTCTTATTTGAATGTAAGCTTTTTTTTTGTTTTTATTGTTTTCGTTTGTTGTTATGTCAATGTAATAGACATACATAGAAAATATAACTTCACTCATCATCGCCGTCATCGGCACATTCTGTCTCAATTCGATTGAATTCATTAAAATGTAATTCAGGAATTTTGAATTTTGTATACGAATACGTAATTTTTACATTTGCTCTACTTCTATGATATTTAACCTACTCTATACTTCACGGACTGACTTTTCTACTCTCTCAATTGTTGGTTTGTGAACCTCAAGGTTTTAGTGAACCTCAAGGTAAGGCACTATGTGATTGGGATCAATTAATGTAATTTCACGCGGACCCGTATTGAGCTTACGAATAGGCGTGCTTACCCTAAAGTAGCTATAATTCTTTACTAGTAACCAAACTAATTGTTATCTCTCACATGCCAATAAATCATTCATCATTACTGTCTAGCCATTTCCCAACTATATCAAGCAGGAGACAGATGTAAAGAGTTAGGCCATTACCACAAAGGGACTTTTTACAACTGGGTGAAACCCAGTTGCCTAGCACCACGGAATATAATTTACATTTAATAGGTCCTAGTGAGCTGTTACACTTGATTCCAGTAATAGGTATGGCAAAAACGCTTGAACGCACGGAAATTTGTTCTAGCTTCCACAAGGTCCGTGTAGTGAACAACTCTAGATGTAACCTGTATACTATTTAACATAATGTTATGTTCATTTTGTCAAAGAACACACCAGTAGGGCTTCAGTACTAACTGTTCTATACGCTTTACAAAGAAATATCAATGCCAAGCGCGGGCTTTGAAGTAATTTACGTCGTTCCGCCCCTATGGTGGCCCTATCGGCCCAAACAGGTGCCCCGTAGCATATACAACCTAGGTAAGTAGCCCCATAGATCGTTTTTTAATGTTAGAAATGACAGGCCCCAAGTAGCTTTAGATATTCGCGTTAAAGCATAAAATTTCTTTTTAGCTTTCCACCGATGGTATATATGGTCAATAAATGTTAAATTTCTTTCTAGAATCAGACCGAGATAGCACACTGACTCATTTCGTTTCACAGGAACTTTGTTAAGTTTAATAGAAGGCCACGACTTAAGATTTCCTTTTAGTAAAATCTGATAGGTTTTTTTTTTTTTGCGGTGCAAAGTTTAAACGATTTCGATCACCCCACTGAGATATTAGACGTAGACATGTGTCAGCCAAAGCCTCTAGTCCAGCCAGAGTACTTGACTGTATGAGCAGGCCATCGTCCGCGTAACCGGTTAAGGTACTGCCGTATGGAAGCTGAATAATATTTGGCAAGATTAGCCGTCAGACCCTCCGGCCTCCACCTACTAGTAAGGAACGTCAAAGCTCCACAAATAACAACCGAGACCAACGGCCCAACGAGCCCCCCGAGGCACGGAGAAGTCTCGGCAGGGTACAGATAGTCACCAATCCACAAACCGACCGCGGCAAGCGCAGTCAAACTCAATGTGCAATTATGTGAAACAACTGCATTGTGTAATCCTGTACAAAACTGTGAAAAGGAATTTATACTCACATTAGGACATCATCCTAATAATGTCAACGCATTGTAATTTCGTTTACCAGGAAATCTATCAGCTCAACTTTGCTTTATCAGAGACTACTCTGAACCAACATCAAAACAGAATGAAAACTTCTCACCGGGTTCATCCACCAGTTAGTCGACTGTTTGTTTAATCGACATTTACTCCATCGTTCGGACCTCGTATCGTTCCAGCTTTAATGGGGCCTCGCTTCGCGATGTGGTCCCTTTCAAAGCACAATTGGAGGAAGTTGGTTTCGTTCTTCTGTGCGCTCACTTCTATCGGCTAATACGGTGCACAGGCACCTGAAAACTTAGAAGCAAGCGCCGCTATCGCGACTGCTTTTCTCTCGACATACATTGGGCACTGTTACAGTTTGCCACATTTAAGGCATCGCTGAGAGTTGTCAATACTTGGTTTCTTTGATTCATCTATTGTAGCATTCATTTCATAAACCGGATGTCCTCTTTTCCGAAAGACCATTAGTCCTTGTTGTAATTTGTTGTGTTGAGGTAAAAGCTATTCCTCAAAGCCGCGGCTCGATCATCATTGCATATGCTAGGATAGCCGCAATCGCAATCCATTCTTTAGATAAAGACTTTCGTAGTAGTTTCCACAAAATCAAATGTTGACAGAGCAAACATAAATCCGCAGCTTCACACCAAGCATGAGCGTCGCTATCCAGGCGACCAGGATTAAATTCAGGCAATGACATCTTGGATTCACAGACGCAACTCTTGTAACATACGTATCAATTCAGCCATGTCACATTGCTGCATTTCAAAAAGACTTTTTGGCCGGTGGGTCATCTTAGGGTTACACGCACTCTTTATTCCGTGAAATATTTACGGTCTGACCATTATGTTGTACTTTGAAGGCCTCGGGCAATCCCACTTCTGATGTCGAAGCGTCAGAGCGGCCATCAGAAGGGTCTTGGCATTTGTTTTCCATCGTGGGCGTTGATATGGTGAAAACTTCCAAATAATAATATCACGATTATAACTGTTACCGTTTGTACGTGTTTAATTACACAAAGATACGAAACATAACAAGATAATATCAAGATTAAATTCAAGAGCCAATAGGTTAGCACGGGCGCAGTCTGTCACCAGTCAAGTTATATCTGTCATCCCTGTCACTCCGTATGCGCATGCGTACTACTCTATTCGGAGTTACCCGCTCTTTAAATAGTCGTTATTATTTCAAAATAGCAAATAAGGTTTTAATACGCTTCAACACAATCAAACTTTCAAACTAATAACGGATTTCGTCGCGCGCCGTCATATATATCAATTTAAGTAAGCTGTCCTGCTAATTATGTTAGTTAGTTATGTTTCTGGCCATATTCTCACTAGTATAGTACTCCACTAGTTAGAAAAGTCAATGTCGCAAGCGTTATTCAAAAATATAATTTAATAAGTAGGGGCACATATCCAGTAGACGAAACAGAGGTTGTTACATCGCAAATGTTATTATTTACGTTTCAATGTCAAACAATCATGCACCGTACTCACGACCATATAAATCTCCAAGTAAAATACAATGTTAGTCTTTGTCAGTTGGGATAAACAGAAAACTTTGGGTCATTCATATGCAAGTTCATATGCATGTTCAGACTGATTTATGGACATAATATATGTTATTTATATGTATATGTTTTTTTTTATAATTATGATAATGCTTAATAATAAAAATAAAATAAAAAAATAATTAATCAGTTTATTTTTAAGTTATTGATTTTAAAAGCTATAAGATATGTACAGTTTTCAAACCAAACTGTACATAGGCACGACATTGAAATCGATATTTGTGTCATGATAGGTTAGTAGTAGTAGTAGTAGTAGTAGTAGTAAGTTAGTAGATAGTCATTCTGTCCAAAATAATATTTTGCATGGGTGGCTAGCAACAGATGTTTTCTGAATTTGTAAGACAATCGTCTCGGCTATCAAAATGTTTCGATTGTATCGCAAAATAATCTTTGTCTTTTGTTCTTCGTTGAACCACCAGCTTTTTTTCTATTTATAACAATATCCTCTAGACGTCTCTCAAGGGTAACGACTCATAATGGCTCACTACCTGTGTTTTTTACCCCGCCAGGCACTATTCGAGTCAAAGGCCCGGAGCTTTACTTAAGTTAGTCGTTGCTAAGGGCATTGCACCTTTGCGCTCTCCCTTGCCCTGCAGCCCTACTTTAACTTTTGGAGTCGAAAGCTTTTAATGCGAGCCTCCCTTACCGTCGTGTGAATGCAAGTATTGGTCGGAAAGAGATGCAATGTCAGCGTTTAGTGCGTCTACATTATCCATAAACCCAGCTGTGCGTAAAGTATTAGCTATACTTCAGTATACATACTTATATTGTGGACTTTGAACTCGTTTAATGGTGAAATGCAGAACTCCCTTTGATTTATTATTATCTCTGGGATCGATACGAGCACGTTTGATTACTTTTATATCTAAAGCTGTTTTAATGAGGGCATGTTCGGTGTTTACTTACTTCTCGTATTATCAGTAACAAGTTAGAAGCTAACAGTACTGTGAGTGTTTAGTACATGTTCTTTTTATGCTATACTGTTTTGAAAACTATAGCTGTAACATCAGTATGAAACAGCTTAATTCTGTTAAATGATGTTTTTATGTATTTAAAACAGATCCAGAAAGACGCAAGAATAACTAATTGCTTCCTATGTATTAAATTAAAATAACCAGTCTTTCGCTCACAGCCGTCGTAAACTTTAAAATGGTTTTACTATACCATTTTCGAAGCAGACAAATTTTATTATGTGTCGGTTAATCGGGACAAACCAACGGTCGGGCCTTCTGGTGCGTCATAACCACTACGATACGATAGCATCGGGCGCCGCCGCCACGCCACCATTCGTAGTTTTTCGCGGAAAACGGTCACAATCGTCAACCGTCCCTCCCTGCCCGCGCAAGCGCCGCGTCATACCCGCGTCTATAAAAGCCATGTGCGCCCCTCCACTTCAACTCAGACGCATGGAGTACTCCGTAGAGGTCGTTTGGCACGAGCGAGCGCTTTGCTAGGCACCTGCCGGCCACTCTTCACGATAAAATTCTAGTCACCAACCGCGCAGCTGAAGCTCGCGTAACGCGGTCTGCCGCGCGTTCCTACGAACAGTGATATGTGCAATAGCCTAATTACAACAAAATAATTGTGATAATTTATTTAAATTAGTTTTTAGTTACACGCGTCAATTAGACCGCGATACGGCTGTGAGTTGAGTGAAAACTGTGAAATTGAAATGTTGTGACTGCCCGACTGGAACTTGTTACCTGTGATCCAACCCAGTGTGATCAGTTATTCTTGCGTCGAAGGACCGTTTGCAACAATGGTTGGAAATAACGGTACTATGATGGCGATTCGCATCGTCCACAGTAAGCTTCGCAAGCGGGAGGAGCATTCGGCTTCGGTGCACCCAGCTGAAGTTCTTCAGGCTGCACCTGCATCTCAGCCGGAGCCGCTCGCTTTCCGCCAGCAGCCGCTGTGGCAGTTCCCGCCGCCGCTGCCCCCGCCTTACGTCTATCCTCACGATCAGGTGTGTACACGACTTCATTACAAATAACAACAATTCCAAACATTTATGCCGAGTAACTATTTCAAGAATCAAAACCAGTTCCAGTCGTTATACTTGACCCCAATACTGTTTTAACGAGCACCAATGTCCAGCTGCAATGCATTTCAATTTATTCGTAAATCCCCGCTTGCCTCGATAACAAACAAATAATATTGAAAGTTGCACGTTGGGAAAGAAACGTTACATTATAATACGAAAGAAATCGTGACTGGTTCGACCCTCCCCGCCACAGAGAGAGAGAGAGTTGGTGGAACACGTAGACACGATATCTAAGTGCGAAATAAATTTAAATGTCGGGACACGCTCGTTGAATAGAAAGCTGCACAAGGCGAGCATGTCGTAACGCTCCGACCTTCTTTCTTGCTGTTTGATGAACAAAAGAGGCTAATGCAAACGTCTGTATAAAATTTTAACTTGTTAAAACACTGACCCCAATATCACGCTCTGATAACCGTTTCCCGAGGCGAGGCTTACCTGCGAAACGGCCCATTGATTTGTTATATCGAATCATACACTGTTTGTACAAAGTCTGCACGATCACACATCAAAACGGCACACCAGGAAGTAGATAATGCTAATGTGTCTTTGAATAGCGTATTCAAGGCTTGCCCCATTCTTGTTTGGCCTCAACATTACTTATACTTTGCAATACTAGCTTCCCAGTCATGCAGCAGAGCTTATTTCCAACTTAAATAAACTTGAACTTTACTTGGTCTTCTTTAAATACAACAACAAAGTCTTTTTTTGTTAAACTAAACAAAAAATGTTACCTCCAAAACATAAAAGCACAAGCTTCATTTATTTTCTCGCCTGACAACGGTTTAAAAATAACTCCGAATAGCATTGTGTAATGTCTAAAAGTTGTTTTACATGAGGCGAAATAATGTGGTGAATGCATCGGGGTCGTTAACGGGATTGAAATCTGGAATCACCTTAGTGAACATGTCTTGAATTGGGTATAACAAGATCTAATGTTATTTTTCTATTGTTTATAGGACAATCTAATGCAGCCGCACGGCAACGAGCGTGCGAGTTTCCGCAGTCTTCGCAAGAACATCGGTGGTCGTTGGAAGCGACTAGTGAAAAAGAAGCCTGAACAGGAAGTTTACACGATCCCGCCTGAGCTCAAGCCACAGCTCAAACAAATATACGTGTACTAAAAACACGGACTAGTAATTATAGCTGAAGCAGGATACTTCGCTGCGTTGATCTAAAGGCGATGATATCAACCTCAACTCGACGGTTGTAAAACATCAACTTATATCATTACTCGAATATCAAAATTGTAAACCTGCACGGCTCGACAGCCACTGTTTCTGAACATATCCCTTTCGACCAATTAATTCTAATGACCAATGTAACTAAAATATTTTTCTTTTCATTCACCACTTCATTGTGATTTAAAGCCTAGAAATTGTATTATTAAGTATTAGAATTTGATGTTTGTGACTTGTGAGTGTTGTTCCGTTGCAGATCGTATGAGAGTGATAGTCAAATGAATTTAGTTTAATTAATTTAAAGCTATGAATGTGAATTAGGAAGATGCGGTCGCGCATACTAGTGACGAAAATCCAATAATTATGAATAAACAATTATGATGCCTTGTTAAATGTATTTTTTGACTAATTAGGGCATTTCGTAGTTCATTAACTTATTGTAGACATGATCGTATTCGTAAGTGAACTTCGATCAAAATAGTTTATGAACATATACATACTGTATGTATATTGAGTGAAAGCTGAGGTTTGAAACATCTTATTGTTTGATGCAGTATTTTTAGATCATTCATTTTGTGTTGCGAGTGAGACTGAATAATGGTACAATTTTAAGTGTAACGTGACATTGAAATTTCGAATAAAATACAAATATTTTCTGATATTATTGACTATAAGTATCAAATATCAAACAATATCACGATGGAATATCAAATGACCTAGTTGTTGAATGTTGAGTTGCTCGAATTGCTTTTGTAGTATAATTATTCAGATTTTCGCCCGGTCCTTACTGTGATATAATTAAAATGAAGGAATAAAGAAATTATTGACAGAAAGATGTAGTTTTAACTTGATTGCCTTAATACCTTGTCAATTAAAGTCTAGCAAGGGCCGACGGTCGAGAATTTTGATAGCTCATATTGAGCCTGATATTTTGATGAAGTAAGCTGATAGATAATAGGTAGAATTGAGCCATGAATATATTTTCTTTCATTAAATTAACTGTTGCTGTAGAAGAAACCATGTTATAACTGTAATTTTAACATCGTGAGAAGTTTTTTGTTTTGAAAAAAATGTAATCTTTCGTTGAAATATTGGAAAATAAATTCCATCATTATACTGAATTTTCGTTTCCTTATTTACCTTGTTTATTTAGGTTTGACCAAACATGATGACGAAAAAGTTGCAGCAAGAAGTTCATTGTTTACTTTTACAACATGGCCTCAGAATTGAGGTTATATTCCTACCAAATACTGTTTTCTTTGGTCTACAAAATAAAAACAAACATCATTCAGTCATTATTATGTAAGAAGCAGAATAAATTAATATTCACCTAAACATTATGGTTTAAACCAGTACCAATAACGAAATTCGAGAAAACCGTATTTGAGGTTAGGTTTACAACGCCATCTATGAATTATGCAATGAACTAACTAATGTAAGGGAAACCAACAGAGGCCAATAATGTGCAGAGACCGGTCACAACGTGCGTTCAGCTGCGCCATCTATTATCATTTCATGGAACTCGATAGTTCACTAAACATGAAGCTAGTTCCTTAGTTTCAGTTCGCTCGCGTACGCATTCTGAAACTAAATAGTCTACAAGTTTTCTGTAAGATGTCACTTTAAACAATTAAAGATACCACACAATTTTTATTATTATTATTGTCAAATAATACCTAAATAAAGAAGGCATTTAAATAAAAAAGGTTCAAAAGACTATTTGTTAAAATATGGTTTTAACTTTAACAAAATAATAAGGAAAATAGCTAAAAACCGAACGGTCTGTACCAAATAAGGCACAATTTTGGAGCATCCAAATTTGGCCTACTTAAACATACCTAAATGAGTAAGTAGCTGCACCTTCCCTTTTCGACACTAAAAGGCTTTGTAAATAATTAACCCGTTTGGTTAAAATGGAGCTGAGACCAACGCCCGCATGATGTCGGTTTCGACCCTAAACCGCTAACCTTTGAGAGATTAGTTTGTATTAGGAAATTATCTTCTTTGTGTCATTATGGGGAGATGAAGGCATTCGTTGCGAATGTTCTACACAATACGCACTACCGGTTAACAATATGGATAATGTAGTGCTATTGTCATTGTCGTGTTAGCTGTTATTTTATTTATCAGATGCCGCCTAGCTTTTGTGCTCTGTTAATTATTCGGATACCAGGGGACTGAATTAGAGTAACATGGGCTGTTTGTGCTTAATGAAACTATATACCTACAAGTGAAGACCTTTTTGGTGTTGATTTTATAAGCTAACTACCTGATTCCCGCATTTTTGCGATAGACAACAGGAGTGTGTTCTTATATGGAGTGTTGTATTGAGTGTTGTAAGTTGAATTTGAAAAGATTAAAACTCTAGGTGATTGAGATGAGAGAGACTTATACTTATGGCATGGTGGTCAGACAACAACAAATGGAAAGACCAAGAAAGAGAAAGAACAAGAAATGGAAAGAGCATTAAGACTAGGAGGTACGTAAAGCAAAATTTTCCTGATAATGCCTTAGTTGAACCAATCAAGCTTCGCGGTTCCAAAGATCATCAAACAGTTTTACAAAACCGATATACTTAATTGCGCGCGCAATAGACCGGAAAAATGGCTAAGATAAAAGAATATCTACCCACCTATAAAACTGACCCTCCTCATCCGAAATTAAATTCCGCATCCTCTAAACACGAAATCTTAAAACTCCATTACTAACGATCTATCGGCAGTAGATGCGATTACGGATGTCTAGTCAAGCTCTCGGCGGCGACGGTTGGTTGCCCGGGGGCATCACGTGACGCCGTCCTTTGTTGTTACATAAATAAGCCTCATTGTGTGTAAGAGGGCCGCACGCCCTCATTATAACGAGAGAGAGACGTGCCAATCTATCGGACTAGATTTTGAAAGGTTGATCGTGATTCCGGTGGTGTCTGTGGTTGAACGGAAGTTTGTACTTAAGGATCTTTTTATTTTTCTACGTAATTTTTAGTTGTTCTTTATGCTTCAGGATTTCATTGTATTTTTATCGACTGTTAAAAAATACTAGAACATTATAGCGAGACGTTTTTTGTAATAAATTAATAGTACCTACTATGCTTCTTAACAATATATTATCCAAGCAATTTTTAAAAAATGTGACTATTGATAAAAATAAATTACTTCAATTAGGTAGTTACGTAAAAAAAATACAGTTGATGTTTCAATAATATTAATTACAATAAATAGTTTTAAAGTGAAAATCTTCTAACAGTGAAAATATTTCAATGTTGGTGGTAACCAAGACAACTTTACATACACTTCACATATCTTTTTATATAATCAAGCTGATTGCTAGAAAGGAATATTTAATACTAAATCGTTTTTTTTATATGTATTCTATATATCTTTTCCTATACCTTTCTTTGACAAAAACCACCTTAAGAAAGGAAAGTAATAAAAATATTGCGGAATAAATCGGTGTCATGGCAATATTACAACTATGGTGGAAAACTGATCTACTGTGAAAATCATTCGATATTATCTCTATACCTGCTGAAAATGATACGTGAAATATTTCTCCTTTCCTTTACTCTGCCTTATTTGATAATGATAATTGTAACTTCTTATTTATATGAGTGTTTTTTGAACTGTTATATGGAAATCGAAATTTTTAACACATCGTACCTTCTTTTTAGGGTTCTGTAGTCGACAAGAAACCCTTATAGTTTCGCCATGTCCGTCTGTCTGCTTGTCTGTACGCAGCATATCTCAGAGGTTCTTGGTACTAGAAAGCTGAAATTTAGTATCTATCTAGTCAGCGTTATCAATCGCTGACAATGTGGTAAAATAAAACTATGAAAAATATTCATTTTTAGGGTAGGTTAAGGCTTTCGTGTGGGATATCGTAAGATAGGTCTTTTAAAAATATTATGGGTTTGTGAAGGCCATTTTTCGGTTAAGTGAGCCATTTGCGAAATATCTAGCTTGTAAGTGCAAATTTTTGTTCGATACGAGCATCCCCCCTATAACTTTTGAATGGCTGTCCCTGATAAAATTCACAGACGTAGCACTTGTAATGACCTTACAAGAAAAACTCACGGCTAAGTAGATATAGCCGGGTACAGAGTTATAGTTGACTAACTAAGACCTACTACGGAACACTACAGCGCGTGGCCCGACACGCCCTGGTCGGTTTTAATAAAGAGGTTGGCAATTTTTTTAAGACCCTATAAAAACAATATGAAATTATCGCGAAAAAAAATCGACACTGTCGTAAAACAAAGTCGGATCTACAAAATAGCTATTTTACAGGAGAGCACTTTAAAGTTTTGATTTTCTTCGGAACGTATTGGAAATACAACTTTGTTCGTTGTAATATCTCGGAAAGTACCAGATATCTATTTTTTTTTGCTTATATCGATAGATTATGTTTAGTTGAAGCTGATTTTGAAAATCACAATTTCATTGTATTATCACATCTGACTTTGTTCTACGACAGTGTCGAAATGATCCTTCTTCTTTCAAATTAAGTAACAAATGGGACTACAGTAAACAAATGAGAGTAGAAAGTTATTTAAGAATGATGAATAGGCTTGAAAAAGTCGAAACTATTTAATGATACAAAAGAAAAAACAGCATACCATAACAGGAAAAGTCTGGTTTTTTCCTTAACAAAAAAGTAAAATCAATAAAACCGACAGACTTGAAGTCCAACATTTAATTCGGATTTGATTAGTTCCCGCCCCAGCAAAAACCGTGGATTCATGAATAAATATGAACGGCCGTTATCACAAGTAAACAACGGTTCGGGCGGAAGCCTTAACAAAAACGAATTTCTTTGAGAGCCGGTACCAAAATGGAGCGACCTAATTTCTCTAAACAAGTTTGTTTTAATCCATTTACTAAAGTACTAAATTGTGGGGACAATTGAATGTAAAAGCTGACTAATGTATGGCTTGGCGAAGTCAAATTTGTTTGGTAACTGATGTTTTTTGATATATAGTAGAGTAAAGTAGGTTGGAATTAAAATAGTTGACCATTAACTTAATAGAAAATAACTAGGTTAGCACACTAAAAAAGTGTAAGGTATCTTTGTAATGTATTCAAAGTGATTTTTTTTATTATTGATTTTACGTGAGTTTTTCACTCTCCAACTCACAAGTTGGTCACCCAACTCCTCCGAAACGGCGTGACCGATTTGGATGAAATTTTGAATGTATATTTGAGTATAGTGAAAATACAATTGAACCCGGTAGATTTCGTAGTTTTCATAAAAAACGTCTTCTATATCGTCTTTTATCCTTCATATAATTATTATAAATACAAAAGTGAATTGGTTTATTCAATAAACATATGCGGTAAAACTGGCTGCACAGATTTTAATGAAAGGTATGGTATCTTAAAGATGTATAGTAATATAAAGAAGTCTCCAAGTGCTTTAGGCTATTTTTATATGCATAAAACACAAAACCGCCCAACTATTCCATGATTATCATACTCTGGAAGTGCGAATTAAATAAATGTTCAAACAACCCATAACGTGGCCTCACTATCCGCATCCAAAAGCAACGTCTGATACTGTTTAGGTGTTAAAATTAAAAGCATAAATCCACGTGAAACGTTGAAGTACAGTATAATTATAGTAGCTATTTGTAATTCATGGGCAAGCCGGCCTCCTGAGCCATTACGTGAGTCCCCTCCACCGCACAATGAGTACAAGTATGCGGTAACATATAATGTTGATGTGAGTGTCGCTGGATGTGGCATGCTGAGAACATTTACAAAAAAATATCCACACACACACTGATTATTATTTTTTGCTATTTAACGGAAAGTTGTGTCAATGGTTTTGTGGTTTTAATATTAGTGTGTAATCCTAATTAAATTTATGAATGCTAAAGTGAGGTTTGTTTGCTTGTTTGGTTATTTTTTTATTACGCTATTACGGTAAAATGGCTAAAAATATTAAGTTTAAATTGGTACGGAAATAGATGGGACTCTGGAGGTAATTGTTGGCTATTTATATGGTTGCATTTAGTAGTTACCATGCGAAGCGGATGAAACCGCGGGATAAGCTAGTACTGACATAAAGAGATATTAAGGTTTAGTGAAAATTGAAAATTAAATTATTACGTACGCCTTCAAATTCTCAGTTGAAGGAAATGTAATAAAGAAAACTATTATTTAAATAGAAACCAATATTTATTTTTATACATCAGCGAAATGACATATTCAGCATTTCCTCCATATTAAATCCACGTCCAAAAGTACGCATGGCTAACAATCGTCGTATAAATGAACAAGGGAATTTCAGAAGCCTCTTTAGTACGAATTAAGTAGGTTTAAGTGTAGGGGATAGTGCAAATTGAACGTGACTACAGGACGACGGAAGGTATTTTCACTTATATTTTATAACTAGTTAGTGTTACTTTGTTTATGTAGTTGCAAGTAGAGCTTTGTTGGTTTAAGCTTCGTGTTATGTAGGTATGTGGTGTGGGAGATTTAAATTAGGGTAAGGTGCGTGATGAAGTGGCCGACTGGTACAGTTAAGTTTAAAGGTCGGTATGAACTATAACATTTTGTAGTCTTTCTAATATTTTCTGACGTGATTATCATACTTAAAAGTTATAATAATAGTTCTCTAAATGTATAGTTCTCCAATAATAAAAAAATCTAACATGAAAATAATAAATGAAATTAAATCATGATAAATAGAAATACATTACATAATAAACTTTTTTAATGTATTGTGTCACTCAGCGAGTGCAGGCAGTCTTATTTCGGCAGTTATTCTGGATAGTCGTGTGTCAATTGTGTTAATGATGTTTTATACTGAATGTACTTCTACAATACTCTGCTAACACCTTTATTCACATACGTACCTATTTCAAAGATATTCTACGTTTTTAAACGTCAAGTTTATCAACGGAATCTAAAGACCAAGTATAGCTTACAAACTTCACCCTGATATAACATTCTAAACTGTTTTTACTACCACTTACAAACTAGATCAATTTACTTACAAGATAGATTTAAGTTCGCCCTGTCTCTTTATTAATCTTCCTAAAGTAAAACTTGACTTATATATTGATACTAAAATATATGGAATAATATTTAATACTTATATCCAGGTACCCCAGCCGTGAACTTTGTCGTAATATTGAAATTTTGACTGCCTGCAAACATTTTTCAAGAGTACACACTACACATTCTCAATACGCGTTTTATGGGATCTTATCGGCTTTCGTACAGTATTGAAGTTGTAAAAAGTTTAGCCCCTTTTCATGTAACATTTGCTTGTATAACCAAATTATCGATACGCGTCAAAACTTTCTATCCAACTGTAAGTTTACCAGCATAAGATTCAAATTTCTTTGGTAGACATTTATGAAGGGTAAGACGTAGAAGTAAGTGGAAGTTCGTCTCATATCTCGTCATAACATTTTACTGTCACAATACGTATACATATAGGACGTCTCTATGTATGGCAATGTACTACGGAAATTGGCTGCGTTGTAATCGGTGCTAAACTTTGTATCTTTTGACGTCAAGATAATGTTAGTTGGTAGACGTAGAATCTATTTATAGAGAGACCTTTGATGTTATAGGACTTTCCGCATTCCTTTGAATGTTGTACAATTAATTTAGCTTACTAATTTTCCGTTTTAGTCCCTTTTGCAGGTATAATTTCTTAGAAATAGTATTATCGTCATACTCTGCCGTAGATTCATTTTCCAAGAACTTAACTAGTTGTTTTTTGAGAGTCGTGTAACTTGTTCTAAACAAATGACATTTTTATAGCCAATATTTACCACTCAACAGAAGATTTTTTGATTATTTCTTTTTGTCGAACTTTTTCTAAAAAAAAAAAGAATATGTACTAATAGTGACTGTAGTTTTTCATAAGGTATAATGATCCATAGCTAATATAAATGGCACGTACTGAAATGATCAGCTTAATGCCTATAGACTGTAGGTACATGTATTTAGTATGCAAATTAATTACAACATAATTAAGCTGTGCGGTTCCTTACTAAATAGGTCACAGCATCTCATCCCGTGGGTGTCATTGGAAACGATTAAGTGATTGTGATAGGAGGAAGAGAAACCGGTACGCAGTTTATCAAACAGAACAAAATTGAATTGCAGTGTATTTCGTATACATCCATTGAAGGTGGTCTAGTAAAAAAAAATATGTATATGTTTGTAATGTATACGAATAAAGTTGTTATCATTATAATAATGTGTTCCATCTTAGTCAGCAAAGGTATTGAAATTGAATTTCATGGACTCAGTATTTATTTTTCTAGATGTTACTGAAAACTTCCGATACTATTGTTGGTGGAGAAACTAGTCGGTACTACATACGGTACGGTCGGTACGGTCGGTACGGTATATCGGAAGATGCAAGGTCGAGTCCATTATCAAATTAACTTTTTATTGATGTTATTATATATTAATATTAATTATTATACCTAGGGTATACGTCAATACTTCATACTATAGATTTATGGAATCAAGGTAATAAAGAAAGTTAAACATTGTCTAAAGTTATTCATAACAAAAATTAAGGACATCTTGTTGTCAAATGACGATCGATTTTGATACGGAGCCAAACTCATCCCTTAGCGTTAAATTTCTTTTGTTGAAATAACAATTTCCTTCCCCACTCTAACCACATACGAAGAATCCAATTAATAATGTATCATTCCAAAAACATTGTACTTGCAAAGCAGATGCCTCTCAATTTTCTTGACAAACCAAGCGAAAAAATAATATTCTGCGCATGGAGTTATGTGCGTATTACAAAAGGATAAGTTTCCAATTGACTAGACAATATCAAAGGGCGAAGCATTAACGCAATGAGGGCTTGCTGTATTTATACGTAGGGGTACAAGTGCAGTCAGAATAAAGTACACAGAAGTATTTTTATACTAGATTGATCGTGACGTGGTGGAATGCGGATTCAATGTTGAAGTTTTATTTGAAATCTTAGTCAAATTTTGTGGTCGTTTTGTTTCTTCTAAACTTGATTTCTATGAATTGTATATTTTTTACAACTATATAATTATATCAATTATTATTATTCACGGGATCCAAATAACAAAAAAAAAACTGTACAATATTTCATGATAATATTTTATTAATATTTATTTCTGACTATTCAGTGCTATAATGTAATTAAAATGCTATTCCTCATTTTTCTTTTTTCTATGCAATAAATTAACCAATAAATTCATTTATTGAAATTTTAATTATTACTAAAGTAAGCACATGCCAATTTAGCCTTAGTGAGTATAACAAAATAAAAATGAAACAGTAAAAATCAAACTGAAGCGTCCAATCAATTAATTTATAATATTGTAAGTAAACCCCAGATAGCATAAATTGTAACCCTGAATAAAATACAAATTCTTCCCTTTGTTCGTTCATTGAAAATCCTGAAAACACTTTTAATTTCTTCCATTACTTAAAACATTCCCTATTGGAGACTTTTCATTTGTGATGTTTAACCAACGGATTGACTTTTCGATTGACTTGAGCAGTTCAAAAGGGCGGAGGGCTCAAAATTAACGCAATGTAGGGTGTGCAATGAAGGAGCGATGGCTTCAAAGGGAAACTGATTTCCTTATTTTCTTTGTAAAATATATGTATTTTTTGGCAGCAAATTGGCATTTGTGTGGCAATAATTTTGGTCGTATGTATCTTTCCCCAAAAAAGTATTATCAATTACTTACTGGGGATGTCTCATTTATACAATCCATGTAACAGTTTTTGGGATGAATAAACATTTTGCATTTCTTTTTTCTCTTGTATTTATCTTTTTATATATATATATTTCATCGTTGAAAATATAGTCCACAAAATATATTGCTCTTCAAGGTTATGCGAAAGATTATACTTTCAAATAACAGACGTCATAAACTCCAATCAAGTATTTCAGCACTCATATTTTACACAACACTACACTGAATGATTCCTAGCAATTAGTCAAGTCAGAGTCCTTAACATTTAGCAGTTGCTAATTGAGCGCATCACAATGCACCCGATGAAATAGCACGGTTCCACTTGAACGCGCATCGTTCACGATCCGATGAATAAATAAATAGCTTTTGCTTCCAGACGACTGTTAAGTGTTCGAGTGATTTTTGATAATGCTGTTTTTTTTTTGTTTTTAATCCTGCGAGCTTAAAACGCGTCTGCGAGCAGTTTCAAGCCAGAGTGATTGGGTTCGTAATGCGTGATGGCGCAGATGTAATCTGCCATTTTCATTTTTAGTGGCATGCTCGTAATGCTTGACTATGTTTTTTTTGTATATAATATCAGATGTATTCTGTAAAAGGTTGTGAGCACTGAACCTAGGCTAGTCTTGGTAGTGAACGCGTCTGTTTTGTCGCTATTTTTTCTATGCGTTTCTTTTTCACAGTTCAGATGAAACAAATTAAATGCGAACATTATATCCATCCCATGACCTATTTTATTTGAAAATTAGAAGTGTCCCAAGAAGATCACTGCAACTACCACTGCTTAAGTTAGTATGAAAATTAGGACAAATAAATAATTTATCTCTCGTCATAAGGATTGACAGTCAGGTTTCCAGGTTCTAACAAAGTACAATGTAAAAATTGACCCAATTGCACCTACTCGTATTTTGTTATTCCAGCGTTTTATTTTACAAATATTATTGAATTTCATTATATTTTTTAGTTAACTGAAAATCTACGACGTTATGGTAAAATTAGCTCTGTAAACATTGTGGTTTATTTTTACTTAGGGCGGATTCAACCAAACTGGAATAAATTTTATTCTCGGCGTAGATCTCTTATTACTCGAGAATAAATCAATTTCACGTTTAACCAACTACAATTCGAGGAATAACGATTCTATTCGGGAATAGTCACTATACCACCATTTTGCGTGGAATAAGAAGTTTATTCAAGGAATAATAAAATGGCGTCCTATTGACTTATGCTGTCATTTTAATTCACTGACATTTTAATTTTAATTTTTTTAATTTATTTAACGGGCTTTGTCGCTTGGCAGTTACTTTTCTACGCTATAATACGACAAATTAGAGTTGACATGAGTAATGCTACTGCACCCTCCCGCTTGTAGAGCAATTTTTTTTGGCATTTACATTCGTTCACATTCACTTCGCTATTCGTGAGTAGCTTATCCAAGTAAAGCTATACGCTAGATTGCATGGAAAAACGACTGATGATTTACTCGAGAATACAATCGTGGTATATATTATTTTCCGCATAGTTATTCTTGTATAAATTCAGGTTTGGTCGAATCTACCCTTAGAGAAATTGGCGTGGAAATGGAAGTAGACGAAACTTCATAAGATTAGTAAGTAGCACACAGATATCTAGTGGTAGACACATTAAGCCCGAACGTCTCGGAAAAAAGCGTTAAAGGCGCAATCCAACGCTAAGTCAGGCTACTTAGCAACTTGCCAAATGGAATCCATTACAACAGTTTGGGTATCGACGTGAGGCGAGAGCGTAAAGGAGTTTGTATTTTTTCTCCTGTAACTTTCTTACTGCTGAGTAGTTTTTTTAGTAAAGTAAAAAGAAGATAGGCTAATTTTCACAAAGTAAGTATCTAGTAGTACCTACCTTTTAGCTCGTAAAAAATATGTAACATCACTCTTTGCCTAATCTTTTCTTTAGACTAAGTTGTAAATTGGTTAACAACGCACATGAGAATAAAATAACAATTTTAAGCCCATAACTCTTCCGCTCCACAATTTTGAGTCGTAACCCATTGCTTTAAGTGCCAGAAACATACCAATAATTGTATTATATAATAAGACACTTAAGCGAAGATTTACACGAATGTCAGTGCACTAAAACCTGTTTTATAGGTTGTTTCGTACTATAAAAATGTTATGGCAGCTTTTTGTTATAAAAAAACAAGGTAGAAAATATAAAATTGACAGGCCAAGTTTTATGTTGTCGTCAATAGTAATAGCCCAGTCATATTAGGGCTTTCACCTCGGAATGAAAGATAATAAGCTGCAAATTGGTATGAACCTTTGTTTTGTCATTCTAAATGTTGTCTCAAAAGTCACAATCGTTATCGTGTCCGCGTCTCAAGATATTCAAGGTCAAAGGTCACAAAAATCGGTTTTTCGCGAATATCTGGCTTCCTATCGGTTAAATGAGATTTGCATTTATTATAAAAGTTGTAGGCTATAAAATTCCCTACAACTTTTGTTTAAACTTTTTTTTCATACGACTAACCGTTTTGAAGGTAGAGCGCGAAGAGTGCACATCGTACAGTCATATACGGCCTAATGCAAGGTCAAGCGTGAGTTATGGTTATCAGTACGTTATAAAGTCAATTATTTACTTGGAAATTATAATTATTAAACAATGCCTATTATTTATGTACTAACTATTAATTATTTATATTTAATTAAAGTAAGTAACTTGATTATTTATATATAATTATTACGAACGTTATTACCTCCAGCACCAGCCGAACTACTAAACGTAATATTTTGCAATTGCAAAAATGGTTGTGGTTCCCGCTGTGGATGCAGAAAATCAGGGCTACAATGTTCTTTAGCTTGCGGCCAGTGCAACGGACAAGCTTGCCTCAACGCTTCACTGTATCCAAGTAATCCCGATGAAGAAAATACATATGATCCCGATTGCAATTGCAAAATATTACGTTTAGTAGTTCGGCTGGTGCTGGAGGTAATAACGTTCGTAATAATTATATATAAATAATCAAGTTACTTACTTTAATTAAATATGTATAAATAATTAATAGTTAGTACATAAATAATAGGCATTGTTTAATAATTATAATTTCCAAGTAAATAATTGACTTTATAACGTACTGATAACCATAACTCACGCTTGACCTTGCATTAGGCCGTATATGACTGTACGATGTGCACTCTTCGCGCTCTACCTTCAAAACGGTTAGTCGTATGAAAAAAAAGTTTAAACAAAAGTTGTAGGGAATTTTATAGCCTACAACTTTTATAATAAATGCAAATCTCATTTAACCGATAGGAAGCCAGATATTCGCGAAAAACCGATTTTTGTGACCTTTGACCTTGAATATCTTGAGACGCGGACACGATAACGATTGTGACTTTTGAGACAACATTTAGAATGACAAAACAAAGGTTCATACCAATTTGCAGCTTATTATCTTTCATTCCGAGGTTGACCCCTTTTTTTACCTAATATGACTGGGCTATAAGCCGCTCCGAAACGATTCATTAGGTATTTATGTAAATGTTCAGTTTATTACTCGGAGTATAGATTTTGCTCTAGTGCCGAGTACGGACGGGGTTGTAAATCGAATAAGCGTTTAGAATTTACTGCTAACAAGGATACAGTGTAAGTACGCAAACCGTAAACTTTAACCATGATCAACTTACGTAATTGCGCGATACGATAAACGATTACCATCACGTTTGGATATGGCCTAGTAAAGCGTGTACGTCAAGTAGAAATAAAAACTTGTTAATAA
Source organism: Pyrrhia umbra (assembly GCA_963891755.1). NCBI lineage: Eukaryota > Metazoa > Arthropoda > Insecta > Lepidoptera > Noctuidae > Pyrrhia > Pyrrhia umbra. The sequence continues at coordinate 9,592,694 of OY982924.1, forward strand.
ATATTTATTAGAAGTACATTTTCACAAATTTATTCCTTAGGTACATATATTATAAATCCGAAAGTAACTCTGTCTGTCCGTTACATTTTCACAGCAGCTTAATCGATTTGGATTAAATTTTGTATGGAGATACTTCGAACCCTGAATTTTTTATCCAGGTTCATGAAATCCATTGCAAACAGCTTGTAATTTATTATATAGCTAGTAAAATATATTATAAGTTCAATCTGTCAAAATGGAAGATAACACTTTTAATAATTTTGCTCTATTATTTTATGTTTTTCGTTTAAATATTTATGAAATTGTATACTTAATTATAATATATATGTATTGATACCATTAAAAAATATTTAAAATATGCTAATTATTAATATCATGCGTTGAATTATTCGTAAACGTATAAATGATAAAGTTTGGTGCTACCTGCGATTAGACTAGAGTAACAATCATTTGGTTTATCAAAGACACGGCCTATTCAAACTTAGGCTGATAATTTACATTTTATCTTGTCTAATTCACTCACCAATAAGAAAGAAAGAAAGAAAGAAAGAAAGAAAAATCATTTATTATATAAAAATCATAAATATTACAAAGGACAATCACAATGTTGAATAAAAAAAGGTACAAAAATAAAAGAATGTTGTGCCAAATAGGTCCAGTTCAGCATTATGCCAGACAGCTAGTGCCTGACGCTGGTTTTCAACTGGACCTAAGCATAAATATGTGTATAATCAATAAGTTCTCCATTTATATTTGCACCTTGTCTACCCATTGATATAACTTATTGTTGGTTTATATTTAAACTTTCGGATTTAGTTTCAAGTTATACCAAAGGTTCCATAAGGTTGAACGCCTGCACCCATTTTAGTTAATATATAAATAAGTGATCGTCTAGGTGTTCCCAACCACTTTGAAGTCGGCTTCCAATCTAACCAGATGCAGCACAGGTACAGGGCACTTACATAAAACTCCAATGACTATACTAGTAAATTACTATAAGGTATGTATATTGTGAAATAATTAAAATACGTATTTTTATAAAAGCACCTCTAACATAATAAACTGCAAATGCTGATAATTTTATAATTATTACAGTTGTTATACTTTACGAGGCTGGCTTGTTGCATTCGCGCAAAATGCAATTAAAAAAAATGCTGATATGAATACCTATTTAATACTATTCTTAAAATAAACTTAAGTATCCTATTCCCTTTCTTATCTTGAAGATGTTCATATATTTTCATAAAACTAAATATTGTGCTATTAAATAAAATGTTAGCTTCAGGATTTTCAATACTTACCTACAGCAAAATAGTTCTCTTAGGTCGCATAGTCGTAGAACCAATGTCGTAGAATACGCTACGAGCGTAGCGCTGTACCACCGTAGCTGTTGCTACGTACGGTCTCGGTATAAATATTTCAGTACAGGAAATTATGCTTTTACTGATACTGTAGCCGTGCAAGGTTTTGAATGGAAAAGCGAGTCTTCGACTGCTAAACTGGAATGGAACTTGAATTATGTATTTCGGATCTGTTTTATTGATAATTCAGAGGAAGCTTTAAACGTTAACGTGCGAAGAAATTGTTTCTTAGCGGTTTTATCAACTTTTGTAATATAGACAATGTTTTTACTTTATTATTAAATATTTGTGAGTCTATAGGGGCCAAAGTTGATGTATTAATTATCTGCGTCTGCTTATTACCGGTACTGTATTTATTATTTATCTAAACGCATTGCAATTTGCATGTAGGTACGCACTAATACTATCCGCGCGTATAAATGGACCGATATATTATTTATTTACGCATCGTTGATACGGAAATTGCAGTTTTGTAATATTCACGAGAAACGGCGCTGGATTAAATTCTAAGTCATAATTTATAAGCGTTTAGCGTTTTATGAGAAGATTTCCTGTTATAAATTCACTCGATCAAAAGTTAAGCTACGCTTGGTGTGGTCAGTCCGTGGATGGTCACCCGACCATCTATGTCATTACGAGACTTCTCCGTGCCTCGGAAAGGACGTTAAGCTGTGGGTCCCGGCTGTCATTTGTACATCTTTGACAGTCGTTACGGGTCTTACCAGTGAGTTTCGTGTTACCCGGTAACTAGTTTGTTGAGGTCAAATAGGTAGTCCATATAAAAAAATGGTACCTAGCTGCATTTGGTTTAGACTAGAAGCCAATATAGTAAGGGAAAGGCTAGGCAGATGATGATTTTCAATTGTGAACCTTTGTGGTATATGAACGATTTTTTTACGTAGACGGTTCCAAAAATATTTTATGATCTAAAAGCTACACAATGTACCTTTATACGAATCGTGGGCTATGACTAAGCTGGTATGACTATGAGTAGGTATATACTGAAAATCCCTGCATTTTGTAGTTAAAACCTAAAAATATTGGGGTAATTTATCAAGTTATCTTGATTAATTTATTTTTAGTTTTGTAATTAACAAGAAGTAAATTACAGATGTTTATCGCTTAGCATATACATATAATCATCACCTAACGAACTTAGCTAAATTAAACATTCATCACGCCAACTGTACCTTATTTTACTCGAGAAACCTTAAATATTTAGAGCCCACGACTACAACTTAATCATTAATACAATTATTTTTAATTATTAAATAGATGTTTATGTTATAACTAGCCGTTTCTCGTGGTTTCACCTGCGTCCCTAGGAAACTACTTAATGCATGCAGATAAAAAGACCATTTTCGGGCTCCCATCTATTTCGGTACCAAATTTCATCTAAACTGGTTCAACCGTTTTACCGCGAAAGCCTTACAAACAATAAAATAAACTCACTTTCGCTTTTATAATATCAGTGAGGAAGTGAGGATAGACTCGTATCTTAAACAAATCGAATCACTATTTTGGGGAATGCGAGGACATACAAACATTTATATACATACATACACAAGGTCGAATTCAGAACCTCTTTTTTTGAAGTCGGTAAAAATTGCAAATTAACTAGTAGATGCACCAGTATTTTGTTTTTTGGCTAATTTAAGTTTATTAAAGCACTAATCATGTAGGTACTTTATACTTTACGAGTACCTTTTCCGATAGCCATGATATTTATATGCAAATTTCAACCCGCGCAAGTATACATTTTGGACCACACATTACCGGGGTGCAACAAACCCAGGGGAGAGTGTTAGTGAGTTCCTTTGAATGATTCGACACCTCCCTAGAGTATTAACCCTTTCAACAACTCGGGGGTGCAATTTTACATAATAATAAGCTGTTTTTTTTACTTTACCGGTAGAAAAGAAAGATGTTAGCGAGACGAATACCGAGTTATACAGTGTAAGCTAGCATGATTACGTACTATTATTTATTTATTTATTTTTAAAATATTGTTTGTATGAGCTATTTTTGTATTTAATATACTCGTTTTGCATTTTACATTTATTAAGACGAAGGAATTTATTATTAATCGTATGTATTTGTAAATGATATTGCATATTATAATATTTATTTGGATAAATAAACAGCACTTTATTATATTCTAAAATAAAAAAAAAATATCCCAAATTAGTAATAGTACGGAACTCTTATTAGAAATAACGTAACAATTTTATTTTTATAAACTGCATTATTGTCTCGTATCTTGGGACAAAGACTCTTTCTGGATTAAGCAAATAGGTAAGAATTTTTCATTAGGCTTTCAACCTAACGTGTATAGCAGGCGTATTAATATGTAAAGGCGCGCATGCGCATATTATATAATGTAAACACCTCATAGGTATCAACCGATCAAGGGTGTCTCTCAGTATTAATTTTATCTGCGACTTCTTGCAACCTCGTTTCCTTTAAAGAATAATGTTATTTATCTTCTATTAAATTATAATAAAACAAACTATCCAACTGTTATCTCATCAAACATAGTCCACGTAATATCCCTTATTCCGATGTATCATAGAAGTATTATAGTACACACAACGACACCAAAATCCCACATCAAAGTTTAAGAGTGTCAAAAACTCAAGTGGTACTTTTCATACGTTGAAAAGGTAAGTACGTGTCGTGGATTCAAAGCCACGGCCCTCAAGCAACGTCTGACACTTTCAAGCCATTCCAATCAAAGCCGTCTCTTAAATATTAAAAGCTCGTTACACTAATGAATCGTATCTGATTTTGCCGTCGTCTGCAACGCCTTCAATGTCTTTTGGCCTTCTTTACAGCAGTTTCTTAAGAAATCTTTTGTTTGTTGACGGTTTTTTTTGCTTGCGTTTATAAATAGCACACGTAAATATTATATTAGAATTAAAAAAATAAATTTATCAATTTCGACATGTATGTATATTATTATGTTTTATATGTGAACTGAAATTATAATCACTTTCAATATATTCATATAAAAGTCGGTGAAAAAATGCACACAGCAATAACTCAGTAAGATATCAACTTATTGAGCGATGTAACCAATACATCGCTCTATAAGTTGCAATGCTGTAACCAATGGTTTCAGCAGAATTTAATTTAATTTTTCTCTTTTAAGTTGTATTTTTTAAAAATGTGTTTTGTTTGTTGTCTAAAAATAATAGAACAAAAGCTTTTAGAATGAAAAATCCGTTGCTATCCTACAATAACTACAAAATATCTGTCATTTCGTCACAAATGAATGTCACATTCCAAAGAAAAACAAGAAACAACACGACAGCAACGGAGGAACAAAGAAATGCAACTAACGATCGTCATTTATCACAACAGAATCACATTTAAAGTCCGTCCTAAAGAATCAATGTTTTGTACCAAACATTTCTATCCGTATTCTGTTTTAAGGAAAATCCATTGGAATCGTAACAGTTACAATACATTTTACTTATAGTGCAGAGCTGCACACCTCGGTGTTTCACGTCGATTGATCGGGAATAGGGATGCTGATCGAGTAGGCGACACGGAGCGTAAAATGAGTTGTTCGCATCGCCGCTTCGGCCGTCTGCCAACACCGTTCGCCAGTAAACATCTATTGTCTTGCTCGTAAAACGTACAAAGATTTTGTTCGGAAATTGCAAACGTCTTAGATACCTTCCCTCCGAACCATGGCAGTAAAGTCGCTTTCATTACATCAACTTATTGGATGGATTCCAATATTTTTCGTGTGACTGCATCCGATTGCATATTGCGTACAGTGTGATTATCGACAATTTATTTCATGCGTTCGACTCTGCATATTTCTAATATTCTTTTCAATTTTCTCGATTACACAGCGTCTGATAAGATTTTTACGTTTTATTATAATATTCCCTGCGGAAGATATTCAATTACGTATACCATACAAATCTACTATACCTATTTGCAGTAAGGTATATACCTATTATGTACTGATATTTTCTACGTCAATACACGTTGGTTTTATTACATTGATATATCTACAAGAGTGTAACAACTGAATGCATAAAAATACCACAAAATTGATAAATTATCACGTATTATAAAACAAAAATAACCAGTCAAATTTAAAACGTCATCCTTCAGTAAATTAATCAAAGCTAATCAATTTCGAAATAAATGAAGTCGCTGTTAAGAAAACATCACAGTCTGCTTATAAATGTTAACACTTCACTGGCTAATAGAGTTGTTTACAGTACTCTATTGATTTGCGTTGTGTAATTGCCAATCCCCTAGAGGTTGTTTTTCACGATTTGTATTTTTCTCCGTAAGGTTTTTAGTAGAAATTTCAATTTGGTTCAGGATCATAAAATTGGTTTTGTTGATTTATAGTAAAAAGTCTATCTACCCGTAATCAAATGAAGTTAAATGACATAACAGAACAAAAAATAAAGACATGAGTTAAATATAATTTTTCCATATTATTATTGGTTTCTATGCAAAGATACCACTCGCCACTAGCAGCTGGTGTTTTGCTTTAGAAATAACTTTAGTGATAGCCACATTTGCAATCTAGAACAATCGTTCCAACACATTCCTTATAATTTAAACTAGAACATTCCCATTACGAACATCCTTCGCTTATTAAAACAATATTCTCGTACGTTCAAAAATTAAACTTCCAAAACTGTTCGCGCCGTACGCGCCGTAACTTGGTTGCTTTCGTTTACACTAAGTTGTATGCGAGGCATTATCTTAGTAACACAGGCAAAGAAGTGTAAGAACGAGAGGCACACGACACGTCCTAGCTAACAGTAATAGCAGTTTGACAACTTTTACTTAAAGGTACACTGTCTGTTTTCCGCGATTTAACCCGCGTCCTAAGGGAACAATATTAGGTACAACACACCCGGTTTGAAACTGTCCTTCTTTAGAATAAAAGTGTTCAATAAATAATGTTAAAAAGTATCCCTATCTTATCTGGTGACGGTCGCTGAAAGTGTTCAAGTCGAACTAAAATCAATCAGTTGATATAGCTATATATAGAAAGCTTCAAGTCAAAAAGAAAAATCTCACAAAATATAGCCACAAGGGACCCAGTGTCATTTCATCCATGTCGCTACGAAATGAATTATAAGTAGCAACTTAATACACTCCCTCTGGCCGTATCGGGTCATCGTCTAGAGGATTATATCCATTACTCCGCTCGAACAGCAAATATCTATCATAGTATTTACTAATCCAGCAATGGACGGGATTCGTTCGTGTTGGCCAGCCAACTCGTAGATGCAGGGATATATTTCATAACTGCAACGGACGCTATCTATGCATGCAAATTGCGTTTTACCTTGTGCAAGAATGAAAATATTTTCTAAAGAGTTTTTAAAATATTTTTCTTACTTACCTGATGTTATCGTTTCTTATAAATTGTTTTACTTTACTACGTCAGAGTACTACGAAGGTAAAGTTTTAAAAAATAATTTATAAAAATAAAATGTATATTGTATAAACTACTGGCTGTTTCTCACGATTTCACCCGTATCCTGATAAGATTATTTTACGCATCCGAATAAAATGTGTTTATCCAGGTTATAACTATAAGTGTTCCACATTTCATCCATATCCACTCATTAGTATTTGCTTGAAAGATTAACAAATACGATATACATAATATACATGTATATACGTATTTGTTAATCTTCAATATTAGTAGAACGAATAATGCAGAAGTACTCAAAATTACATTTTACTATCATAAAAGGCAGCCTGGAAAAAGAAAAAAAAACTCGTACTAAAAATAAAGGAATCGTTAATTATTACGAGCACCACGAAAGTATTTTACCAACAGAACCCACATTCCTTTTGACACGCTATTTAATTATAAAAAAATACACTACAGAACACAATTGTCCCTTTTCAAGGGAAGTTAATTTTTCCCTCAACGGGGCCTGAATAAGCAGATTAATTAGTGGCAACAAGGCGACTTTATATGCTTCCAGTCTCTATTGTGGTGTTGTGAAACTGAGGACACCTTATTGTTATACCATCATTGTGGAGCTCGGCTTATGAATAGACGCACACGTGAAGGATTTTCTTGTAGAAGCCGTAATAGTTTTCTGGGATGAATAATGAAATAGCCACTAAGCCTGCCCAGTAATATACTGGTTTGGATCTTTGTTTATAACTTCAAAATTAATTCATCCGAATATCAGCCTTCTGTTTTCAGAATTAACAGTAGTATACTTAATTAAACTTTTAGTCAGATGTATAATTTACAGACCCAGGTGCCGTCCACCTATGGAAAAAGACTTATGAAAACTCATTACAAGAAGAACCGATTACATTTGATATATAAAAATGAACCTCTCAAATTACGTTCTTCTACTCTGCACAAAACTTTTTGACATTGATCCTTTTCCTTAAACACAAGCCAGATCGACTTGTATACCTACATTGTTGCTAGATAAGAATATTATTGTAACTGTAAATAGCTTTTATTGGTACCAATAATACGATACCAATATCCAGGCTTGCGAGATAACGATATTCCTCTGTTTACGACCCGATATATAGCGCAAATTTATAGTTATTTCACGCTAAGAAAAAGCATCATTGAGGTCTGCATTGTGTAGATTAGAAACAAGAAAACAAAACCAATTTAATTATCATCAAAAGATAAGAATCAGGAACATTGACAAAATATTCCTGGTTCTTATATTTACATCATAATAACTATTCATTACCAAATTAGGAACTACTATAGTATTTTGACATGACCGGTGAACAGCGGTGAAATGGCGATCTAAATGAAAACCTGTGTAAATTAGAAGATAATATATCATTAGCTAACAACTTGTTTTAAACTTTTTAGCAGTTTGGTCTCATCTTCATTAAAACCACAAAATAAAAACTCCTTAACCAAGTTAAAAAAAACAATCATAAAGAAATAACAATGTAGTAACTACTAGACCGATATCTCCGAGCGGCGACTCGGAACAAACTTGCTAAGAAAATGTATTTTTAAATCGTCGCCGTCGCGTCTTCTCACTGAATCCACTCAATTAGTAACAGGCTAGGAGTCATTAATTATAGCGTTCCAGACACTGTTGTATGTACTTCTTTTATGGTATGAATGAGTACTTTACTTAATTATTGTATGGGGTGCATAATTACTGTTCGTACGTCGAACTTAAACCAGCTCGATCGAATTGTGTTCGATTTTCAAAGCTTTACTTATTGTAGCTCAACTAATACAATCTTATTGGTGGAAATCGGATACCTCTACAACTACGCTAACTAGCTTAGCATATCGCTAGTGAAACCGCAGACTTTGACCAGTATACTTTGTAAGGTGCTAAATATCGTATATTGTTAGATTCTAATGGTGTTCCACCAAAAACTTGAAGGCTGTCATGATTTATTTCGTAATTTACGACGAATACTAAGATGCTTTTTGCATTATGAAATACCAAAAAATAACTCTAAGGTATATTTACCTTTTTGCGTAGTGCAGGCTAGAACAACCATCCAAAGGACAGCCTAGTTCTGGGTGGGGATTGAACCTAAAATTCCGCGTAGTGTTTCTAACCACTACACCAAAAATTATTCATTTATGTACAAAGTTACTTTATTTATTTTCATTAATTATATCAAAATATAAAATCTTACAAGTATGATAAGATTATAAGAAAGCCCTTAAACTTTCTGTGTAGATTTTGTGATTAAAAGATTAAAGAAACTGTAAATTCGAACCACCTTTGTGTTAGCCCAACATTTTAGGTTAATAAGAACTTTGACAATCTAAAATATTAAATTGTAGGTAAATATTTTTAGACGTTGTTAACCTTGATTACTTTTAAACTTCGATCGATGTTGGTCGGAGCTTGTAATAACTTTAGGATTACTACGTCATAGAAACTTGAATTATATTCTATGGAACTTGGATCAGTCAAGTCAGAACAGTCTTTACTTCATATGGTAAAAAAGCGGAGCAGTGACTTAAATATCAAGTAACGTTCAAATAATATTTACATCGCTTACCGATAGTTTTTCCTGCTGGGGCTGCGGGTCGTTCGAAAGAGAAACCGGGCCCTCGGAATACAAAGAGCTGAGGAAGGAACATGGATGGGTTTTAGTCAGTAAGAGTCTGACACTAATGGTGGGAGGGGTGATTGGATGATTTCCCATTCGAAAAAAAAACATATAGTATTTTTAGGCCATAGTAGGTATTTTTGGATGTGAAATATAAGTTTCTTAATATTAATTTGAAATATATATGAGACCAATGGATAAAATATTTTATACTGGCTATTTCCCGCAGTTTCAACCACGTTCCGAAGGAATTACTTAACGCAGCTGGATAAAAAGTAGTCTATTCTAGTCTCATGTATACCCGTACTAAATTTCTTCAAACTTATTTCAGCCGTTATAACGTGAAAGCGTAACAAACAAACTCAATTTCACATAAATACACGTAGGCATAGGATTAAGTCACTCTGCCTGCGTCAAAATACATTACTCGCTAGGCTTAAGTCGCTTTCTACGTTTTCAATTTATTAGTTTCCTTCTGCAAATGAGTTAAAAATAAAGTTAAAGCGCTTGAAATTGCTAGAAGTAGCTTTATCCGTTTGAAAGAAAACTGTAACGACGCAAGTAATCACATGACTCACTTGAAAACTTAAGCCTTGGAAAGCGAGGCAGTCGTTATTTATTTTATGTTGTTATCATGCTTATTGGTACTTTTAGACTTTAACCGTTTTACTTATAAAAAACCAGTAATCTGAAGTTTAACCATTTCTCACATAATCCTTACTTAACGTTGTAATCCAGGATTAAGCTACTAACTTAAGTTCGGAATAACGCTAAACAGCATTTATGAGTGAGATTTTGGCTAATCCCTAGCTAAGCAGCCGATTAAAAATCAATAGGACTTTATTAGTAAGACGGTTAGAGTCATAGTTTACTGTCTCGTTGGTCTAGTGGTTGCAAACACGACTGCCGTGAACGGGATTTCGGGTTCAGCTCCTGGATCGGGCTAAAATACCTTGGGGGGTTTTACAATCTCACAAAGCAGCTTAGAGTTAGGTAGTTAGAGGTGTTACATTCCCGTGCCCAGGAGGGGGCTAAACCATTGTTCCCGGCTGCTATCTAGCTGCTACAATTATATAACAAAGGCTATCAGGTGGATTTAAGAAAACTCTGTTACACGATATAAAATTAGAATTCACCAATATTTTGTAAACCGAACCGAGAACATTTAACGTGCACGGTATTTCTTATCAACGAATGACTAAAACAACGGGTGAATTAAAGCTAAATGTTCTATTATTAAACTCAATACCTATATAACAGGTTAATGATTTGTCATTCATGACTGCTTCTTTTGCAAAGCTTAGAATAGGGGATTTCTTTTGTACGTGTATTATGAGTAAAAGTAATGTAATAGCCAGCTCATGCAACGTTTACACGAGAATTAATCATCACGGCGCCTTTGGAATTTCAGACTTAAAACATTGGTAGATTTTGTCATAAGTTAGAAAGGAAATATATTATGACTAAGTGACATTGATTATTTGCCAGTTACTTGTGCCTAAGGAGCTATTAAGCGGTCGTTCTATCACTGGAGCACCACGTCATCATCAACTAACAAAATATGACATTGAATAAGGTATACCGCGCAACATCTAACTCAAGATAAACCGCTCTGAACTAAACACAGGCATGTGATGTAAAGTACGAGAATGTTAATTAAGTCTGAAGCAAATAGAGTCAATCAAACGGCAAACAGATTTAATTAATAGCACGACTGTCTGGAGTTAACGGGATCCTGTTGTTAGCAAATAATGAAATGCTGTTCCTATACCCGAGTATAGTAGTATGAACATTTGTATAACAGCCGTGCAGATCAATAGATTAGCAAGGTTAAGCTGCGCTCGCTGTAGTCAGTCCGAGGATGGGTGACCGTTTTTTTTACATAGCGAGACCCGTCTTTGCCACCAAAAGACCTATTGGACTATGAGCGTGAGGGAATAGAGAGTACACCTGTGACTATGGAAGCGCCGTACCTGACTATTCATTGAGCAGCCGTTACACGCATGACCTTTTTGTGATCTTTTCCAGGATTACTATTTTTAACTACTGTAAATTATTATAAACTTGAAAAAATAAAAATAAAATAACCGGGGGGGTTAGACAAGTGGCAAAAACGCTAGTAGAATAGAAAACAAAATGTATGGGAATGACATTCGTTTACGACTAGCTATCTGTCATTACCATACATTTTGTTTTCTATTCTACTAGCGTTTTTGCCACTTGTCTAACCCCCCTGAATTGACTGTAAGCGCATTTACTAAAGTTTTTATAAAATCAAACTAGTATATTCATGTAAATAATTAGAAAATTATATTTCTTGTTGAGTCATTTTATAAAAAGAAAATACATAGAATTCAGTCATAAAGTAACTATCAATCAACCTAAGTGTCTTATACTATTTTAAAGTTTCCCCTTCAAAAATTTTACTTTTCTCCCCCTTCTACAGCAATCGTTCGAGCGTGAAATAACAAAAACTAATATCAAAGTTTTACTGCCGCTAGTTTTCTCAAAGAAAATCCGTTCATTACCTCACACGTAGTAAATTCTCCGAATTTTTTGATGCCTTTCGTACCCCATTTTGTTTTATCTCATTCTTCAATATGTGCTCAAATACTGATGAGTCAAGCAGGAAAAGCTATGGGTTTCTTGAACATAAAGTAACTTCCTACTTTATTTTCGCAAAATATATTACTTGAATACTTATGAGGTGTGATGCTCGTTCTATATTATTTGTTTATTTACAATACTACAAAAATTTTCAAAACTATAAGATATAAAATTAAACAAAAATATTTTTTTAACTATGCAAATCAATCCCTATTTCAAATCTACACTTTTTTTTAATCTGACATCTGCAATAATGGAGAATCATTTTTCATAACTGTTCTAAGTTTCAAGACGATAGAATTAGTAGTTCCTGAAATAATCAGATGTGTAAACGGCCAGACAGAGAGACAAAGTCGCACCATAAAGGTTCTTTTACCATTTTGTTTCGCAACCCTAAAAAGTCTTCACATCCTACCAAACTAAAACATAACATCTATAGGTACTATTAAATACGTACCTGTACCCACCCCAAACCATAGCTCTGCTGGCAGAAAGTTTCGTTGCCAAGTATCGAGCAGACAGGTGGCAGACGCTTTCTGCCAAGCCAATAAATCACTGAGCTACTTGGTATTGCCCAGGATGCTCCGATACGCCGGGCAACTCCTGATTAATGTGCCTGATTTGACCGCCGCTGCCCGGATTTATAGAAAAAAATATGTTGTTTATCTGTATTTTGGTGGCTTCAGATGTGGTTTGCGGACAGACTGTTATATAAATTAAGTGTAAACGAAGGAGTGGATGAAAGACAACAAACTTTTACGAAATACTGTTATCTTAAAGTTAGAAAAAATGGTTTTTAAATGTAATGTGATAGATCGTTTTATAAGCAGAAATTGTGTTATACATTACATGTGAGATTTTATTTTGTAGTGTAAGATCGGATGATTCATCATAAATATTTGATGAAATATATGTCTTACATAAGCAAGAAAACTTAACAATATCTACATACTAAAAGTAAGCATACACGAACCCACCCTTCTTCGACAAAGGAAAAGTTTTCAGTTCAAGCGTCTGAAAAATATTACCCAACTTAAGTTTAATCTCTTGAAAACGCTCAAGGAAACAATTGTAAATAGGAACTCTTCGTTTAAACAACGAGGATGTTTGTCGAGACGATATAGAGTTGTACCGACATGAAAAATATTGTCAAATATACGAACATGATGTTGTGTGTATATTTGATCATGTTTGGGTGCGATATTCTGTTATGTTTTTATCGTAATATTACATATTAATTACATTTTTAAATATTTTTACAAACAATATATAAAAAAAGCATTTATATTTTTTTCACATTTTTATCGTAATATTATTATTAAATATAATACTAGACATTATTTGATTTTCAAATGATTTGTTTTTTTTTTATATTCTGTACTTATTCTCTAGCAGAAGTAAATTATTGTAAATATGTGATCTTATATTCAAGAAATAGGTGAACACTTACCCAATTTTTATTATGTTACATAAAGTTTATATATTGCTCTACTTATAACGCATTTTATAGACATTGCTCAGACGAAACAGCGACCGAGAAAATAAGTATGAAAATAAACCCACGCAAAACTTGTTATTGTTACAACTGTAGTTGCGAATAAATTACGTAGCATTCAGATAGCCCCATTTATTGGACGTAGACGTTATAATTTTCCAGACAAGTTGGGGAAAAACAAATAATTCATAAACACACAGTAACGTAGGTGTACGCAAATTGGGACGCGTTTACACAGATGTGTAAGTAGAAACATTACATAATTAATAGGTAACCTACCTTAATTACTTATTTACATTATAAACGAGATGTAGCTAAAAACTTTGTTTTAATAGAATTTTGCAAACAAGTAACCGTCGACTTTATAGCAACCCGAATTTACTAAATAATAACCAAGTCGTTTGAACTGCATCGTATTTAAAAAGAGTAAAACACAAATAAACTTTATTAGAAACTAAGACATCCTTTTGTTCAAATATATTTTAGTTTTCATCATCACTAAGTAATAAGTGTTACTTAACACCGTTAGTCCACTGCTGAACTACAATACATACGCTGCCTCTAATATGGCATGGCACTAAGTTCCGTCTTCAGCTATCCTCCTACTGTCTTCGTACGCTGCCTTACGAATGTCATCACCCCACCTAGTTACAGGGCGACCTACGCTCGCCCTACACACTGAAGTATGCTGACGTCAATTTCACAAATTGGTGCCAGTTTCTCGCCAAAAAGTTTTTAAAGAGGCTTTCACACCGAAAACTCGTATTCAGTACATCGACTAGTTATTAGTACTTGGTATGACGGCCCAATAAGCTGGACGAGTAAAGTTGAAACTGTTCCAAAAGTGATCAAGTTTGTCCCTTATCGCACATAAATCGAACTTTACAGATTGTTGGCGAATATGAATCGATGGTGGTGGTTTGCTTGATTTTAGAATAGCCCCGGGTTTGATTATCCCGCTAAAATTGTAAGTTTGGAGTAGATATCGTCGCTTAAGTTGAACATGACTATCTTTCAAACTAGCTATTAATTGTTGTATTATTTGGTAAATAGGGCAACTCATTATCAAAAATGGATTAAAAACTTCAAAGGTTTTTATCAATGATACTTTAAATTTAAGCGCACAATATAATTATCATTTCTACGTAAAATATAATAGTTACTTTAGTAATTTGTAATAGACACATTGACATTGTTTTAAAACTTTAGCGGCTATAATGTATGTTTGTATAAAAGACACAACAGATAACTGTAGTTTATTACTAAAATAGTGTCTAAAGTTTGCTAAAGATAATTTCAGTATGTAGGTACTGAAATTAACAGCAAGTATTCAGAGGCAAGCGACGTCATGTAAAGGCGACGGGGTTATAGTTACTTGAGGTCACCTACAGCTCGTTAGTATAGAAATACGACCGGCTTGGATAGATTGAAACTGCGTAAAACGCTCATTGCTTTGACTTAAGCGTGATGATCATTCCTCTAGTTTTCTTTGTGTGAGAAGAGGTCTTTGCCCAGCAGTGGGACAATAAAAAACCATTGTTTTATAGGGTCCCTTAGTCGACAAGGAACCCTTATAGTTTCGCTATGTCCGTCTGTCTGTCCGCGGTATAGCTCAGAAAGCCATTTGCGAAATATCAGAGCGAGCTTTAAAGTGCATTTTTTTTGTTCGATACCAGCGTCTTTCCAACTTTTGAATGGCTATACTTAGATATTAAAAAAAATGAGCATTAGATTGCCCTATAACCCGACATGCACTTGGATGGTTTTTATTATATTATTGTATGCTCCAATTTTGTTGTTACATAACGGTGTGAGTGCCAGCATTTTTAATAAGTTTATTACCGGACGGCCACTAACGAACGGTCGCAGGCCGGGACACAAATTGACAATAAATAACAAATGGCTAGGTGAAGTTACCCTTTGTCTGTAAATTTACTCTCTATAACTTTGCGGGTGTTCATATTTTACTACCGGGTACCAATTAAGAATGTCAGTTTCAATCGGAACTGAAATTAAATAACTTGTAAGAGGGTGGATAAATCTAAGTAATTTAACAAATAGATTTTAAGTAGGTATGTAAATGATAAAAAAATATTCTTGTAGCTATTTTAATATTTAAAGGACCTAAGACCATCTAACACCGGTTGCTTTTGATTATATTAATGTCAACAAACAATATGAAAGCAATATTATCCGTTATAAGATATCGTAAGTTTGATTCCTCGACCTAGGTTTTAATTCGTAAGTAATTAGTTTAACATGGGTACAATAATAATGGTAATAAAGAGTGCGCTATGTTATGCGTGCAAATGTTTGTACGTATTTTAGAAATCAAGCCAGCCAAGTCTCAATAATTACACCATAAGCCTGGACAACTAAAAATAATTATAAAGAATTGCATAATAAAAATTCCTACTCGTGAGATAAAATAATTAAATCAATAAATTTATCCTCATTGATGCTTAATTAAGCTAAGGAATTGAAATCAAATAGTGCAAAAATATGCATTTCAGACTGTTGTGTGTCAATAAACCACAATTTGTACCTCCACAGTTTCATTTGGGAATTTGTGGTCAGTGTTCAAAGCAAATAATCTATATTAATAATTTACATAAATGTTTGTATTAGTCTAACCTAATTACCACAAAATCTGGTATATCAATAAATTATGTGGTTATGAGTCAACTTTATAAGTATATATTTTTAGATTGATAAGCTATAAACATAACAAATTTTATTAGGACCTTCATGCCTGTTTTCCTAGGAGGGTTAAGCTAAGGTGTTCCTATTGGAGCAGGTAGGCTAGGCTACCCACGGCGGTAGGGGTCATTTGATGATTTCCTATCCGAAAAAAAAATAAAAGGCTAGGTATACCCACAAAAGTGCTTCTATAGGAGCAGGTAGGCTAGGTATACCCACCTTTTATCAGTTATTTATAAGTCGGGAGTAAACGGGAATACCGTTTAATAATGGGCAACTTTAATGACATCATCCGACTCAAAAATTACGTGGCGACATAAAAGTCAAGCGTTTACATTT
Source organism: Pyrrhia umbra (assembly GCA_963891755.1). Taxonomy (NCBI): domain Eukaryota; kingdom Metazoa; phylum Arthropoda; class Insecta; order Lepidoptera; family Noctuidae; genus Pyrrhia; species Pyrrhia umbra. Next base: position 9,609,272 of record OY982924.1, read on the forward strand.
TAAGTAAGAATATGCAGGTTGAAAACCTGGCAAGTACCTACCAATATAAAGAAAGAAAGAAAGAAAATATTTTACTATGACTTTTTTAAAGTCGAAGGTACTATGTAAGGGTATTTAGGAAGTCACTGACTGGCCGACTTGTCATTAACAAGTCATAGTCCAGAGCCAGAGGGAACAGCAATCAAAATTAGCCGGGTCAACTAGTTTATAAAATTTGTAGCGTAGGATAGATACTAACTAGGTAGTACTAAAAATAAAACTTTCATTAATTTATAAAAGTACAGCTTCTGATAGACAAAGTCGTCTAATACTTACTCTTCCCCACAAAGCCGGTAATTGAATACGAATCCCACACGTATTAATTGAAAACCGCCATTATAACCGTACCGTGTGTCAACTGGCAATTAAGATCTATTAAACATTATATCGTTTGTTTCTCAGTCGTCGGGTAGTGACAGTACACATAAAGCATTTGTTAAGGACTTTCTCGACGCCTCGAGTTAATCAATGAACATAGGTCTGATAACATCTAGATGTGACCGATTTATCATGGTTTATGCCTAGTTTCGGGCCATTTTTAGGGTTCCATACTCAACAGAGAACTCTTATAGTTTCTCTCTGTATGTCTGGCTGTCCACAGCATAGCTATTCTAGACCAACTAAAACGTATTTCGGATCCCTATTGCGCGTGACCCGATACGCACTTTGGACGGTTTTTATAATTTATAATCGAGTATAAATTAGTTTCTTATGAGTTCAGTAGCTTTACGGCTTGCTATTTTTATCCCATGCCTTATCATTCTTGTGGTATATCAATCAGTGAAACATAATTTTTATAAAATTACAAATTGTTAAAATTGATATTTCATAATTAAATATACAGTATTGATATTGTAATTGTTATTTGAATATGTTTATCTTAGTATTTAGAAGTCTAATGCTATCTAGACACAATTTTACTGCGAACCCATTACGATTTTCTAAAACCTTATAGCCTGAATATTCAAAACGAGGTTAATAGCACTTCCAGCACGCAATAAAAGGCCTGTAACCGTATCATTCGTCTGTACTTATTGAGACTTATATCTTCAAGAAAGGGTACCAGTCTTACGATTACTGGATTATTATTTCATTAACCCTAGATTACTAACCCTCGTTGATTCGACGACGCGACATCAAAAAAATCGCGATAACTTTAGCGCGCGCGACCGTGCGTTTTTCTAATTTCAGCTAATCTCAGTCGACCCGTTGCCCTCGCGATGGACGGTAGTGTTTTGTGCGCAGGAGGCCCGTAAGCGCCGTTCTAGCAACCATGGCTCGTCGCATCGACGAAGGTTAGTAGTAACGTAACTTTTTGTACTTTGTAGTTAGGTAAAAATTACTTTCTTTTATCTTTTCTTTAGTAATAATGGTGTATATTATTATATTTTTTTTAGATACAATTCTTGCGCTATTATTAGAAGACCAAAGCGAAGAGGAAAATTCATCAGGGAGTTAGCCTGAAGACCATATTGAGGCTGATCCTGCATATGAAACGGTGGGTGAAGATGAAGTTTCTACTTTGAATGAAGAGCACTTCCAGATCAAGATAATGAGGCAAGTAATGATACATCTTCAACACGTTCCATTGAAGACGCGATACCTAGCACTTCAGCAGATCCTAGCGATTTGATTATAAAACCGTCACGTAACATTCTTCGTGGGAAAGATAAACACAAATGGTCATCACGACAGCCAAGGTCACAAAGCAGAAGACCTTCAAGGAACATAGTTCATATAAGACCTGGACCTGTACGCTCTAAAAGCTCTGCATCACAAGCTGATCGAACCACACATGCAAAAAAGATTGCTCATACCAATTCTACAGACTAGTCTGCGGGACGCAATTACACAAATTTTAAACACGGCAGGAAGTAGTAATGAGAGTATTATAAATGAGACTGAGCAAAGTAATGCAGCTGATGTCCCCCCACAGCAAAATAAAAGAAAAATATGTGCCATATGTCCCTCCAAAAAGCGAAGGATGACTAAAAGTAAGTACACTAAGTGCAATAAATCGTTGTGTGGGGAACACAAACTTGATGTGTGTCACAAATGTATTAGTTCCTAAAGTAACACTAAATTGTTATTTTTAATTCATTTTTCAGATATTATTCTTGGTTTTTATAGTTTATTTTGAAGAATTTAAGGCTATATATAATATGTACGATTTTTTAAAAATGTATGTATTAGTTGATTATGCATGTAAACTATGATCTCATTATGATGACTGTTTGGATAAAAAAATATGTTATAGTATATATTATAAGCTCTAAATATGTAGGTTAATACTTCTTATATAAAATAAAAACATAAATATCAATATATTTTTCAATTAAACCCCTAAAATCCCCTCCATTATACAGCGTCGTCAAAACGACGAAGGTTAGTATTAAACGTCAAAAAATAAGGTTAGTAATCTAGGGTTAAAACGACAGCGTTTTAATTGGCTTGCGTTTGTGTTCTATGAGTCTAATTAACAAATATTGTCTTGAAGCGTCATTAAGGAAGGTAAAGATGGCTATGTTTTGCTTAAATGCTATGATTCGACTCGATAGCTTCAATTAACGTCGAACTGATGATAATAAAATTATAATTTACGTTAATTGGTTTCAGACTGGTACTCATCTTGTATAGGTACAATCAAACAATTAAACTTTGAGTAACGAAAAAGCTGATCGCGTAATAAAAATACATTATCATTAAATATTTTTTTTATTCAGACAATTTCACATGCCTCAAATAACTCAAAATAAATTTTAATCATGTAAAGTAATGACAGTTGAAATTAAAAGAGCTTCCTGCGAGACGTCGCGACGTCTTAAGATTAAAGTTTACACAACAGAAATATTTCTGAAACGTCGACTTGGAAAAGTTTCGTCTTTGTCATGTAAGAAAATACGGAGGAGCGGATCGTTTGTCTTCGGCGAGTGAAGCACTAAACTCAGGAGTTTTGCATCCCCAGCAATAAATATTCGTGAGAATGTAAAAGCAGATACGGAGAGGAATTAAAACGATGGATCTAGATTTGCAAAGGCTTTTTCGTTTGATAGATGTCTTGGTAAGCTTATTGTGGCAGTGTATCTTCTGTAATATTAATATTATTATTTGATTTAGTATAATATTTTCAGTTTTATATAAAATATTTTATTCAATTTTATATTGGTAAATTTAGTGTTGGGTATTTTTAGTGTAAACTATCTAACTATATTTTTAGTGTAACTCTCGCGGGTTTAACTCGCGTCCCGAAGGAACTATTCGGCGTACCTGCATAAAAAGCCTATACCAATCTCCTAGGTTCCATCTATTTTCGTACCACATTTCATCCAAATCGATTCGGCAATTTTACCGTTAAAGTGTGAGAAACAAACAAACAAACTATCGCATTTATAGATAATATTACTTAGAATAAACACAACAAGAACTATGTACGTATAAAATAACAAATATGCGAGATATATTTATAGCTTTTAAAAACCATGAATAAACAAAACTCATTAGGCATTTTCATTCAAATGTCGTCTGTCTGAGCTAGTCAGACAAACTTGCTATAAATAAAATATGTATACGTGCTATAATTCGCAGCAATTAGTCAAATTGAATCAATTAATTGAGTACTTCAGAATGCAGGCGATGACATACGTTTCCACTTGAACGCGTTTCGTTAATGATTCAATGAATACATAAATAATTTTCGTCTCTAGTCAAGTGATAAATTTTATGACTTATTTTTTATTGACCAAACTTCTTTAATAATAATAAATAATAATAAATAATTTATTACCACAATTTAGGACACAATATTGCACTGTATACACTATTACACTTTATGTATGTTTTCTATTTAGTACAATGAATAGTAGTACCCTGTCTCTTAAACTAGGCAAGGCCTGTATTTTAAGAGGCAGTGTTCAGCCATACATGCCACAATATACAAGTTACTCTTTTTGAATACCAGTGAGTTGTGCCGATTGGGTGACAATGTCACCAGGTGATAATAACTACATATTTAGTTTAAGATTACATGATTTGAACAGTATATGAAGTTGAGGATGTGTGTATTTGTGTATGTGTGTAGGATGTGTGTAAGGGGGTAATGTTGTATGTATGTGTATGATAAGGTGGTTGTGATAGATTATAAGTGTAGCTGTCTAGACAATATAGGCAAGTAGCGACTCTATTTTCTGATAGTCCTGTTGGAGAAGCCATTCTGTTGTGATTAATTTTAGGTTGTGTCTATTAAGATCTAGTATGTTTAATTGTTTGTGTATTTTCTTGTAGATGTGTGTACTTATGACATAATATTGATGTTTAGCAAATGTTGTTTTATGTTTCACTCCACGGGGATTGTTTAGACGTTTTTGCGGATTGGTCTGCGGCATGCTACTGTGAACCCTACAGATAGCTTGGAGGACAAACAGCTGTCTAACGCTTAGGACCTTACAGTCAGCATACAGTTGGACAGTCGGGTATCTGTAAGGTTTCTTCAACATTACTTTTAGGACAGCTCTCTGAGCTCTCTCTACCCTCAGGAAGTTAGTCTTTGTCGCACCACCCCATACAGTTATACAATATCCTATTATGGATTGGCATAATGCAAAATATACCATTTTCAGTGTGTTATAGCCAGCCGATTCTCTTAGTGACTTAAATATTGATATAAGTCGCATTGTTCTGTATGTCACTATGTCTATTTGCTTGTCCCATTTAAGTCCACTATCAATTTGCACACCTAGATATTTTACGTTATCAGCCCTAGCTATTGGTAAACAGGAGCACGGAGTTTTGGACCTTGCACAGGTGTGCGCCGTAATAGCAAAGGAAGGCAGAGGTTTGGTGTTACTGCGAATAGAGAAAGGGACGAAGGATGTTTTGGTTAAGTTCAGTGTCAAGAGGTTAAGATCTAGCCATTTCATGACATGGCTGAGGGCAGATTCTGCTTTATTTTTGACAGCTTCCCATTCTGGCCCATGAACAAGTATTGCAGTGTCGTCGGCATATGCATAGATGTTGCAGTTTGGTAGCTGAATGTTAAGTAGGTCGTTCATATATATTTGGAAGAGTGTGGGACCTAGTATACTACCCTGAGGTACGCCGAACGACACTTGTTCATTGTTACTCAAGTATGTGTCTATCTTGACTTGCTGCGTGCGATCCATAAGGTAGTCTTTGAATATATCAAGTACTGGGCCGCGCACACCCATGTATTCCATTTTTGAGATTAGCTTGGGAACAGAAACCGTGTCGAAAGCCTTGGACAGGTCTAGGAATATTCCTAGACATTTAGAATTATTGTCAAGTTTAGTTGCAATGTATTGGGTCAGGTCCATGACTGCGTCTTCGGTGGAGACCCCGGATCGGAAACCATACTGATTGTCTGCTATAAGATGGTATTTGTCAAGGAAATTTCTTAAATTTTTGTTGAGGATTTTTTCAAAGATTTTCGAGAGCGACGTTAACACTGAAATTGGCCTATAATTATTTACACAGCTTCTGTCCCCTCCCTTATGGATTGGGTAGATCACAGCTTTTTTGAGAGCCTTCGGAAATATTCCCGACTGAATGCATCGATTAAATATGAATGTTATTGGTGGTACCAGGACATGACGACACAGCTTAAGCAGCGATGACGATATATCGTCCCAACCCACGGCACAGTCACTACGTAATTGAAGAATGGTGGATTCAACCTCGGTTTCATCAACTTCCAGGATTACGAGAGAGTTGGTCTGGCAGTAACTTAAATTGTTTACCTCTAAGGAAGAGCTGCTGTTAATCGTAGATACAGGTGGATAATGTTGGCGTTCTAATATTTTAGAAGCCAAGTTCCTTCCAATGTTAGTAAAAAATTTACACACTTGATCGACAGAGGAAGTAGGGTTTGTGCACGTTTTTAGTAGTTCAACAGGGCTATTTTGAGTTTGGCGAATGTTTGTGATGTCCTTAATAGTTTTCCATAAGGCTTTTGGGTTGTTTTTACCTTTCTCTAGTTCACTCTTTTCATATTTTGTTTTCTTGATATGTGGATTTTAGTTGTGTATTTATAAATTATTGTTGAAATTATTTTGATGAGTTCATTCAAGGCATCATTGGGATCATGTATATTATAAATATATGAAAAATCATATTTTTCTAACTCTAAGATGATGAGGTCATTGTTTGGCCGAGAGATAGTGCGGTCCTTTTTTCGGGAGGGATTTACATTTGAAAGCATCAGTACCAATGGTTTGTGGTCTGTCATATGAGATTCTAGAACTAGTGTGACATTCGGTAGTTTTGTCTTTAAAAGAACGTGGTCTAAGCAATTCTCTAGTCTAGTTGGAAGTATATGAGTAGGTAATAACCCAAGGGATGCGTTTTTAGCTTTAATATGTAGAGAAACATTTGTGATTTCTTTTTATGAGGCAAACAGAGACACAGTAGATTGTTATAGCTTTTTTTCTTCAGCTTATTTTTGTAAATTTTATCATTACTATTCCGTTTCGTCTGAGGAGCTCGTGGTTAAGTAACAGCTGCACGGGTCGATCTATCAAAGGTTAAGCTACGCTTGGCGCGGTTGGTCCGTGCTTGGGTGACCATCTATGTCTTCGTGAAACCCCTCCGTGTCTCGGAAAGCACATTAAAATGTTGGTCGCGGCTGTCATTTGTAGATCTTTGACAGTCGTTATGGGTAGTCAGAAGCCAGAAAGTCTGACAACCAGTCTTATCATGGGGTATTGTGTAACCCGGTAAGTAGATTATGAAGATCAGACAGGCAGTCGCTCTATATAAAACTCTGGTACTCAGCTGCAGCCGGTTTAGACTGGAAGCTGACCCCAACATAGTTGGGTAAAGGCTAGGCCGATGATTCTGTTTCGTCTGGATACACAAACAAGAGTTTAAATTGCATTTACTTCTTCACCTTCGTCGTACCTCGATGGTGAAAGGGTCGCATAACGTTGGTCTCGTACTCACTATCAGTTACACGGTAGGTCTAAACAATAATTTGACAATGTAAATAATAAGCTGATCAATAAACTGGCTTTCAAAATTCACATATATTGGAGAAGTATAAATGGAAGCTTAGCTATTTTTTTACGCGCCCGGTTTTATCCTTGCACGAGCAGTGCCGTAAATAATATTGTGTATCACATTTGCATGAAAAGAAAACCAAGCGAAGAACAAATACTATGCAAACAATAGTTTTTTGCTGCACAATTTCACGGGCCGTGTATTCGCTTTGAGTCTGAATAGCGCTAAAGAAATTATGCGGAGCGCAACAGGCTTATATTGTGAAAAACATTATCTTTTCAGAGAAAGAAAAACGAAATAAAATATTTCTTTCAAAACAGTTTATGTTTCTGATTTTCTTTACATCTTAAATAAACAACATAATATATTTTTTAATTACTGCATTATTTTTTTCTTTTTAATGGACTGAGTCAAGTCATGACCTTGATCTCGCCTGATTGAAAACAATGGATAAGGTAGATGATAGTTCAAGCGTAAAACCACCGAAAAATCCTTTTTTATCCCTTATTTCTCCCACTTTTAAACATTAACTTTTTTGGTAAAAATATAAGGTACAATGTTACATTGATCATCTGTGAGATCGCGAAAAAAGTGTACAATTTTGTTACCGTACAATAATTCTAGCCAAGAATAGTATTTTCAAGGATATAAGCTTGTGATCATCCACCTTCTGATGTTGTGCACGATTCTACCTCTATTTCTATCAGTCTCCGTACGTACATCATCACAACCACATTTTAAATCTCGACCCTCACTTACGAAAATATGTTTAAGGCTAAAAATATGTAATGGACAGAAGGTATTTCCAAACTACAGGGAAGCCCTAGAAATGTTAAACCTTTTAAACACCTTATGTAAGGCAAAATAGTGGAATCGTTTAAACCACATACGTAAGTCATACATTCTATAAACTGAATGTTTAACCGCAAAATAATTAGTGACGAATAAAGCAGAAATAATACAGTATAACTAGCTTTTAACCACAACTTTTTTCCTTCCAACCTTCTTGGAACAAAGCTCTTTGACGCAACTTGTGGTAGGAGATAAGTAATAAGAATCGTCACGTAAGAAAAAAGCGTTATGCTTATTTGCATCTTACTCTCTCTTTCTTTTTCTCTCTATCTATGCGTAGCTTTTTCTACTCTATACATCTATTAGTGCCTGTGAGAATCATGATTTGAGCAGTCGAGCACTGTATGTGGCCAGTTATATCTCAATGAAAAGCTTCGTTCCTGACTCACAATACCTGTGGTCACCCGTCCAAACACATTTTTTTCAGGTACTTTTAAATATTTTTAATTTCTACACTAATCGGCTTTTATGCTCACAGACAATAAAAATATTAAACAAAAAAATTAACAACTATGTGTCATTTCAGTTCAAATAACAATGTATTAATTTAATTATTTCTTTTATTTTTTAATTAGATAGGTATATTAAAAAAGCAATCAAACGTTTAGTTCATTGCTATCCAAAACTTTGATAGATAACAACAGTGTATTCTTCCACAACAAGGCAATAGGTTTACTGAAAGCGGATAGGCGATACCAATATTTTTTCTAATTTCAGGTTTCCTCACTATGTTTTCCTTCGCTTTTAGTAAATGATATCGAAGATAAATGTAGACTTTGAAAAAGTCACATAGATACTTGTCAAGTTACTTTTTTTTATTTTTTATTTATTCATTTAAATCAGGCAACATGGCCCATATAATATAATAATACAATACAATAACTATCATAAAATACTATACATAAGCAATATTAATAAAAATTATAAATTATGACACACGACCTGACGGCGTCGTGATGCGCTGCGCGGTGTCACGTAGCCTGCCGCGAAAACGTCGGTAGACTACACCCTTCGGCCAAAACTCTTCCTTTAGGAACATGTCAAGATGTTGTGTCGGAACCCGCACCACAAACGACTTGAAGTTGGTGATGTGAAGCGTCTCCAGCTTCTCGACCCTCAGGTTCCAGTTGGTCTTCACCTTCATGTACTCCACAACCTCCTCTACCTTCGTGGAGTGATGCAGTCGGGACACATACAGCAACGTCGTAGGTATCACTGGACGTAGCAGCATATTTTGGTCCTGTCAGTCCAGTTCCATACTGATTGCGACAAATAAGCTTCTTCTTCTTCTTCTGAACTTTGGTGAAGCCATCCTCATCACACTCTTGCTTGGCTGGATAGGGCTGTAACGCATCCCTCGGAAGGGTTTCACAGCGACGGTTCTGCTTCCCCCCTTTGCGAACCCACACACACTCCCGGGCTTGATTATCTCTTTAACCCTTGTGTCACAACTATGTACGTACAACTTTGACCACTACGCTTGAAATATGGGAGGATTGTACACATTCATTTGCAAAAATCTTTCTGAAAGCAAATTTTATGCATATTTGCTACCCCTAAAAGTATTGTGTTAATTACATCCCCTAGCTGAGGCGGTTGGCATGCTTTGACAAACCCTACATACGCTTCAGAGTGGATGCTTCGTTATATACCTACATAGTCTTTGAACTAAATAAAATTATCGTTTTTCGGCCCTTACCATAGATATCCTGACATTATTGTGTTTATTGTAATGAAATGAAGTTATTTGTTTTGTAACTATAATATGAAAAGAGAAATTTTACACTCGCTGGCGCTGCTTATTGGTATATTATATAGGTACTGTATATATTGTATGATGATTTCAAAAAAGTATTTAGGTTCCTACCCATATTCAAATTTTATTTAGTAGAATATGCCTAGCTTTTGGGGCAGGTTTCAAACTGACTATTGTTTCCGTTACTTAATCGAGTTAATTCGATTTATTATTTTTTTACTAATAAGACTAATATGAATGCGAATGTAATTCTGTCTATACGTTACATTTTGACGATAAAATAGCTAAGCTGATTAAGATGAATACCATCTATCTCCATATGAAATATATTGAAATCTAAAGATGGATATATTATTATGGTAGTTTTTATTCAGGTAAATTGTCGTGGTGGCCCAGTGGTTAAGGTTTGCCTTCTCGGTCTGCCTCTCGTGTACGGGTTCGAAACCTGGCAATTACTAATGTAAATTTTCTAAAGTAATACGTACTTTCTAAGTATATCTTAGACACCACTGACTAACGGTGAAGGATAACATCGTGAGGAAACCTGGACTTAAAAAGTCTGAAATCGCCATGCCTTCTCTGAATGAGAGGAGGCCTGTGCCCAGCAGTGGGACAATATATAGGCTGATGATTCAGGTTCAGGTACATGAAGTGGTTTCCTCCAGATGTGACTGAAACCGCGTATATAAATGGTTAGTATTGCAGAACAAATTTCATATCGATTAGTTCAGCCGTTTTCATGTAAAAGCATGACAGAAATATAGACGATCAGAGTTAGTTGGACATTTATATGACAAAAAATTGTTTACATAAATGTTTACTAATATAAAAATTAGGTAGAAAATATCTTATATAAATATCTCAATAATATGAGATTATATAAAACCTCATGTTACCATGGAGTGTAACATGTTAAGTAACTCTTGGCTAGTTTTAGGTATTAGGAGCTGTGCTGTGAGTGACCAGTGAATTATTACCAGGTGCTGGTTTTTCCCTGCCTCAAAAATAAAATAATAACGCGAATGGAATAAATAATAAGATGATTTAGGCAATAAGAATTCAAGAAATACGGTTTTAGTTCTCAGGTTCCGGGAACTTTTGATAAGCACCTGAGGAAAATAATAACCTTAATAATGTAAATAATAGCTAATAAATAAGACGTAAACCCAAAATAACAACGCTGACGTTTGCGATCATATTCATTGAACTATGACAAAATAACCTTCATAAGTCAATAAAAAAAACACACATGCAAAAAAAGTGGAAATTAAAAAATAATAATAAAAAAGTGCGTAAAAATGTTTTTTATTTTTATTGAATGTTGTTTTTTTTTATTTTATATTTTTCAGTCATCTAATTATATGCATATGACGTTTGTGTATAGCTTTTTAGAATCCTTACTGATATATACGGATATCAAAAAGTACCTATGGTAGCAATTTTCGTTACTTAAAAATGAATAAATGTGGTTTTAATTATCATTATTTTAAGTAATACAGGGATGTTAATCTTTTTGGAATCCTTGTTATGAGCCCTTTAATTCCCCTATTGCAGAAAAAAGGAGATTAAAAAAAACACCTTAAACAATGAAATCTAGCGGCCCACATATTTTTTGTATGTCACCTATCGAAGAACACTCTACACATAACAAATCTAACGATACCTTAATTTAGGAAATCCTTCAGTCTTCCAAGTTTGGAAGATTATGAGGGAATAAACAATATTACAAACAAACAAAGATAGGTAAAAATATTTCAAAATAAGTTTGATTTTGTATTGACATAAGCAATATTTTTTTAATAAACATGACAAAATGAAAGTGGTCGAACTCTTTTTTTGTGCTCCGGTCGCTAATCTTACGTCGTCGATCGACGTAAGTGTCACGTTGCCGGTGATGCCAAATTTTTCAGGATATATACTTGTTACTGTACTCTTCCAAAACTTTTCCAAACTGAACAATTGATTTGGATAAAATTTGGTACATACATAGTTTATAATCTGAATTAACATATAGGATACTTTTTAGCCGGGTGAGTGAAGTAGTTCTCTCATTATGCGAGTGAAACCGCAGGAACCAGCTGGTGTATTTTATAACTTTGCTTTCAAATTTCTCGTCAACATGCCATTTTAGGGTACTATGAATTTTTTAAGTGTCCTCTTTTTACACAAAAATTTCATCGTGTGCTGAAAAACAACAGTTTAAAAAATTTAAAAGATATAAAGGTATATACATATTTTTTTTGTAATATACTTTTTTGTTTTCTTATACTAAAATGTCTTTTAATTTCTGAAGCAATGAAATTTGTACAAAAAAGATCGTCCCCCCCCCCCTTATTTCTGAACTTTGAGAAGGGAAAAATGTGAAATAATAAAGGTTGATAGACATTAACTTATGTTTTAAAGAAATATAAGTATGATTCTAAGTAACGCAGTTTTTAAGTACCTAATCTGATTTTTTCTCTACAAACAAACTTAATTCGGTTGTGTGTTGTGGTCGGAAAAAAACAGGTGCGACGTTATTGTAACTACACTTTACCTACCTCTTTTATAATGTTTTGATATTTACTTTTAATATTATAATGACGTCATGATAATAATGCCTTTTATTTAAAAGATTTCTTTTAAGTTCACAACTACTTTTTTTAAGAATATTAACACATTTTTTATTAAGCACTGGCAACAATTTTAGTTCCTGATTTGTAACCGATGGATTTGAACCAGATGGCGTTATTTGCTGCACGCAAGTGCAGATTTCAGAATGACGTTACAGAAAATACTATAACGTAATGTTGACGCTGAAAAGAAATGACATTTTTATGGTAATAATAATGATGCAGTTTTTTTTTATAATTAGAGATAAAGATAGAAGGATTGAGTAATCTATCGTACTACTCATATCTAAAAGTGGGTTATCGACCGTGTCAGTGGGTTAAGCAAAACAGCTGTTCTTTCTTTATTTATATTTTTAAACAATGTACTTTTACTACGAGTTTGTTTTATGTAATAACTACAAAATGTAAGTGTGTGTATACATTCGTAAGGTTTATTCAATAAGTCTATTGAAGTTTTGAATAATAAATATATATAAATAGAAATCAGTGTAATTATGATTATGAAAGATCTTCCCTTGCGATGATTTTTAGTGTTCCGTAATAGACAAGGAACCCTTGGCTTATAATTTCGCCGTGTCTGCTTGTCTGTCTGTCCGCGGCATAGCTCAGAGGTTCTTGGTTCTAGAAAGCTGTAATGTAGAATAGCTATTTATATTAAATACGCCGACAAAATGGTAAAATAAACTTTTGAATTTTTTTTTAGGGTATCTCCCAAAAATGTAAATTGGGCATGAATTTTTTTTTCAAGCATATCCCTTCGTATGGAGTATTGTTAGATAGGTCTTACAAAAATAATATAAGTGTGTGAAGACCATTTTACGGTTGAGTGGGCCATTTGCGAAATATCTAGCTTTTAAGTGCAAATTTTTGTTCGATACGAACGTCCCGAGCGTCCCCCCCTCTAACTTTTGAATGGCTATTTCTAGAAATGTGAAAAAAATTACAGACGTAGCACATGTAATAAACTTAACTTACAATGAAAACTATCACGGCTAAGTAGGCTTAACCGGTTGCAGATTTATGGTCGACTAACTAAGACCTACTTCGGAATCCTACTGCGCGTGGCCCGACAAGCACTTGGCCGGTTTTTTATCAATTTGACTAATTTTTATTCGTTAAGTATTCTTTGTACATTTTTCATAATCATTCGAAAACTAAAAGACATAAAAGAAAATAACAATAGAATATGCAGATCGAGCCCTTTCATAGAATGTCTGAGTTTATGAACTATTATAAAAAATAACAAAAATAATTTACAAGGAACAAAAAAGTATATTATATGTGTAATTTGATGTTGTGAATACTTTTGAAATTTTAGATACACTTTTGCGAAGAAACCATATTTATTTTATTTTCATTAATAATAACTCTCTTATTTGAAATACACAGATATGATACAATCATTCTGTATAATTGTTCGAAATTTTAATTTGATAGGGTTGAGAGACCCTGAAATAATTCAAAGTTCATGAGATTCAATAAAAATAATGTGCTTGAATGTTTTAAATAAATCAATTAAAGTTTCATTTATACCACAAACGTAATTTTATTATAGGTAACATTGATTATTACAAATTGCAGTAGGTAACAATAACCAAATTTTTTGAGATATGCATTTATGTGTGTGATTATGTTAGAACAAATATATTAGTATAAGTGTCATTACATGACTCATTGACACACTCGCATAAAAGGCAGCCCACATTTAGTGGGTTTATCATTCAACAACATACCGTACAGAAAATTCATTCATAAATTAATATTCTCTACGAGCAATTCAATTTTAATTACTTTTGTATATTCTTACACATTTTAAAGGTGTACAGTGCAGTACAGTACAGTGATATTTTGTACGGGAGTAAAATATGGGGCGTACAATTTTGTTTTTAGTTTGCACCTTAGCGAGTATTTGGGGGGCCAATTCAATATCACTCTCTAAAAAAGAATCTGTTCTGACGACTTACAACCCCTGTGGATTAGGGTTCATACAGTTTAAGCGACTTATGGAAAATAAGTGGATGGCCGATGTGAATTTAGGACTTCTCGCAAACATGACTGAGGTTGAAATGGTGATAGTGTTTCAGAAGGAAGTTACGATAATTCCTGTGAGTATTTTTATACTACCTATCTATCATATACAAAGGATTAATCATTATCATCCGCTTGCCATTTCCTAAGTATAAGAGTAGCCTTCAAACAAAACCGTATGCAGCTGAGTAAGTACCAGTGTTTTACATAGAGCGACTGCCTAGCTGACCTCTATCACCCTCACTTACTGATGACTGACCTTTGGTAAGATTGGTTGTCAGACGATCTGTCATCTAACTCCCCATAAAAACTGTCAAAGATCTACAAATGACAGCCGGGAGCTTAAAGTGCTTCCCAAGACATGGACGAGTCTCTATAAGACATAGATGGTCATCCATCCACGGACTGAGAGTGGCAAGCACAGCTTAACCTTGATCGTTCGATCCGTGTGGCTGTATTTGGATAAGAGCTTATCTAAATACATACATAAGATTACTTTGCTTTTTAGATTATCCTGTAAAGTACCTATATACCGTGGTCAACTAGATTATGAGATGACATAAGTAACTTTAAAACTATAATGATCCTTGAAGCAAATAGACACAACATTTTAATTTTAAATATAAAGCTAGTATTGATATATGCTTTCCATTTCAGAATTATGAAAGCCGCAGCATCACAGTCAGAAGACTACATGACTTGGTGGACAAATATGGCTTGGTGTTGCACTCAGTGCGTCCAATACCAAAGCGCTACACATTCCATGTGTCTTTAAAAAAATCGGACATACATGAAAATGATTTTCCATATATAAAAAAATTGACACTGAACAATGACACATTTTGTAATGAGAATAATATTAGGGTTCGTATAATTTCACACGCGCCTCAAAGAGAGGTCGGAATATTATCGCGCATATTAACTATTAATAAAAATAAAATTTCAGGAATCACTGTTTAAAAATTCGCTGAACGTCAATCAGAAGTTTAAGAGCAAGCATTACGCCCATGTTTGTGGTAGAAAGTCCGTACGACATGCAGCATTGGTTTCGCTGAGGACTGAAGCCAAAGCCGGTGATTGGCCATGGCATGTCGCTATATTTACCAAGTTTAACAAAAATGAGCAGTTCTTCTATCAATGTGGTGGTAGTATTGTATCTAAGACTGCAATTTTAACAGGTGAGAAAATATTTTAAATTACTAGTTAACATTATGATCCAAGCGGAATCCAAAGAGAAATCGTATGTTAATAAGATTTGGTTGAAATATTGTATTTTACTATTTAATTCTGAAATGTATTTTTCTTATACACAACGCGACTTTATAAAGAAAATTCCTAGGTCCAATAATAAATGAACCGTCGCAACAAGCTTCATGGCGAGAACTTTCTTGTTGTAGAATTATTGTTACCTATGATTCTATTTTTTTTAGCTGCCCATTGCTTTTCTCCGGAAATCGAAGCTAATCAGGTTATAGTCGTCGCTGGTGTCAGTAGTTTAAAACACGATGACAAGCAGTTTAGACAGACTCTTACCGTAAGTTTTCACAATATTGCTTGCCTTTAATTTTTAATTGCTCAGACGTTACCAACATGACAATATAAATAGTACCTGCATTCGTATGACAACTATTTTTGTCAAAAATCATAACAGTGACCACAGTAAGCGCAGCATGACTAACTAGACAGTCATAGTGGTTGTTAGTCACTTTTGCCGATGCTTAAATAGACGTGAAAAAATAGAAACATCATAGAATATTTAGGTTCGTTAATACGGGGATTAACATACGATTTAAATGAATATTTTCGAAGATATTACAGATTTAAAATTGCGGGACGTAGCGTTTGCGGCGGTACCGGCCGGCTGGGGTAGTACTGTAGTGTATTTAGTATCAGCATTGTACCCGTGCGAAGCCGGGGCGGGTCGCTAGTAATATATAAAAATGAATGTGTATATCACCTGGTCATGCCATAACTGATAACGATTTTTTATTTCGATGAAATTTGGTATTTAAATAGGTACACCGTTTTTTTCTGATCATCAAATGACTCCTCTCGTCGTGGCTGTTGCGGGAGGGAGTGTCATATTTTTTTGCGTTTGTTGTTTTTTAAATATATATATATATATATATATATATGGCTTGTCAATACATTTCCAGGTCCAGGAAATTATAATACATCCAGCACATACATATGAGTCTTCTACTTCTGATCTGGCTATCATTAAGGTTAAGAACATAGAGTTTACGGCGCATGTTCAACCTGTTTGTATTTCGGGTCCTACTTATAATAAGACTAACTTATTTGGAACTGAAGCTACGGTAAGGATACACAATGGCCGCGATTCTCTTGACACCATCTAAATTAAATTTAGTCTATAATTCTCTCTTTCCATCAACAAATATAAGAAAGGGATAGCAAACTTTTAATACCTGTCAAATTAGAAAAAAATAGTTTTCCATACAAATTAAACATCACGACGTAACATCTCGACTAAATTAACAAACCTGTGCGAACAAAATGTCATCTGTCATTTAATTTGACAGCACTGAATTACTTGCTATCCTCTTCTTGTATTTCGCAATAGAAAAAGAGCATGATATTTTAAAATTAGTTTAGTCGTGTGTAAGTCAGAATCGGCACCAATATCATGATTAAAATAATCATTATTAATTTGAATCTAGTCTAATCATTTTTAAATAACTCCAATAAATATTACAAAAAAATAAATAGAAAGTTACAAATCACAATTCAGTTAAGTTGCATTCACTCGAACCCTTAAAATGTACGAAATATATTTTTAAATATGTGTACATTTTATGTAGTAGGTAGGTTAATTATATGCTTTTATTTACAGGTCGTTGGCTTCGGTAATACTGAACATGGTAATTTATCCGATGTTTTGAGGGCGACTAACACTATGGTGCAGGATGATAAAACTTGTATAAAGTTTTCGCCCATGCCATATTTAGCACTGTTGAACGAGTTCACTTTTTGCGCAGGGTATGGGCCTAATTCAAGTAAGTTACCTAAAATAGTTTTTCAAAATCAAATTGATAACCAAATATTTTTTAGATATCAATATGTAGGTACTACTTATACCTATGGATATATATATATATATATATATATATATATATATCTATATCGCGTTTCAGAGCATTTATGAGCAATGCAAACCTATTTTCAAATGGTTCTTTATTTCCACTGTAAAATAATGTACCATAATTTCAGTTAAGCGTACGCTATTAAAATGAAGTTATTTTAGTATACCTACCGACGCTAAGCCAAAACCTAAATTAATAAAAATAAGCCTAAACAAACATCCTTAATTAAACCATCCCCCTTATTATATTACCTTTAGATTTAAAGAGACAAAATGAGATTTTTTATGTATTTAGCTATGTTTAGTGAGCAGTGGCAAGCGGGCTTCGGAGTTGACGGTGACACCGGTAAAAATATTGAGATCTGAACGGATGCAATTTACAATGTTAATTGATAGCTATGAAATATTTAAGTTTATGTTTAATTAGGTTTTTCCCGCGGTTTCACTCGCGTGCCGAAGGGTGTTAATCCAGGTTATAAACTATCTGTGTGCCAAATTTCATCCAAATCCATTCAGTATTTTTTTGCGTAAAGAGTAACAAACACATATCCATACACTCTTACAAGTTTTCGCGTTTATTATTAGTAGGAAAAATTGTACAATTATGTTAACATACTTGGACTCCTAAGCGCAACATGATCTATTCATTCAATTATTACTGGTACGGAAGGAAAATTAAAACAAGGTTTTCTTCTCTTTTCAGCAATCAACCCTCGTAACGGTGATAGCGGAGGTGGTTTGGTAGTGAGCACTGTTCTGCCTGACCACATGCTTAGCTGGTTACTCCGGGGTGTAATATCAAAATGTGGGACACTATCTAGTACTAGTACAACTTGCGATCCAAAACGCTATGTCGTATATACTGCCGTGGCTCCTCACTACAGCTGGATATATCAGCACGCTGGTTTAGAATATGGGTTTAATATTATGGTCTCCTAAACTTATAATTTGCATGACTGATATGATTATTTTGATATTAATTAATTAATTGTGATGTCCTTAAAGGGGCTTGTATCCAAATTGTCACAAGATACCTATTAACATTACTTTATGTAAACTATATTCATGATAAATATTATAATAGTTTTTCGATTGTTATTTCTTTTTTATTTTAATATTATTTTTTAATATTACTGTAAACTAAAACGATTTATATAAAACAATAACGCCCTGTCTAATTTTATGCTATAGTTTTTTTTAATCTATTTTTACCTACTGTAAATAAAAAATGTGTATTAATAATTTTTATTAATCGAAGTCATACCTTACTTAACATGTATATGCTACAGATACCAATTCACAAAAAAAATCTATTATTTTTGACAGAAAGTTTAAAAAGCTACTTTCATCTCCGCAAAGGTTTTTGACAATGTAAACAGGCATCGCAATGCAAGTTGAGCAAAATTAGTCAAAAACAAAATTATAACTGACGCTTCTTAAATAAATATCATGTGGATGATATAATATGACGTATACTTAGAATTGGATCCAGATAACTGGATAAAAAGTTCATTCATCCAAATTCACTCAGTAGTTTTGCGTCAAAGAGTTATAAAACATACACACATTTTTTTTTCATTTACCATATTAGTAGATGAATATTTTGATTTATACACTGTCTTCAAGTAAAATGAAAATAAATCAAAAAGTCCTATACCACCGTTGGAGTTAACCTGCTCCTCAAAATTGATTATGCAAACGAACACAAAACTTCTTTACGTACTAGAATGCAACCTTTTTTCTTAAAAATCGGAAATATATTAATATTTTCTCGAAGCAACATCACGGAGCACCGCTCTTGCATAATTTATTAGAATCTTATTAAAAAGTGTCAGCGAAAGAAAAAGGAGGGCTTTATATTATAAAAGTCTCTATTATGTCGTTGAACTAAGTTGTCGTACGAAAAAAATAATTAATGTTCTCTTTGTTTTCGTTCTTCATTGTTTAATTTTATCGCTAAATAAATAAGTTTCTTAATAATCTTTCAGTGTTGGAAAATGGGCGGCATTCATGAAAATGGGTCACCTTTACGATCAATTTTCATTTGATCAATTCTTTATTATATGATATTTTTCTAGTTTATTATACATGATTTAGAGGTACATTACATATATTAATGAAACTTAGAATACATGATTAACTATAAACCAATTTGGACCTAAATAAGGGGATGTAGGAACGATTGCGCCGAGTTAATATAACCGAGGGTTTGTATGTCAAACTCATGTGTCAGTATTCTGTCTCAACTTACAAAAAATTGTCTGCTTATAACCCTTTTTTTACGGATGGGAAATCATCAAATGACCCCTCCCGCCGTGGGTGGGGCTGAGTCTGAACTCATACTGACTAAAACCCATCCATGTTCCTTCCTCTCGTATCTTGTATCTCTTTCGAACGTCCCGCAGGTCTTCTTACAACCCTAAGGCCAATCTATCATGTTATAAAAAGGTTCGAAAGATAAAAAAAAACTATTCATGAAGTCAAAAAAGAAACTAAAAAGGAAACCGCAGCAAAAAATAAACTATATCGTAAAAATTGCCCGGTCATAAAAATT
Source organism: Pyrrhia umbra (assembly GCA_963891755.1). Taxonomy (NCBI): domain Eukaryota; kingdom Metazoa; phylum Arthropoda; class Insecta; order Lepidoptera; family Noctuidae; genus Pyrrhia; species Pyrrhia umbra. The sequence goes on from OY982924.1 coordinate 9,629,227, forward strand.
TGCGTGCACAAAAATTACATAACAATGAGCAAAGAATAAAATGGTACATAAGTACGTTGTGGCAGACTGTGAACTAACGAAGCTTTGCGACTAGACCACCGGTGCATGACCGTGCATTAAATTAGTCGACAAACACGCTAACCAGGGCATAATATGTTACGATGATATACACTTACTCACAGGATCGTACGGTCCAGTGCTCACTGAAATGCGAGATTGGACTGTTATGACAAAGAGAAATTAAAACAATTAAATCTCATTTTGGAAGTGGTGACGGTAAGAGAATAACGTAGGTATAAATAATTAAAAAAATAAAACCGACTTCCAAAAAGCTTGTTGACCAAAATATCGCTCTAAAAGTTGGTGGCAAAATACTAACAATAACTGATATTACATTTTTTATTATATTATTGATGATACTAGAGCGATATTTAAATAAAAATACTACTGACTTCTAGAGCGATGTTTTGGTTGACAAACGTTTAAATAAAAAATCTTTCGCCTTTCAGTGTTTTTTGGAAGTCGGTTTAATTTTTTTTTGTAAAAAGTTTATTTTTATATTTCGTGGGTTCCTAGATCTATACACCACTTTTTTAGGTTGCAACGAGCATAAAAAAAATAACGTAGCCGATGGATTTAAGTCACGTCTGTAGAAACCAGCCCAAATTTGAAATAAAAATATAGGTACTGTGGCGTGTTGTACCGGCTCGTCTCCATAACACAATAAACTTTATGACGAACAAATACCCCATGTGACTTGATTTAATATTTGTAACTGGTACAATATTCATAATTAGCTATTTACGGTTATGTAGAGTGCTTATGTAAAGTTAGTATAGGTAGAATTATGAAATCTTCTACCTATACTAACTTAACATAAGCACTCTACATAACCGTACCAAATACCCTTAATCATGTGACTTGAATTAATATTTGTAACTGGTACAATATTCATAATTAGCTATTTACGGTTATGTAGAGTGCTTATGTAAAGTTAGTATAGGTAGAAGATTTCATAATTCTACCTATACTAACTTTACATAAGTTAAAAAATACTTTTGTAATTTGGTTCCTTCAAAAAATGTGGGCAAAATTATTAATTTAGATATTTAATTATTTAGTAATTGGAATAATCAAGAATATCATGAGTATCTGGATATTCAGGATTTTCCGGCTGAATATTTTTCATAACAGTATTTCTTGTTAAAATACGGCTGTAATAAACTTCCGTCATGTTGTAGAATATAGTCAATTAGTTTATTAAATATAAATAGATTTTAAACCTCAGCCTTGGTCTTTATCTGAGAAGAGTCTTAAAAGTATACGATTTTCTAAACAATTATAAGTTTTATTAGACAAAATTTTATGTTATCGACTTGTAATTTGTTTTCTAAGTATCGAATTGTACAAATTACCGACTCAGGCGACCATTAAACAAGTTTTAAAGTATTATATCAACAAAGTTTTCAATTTCCTAACCAAAGGAAACTCAAGCAATTAGTTGAAACATAAAAAGACACCTGCTACCAAATTCTGCATGCCTTGGACTCACCCAGCGGCCAGTAAAGAGTAAGTAAGGAAGTAATTTAATTAAGTAATTAACCCCAGAAACGTGGTAATCGCATGTCACAGAGCCGTTTCACTGACTGCGTTTATAAAAATAGAGGTAGCGTTGTAGCCACTAAAAACACCAAAACTTTTACGTAAATTTTTCAACACCCTTATTGAAATAGACTTAAGTATCAAAGTTCCATGTGTCTTTTCCGCAAAGGTGCAAAACGGTTATGGCCGTTTAGTAATGTTTCCTTTTTTGTAGGTATTAAAGTTAGCGTCAAGTAATCCTCTGCTTTCCATGTAAAAGCATTCCACACCTGGGATCCTTACGTGACACTACGCAATAAAGGCTTTTGTGTTGCAAAGTTAGCGTTGCAACTAAACCCAACTTTGTTTTTTAAGAACTAAGGTTGAATTTTCCATGTCTGCTTTGGAATTGGAGGAACAGAAACGAGGTCAATGGAGCAAGAAGCTGAATGCGTTTGATAACTTAGAATAGGTAAAACACTAGAATGTTAGTAGAGTCTCGACTGTTAGTAGACTGCAGATGTAGTTGAAGATATAAAATTGCATTTAGCTTTTATCAAAATATAAAGCTAATAATTTAAAATTCACTTAATATTATATACTACGGTCAACACTAGAAAATTCAATGGTAATCAATTTGTACTTGAGATTAGATTTACTTTTGTTGTTAATCTAATGCGTTATTTGTTATAAACTCGCCGCAAAAATTATAAAAAAAACTTTATTTTTACTCTAATTTACTAACGTAATTAGGTATAATGAATCATATATATACCTAGTTATGGGTTACCTATTCCGCGCATTGATTGAATCTAAGGCGTACCGTTTTTATAAAAACTTGGCATCACGCATTGCGTGCTTAGTAGGTGTAGACTGGGGTGCAAACTGTATGTATAATCTTTATTTATTGCAAGGCGAAAAGCAATGGACAAAAAAAAATTAACGTCAATTAAAATTAAAACAACTGAAACCTAGCAATACAAAATGATTGTATTGGAAGTTAATAAGTAGCTTGCTTAAAACTAACAAGCATAATTATAATATGTAATATGCATGACTGGAAAAACAAATTGTACTTCTTTCACGTGAACGAACGAGTTTGTTTGTTAACATTTTTTTATAAAAACAGAGTGCCAATGTGTCCCATTGATCGAAGACTGCTAATCTAAAGGCTAACGACTACGGTAACTTAATTCTTTTTTGAAAGACTTTAATATTATTATGTAAGGTAATAAAGTCTTATTTTTGATCTTTATCTTGATCTTTGGTCTTATTTTTGAAGAGCCCATGGCTAAATAACATCCATACGGATTGATTATTCGCAGTCAGTCCTTGGATGGGTAACCGTTAACATAGCGAGACCCCTGCATGCCTGGGGCCTCGGAAAATACGTAAAACTGACGGTCCTGCACCTTATCTCCCCTCATTCGTGTCGCAATGCCGACCCATCGGACTATAAAAGTGAGGAAATAGAGAGTGCACCTGTGTCTGCGCAAGCGCTTGTGCACTATAATATCTCCTACGTACCTGACTAGCCTTCGTAGAGATTGGCCGCCGTAACAAAAATCGTGATTGAGAGATTATTTTTGATCTCAACACAAGCGTGACTAATATAATCCAAAGATAAAAAAGAGATGAGGATCTACACAGAGAAAATGAAGGTCTAAACTCTGTGATAACTTAATGATGTAAAATTTATCTAACGTTTCCCCGCCTATCTCTTAAGAAAGTGGCATAATGATACTGACAAAGGGGGAATTTATTCTGTAGCGATAACAAGAACACTTTTTTATATAAAAATCAAAGCGTTGTTCGAGTTTCTTTGATGTGCCACAATTCCTTTTCAACTGGGAATCGAATTCGAAGCACGTAAAGTTATAATCATGTTGGAGTCCTCCAATGTTTGATAAAGTCTCGTGTGTAGGAGAAATGGCGTGCAATTTGTGAGCTTAAAATATAGTAGAATTTGATATTTTAAATAAGTTTTACTGTTAAGTATTTGGTTTTGTTTTAAAGCATAAAGTTTTTATATCAAATGCAACGCAAAGAGTACTCATTTCTCCTGGTATATTCATTTGGTAAAAATAGGTATTCAGCTTTTGTAATAATTACGATTTTAACTACTTACAACTAACTGCATAATTGAGTTGCAAAGATATTTTTTTACTTGAGTTAGCTATGTAAAGTAGGCATTTATAATTAAAGCCTTAGTTTCAAGTATTCCAAAGGCTTGTATTTATTTTGGCAACTGGAACAGTTGGGTCAGGCGGGTCTTGTGTCCGATTGGCCGGGATTTAGTCGAAAATTGCCCAAATGAAAGCTCAATGAACGTGTCACGGCGAGTCGCCGGGCACATTTGTCCACGTCCCGAATTGTCCGCATTGCTGTACTCCAGAGGTGGCAAGTGTCGATAGACAACACTCGACAAAGAATGTAAAAATATACGTTTCTTACCTACGTACCTAGTACATAAAAATTGCTTTATACTTTTCTTCATATTCTACTACATATATTTATTTTTGAAAGCGTGATTTTTGAAACAAAGTTAAAATATTGTTTTAACATTTTTATCATTACAATTCACTCCAAAAAATGTACCTAACTTTAGAATATGCCTTAATTTTTTTCTTGGTGTCAATTATTTATTTTTCTTTCCAGAATTATTTAGTTCTAGCCATCTCTAAATAAAAATAATATATAAAAACTGAATATTATTTTAATTTTCTCTGAAATAATTGGCTCGTATATCCAGTGGTCTAAAGCAGGAGTGCTGACTCCGACCTAAAAATTGTATTTTCAATGCAATGTTTGCAGGCAGAGATTTATGCCTAATTCTGCGGAACTAACTTGCGTGGTTAAATACCATGTAAATTGTATTCAGATTCATCATTTCATATTAAGTATTATTGAAAAGTAGCTAATCATCATTCAGAAAGACATTTGTAAAAAAAAAACAAATTATCGATTCTTTTAGTTTTAGGCGCATCACTAGTTGACACAAGCTGCCCTAGGGGTCGGACGTCGGGTCATCACAGGGAACGATCCGCCTACCGTGTCTATGACACAACGCGCTGTCATTTATCCGCATGCAAAAATAGCTTGCATAGTAATGAATGACCAAAATACTGCGATCGCTTCATAAGTCTGCTTCTGAGAGGGACAGGTTTGGGGTTTGATTTCTAGGAAGGGTTTAAAAATATTTTTTCGTTCAATAAGAGTATAAAATGGTAAACGTACTTGTTTTATTCTTTACTAGCTGCACTCGATAAACGTTAAAATGCCGCAATTTAGGGTTTAAGAACCTTCTTGGGATACTCAGAAGAATCTACTCAAGTAGTATAGAAGATAGATGAAAATATTTTAATCGGTGGCATAAAAGACTCTGATTATACAGTTCGAAACAATTAAAGAGTTATTTTACATCGGCAAAGTAGCAATAATTTGAGTTGACCAAAGTTAACTGACGCGAAGTATTCTAATTTTGTACTGTAACAGCAACTTTGTAACGAATAACTTTTCAAAGAAAGTCCAAATGGCGCTAAGAATTTACTTGACTACGATTTCCAGTGAAGGGAGTCAATGTTACATTGTTCGTAACAGTTGTAAATATAGAGTAACTATATAGCTTTGGCAAAATGATAAATATTTTTTGAAACAAGAATGCAATGCGTAAACTTCAAACCTTTAACTAGCCTCTGCCTTTAGTAAGAGTTTAAATATCTTCTCTAGGCACACTCCCTACATAAAAAGACCTACATACAAAAAAATTGGCCAAGTGCATATACACGCGCAATAAAGTTATGTAGTAGGTTTTAGTTGGTCGACTCTGTAACCGGTTAACTACCCCTACTTAATCGTGATAGTTTTAGGTACTTACAAGTTCTGGTTCTCAATTCAAGTCTGTGAATTATTTCACAAATCTAGGAGCAGCCATTCAAAAGGTAGAGGGGGGACGCTCGATTTGGACAAAAATATGCATTTTAAAGTTTGATATGTCGGCGTGATCAATATGCATATCTACACTAATTTTCAGCTTTCTATTCTTAAGAACCTCTGAGCTATATACCTCAATGTATCTGCTTATCAAATTACATCGTAATTTGTTATGGATTTATGAAAAAATGGCTAAGCAAAACTGGGTGCAGGGCATAGCTATATACTCAATGGGGTTACTACGTACGCACTAGAGTACGGCGCGTGGTAGTGTGTGATCCGCCTTAGTTTCAAGATTCCTCATAATATCCGGTGTAAAACTAAATCCCTCGGACTCCGCTGCCTGGCCCATTAAATTAAATGTGCAGGCTTTAAGGTAACGGCTACTTATGCTCCCACGTAGCTTGGATATTATTTTGATCCAACCTCTTTTACTTGAAGATTTTATAGTCCCGGAAGACATTGAGATTTTTCACCTTCTTTTGTTTTTGTATTTTCAGTACTTTTGTTTTGGAGACAAGAAGATATAAATAAACTGTTTTTTTTTTAACGTACGAGTAGTATATGTTTTTTAATACGTTGCCCCTTCACTAAGAATTATCCTATATCCAGGATCAATTTTAGTTGTCACATGAGAGAATTGAACCCGCAACACGCAGTATAGCAGACAATTACTCCCCACTACACCAACCATGTCGTATTTTTTTAAATATTTTTAAAAAGGAAGCCTTATTCACTCGGTTTCACTCCGTCTGTCTGTCTGCTTGTCCGTTTGTCGCAGCTTATTATTTTTATTATCTAACTATACGTGTATACTAATATTGTGGTTGCCCAGAGATTGATGAGCTGATTGATTACTTCTCAAGTAAAAGGGCGCAAGTTCGAACGAAACCTGGTTTTAGTTTAGGAACAATGTGACTTTATCCAGGTCATTTATATTTTTTATATTATTATGGATGTTACTAACTCAAGGCAAGGAAAACATAACGAGGAAACTGCAGTGTGAACACTGATCTTTTGTCGACGCATTCGTCGAATAAAATAGACAAATTTGACATAAGCAAGTGAAATTTGACGCTTTTAATTGATAAATGCGGCGACAAAAAGACCGGTGCTCGCAATGCAGTATTTTTAAAATGTAGACTGTGGTTGTCAATTTGTCTTGAACAAAGGGTGACATTTCAGGTAACCTGTCCTTTAAAAAAATATGATTTTAATAACTATGCAGAGATATATAAAAAAAAGAACAGAGATGCAGAGATATATAAAAAAGAGCAACAATAATAAAAAAAATTGGTGTATGTTGTACAATAACACTTCTAATATTTTCTTTGAAGAACATTATTTTTTCTATTAAAATAAGGCTCGTTGATACTATTGATGATAACAGGACCTCATGTCAATGCTGGCAATACGTTGCAAACGTCTGCTTCAATGTATTTGTACGTTTATGTTCATAACAAATAGCCGTGTGTTGGCTTGTCTGTGGTCTGATTGGTCAACATTGCTCCGTTGATGTTTGATCAATAACATTAATCAGTTATGTTTGTTTGTTATTTTAACAATGTGAAATTTAATTTGTGTGTGGATTAACGAAGATGGGAATTATTTTCAAGTATTGGGCTATAGCCTCCCAAGTAACATATCTCGCTTATTAAGCTTTTCCTGCGCAAAAGAACCAATAATCATTGGGTTTTACAAGCATTTTTTTTGTCTTTTATTATTATTATTTTTGTTTATATTGGTTTTATTACTGGCCCGGGGCACTAATTAAACTAATAATTTGTTTGTGATTTTTTTATGTTGGCTGACTCCTTCTCTATGTGACACATTAATGTACAAGCCACTTAAGGACTGGACATAAATAATGCATTCACAAAAACTTTTCATCACGTCTATGTTAAATAGGCCATTCACATACTAGAAACCTCAATATAATGACGTAATACTCATGACTCAAAGCAAAAAAGCTTTCAAGCGTATGTATGCTGGAGCAGAGAAATATGCACAAAGCCGTCGAAGCCCAATTGACCTAAATGGACACACAAATAGTAAAGGGAAGGCCCGCACGAGGTCTTTATTCGCTCCGTAGTCCAGCAAAAGTGTCAGGCCGAAGGAAGACGGACATTTATCTACATCCTAAGGGCACCAGTGATTTTGGGAAGGATGTATTAGTGCGTAATAGGGTTTTTCGTGAAATCAACGCGGCTTTGAATTATTTAGTTGTTATATTGGTCGAGGTTCCGTGAAAGGGATAGAGTTTCTTGCGTTGGTTTTTATTATGTTAGGCACGACTTTGGGATTCGTGAAATTTTCTACCTTTGTATTCTGTGTTGGAAAGTAATAATTGCATGACTCAGAATTTCTGATTTTGCTACATTATTTTTTATAAATAACCTAGATGCCGTGACCAAATATAGATGATATGGACGCTAAGCGGGCGAGAATAGTGAACACTATATGCCAAAAATAGGGTTTCCCACGAATGCATTTATCCAATCCAACCCAAAGTAAATTTCGAGGCAAGTTCTTGAGATTCACTGCATAGCTATGAATAAATGCAATAATAATTATTCATTATAGGTATTTATTTAACAACTTACCGACCTGTAATCATTGTAAGTGAAGGCAGCTTGAAATATAATAGTAAACAACCAAATAATGACTGTACTTACAGCAGTAATAGTACCATCCATTCACAGAAAAATATTCTATTAAAGCAAGATAAGCGATGCTCCAAGAGAAACTAGTTATACTTTAAAAAACCTTTTCGTAGGCCGGGCCGGAGCAATCTTTTGGTCCATTAAATTGTTCACGCTCACCGACTATGGAAATTGGACGTAAAACGAAATAATGTATAGCAAGGAAATAGTTCAGTGAGATTTGTAGCGTCGTTAGACAACTAGTTGGGACATCTGCGTTTAGCTTCTGCTGTTTGTGTTACGTTTTATTGTTATAGGTTTAGTGTGTATTCTAAATAAAAAAAAAATATTTTTAACTTTCTTTAATATCAGCTAAAGCAATGATCCTTGGAAAAAGTAAGCAGTAGCCGGTATTTTTTTAAATTGATAATTTATCGTTGAATGCATGTTAGTAGGATTGATGGACTTACATATTAGATCGGTATGCACCCCTCTAAACAGACGATATTTTATAAAACATAATGCTTATTAGGTTGCATTGATATGTTTAATAATTTTATGTTTTAATTATTCTAGGTTAAAATATATGTATAATGTGGTGTCTGTTGCAAATCGTGATGTTAAAACAACAAAAAAGTATTCCTTATTTTTTTTCAATAACTATTTTATCTCAATGAAGCTATAAATGAAATTAATTCTATTGAAAATTGATACACAAAATATAGGTTTACAACTAGTATTTAGCAAATTATAAACGCCATTTTACAAACGGACCTACAATGCAATATCGAAGTGCAGATTCTGACATAATTTCATGCACCACTTCATTCCTGCTAAATCATAACAGTTATATTGCTACTGGAAGAGCCTACATGTATATTTCGTTAATTGAACTAAATTTCGCGGAAAAAGTTACCTCTAGTTTATAATTAAATCGACAAATAAATTATATAACGTTTGGACTTACTGAATTACTTTAGCCTTGATTAATTATTTCACAAATAGTATGAAACAATTTTTATTAGGTATTTAGGCTCAAATGCTTGCGGCATACTTGTTTACTTTATGTTATTTTAAGCGCCAGCAAAGTTGCTGCAAAAGCACGGATCTTTATTGCGCACATAACATTGTGTGTGTGGCGCTAGATGGCGTTAGTAGTATGTATATAACCGCTATGAAAATACGTTTAGTAGACATTACCATCAAAAATATAGAATGTGGTAGGAGTTTTCGACATGGCTTTCTTTTAATTTTTAATAGGGCTAATTAAAGAAACACAGATAAGGCTTTACTTAATATGAATCTAACTTTTCTACTCAACCCGCTCCTTCAATGTGGAAGGGGTTATTTGATAATTTCCAATCGTTGAAAAAATAAGACACTAAAGCCCACCTCTGTTTTTACTATTTAACATGGTAATTGGTAGTATAAAAAAGATATACCTCACGCTATGTCTTATATTAGGTAGGTACATATTTGTTACTAGCGGCCCGTCCCGGCTTCGCACGGGTAGCTTTTGTTACTCAGGGTGAATGTAGCTTTCCAATGGTGAAAGAATTTTTGAAATCACCACAATAGAAATATACTCTGTGAAAATGTTTACTCCCTATCTATTATAGTTCACGAGATATAGTCCTCTAACAGACGGAAGGACAAACGGACGGACGGACAACGAAAGCTAGTAATAGTGCCGTCCCATTAGCATCCTTCGCATACGGAACTGTAAAAATTAAATAACTTTATAACTCTTCCATTGTTTACGTATCCGTAAGCGTACGCGCGCGGAAAACTAGGTTGGAATAATCTAGTTTATCTGCCGAGTTAGCGAATATCACGATAAGCCAGCTAAGTTATTAATTTTCATTTTATCTGAATAAAAAATCTTTTCATTTTGATGTTCTTAAATCCATATCTGTTTTACTAGTTTCTTTTTGTAGTTTTTTTTTACAATTGATTTATTTCAATAGAATTTGTTCTTACCGTTGATCAAGTTAATAATAATATGTTGTAAGTAAATGTATGAATGTTTAGCAATTATGGACACCAATACAAATTACGAGTAGGTTTATAATGGGGATTTCTTGTAATAAAAAGAGTAGTTGTATGTTATGAATCCAAACAATAATTTGGAAATTAAAAAATATACTTATTTTTACATAAATAATAGATATTTTTTAATATAGTAGGTATAGTACCTATAGTTTAATTTAATAGTTACCCTCATTTGAAAATAAATTACTTAAATAAAAATAATATTATATAGGTAACAATTTATTTTCATGTTCTCATTTCTAAGTTATCAGGCTGTATTTCAGAAGCGAGCAAACACCTGTTTGTAATACCCTATATACACAAGATACATATTGGTGTATCTAACTACTGAGTTAAGAAAAACTCTTCTACAGCCATTCATTATAAATAAACCTAAGCTTACTCGTATCTCAAAAACAAAAAAATGACTTCACACATTTCTGATCTCACGATATTTTTATGATCATAATTATGTATTTAATTCTAGAACCTTTTTAATGGAATCATATGTGTTAGAAAATCCTACCTCATAAAAAACTCTAATTGCAGAGTTGGCAGCACCGCGCCGTAATATTTGTCACAAGCTTAGTACAAAATTACTTTGGTCTTGACGCGTCAGTCGTGGTTAATCTTGACATTCTATGAAACCGCACTGTTGAGTTAGTTCAGACAATGGAACTGGGACAAGTATTACTGTTTTCCGCAAACTACAAATGAACCTCTAAATACTTATGAGCGCCAAGTGATGCTGAAGATTGTTTTCAATAGTTCTGATCTAGTTTAAAACTTACTTTCTCAAAGGTTCACAAATTTAAAATTAGAATCTTTATTACATATTTATTTTTATTCATACTATTACTAGCTGTTTCCCGCGGTTTCACCCGTATCCTGAGGGAACTAATTAATCCAGGTTATAAACTATGTGTTTGCCAAGTTTCATCCAAATCTATTCAGTAGTTTTTGCGTGCTGCTTGTTAAGCATACATACAGACAGACAGATAGAAAAATACTATAATGTATCACTTATATCTGTTATCTCAATTTATGTATAGTGTAGATAGTGTTAGTCGTTCACTATGGTCAGTGGGTTGAAAGCTGTGCATAGCAAGCGAGTCGATAATCACTTAATTGACACGAATTACTACAACGTAAAACAAAGGAAACGCTACACCCTTAAATCAATAGAAAAATATTTTATTTACTTAGGCCCAAGTTCACCAATAGATGGTTATCTAATCGGCCCGTTAAATAAAACCGTTTTTTAACCAGGAAGCTGGATTTTTCCTGTTACCCACTTCTAGTTCAACTCTGGTTTGGTAACCAACTGTTTCAAGAATAAAAATCTCTAATAATACGTTAACCATCGAAAATTGGAAGTTTGAATTTATGCTAAACAGCTGTCTTAAGTTAATCGGACCGTTATCTTGTTGGTGAACTTGAGCCTTAATAGAATACAACCTGTAACTCACGCTGCCACTCGCACCCTTACATGTGTTTAGATAAATACCAATTTTATCTGAATAGAATCAGTGGTTTACGTGAGAAATTAACTGACAGACAGCATTACTTTTGTATTTATATCTAATATTCTATTACTTAGGACTGGAAGGGAATGGGTGATTATAGTAAAATTATGAATCAATTATTGGAATGTTAACAGTATCCTATGTGCTTATTACGTTCATAAATAGCTCCGTATATTTCAGAGAGCTAATCCACTTAGGTACTAAGATATAATCAGTTGGTAATTAATGCAATTTAACCATAATAGAGTGAGTGCATGTAATAAGTACCTAAATTAATCAGCGTCTAGCTCAATATAATTAATTAATACTATTACAATAATATATTGTTTGAGCCTTCAGTTTTTAATATGAACTCAGTAATTTTCCTAAACTCGATTTCAGGATGTAATGAGAAGGGACGAAGCACAGGCTACTAAGAGAATTTTGTGTGTGAATGTAGATGGGGAAGTAAGGTGGAAGGGTAAAAGGGGAAGAGCTAGAAAGAGATGGATAGATTGTGTTGAGAATGTGAATAAGAAAATAGTGAATGATATATGACGGCTAATTGCGTGGACAGATATTAACGATGTTCTGATCTTTTTAGATTTACTGTCAAAATCTTATAAGCTTACTTATTGACCCGCTTCTCCAGGTTCCTTCTATCACTATACCGAATTTTATCTAAATCGTTTCAGCAATTTTACTGGGAGTTTCAAACATACGAACGCCAATTTATATAATGATTTGGTATATTTCTGATGTGTGAAAAAAAAGTCCTATAGCCTTTAATTTAATATTATTAATTCCTAGTTCCAGTAGTTGTCTGTATATTGTTATGTCATTCATACATAGATAAAAAATAAATCACATGACTCTGATAGATACTATTTTTAACTTTTCTATGTCAGCTTACTCCGACAGATTTACTACCTATGTAGGTACACATTTTGCAATGTGCATGCAATATTATATTTATTGCATTCCAAAAATCCCATATATATGTATATAGGTACTTTAAAATTATTCTGGTTAAATTAAGATGTAGGTTTAGTCACATAAGCTAGGTATTTATATCCATCATCATCATAGAAAGATGATATTATGTTGTTGTATGTACCTACAGCACGGCTGACGCTAACGTCACAAAGTTAAAATGACCTCTGCGCAGCCAAATGGCTAAAACACGTATTACACTACACCGAATCAGGGTCCCTAAACCCCAAATAAGAGAAGTGTCATAAGAGAAAGGCATAATAGTATAATGGTGTATTGAGAGTGGCCAAGACTCGTCGGCCATTCAGTATAATAGTTTTTCAATATAAAAGTTTCTACACAAATCTTCCACATAAAAACTTTTAATATTAAACTAAAATTGAACATTCACAAAATTTTAATACAGCCTGGACAATAAACAAAATAAGGAACTATCTTTAGCCCGCATCGCTGGCTTTGTGCAAACTTATATAAAGCAAGTTCGTTCATTTAGTTGCAGCTTCCGAAATGAGATAAAACAGGTCAAGTAGTTTAATGAATAACAGCTTTGGCAAAAGTAAACTTCGTCCTCTTCACCCGTTTGTGGTTAATTAAGTTTATTAAGTAAACAGATAGGTAGGACAAGTTCTTAGTAGGTCTATGTAGGTATGTGGTAAATTGTGCGTGTTATCTTCACTTTTGATTTATGATGTCCACTCCAATAAATAAATAGTAGATACCCACGTTCTTATAAATTAAGTATCTGAAATAAAAAAATATGTAATGAGTCATTTAGATTTATATTTTTTTATATTCGCTTTATTTATTTCGTATACCTAAGTAGTTACCTAATTTTGAAAAATTAAATTAAATACCTGTCTACAATAATACAAAGAACTTCATGAAATTACATGCTAAAATAAGAGAAAATTAAAACACATCCAAATTAAAAATACTTAATCCATCATAGCAAAATATAATATTATTATTGTAACAATACACGCAACAAATTGCTCAAAAATAGAAAAAACTAACATGTCAGGTAGACGCTGCGCTGTATCATAAAATGTGATAAAATAAATAGCCATAGTTCTATTTGAATACAAAATGAGGGCAGATTCAAATTAAATGTAGTTCATTTCACAAAATAGAGGCGCCACAGAGATTAATAAATAAAACTACACATATATCATTCGACGCAGCGGCCACCCGCTGTTCTATATAATATTGACTTTGTGACTCAATTTTTCCTATTAATCTGAGATACTTAGTTACTAAACAAACCTTGAATATCAATAAAAATAATACGAGTTTATTAAATATTAATTCTTGCGGCAAAAGTCAAATATATCCAACTGGCATTTGAAAAAATAATTCGGAATATCACGTGGTGCGACGCGCACCTCTCTATAAAACGAAACGATTAAGCTACAAAATGTCAAAAAGCAAAAGCACCAAGTACTAGGGGCGGCGACCGCGGCTTATAGAGGGGCGAGGGGGGCAAAGGGGAGCGTGGTCGCCAGTTTCTCGCCGACCACCGCGCCGCGAGCACGCCTTGTAATGCTCACAGTATTTTGACGCGACATGGCCTCGTCTGCGAGCGGCAACATCGTCGTCGAGTGGTTGCGATCGCTCCACTTGGGCCAATACGCGGAAAGTTTTATTGATAACGGATACGATGACTTAGAAATATGCAAACAAGTAGGAGAACCAGACTTGGATGCTATTGGCGTCCTGAACCCTGCTCATCGTCAGCGATTGCTTCATTCAGTCAGGTCTTTGAGAGAGGAAGGAGCGGCGGCTGTTTATTTTACTTTGGAGGAGGCAGCCGCCGCTCGGGACTCTTGTAGATGTGAGGAAGAAGCAAGAAAAGAACAGGCGACAGCAGCAGTGGAACCGGCAAAATATGTTGACGAGTATGAGGAAGGGAAAGCAGAGTTAGTGAAGATACCTCGGATGCAACTGAAACGTTTGCTTCGAGAACGTCTCGCTCAGGACGGGATACGTCTGAGCCTGCAGCCATATTCAACCACGGTCAGTGATCATTAGCCCTTAATCGTGGGCAGTGCTTCTCGCGGCTATGACCCGTGACTTGTGAAAGTGAGAGGATATCTCTGAATGTATAAATGTTAAATGTGTCTGGAGTGAGACGTGAATATAGAGCTAGTATTATGTATACTACGAGCCGACCGTGTAGAGACACTGCCTACGTCTTGTTATTTCTTTTGAATTAGTCTGTGTGTGGTGCGGCCCGTCTTCGACCGCCCCGAGCGTATCGCTCCTCGGGACGTGTTGCCATAAAGTTTGTTGCGTGCGTGATTTCCCTCGAGATGAGGAGTTTGCGCGCCTTCCTGTCGTGAGAAGATTGTAATCGCGTGCCTGCCGGCTCTAAATTGGGTTTTACGATAAATCGCGAAACCTGTTTTAGCTCCCTAAGGCGTTAATTAGTAATACGGCTTGTTCTGACATGAAACAAAGATCCCATTCCCATATAAATATCTTATGGAACTTTAAGGTTTTGTATTGCATGTCGTGACTCAAAAAAACCCTTTAGATCCCGAGGAAAGGAAGGAACATGAAGTGTAAATCAACGATATGTTCCTTGTAAAACATTGACAGTATTTAACGAAATTTGTAAAATTTTCAACAATGCAGTCTATTAAAAAATATAACAAAAAGAAAAATAAATAGTGAATAGTTTACTAATAAACTTAAGAAGTTCACAGTCTATAATAAAACAACGACAAACAAGAGGGCATCATAAAAAGAAAACGATTAAAATAAAGTAACTTTTAATGGGTCATTATAAGAAGCTAATAACATGTTATTGTATATAAGTTTATTTTCAAGAGTTAATGTTATCTTTATCACATGGGCGGAAGCGCTTAGTTGATATTGTAATTGAGGGGTTATTAATTATTCCAGTGGGTAGTGATTAAGAGGGTGGAACTTTTCTTGCAGGGCACACCTCTCTGTATTGTGTAAATCATACCCTAAAATTTGTTACCAACTTGACATGCACGTCATTCTTATCGTTCATTGATTTTTTCGTATCAAAGTAAACATGCTCCGATTTGATAACGCTGATTACTTTAGGTGTATTTTAATATTATTCAGTGTGTTTAGCTGAATACTTTGAATGGAACGTAATTTTGTATGACCATTAGTCATATGTTCACCTAGCCACATAATGTGCTCATATTTTAGTCCAGCACTGAAACCAATTTTCAATTTTACTTCCGTGGTCTAGGATTCAATACAAAATAGGTACAGAAATAGCTTTCCACGTATTCCTTACTTTTTACTACTTACACATTTTCTTTGTTTCCTTCCAACTTGGCTTACAATGCATTGTTTCTAATAATTTTGCTAACAAGTGGTTGGAAAATGGCACGCCACAATGGACAGAGCCAAAGTACAGTAGTAAAATATTTGAAAACAAAACAAATTCCTTCCTGCAACGATAATATTGAATTGTTTTGAAGAATGTTAGACAGTAATATTTTTTTAAGCTTCTACTAAATCCTAAAGAATGTTTTTACGTAGTCATTAAGATTTTCAATATTTTCTATATCGAATTGTAAAGCGACGAGCCTACTGTAATTACCTGTGATGATTTTTTACCGGTTTTTGGCCTCCATGTTGAAACCTGTTCGGTCTCAAGTGCGCCAAGAACCCACGTCGAACAGGCGCGCATTGGATCGCCGGCAAAAAATAATCTAAGAATGCCACTGGCATTACAAACTCGAACCCGAAGCTATGCATAAGTTTGAAGTAGCAACACTACTGTTAATATTTACTTTGAGAAAAATTATCGACAGTAGTGTGGTGACTATTTTAAACGACCTATGAGATACGAAGTATGCAAAAGTACTTAGTCCTTAATAATTAAACAAAATTTGCTCCCTATTTTCTCTGGCAATTCCAAAAGCGGTGACACTAATGTCATTAATATCGTAATTTGTATCAATGTCGCTATTAACGTAATGTCCTGTCACAGTAACATGCTTTGGATTAATTATCACCGTAGCGCATTGTGATCGATCCACCCCCATATCTACCTGGGAGCATTCCTCACAATTTTAGCGGGCAACAATAGAATTGGCTGTGATTTTTTTGTCTCCAGCCGCTTTGTAAAGCGATTACCGCCGGAACTGTGCACAAAAGCTCTGACGAGTTTGCTGGGTATCCATATCGTAGTTCCGATTAATGGCTAATATTTGTGTGCTGTTCTCGTGCATTGTGTCTGCTACATCCGCTGTGAGATCACCGTTATTGTCAAAGTTGGGGTTGCTCCATGTAACAGCTTGCATTTGATTGTGTTCTGTAATTGATAGGCTTTACTTACAACCTTGTGTAGACAAAACGAAACTTTAATGGTAATTATTGCTAGCGTATACGACAATTTGAAACTGCATTAATATCCAAAGAATTAAAATAAATAATTACTCATATCAAAATCAAAGTTTTAAGATAAGTTTTATCTTAGAAAATAAAGGGTAATCTAAGAAACTAATAAACCAGCAATCCATTTAACTGGTCGTTAACGTTCCTATGTCAGAGTTAATCCTCTCCTAACCGTATCTATTACAAATACCGATCTTTCGTAGTATCTTTGTGAGCCCATTATATGATCCACATCCTCCTTTACGTTGCTAATTTTAATCGAGGGGTGGCGAGGTGCGGATGTAACGGATTATATCGACATTAACGCCTCTTAATGGATTCGATTCCATTCTTAAATGATACATGGCGGTATTTTATTAGTCTGGAATTCAAACGTATCGCTATAATTCCCATTAAAATATTTTATTGGCAAGTTTACCGCAAAAGTGCTCATATTTTTAATTTATTATCGCGTAATATTCACGATTATATTTAAATAGATTAACATAGATATTCGTTACATAAAAATAATTTTAAAGTCATTAGTGTTTTGTGACTAAAAAGCAACTACACGTATAATATATTTATACACATATTTATATTAATCTACAATTGAAATGTCTATATTGACGGCTTTACTTCTGATATCGGCAGCATTAAAATCGGTTCCTTTTATGTTAGTCCACTTCTGACTCACTGTCTTACTGATACAAAACGGTTTAAAATACCACACGTATTTTAATGGTCGTAAAAAATAATGTCTCACGATTAGAGTTCGCTTTAACACGAAGGTATAAGCTACTATCTATTCAATACGCTAAAATGGTTCAGTAAACAGATAGAGCTGGTAGAAAAAAGTAAATTAATGAACGCTTGGATGGTTCTCATAAGAATTAGTTTATGTATGTTAATGGAAAGAGGACCAAAAAGGTCAATAGATGTTTATAAACGAATTGAATCGGACGCAACGTTAGTCACATTTCTATCTGCCCATTTAAAGTGCGTGGGCAAGTCCATGATGTTTACTCGAGGCAGTTAATGAAAGCATTCGTTTCCATTCTTCAAAGTTTTATTTGAATAGCTTTTGTTGATCATACAAGATTTGTAAGTCGTTGTTTGTCCAAATAATTAGATGTCTCTTGGTAACCACAATGATTTCCGTTATTTATCATGTTCAGTCATTTGTTCGCATGTGGTTTTTCTTTGACTAATATTTGTTTTAATTAAAAATTGTGCTTCTATACAAAGAGATATTTGCTTTGAGACGAGGTTTAAAATTAGCTCGAGCGGGTTTTTCTACCTGTGTCGCCGCTTTGTTACAATGAATGTGTGCGGAGTCACGCGGTGTCTCGGCTCCTTGATATTCCTCCGTCGCTTTGGGCTTATGTATGCCTTGGTAATTTTAATCACATACAGTGAAATAACTTTGTAAATGGGTTTGATAAACAGTCTCCGTTTATATTATTGCAATTTGCATTTAGTCGTATATTACAGTAGACATATTATTAATATTGTAATTTCTTCTGCCTAATTTTGATTTATTTTCTCTTTTTCACTACTGAAGAATTCTTAAAACTGTCAGTTTCAATACTAAAAGATTCGGACACTTGATAATTTTGGAGCAAAAAATTTTTTCCTCATCTTCAAAACTTTCAACACTTTATCAATGAAACCGCCCGAACACAAATCTCAAGCTCGGAAATATCAACTGTTGAAGTTCGGCAGGTGTAAGGCGATCTGAGCGAGTTTGCTTGAAGCTTTCAGATGTTTGCTATGCCCACAGACTGCAAGCCCAAAGTCGGCAAACTTCGAGATTTGCTCTTCAGCTCACCAGGGAGATTAGCATCGGTAATTGTAAGGCCAACGAAGTTTACAGAATCTATAGTTGTCGGAATTAGATTTATATTTTGTCAAGTCTGGCTTTGTTAGCTGTTCATTACGCTCAGTTTGACAACTAAGGAGTTGTTTCTATCTTGATTAAGTTTATGCGCGGTATTGTCTGTCTGTGTGTACTGTGTTGGTAGAATTTATTTAGGGTTTATATCTACGCTCGCTCCTTTCATGTTCTTGTTATCAGAGTACATACATCGCACATATTATAATTTATTTACGAGTTTTTGTCTCTCTCAAAATTATATGAATACGTAGGATCTGATGCTTGCTACATAGTGAAATGTAACAAGAATGAGTTTTCATGAATACGAAAGACAAAGAATATTGTTTGAATATTAAATCTTTTTCATTCGGTACGTACTTAAGTATCTTATCACTTATCTTACATAGATAGTAAAGTACCTACTTTTCATGACATTGCATAAGGTACATTTTAGTTCATCCGAATAATATCATACCAATATTTTGTATTGACTTTTGATATAGGTACTACAACATCGCTTTCTAACTTTCGTACTCTCTTACTTTGAATAGGTTTGTATTTCTCTTAAAAAGTACATGGTCAAGTATCAAAGATTTATTATTGTTAAACGATAGCGTAGGCAGTAGCTGTTACTATGACAACTTGACATCAAAATGCTTAGTAGCATTATTTACTCAATTTTTCTAAGTACTTATTATTTGAGGATCTACCTATAAAAACACTATCAAGTAGGCACAAGATTAATTTTTCTGGTCTTTCTCTAGCCAGACTAACATTCTTATTGGTTCTCTTGTTAGAAGAGATCACCTAAAATATATACGCCTAGTTATGTCCACATTTATTTTATAATACTAGTACCTATACAAGAAGCGAAAACTTTGGATTACCTTTTTAGGCCCTAGGAGGACTGAGGGATCAATAACTTCTTTCTACTAAATGTAGGTAATATTATGTAGTGTAAAATATAGTAACAAAAAATATGCCTAGTCGTATGTCAATATGTGGAAATGACAATGTCTTCTTCTTCTTTGTCGTTATCACTCTTGACAGAGTGGTCGTGGTCATCACTTCAGGTGCTAGTGGCAAGCCTAACAACACGCCGCCATTCCTCTCTGATGGCCGCCTTCCTCGTGCATTCGTGTAGTGATGATGAGCCATTTACTGCCGCTTTTATCTGGTCAGTCCACCTCATAGGCGATCTTCCTCGTGGCCTGGTTCCCTCAACCCTTCCCTGGATCACAAGTCGCTCAATAGCCACCTCCCTTCAAATGACAATGTATATTTTTGAAAATGTTAATCATGTAGTTTTATTTACTAGTATTAGCCAAGTGGTATTTTACCTTGAATTGGTTTATATTTCAGCACTTCTTCTCCTTAAACATTATTTAGAATGGGAAAAATTCAAAGAAACTTTTAAAATTAGCCTCAAAAACATAGTAAACCGATCCATGATAGATCTCCAGCTATAACCTGTCTGCTAGAAGATTTATTTATACCTAAGAGTTCTTAATCAAATACACAAGGGCCTTCCGAGAAGGTGAGCTTCAAAATAAACTGTTACAGTCTTTGTTTTGGCTTCTTAGGTGGCTTTCTCGGATTGGGTTTGGTCAATATAAATACAAGTTTAGTTCATTGGGTGTGGTTATATTTATCAACAACTACTTCATTTTTTCGTGATTCTTTCTGATGTTTTAATAGTTATTCTGCTTCAAAGCGGGCGGGACGATGACAAATTAAAGATTTGTCTTAATATAATCGAATAGCAGAATAAATGCGCATAAATCCCCTTCATAGTATCTATACAAAAAAAATGAAAATATAACCTATGTTTAATTTATATTTTTTATATCCCTAATATTTAACATGGCTAAAAAAAACAAGCTTTTTAGTTCTGTAACACAACTGTTTCAATGTATGTATAACTCAACAAGAGCTTTTAGTTTAGATAGAAAGGAAAATCACAAAACGACCCGCCCCAATATTTCGTCAAATCATATGGCTTGATGGACTGCTATATAAATTGCTAGAAAAAATGAAAAATTGTATCGCACAAAACTTTTTTTGGGAAAAAAATCGAAATGACGCGCTTCAGGAAGCGTTGCAAATTGGTTACAATAGCAGAATATAGGTACGTTGCGGAGTTTTTCATTTGCACACCGTTTCACACTTTAGTGTTAGCCACACAAACATTTGCTTGTCACAAACAAGAATATTCACAGAAATCCTTTGATGTTGTTGATTGTTGATAGTCCCAAGCTTGTTGTGTACGTATACGATGTATCATGGATATTGTTTCTGACATTATTATACAATTACTAGCAGCACTAGTAGTTTAAGGTTTATCACTTGCGTTTTCTATATAACGTAATAAATTTCATACATATCGGTTCAGCCGTTTTGCCTAAAACCATAACAGACAGGGTTTATAATATTTGTAAGGATAACCAAAAGAGAAAGTTTCCGTTAAATAATATTATAATTCAAATACCTGTCATCCGCGATTTCACATTGCACCTGGATAAGAAATAACAATAATTATTGGAAGTGTCAGAAAAGCCGCCTCGCCTAGGAGTTTTCATTGAAAACGTTGTGCTAATGCGATCCTACAACAGAAAAAACATGTAGGCTACGCTCTACTATCCGTGCGAAGCCAGGGCGGGTCGCTAGTTATAGTGTAGTAGATATGCATAGTTATAGTATATGTTAGATAAGTGGTTAACTGCAGATAGTCTGTTAGTTAATCTGCCAGTCAATCCGTTACGTGTAGATTAAACAAACAGTGTCTAAATTGGGTACTGCTTGTATACAGTATTCGATTTAACTCATCACTTCTCAAATCCCGTTAATGGGTCATTATGTTCTCTACAACAATATTGTGTTCGTCACTTTATCCAAATTCATTCAGTAGTTTTTGGGTGACAGAGTAAATTTTATCAAACAACATACATAATAGATACATTCTCTCAAAATTTTTTAACGCATTTATTTTCTAAATAAACAAACTCGTATATACTATTATGAATTCTCTTATAATTAAAAAGAGAATTTATGAGAAGCATAGAAAAATGAAAAGATAATGAAAAATAATCTCAGTCAATAATATTCTGTTGACATAGAATGCTTATTCTTCATTGTGTTCCATGTTCCTTAAAATTCATAGAAGATTGCATTATGTGAAAGCTGCAAGAACCTTCCTTATAAGGAAACGGGTCACTTTTATTAATTATATGGGATATGAAGGTAATTATTTAGTTTATATTTACACTTAGTACTTACAGTCGATTGCACCAAACTTTTTATCATTTATACGAATATCACAAAACACGATTATCAATAATTAGCATACTTTTGATATTTTTTAAGATATTAAGAGGTAGATATAATAATTTAATAAACATATATCTATCATAAATATTTAGACGAAAATCATAAAATAATAGCAAAATTATTAAATTTTTTCCTCCATTTTCACAGATTTTGAATGATACTTCTTCCGTTTCACGTATAAGTAACCGGCTGTTAGACTTTATATACAGTAGTGGTGGAGGGAGTAAATGCCAAACGAAACTGTACCTATCCTACTAATATTATAAATGCGAAAGTTTGTTAGTTTCTTTCACGCAAAAGCTACTTAACGGATTTGGATGAAATTGACACAAACATAGCTTACAACCTGGATTAACACATGGATACTTTTCATTCGGGTTCTTGCAGCAGTTCCCTAAGGACTCGGGTGAAGCCGCGGGAAGCAGCGAGTCAGCTATGATTATAATTCGTTCTTGGAATGTCAAGCAACTTTAAAAAGTTAAATAAAAAAAATCTTAAATGTTGCCAGCAAATAACCGCTGTCATAAACTCAAAAAACTGTTACAATTTCCGTCCAATAATCGTAAATAGTTTTACTATCACTAAAAATGTAAAATTGCTCAACGATAAAGCAAACAAAGTATTTTAAAATTGCTGATAGCTATCTTACTGCTGATAGTTTTACTGAGAAAGAAACAATATTATCAGTCGGTGTTATTGTTAACTTCGCGTTAAACAGTAAACTAATATAGGCTTGCTTTCTAAGAACTTCGCTTTTATTACACTTCCAAGGATTTTTCATTAGTAGGCGTTTAATTTTTATATATAGTCGTGATGGCCTACTGGTTAAGGCACTTGCATCTCGTGTACGAGTGTGCGGTAAAAAACCTGGCAAATACCAATATATTTTTTCTAAAGTCATATATGTACATTATAATTCTTAGAAATCACTGATTCTGACCTCCGCGGAAACCTGTACTAACTTTTTAGTTTTCATACTTTTATGAAATCGCCAATCCGCCTTGAGCATACTTGATGATCAATGCTCATACTTTCTCAGTATAAGAAGAGGCCTTTGCCTAGGTGGTGGATAGTAGATAGTGAATAGGCCAATCTATATCTGTACTGAAATACAAACCTAAATAAATGGATTGTTTCATTTAATCACAATATTTTTTCAAAAGTTGTTCGTGCTAGGCCCGCCGAAATCAGATCGCGAGCATCACAATTTCTTACATTTTTAACTGTAATTTAAAGCAGTCTCCTACCTGCCTCAATTTCGTTAAATATGAAATAAGGATCCCAATTACGTTTCCGTCTATAATGAGCGAATGTCGAATGCTATTATTTTCGTATTAACTCGTGATCGGTTCAGACCACTGGACACAAATTTGGTTTACGAACGAAATTGGTTAATAATGATAGGTTGTCCGAATAATGCAGCTTCCCTGTTTTATTTTTAATTTAAGGTTTACAGTCTTAAAATTATCGCTTTGTCTATAAAGATTATGTAGGTATATAGAGATAATTTTAATCGATTCCATTTCTCATCCTACCAATATTATAAATGAACGGATTTAGATGAAATTTTGCAGACATATAGTTTATAACCTAGATTAACAAATAAAATACTTTTTATGCCAGTATCCGGACCCAATCCTAAGTTTACTCAGACGAAATCGCGGACTGAAGCTATTTTAAATCAATATTAATGTTCACATTCACGTCTATTTAATAGACATAAGTAGTACGATCATAAATTATTATAACGAAATAAGTTTGTGACATTATTTGATGACTTTATCAAACAGTTTAATGTCAAAATGTCACTACTAAAAATATGAAATATGAATAAAATTCCTGACATCGAAAACTTTACGACGGTGCCCTCCAATCCGGCGCTATATCTAATTACACAGAACCTCCATCCAGGCAATATGTGAGCTTTGAATCTAATTTTGCTCGCGTAACTTAATATACCTAATAGTACACCGTGAGCTATTAGATTTACTTCAAAAGGTTAAAGTGATCAGATTTCATGTTAGTGCCGTGAATGGGACGATAAACCGTCTTATTTAATAGCCCGGCGTGGGTTGACCATGCATGTGCGTATACGCAGGTTCTTTTTTCATTTTTATGTCCATCAAGTAAGGCGCCTTAGTACGACTGGCACAGCGGGATCTTCCATAGGTGTTTGTGATTCATTGAATTTATTACACAACTGTGAAACGTCCTTTTTTGCTGGAAATTTCTTTTGTTATCTGTATTTTATTAACGGGAGATAATATTTTTTTTATTTATGATAGAGGATAAAGGTTGTAATCAAGTTTAAAAATATAGACATAAAGCTGGGTTGGGGACATATTTTTTGGGTGTTTATGTTATTTATGATTATGTGAATATGTGGTGATTTAGAGACAAAGATATAATGAAGTAGATTCGATTGTATTCACTGATAAAGTGTGAAAGACTTTTCGTTCTGTAGCTAGTATTTTATGATTTGTATTTCTATCTCTTTCATGTCTAGACATTCGTGGAAACAAAAGGTCTAAAGGAGTTCACAAAAGAAATAAAATATTTTTATATTATTCTAATAAAAAGGCCTTATAGGCCATAGCTGATCCGTACGTGCTCACAAGCGAGAATCTTGCTTCGTTTTTTACGATCCTTGAGCGATAATCCAGTGGTAATGCCTACTAGGCTCTCAAAAATCAGTCGACCAAAGGTCTAGACGATCGTCAAAAGCCCTTATATCCTCTAATAATGAGTTAGGCGTACATAGGCACTCATCGGTTCAGACTCACTTCTCCACACTGAGGTAGGTACTTGAAATTGTGAAACTCTGGTACTTAGCTGTTATACGTCATCACGTTTAAGTCTAAGGATGTCGTAAAAGCTAAAGTATGACAGATATTGACAGCTCTAGCTATAGCTAGCAACTACAGACCCTTGTGAAGCAAAATAGCAGATCAAATAATATCTACCTCGAAGAATTTGTTTAAATCACAAAGTTTCTATACTTCCTGTGTAGTTTTACTTTACTGTATGCTATCGACATGTTTTGTCCCTTTCTATTAAATTAAAATTTCAAAAGCTAAAATAGGTTTTCACGCGAAAGGCTTTAATGTGTATATGACTTATGAAATACGCACACCCATAGCGCTAATTTGACCATTTAGCGAACGTCTAATGAGTGCATCATGAACTCGTCTCGTGCGTACTTACATAGAAATATTTTCAACCAAATTAAAAAACGAACAAGTGCTCTTCTCAACTGTTTTTGTTTGTGTAACTTCAAACTGATTCTATAACCCACACATAAATCAAAAGTTTTGTTCTTGTATAAATCTATAGATGGATTAACTATAGTGCACTCAGTTGTCAGCCAATAAGTGATCCACACAAACCAAATTAAGCCCACTTCCTATTGTCTCTGAACGCCATCGTACTATAACATTTTAATTAATTGGCGTTCTCTAAAATCCATGAGAATACAATTGCATTGGAACAATATTATCTACAATCAAAAAAATAGGGAACAATTTCTGTTAGGTAGTTGTACTAGGTACTATCAAAGTGGGCCACATAGCACGCACGTTGCTTTGCTTTCTGATATACAGCGCGGAAGCTAGGATTGCGTGCTACCAACTACGTTTTCAATTAGCATAAGGTGCAACAAAACTACATGCATCTCTTAAATTGCAATATTGTTAATGAATTATATTGAGTCTAGCAGTTTCCCGCTGTTACACCCGCTGTTGCATCCTTCCCTAGGTTTCAAGCTATATCCATACGAGATTTTATCTAAATCTGTTCGCTGTTTTAATGTGAAAGCGTGACAGATACCTTGACCTGCAGAATTCCTTTCGCATTTACAATATTAGTAAGTGTACCTACCTATAGGAGTTTGCGTAGTTAATTTAGTAGTTATAAGTCCACCGGCGTTATTGACTTAAATAAGATATAGGTATTTAGAATAAAAAAATAGATAATTGTATATAAATTTAGAAAAACACTCTTGTGTAAAATTATATCTGAAATAAAACAACCGCTTTATAAGCTAACAACAACCAATCTGAAGGAAAGGGTTCCTAATGGCATCCGAATTGAAACTTTCACTTAGTTTGCTTGAAATTGATTAAGGCCAAAATGGAATAGGAAACGATGTTATTCCCAACTTTTTATTGTTAAATTCGGAGATTACTTGTAAATTGTTTAATAATACTGTATTTTATAATGAAAGGGTTTATACAATTTAGCTGTTTTTATGTTTTCTTTCTTGAACGGAATATTCTAGACTGATAAATTTCGACTAGAACATGAAAAGTCCCTCAAATATTAAAAACCGAAGATGAATCACTGTCCCACATTCTTTCACTCTTTCCCTAAAGTGACGCATCCGCCAATAAACTGAGTCGGGGTAGAATATATCTTTTTTTACAACTAGCTCAACCCGGCCAGTGGTGTAACGGGAACAATGCATTCCTGTTGTTACGTTCGGTCAACAAAAAGGCAACAAGAGCAAATGTTTTTTGTCGCCAACCCCGCTAAATTAAACAGGGAAGCTGATTTTGTTTTATTTTTTTTCGGAGCAATTTTGCTTTACGTTGAACGTGAAAGCCGAAACAGTAATGACCTTTATTACTCTTGTAATGTTGAAAAATCTTTCGCGTGGTGTTTATGGTTAGTTGAAGCATGGCATTTTTTTTAGTTTTATTATATAAAATGGCACGTGTTATATTTTTAGGCAGGCAATTCAAATAATTATTCAAAATATTTTTAATCATTACCTTGCATCAAAGTCTTGATTTTCCTAAAACAATACGGCAACATACAGTTTCCCATAAAGTTGAACAAACCCCATAAAAATCACACAAGAAATATTACTACCGCAATTAAATCCAAAAATATCGCCAGCCGAATACGGAAAGAAAAATGTGCACAGTTTCAATTTAACGATTACACACGTTAAGATTTTATTTACAAAGTATAAGCTATGGGTATATACGATAAATAACTAAGAAATGCGGCTTAACGTTGTTTTGCATGCCCACAATCGGCTGTAACTTGACTAAATATTATGTCGCGTGCAGTATAAATTTGGTAGGCAGACGCAATTAAACATGTACGATTAATTTTACGACTACAGCCCTGAAAGAGTATACAGTGTTGTATTTAAATCAATGCATTATTTAAAGGAATGGAAATACCTAAAATTATTATCAGTGAAATCACAAACATATAAAATAACCATTACAAATACTTACTTAAACAATAAAAGGAGCTTTCAAAATGGTAAACTATAAATTTCTGAGATCATTCTGTTTAATAATACTGGATACCAAGTTATACGATTCGCTTAGTAAGAATACCCTTCAAATATATGTATTTAACGATCTATACCGTTAATGACAGACGGAACCAGAATTAATCAGCATTTCCTTCGCACGCCACAACGTTCCTTAATAAAATTACAGCCATGTCTTTTTCTGAGAGATACATTCATGTTAATTCAATTTGTTGTAGTCTTTATGTTTTATGCATTAAGGAACTCTGTTCGTGTATAACATTGCCTAAACGTGTTGTTTCCAGTGTTGACCCGACCAAGGGTTCGATTAACATTCCTCGCTCCGTATGATCGCTTCGGGATCCAATCAGGCCGGTGTTCACATAATTGTTTGCGGACATGATTTTATCGGAAAACTACAACGGTCGGGACAACGGTTGTTCGTTTTATGCCATCCATCTAGAAATTATTTGTGGCCCTCAAGTGTTTTGAAACCAAATTGCGAACGATGATAATATATTATGGGAAAATTGGATATCGATACCAGATTTAATTCGATATCGACAAATAAATGACTGAAACTTAATGATCGTCCTTATCCTAGTGAAACTAACACGTCAAGATCTTATCCTCTCACTATAGCGCGACTTTAACACCATATATTACACACTTCATGCGTGCAAAAACTAGTGTCATTATCGGTTCCGCAGTCACCGCCACCGTTCTTAACCCGTTAAAGACCTCCGGCTTAATCTCTTATGTATGTATGCTCAACATCCACGAATGCCATCATTTACCATCAGTGCTGCTACTTCGCGAGGTCGTATATCGTTACCAGTGTCCCTTAATCTAGCGGTAACTATGGAACAACAAAACTCATTACTCGGCGCTATTCGTGGCCGTACCTGCGAGTACTGGCAAGCTCGTGTTGGGTGCATGGTGTGAGGTATACGCGACAGCGGTTTTTATATGGGTTGTAACGTGAAATACCGATTGAATTTTGAGTGAACGTAATTTGTTAGGAAATGTGGGCCGTTTTAAACTTAATTTCAAAAATTGAAAATTCTCTAGCCTCTATCAGCATTATATTTACCACATACCCAGTCGGCCTCTTCATAACAAAAGTTCTGGAACACCGTAACTTACCGCTTAGAACATAAATGAATATCATGCCTGTAACTTACAACACTACCCGCATTAAATCTTCCACAACCGGGTATAGACAAAGGTGACATCTAAAATACGACCGCCGCCCGCGGCTTACTTTTACTATGAAAGTTTATCACTTGCGCCGCGTCGTTATTTGGCTTAGGAGATTAGCAAATGGGGGCAACTTGTTCGGTTTACGAAGCCTAAGCCACACCACTAAACCCGGAGAACTTACCGCTACCTTGGCATGGGGATTTTTAATTATATCATTAACTGGACCAACGCACGCGCGTGCCGATTAGCAGTTTTATAGCTATGAAGCCGCGCTTTGCCCTTATTTATGGGTTACAGTGTGGAAAGTTGGCTTACATGAAGTAATTTTGTTCCGTTATTGTGTTTTGTCGGGTATACGAAGTTGTCACGCTCTTTAAAGTGAATATAATTTTAAAGTTTCAACACCAAGGGTACTATGGTTGTGTAATAATAACTAACAAAGGCGATGGGTGAGGTTAGTAGTTGTAATTAATAAATGTTGTTAAGAGAGAAAGAAATCTTTGCATCTTCACAGAACCCTTTGCATTCTTTACTCGGTAATTAATCGCAACCCTCAGATGGGCCCCTTCACGCAAGAAAACACATCAAGTAATTAGGAAGTGGAGACTCGGGAGATATTTCCTAAACATACCTTTCGCAACAAAATTGAGTATTATAAAATAATTAATAATGTTTGTGAACCACGATTTATCTTACTCGATTCATTTAAAATCAATGAAAAGGTAGGTTGTAAGACGGTTTACAAATATTAAGCATAATCTTACTCATCTGAATCTCAGTTTCCCATAATCGCCTTAAGTACTAATCTCCCCTTTTTCTATTACTTAACTCATTCATCTTGAATAAAAATAATTAATTTCAGAAATTTTGTACCAATATCAAATAAATTCCTGGGGTTTCTTTTTCATGATTATTATCTTTAAATTATTCTTCTCGGCAGTGTAAAGCCGTATAAAGCTGTTTAATTAAAAGGATTAGAACGTATATCTAACACTTACGTGTTAGTGAGCTGGTATTTGCGAGGTCTTATTAAAACTTTAATCAAGTTTGTACTTTTTTAATCTGGCCACATCAGTGTTATTTAGCAGCCGAGCGCGCGCTTACTCCGCTAATTTAAATTTCAGCAATTTATAAACACACTTAATTAACTTAACGTGTTCAAAACACATGCTGGCCAGGTGAATTAAGAACACCTGCTGTATTATTCCTATGCGAAACTTAATATGGTGCGCATTTTTTTCTTTTCATATTCCTTTTAATTTGCAACCCGATAACTCATGTGACCAAGGAGGACAGATGAGCCACTTAACTCACGGTCTATTGAATTTCTGCCGGATCAAACTCTCAATGTAATCAAAGGATATAAAGACGAAGGCCGTCTTTGTTTTTATTATCGAGGTTTATGTGTAGAATAATCAATCACCTATGTACCGAATGAAGAAAGTTCGGACAATGTATCTTGAGACCTAAAAAGATTTCTTTCACCGACGGAAAATGAGCAAATGTGTAGGTATCTAATGTTGGGGATAAATATAGAATGCTGATCGATTATTATTTTTTCACGAAATAATGATATTAACAAAGGCATGCAAATGTTATTGTTTTTAATGTTAGTTTTTTTATATTTATAAAGTTATTTAGAAAAGTAACTGCGACTTAAAATGAAAAAAAAATACCGATAAAATCCCTTGATGCAGTAACTACAAAGAGCTGTTAAAAGCTTGGGATTGTTATAAGTATATTTTCACAAAATTTCTAACGACAGCAACTTTGAGTTACTTGTCACTTCGCTCAAATGGCAGTCATTTATTTTGAACAAGTTCAAAACTAACTAAGGGAAAAACTGCTACAGTAGTTACATCACGCTTCGGCCACGAATTGTGTGAGGGACACACGGGACGCCGGAATAAAGCGCTAATGTGTTTTTACTAGTTGAAAATGACAAAGTTTACACCATTCATTTCTTTTTTTGAAATTCCAATCATGAAATTCTAATTACAAACTACAAAAAAATATTATTAATTAATTATTTTCAATTAAATTGGTTGAAGGGTTAGGGTCAAAAAGAAACGAGATTGCAGAGTAAAACAGTAGATATTTATTATGTACGATACGACGGAGATGATACATCGGGTGGCACACACCAAGACGGGAACAGGAAGTAGAAAAAAAAACTTATCTTATGTCAATGTCAGTTTGACATTTGACGTTACTGAATAATAGACCACTACCACACAAGGTTGCGTTTCATTTTACATTCCAACACCTGCCCATAAAATAAACGCCAACAATGACTTTAAATAAAATTAAAACAAGTAAAAATTATTTGAACAAACATCGCATACAATGAACTAACATGAAGCTTTATCTAGCATACATATTATATGAAAACATAAATAGATTTCCAAGACTATTTCTTTGAATAAATACAATTTTAAACATTTTACAGCTATAACAAGTTTTATTTTAGTTACAGTTCTAAGATAGTCTTAAGTTAAGTTGAGATACAAACTTATTAAACTTAACACTTGACAAAGGTTTTGTCAACAAATCAGCTGTCATGTCTTCAGTAGACAAATGTTCAATCTTGACCAAATTATTCTTAACAACATCTCTAATAAAGTGGTGTCTAATATCGATATGCTTTGTACGCGCATGATACATACAATTCTCACTTAATTTTAATGCTGACTGATTATCATTAAATAAGGTAGTTACACAGTCTATATTTAAACAATCTTTCAAAAAAGTACGAATGAATAATGATTCTTTACAAGCATTAGCAAGAGCCATATATTCTGCCTCTGTGCTCGACAATGCAACAGTTTTCTGTTTGCGGCTTTCCCATGACACAATGGAATTACCTATTTTAAATACATACCCTGTGTATGATTTCCTGTCAATTTCACAGCTGGCCCAGTCCGCATCGACGTAACCTCGCACGTTGAGATCGGATTTTTCATACATCAAGCGGTAATTGATTGTTCCTTTTAAATACCTCAAGACGCGTTTCGCAGCCTTCCAATGTGCATCAGAGTAACAGTCGTTGAACTGAGAAAGGAAGCTCACAGAATGAGCTATGTCAGGTCTAGTACATACAGCAATGTACATGAGACATCCAATTAAGTTTCTATATTCTAAGTTTTCAGTCTTCTTTTCTTCTTTATGTAATTTCAGTCCAACTTCCATTGGTGTGGACACAGGTTTGCAGTCTTCCATCTTAAACCTTTTCAGAACAGACTTTATGTAGTCCGTTTGATCAAGAGTGATCACATTTTCCTTTTCTGTACAAACTCTCATTCCAAGAAATTCATGAACCTTTCCCAAGTCTTTCATTTCGTATTCTTTCATCAACTGGTCCTTGACTTCCTTCTTTGTCTTGTTTGAGGACGTAAATAATAAAATATCGTCCACATACAAAGCAATGATTGTCAGCTGTTTGTGCTCATATCTAAAATAAACGCAAGGTTCAACTGATGATTTCTGAAAATGCATTTTTCTTATCAGTACTTCATTTATTTTATCATACCAGCATTTAGCAGCTTGCTTTAAACCATAGATGGATTTGTTTAATTTATAAACTTGATTTTCCTTCCCCTTTATAACAAATCCTTCTGGTTGTTCCATCACTACGTCCTCTGTTAGGTCTCCATTCAGAAATGCCGTTTTGACATCTAGTTGATCGATATTTAGGCTAAGCTGGGCAGCAATAGCAAACAACATTCTGATCGTAGAGTGCCTGACTACCGGAGCAAAAGTTTCTTGGTAATCTATTCCATATTTCTGGCTGAAACCTTTTGCCACTAAACGAGCTTTATATTTCAGTATTGTTCCATTCAAGCCTCGTTTTATTTTAAAAACCCATTTACATTTCACAGGTTTCTGACCTTTCTTTAATTCTGTTAAGGTCCAACATTTGTTTTTATAAAAAGAGTTATACTCATCTGTCATTGCATCATGCCACTTCTTGGCATCTTCACTGCTCAAGGCCTCCTCCACAGTGACTGGATCATCCACGTTCCCATAATTTGCCATTGCTGCCAAGCCAGCAAACTCATCGGAGTCTGATTGACTGAAGGAAGTTGAGGTCTCTTCCGAGTCATCACACGAACTTCCTGGAACATAACTTTTATCCAGCACATCATCTGTACTCTCTACAGTCAAGTCACTTAAGTCAGTGTCATCAAATGACCCGGGCTCAGACTGAAGTTGGCCAGTTGGTTGCTCTCCACTATTGCCAGTAGTTTCAATTAATTTAATGGGCAAAAACGAGTCAAAATTATCATCATGTGACGATATAGCATCATTTTCAGAGGTACCATCTTTGTTAAATTTATTTTCAAAGAAAACAACATCTCGGGCTATTACTACTGCCCTAGGATTATTCAGATCTACAAGCCTATAGCCTTTAGTCTCTTCACAGTATCCTATAAAGGTGTATACTTTACTTTTAGGATCTAGTTTCTTCCTCTGTGAAATTAAAGCATATGCTCGGCACCCAAATACTTTAAAATGGCTGACATTTACCTTCTTTCCTGTAAATTTTTCTTCCGGAGTGGCTCCCATTACAGCTTTAGTTGGTGTCCGGTTTTTGATGTAAACTGCTGTCTGCACTGCCTCAGCCCAGAAGCGCTTGTCCAGACCAGCATCCTGCAGCATACAGCGTGCCTTCTCTACAACCGTCCGGTTGGCTCTTTCACTGACTCCGTTCTGAGCCGGTGAATACGGGACAGTCTTCTGGTGAATTATCCCATGCTGTTCCAGATAAACCTGAAATTTTTTATTGACATATTCAAGACCATTGTCACTTCTTAACATTTTTATTTTCATCCCTGTTTGTGTTTCTACGAGAGCCTTGAATTTAATAAAACACTCAAACACTTCATCTTTGGATTTTAGAAAATAAACAAATGACTTTCTGGTGAAATCATCTGTGAATAATAAAAAGTATTTACACCCACCATAAGATGCACATGGCATTGGGCCACATAAATCTGTGTGCACAAGGCCTAAAATCTCTTTGGACCTATTTACTGACTTTTTAGGAAAAGGTAGTCTAGTCTGCTTCCCCTTAACACAAGTTTCACATAATTTATAATGAGTATTATCATAATTAATTCCAATGACCATACCTGATTTCATTAAGTGCATGCTTCTTGAATTCAAGTGAGCCAGACGTCGATGCCACAGCTCTTGAGTGTCCAGAGGTTGCCTTTCAGTGACCTGTTTAGAACCGTATGTACATTCCTCATCATCGCCCCGTGACATTGTCAAGCACTGAGGTTTCACATCTGACTCAGCATTATTTATAGACTGTGAACTACAACTTAGTGCAAATCCTATTGTATCTAGCTGATAGACACCATTAGTATATGTAGCGGTGGCTAAAATCTCGTCACAGTCATATATTTTACACATTTTGCTGTCAAATGTTACATTGTAACCTTTTCGTGTTAATTCACTAACAGATAATAGATTATGTGATAATTTAGGAATATAATAAACATTTGTAATTGTTCTCTTACAGTCCTTAAGTGAAATTGTCACATTACCCTGACCTGCAGTAGACAATTTATCACCGTTAGCTACACTCACTGTTAACACATTTTTGGAATAAAATTCACTCATTACGGACCTGTTATTACACATATGATTTGTTGCTCCCGAGTCCACATACCAAACATCACTTCTTAAATTCGACGATAGTGCTGAAAGCAGTACTTTGGACTTGCACTGATCATCCTTCTCGTTGAACGTATCATTCTTGTTCTTCTTTGACTTCTGTGGACAATTCTTCATAACATGCCCTGGTTTCTTGCATTTGAAACATTTCAATGTCTTTTTAGCAATCAAAGCGCTCACCGTCTCCTTGTCATCACGACGTTGGTACTCTTGTAGCAGCTTTGCCTTAACAATTTCACTCGATAAAGTTGTGTTATTGTTCTCCAAAGCCATTATTAATGGATCATACTCCTGCGGCAGACCACTTAATATTATGACAGCTACAAAGTCATCGTCTAACGGGGAGCCTATGTCACAGAGCTGTTGAGCTAACTCAGTAACGGTGGATAAATACGTGTCCATGTTACCTTCAAGCTTGGTAGCAAAAAGACTTCGAAGGAGACTCAAACGTCTGCTCAGTCCTCTGTCTTCATACGCATTTTTTAAGTTGTTCCACGCAGCCTTGGCTCCCGCTGCATTACGTACATGGGGATACGCCGAAGAATGAACGGACAAACATATTTTTGCCAGCGCCTTCATGTCACGTTTTTCATCAGGTTTTGTGGTGTCGGTTGGCTCTATGCATTCCCACAAATCTTCATGCACCAGTATCATCTTCATGGCAAATTTCCAATTATGATAGTCTTGAACTCCACGCAGTTTCTCAATAGGAAAATTCGCCTTGTCACCGCCGGTAGCCATCGCGAGGTTATGTGCACACGCACAATATTTACCACAACGCGATTCCTTGTACAAATTGAAAAATCATCTACTCGCGCAGTGGAAGCGTACTGGGCCCATAACCTGAAGGGTTAGGGTCAAAAAGAAACGAGATTGCAGAGTAAAACAGTAGATATTTATTATGTACGATACGACGGAGATGATACATCGGGTGGCACACACCAAGACGGGAACAGGAAGTAGAAAAAAAAACTTATCTTATGTCAATGTCAGTTTGACATTTGACGTTACTGAATAATAGACCACTACCACACAAGGTTGCGTTTCATTTTACATTCCAACATTGGTTATTGGGAAACCGTGTAAGTAATAGCACGAAGTTTTTCATCAATTCATTTTATCAACATGTTCGTAAGAACTCATCAATTATTTTTCGAAGTCTCGAGTACCTATTTTTTGAATACTGTGAAATTAATTAATATAGTTATTAGAATGAACCTGAAATTTCCCTTTACTAAATCATTATAAAGTTATCGTTGTATCTGCCTGCCAGTTTCACTGTCCGTGTAACACACGTGTTTGGAAAAGAAAAGAGGAAAACTTTCATTTTTACGCCGTCTAACGGATTCAATATCGACGCGGCTTGAATGAGTTTTGGGGGTGGAAAAATCGTTAATCATCCCTTTGTTGGAATTTTGTTACGGCCTAACTCGTTGCTCGCCTGTTTGGGCTTCCATTTTTCCTTTTGAATGCTGAAAGTAGGGCCGTTCTTGACGAATTGTTTTCATGGGAAAACAAAAACGAATACGTTGAGATTCGGGTTCGCAATATGTAAGGAAAGCTGGCTGGAAGGTATTTCATTTTGGACACACGAGTAATGTAGGTATTTGTATGATATGGCTATAAAAACTTATATAGCAGCAGTTGAATGCAGAGTCAGTGTACAGAAATAGTACCTACCGTCAACATTATTATCCTCCTGCCCTTAATCCGAACTTATTGGTTCTCGGCGCAGCATGTTTTTTCGTTCCATACCTACATCTCTATCAGCAATCATATCATCATTCATCGTTTACACAGTCTATAGAAAAAGTAACGTCATAAAAACTAAAATAACTTATAGGTACATCGTATACTTTTTACTTTGAGTGAACGATTAAGCTGCCGACTCCTTCATATAAATTCACACGTTAGGAATGTAATCCGGTTCGTATCATCCTATGTAACATGAAACTCTATTGCGTTAAAACAAGCGAAGTGATAAACCTCAGATCACACTCTTAATTACAATTGTGGTTATCTATACCTCCGATATAAAAAAGTAGGTAATAAAAAACCACTAGAAAAGATGTTTTAATATAAACCACACAAGTTAAGACGTAAATTTTTTGTGGTGCGTTGTGACTTGACCTGTGTTGAGCTGACACGAATTTGGCAAATGAAGTGTCATTCATAACTCTCAATTAGGTGTTTACCATTACGCCCTCCCGTAAACCATTAATCTGAATTTGCTGAAAACAAGCACGGTAATGGTATTCGACATTTTTGGGCCAAAATAATCACGTTAATCTACCTAGGTACTATTTTCTTATTTTTGTTTGTTTTTCAATTGTATTTCGTGATACACTTATGGGGACCTCGTGTCTCAGTCAGTCGCTTGGCTCGATCGATCAGGGTTAACTGGTTGGTCTACGAAAGGGTGATCATCCACTTCGTGTCTTCGAAAGAATAGATAAATCGAAAAAAATAAAAAAAATACATTCGACTGATGCCTTATTTGTAGGCGGTAACTACAGAACAAAATTTGCTACCCTTGTCAAACCCAGAATGATCTAGAAGTCAACAAAACATTCCTTTCTCTATATGTGTTAGAATAGTGATATGAGATATGTATATGTTAGAAACCCTTAATTAGATCCTAAACTGTCGTTAAAATAACGGTTTAGAGTACAAATATAACTTTGTTTATTCAGTTAGAGTTGTTGATTAAACTGCACTACACACACATTGCCTGCCCATCGTTTATCTTCAAGACCAGTAACCCTTCCCCTCAAAGGATTTTTACGACTTGCGCAAGATGATAAGCAGTTGATTCTGTTATTGTGAAGAGATTCACAACACACATTTATTTATTTACGTGGAATAGGTACGAGTTTAGGTTTTTTTCGATCCGATATTTTTTTACGTGTTCAAAAAAGTGTAATGCATTTTGAAAAATATTTTTTTTGAACATCAATTTGTAAATTAAATCTTTTATTTATTAAATCGAATTTTGAAAGAAATATTTTTTTTTGAAAGTAAGTTCCGGAAAAGAAAAACGTGGTAAAGTCGTGAAAACTTCAAGCGATCGCGTGCCTCTTAATATAAACAGTTTATAGAAGTTGAACCGCGTTACGTATGAAATGTTTTCAGGTGTTGCATGCTTCAGGGACTCATTATTTAGATTTATATATGAGATTAAGCATTTGTAACCTAATGCGATTAATAATGGCACTACACTTTATTAGGCATATTTTTATTTAAGTTCCTACTGCCGAATCAGTCAAATTAAATCTTAGAAATGTGATTTATTTCTTATTCACTAATTTCTATTTTATTATATTTTATTTTGTTTTTATGAAACGGAAAGTATTTTGAATAATGTGACCTGAATTTGTTACACATCTTTAAAGTAAAAGTAAACTATTCCGATTTAATTGAGGATTATGTCCAATATCTTGTATATATATACCTAAAGATAATGTTATAAGGGCTCAACAGTATTTACAAAAATCAAAAATAAAACAAACAATTAAAAATTTAAAACCGAACAGCAAACAAAACATTCAAATAAAATTAATTACTTAAGTAAATTCAAACAATACAAAAACAAAATACTGCAAACAATACATGTCTGACAATAATTAGTTAACAAATAGGTGGCGATACGGTCGTAGGTTATCGGTCCCTCAGTTTACACAGCATTGTCGGAACCAAATCAGCGCTATATAAATACTACAGCGGCTCAGATATGCTGGCTTACTGGTTCCATTTGATTGTTCCATTTAATTTATGAGCTGAAAGCGATTTAAAAAAATGATATTATTTTTTATCATATTTTTAATATACCTAATAATAAAATGCATTTGGTTTTTGATGAATTCCAAAAATGTGATGATTTTGTTATCCATTTGTGGAAAATTTCAATTTCTTAAAGATATTCTGACGAGATTAAACAATTAAGTTACCCGCCCGCTAGCAGCTGCAGCCTTACCGCTAGCTCCCGTCACTTCTACCACCCATCCGAAACACAACTGTGTCAACACTGTCGAGATAATTCGAATACTCGATGAGGAATGTGTTTTCTTATCTCAAGGTTTGCGAGCAACCGTCGGGTTCTTTGATGAACTTGTAACGAGCAACGCTGCCCGACTAAGATAATAGCCATTTCAAGTTTTGTTACTTTTATTAATGGAAAACGGATTTTAATAAAATAAATGCTTTGGATATTGCGAAAGTGTATTATAGTATTTTTTTTGTAATGTTGTAATTAAATAAAACACTCTTTCCTTTTGCTGCTATCGCAAATGGAACGATTGATCATTTATTTAAACAACAATCTTGGCATGTATTAAATCATCACACTGATTTTCATTTATTAACACTTTGGTAATAAATAGTACTGAAAACAAGCCTAATAAATATATAGATATAATCAGCAAAGGAAACAATATACCTTGACATTATAATTAAAATGTATGTATCTATCAAGTTATGACGAGTATTAATTTGTCAAAATTTCGAAGCAATCAGTCGTTGTGACATCGTGTATACAATTTCAATAACAGGATCTCTCTGACAGTCCGACGTCGGAAACAGACCTCACCTCGTGTCACAAAGGATTGCCAGCCAATCTGATTTCAGTTTTGAAGCCTACATAAACGCTCACTGGAATGAGAGAAATAAAATCCATTTATCTATTCAAAATATTCAAAAGAATTATGTAAAATCTAGATCCAGGAATCATAAAAGAAATAAAATACGTTTATTTACTTCTCGTATTATAGAAGCCACATAAAATTAAATCATAACAAAAATACCTGATTACATAAAATAGTTGGACATTTTTGTTTGAAGAAGAAGAATAAAAAGTTCATTGAACTTCAAAGTACAAAAATCGTGTTTGTGTGTTTAGTCAGTCGCAGACATTTGATTTGCTCACTTTTATGAAAGAATCACGACTATTCACTCGGTAGTCAATAACCTATGAAATATGGCATCGAGTTCACGATTATCTTATCACATAATTTTATTCAACCAAAATAATACTCATCAAATTATAAAGACTTAATAATAAAAGATAATTAGCTAAAATATTATACAAACTACTCTGTTATAGGTATCAGCTGGTCCAACTTACAGTTGTGTTGATGTATCTAAGACAGTCATGAATAGACAGGAGTCATAAAATCTGACTAACGGTCTTAACAAGAGGTATCGTGTAACCCGCTAACTGGGATGTGGAGGTCAAATAGGCTGTTGCTTTATGTAAAGTACCGGTATTCAACAGTGTCCGGTTATACTGGAAGCTGACCCTAAGATAGTTAAGAAAGGCTTTGCAGATGATGACTATGTAATCGGTATCAATAATGTCATTCATGTACGTACCGTTAAATCGTGCTTACCTAAGTAGCAAGTTCACAGAACTGTATTTCCTTTTAGGTGACTAACTGCTTCCGCGAAGATAAGGAAACCAATAACACGGTGGGCTCATGCTTCATACATGATGCAATTAAAGTATCGGTGCGGCGGGCTACGATGTTGATATGATAAGATAATACAACTCTGAGACACCGCTGCTTTTAAATAAAGATAAATAGTGAATGAGATTTTTTCTTTATTTTTATACAAGATATTTATTTTTTTATTCCAAAGCAGGTAGCTTCACGCTTTATTTTTAAACTTAAATATGTTTTTTTCATAAATGTTACATTTTTCGTACAAAATGTTCAGCAAGACTATGTAATTATTGCTAATTAAATCCATCAATAGGATAGTTATTATATTATTGAAAATAATAAATTGAGAGTGTATTTGAAGAGGCAGAAAAGTCTTATGAACTCCGGTACTCTGCTTGGCCCAGCTTGAATTCCGTCACGAGATATTAGGAAACTTTATGTTAAAATACATAAATAATGTAGTGAGTTTACCTATACAAGGTAAACTCGCGTATTCAGTATAGTATCTTACAATATTATTTGGACGAAGTTTTGGATATTCAGATGAATGTTTGATTCAAATCATTCGGCAAACACGACCCGGATTCGGATTAATTTGATTTTGATAATTGATTTGGTACTTTGGTAGAGGCGTTAATGGAAACACTGATTTTGGTAACAGGATGGTTTTCATACCGAAAACTTAAGCGATTTTGGTGGACTACGGCACAGACATAGGAACGCGTAAATGTAGTCAACCAACGAGGAAACCCGACGATCTCCAGACATTTATTAGTGCTTATTCATACTTAAAATTATATTTTGCAAGCATTTTCATTCATTTTATTGTACTATTCTTTATACAAAAACAAGTAAAACCTAATGACCATTACAGGTACAAACATTCTTTTGCACAAACCAAATGAGGAACTGTGTTTCTACAATAGTCATAATTTAAACACTTCAAAGCTTAGCAATGAATCTTCTTAATTACAATAGGTGTACTTAAAATTTATCCAAACGTACATCCATTCATAGATTCATATATACTTACTATCAATCAAACACTCACACATGGAAACTATTAGATTCAGAGCCGAGAGTTGCACAGTTTGATGGCGTGCTTTGAACTTGTGAGTGCAACGACCTCATATCACTTAGTACACAGGTGTAATGAGAATCCGCGGTGTAAATATGTATTTACGTAGTGTGTGCTGCATATATCGATTCTATAAATGGATTTCCCGCTACTTCGAGACACTGTAATTATTTTAGACACGAGAATTTTGAAATGCTCAATTTGAAACTCTGTTTGCTGGACACAATACAACATTTTATTTATGGGATGTTTCGTGTTATGGAAGTATTAATCGACAAACTTATTTGTGAATCTATACAGATGTTTAAGTTTTCTTTGACTTATATCCAATTTTCTTTGATTGAATATATAGAAATAAAATTAAAGGTAGTTTTAGAGTAAAATAAATAAATAAATTTACCCGAGGTGCTACCTCCCGCATGTGGTTGTTAGCGCACCAAGAATTAGATTTCTCCCACATTTGATAGTCACTTACTACAATAATTATGATGATTTGATGCATTTGATTTGTGTATAGTACCAATTTCCATAATAAGCCTCATTGTGATGACGCCTCCCATCACAAATATGCTGATTAATAGAATAAACTATTCTGGAGATTAGCCTATACAAATAGGCAATTTAGGTACATAAATCATTCAATCAGTTATGCTAGCTACTTATGACAATGTATTTGCAAAGTCATGCCTGAAGTTGATCGATTAAATAATTGTTTGTTACGTTGGAAAACGATGGTAAAAAATAATCAATAAACCATTCTATTAGTTTCGTAATGTTTTCAATTTAGGTTATGGTATTGTTACAAAATTATTTTTGTATTGATTGTATTATTGTTTCAAAAAAGGTATAAACTAATATCTTTTGTTACCGACGTTTTTTAATGTATTGTTGAGCAAATCTTTGCTTTGTCACGTGTTTTCGCTGTAATTTCGTACATAATATCAGGTAAAACTTTTCCCATAAAATAAAACTGAAATACTTCAACATTTGTTTCAATTTCAGTGTTAGTTAGAACTGCCTAGCATTTATAAATATCGCAAAACTTTTAGCATATTCATTTGAATAAATACCGAACGCAAGCAGCACAATAAAAAATGAACGATCTAGCCTAGCTTTCCACGTTTTCAACATTTTTCTACTTTTTTCAGCTGACCGCAACCTATAATTCCGCGATAGTTAAATCGGCTTGTGTATTCTAACATCCGACAAAACCTCGGTTACGTTTGATTGATAGTTCCATAAAGTTTTCATCTAAAAATTTATTTGTTTTTATTGATTCATGGTGATAGATTGTTTTTTTATTGAATACCTACGGTATGGGGTAGATGTCCGTTAGGTACTTAGGTACAGGATAAAAAAATAGAAAGTAATTAATACAACCTGTCCCGGGTAAATGTAGAAAGTTCTAAAAGTCCTTTTGATATTTCACTCTAATGACGTAAGTAGGTTATTACAGTTACTTTTCACGGCCATACGAAATGTATCGATTACGTGTGTTAACTAACTTATGCTTACTTGATTACCCATTTATACACACAAAAAAGTACGCAACAGCGATAGCAGTATTTCAAATCTATGACAGGTATAACGATAACCGGAACTTCGCGGCACTGTCAAGTGATTATTGTTGAAAATTGACATCTGTTTACATTTCATTAGGGTTTGCTTTTGTTTGTAGTTTTGTTGTTGTGTTAAGGCATTGGAGCATCATACTCACGCGATACGAATATAAACATGCTACTGAAGGTATCGCGACCCGGGGTATATTTTCTAATAGATGAACGCATATTTTCTTGTAATGGTCGAACTTTGGCGATGGGCGTCAGCAAAGTTTTGGACAATTTGTTGTGTTTTGAACCTGTGCTAAAATGTTGGCGGTATTGTAATATCATTATATCAGGCTTTATGGCTCTAGGAG
This sequence comes from Pyrrhia umbra, assembly GCA_963891755.1. Taxonomy (NCBI): domain Eukaryota; kingdom Metazoa; phylum Arthropoda; class Insecta; order Lepidoptera; family Noctuidae; genus Pyrrhia; species Pyrrhia umbra. Next base: position 9,672,065 of record OY982924.1, read on the forward strand.
AGTTCCCCTCATAAACAATATAAAGCTTTCTTTTTAACTCTTTTGAACGAAGCTTTTTGCAAGTTGTTATATTCGCAATATTTACTAATATATTTTCCAGTAATACACCTATGTAGAGAGGTTTTTGTACTGCAATAATTTATATTTATAAATACAACTAGATATATAAATATAATATAAACAATAAAACACATTCTGTATTTTTCTCTTGAAAGAAAATATAATATACGAATGGAGAGACCATCAAAACAATGAAAACGTAGAAACCCTTTTGTGGTACAAAAAAAACCTTCTAAGTACATAAAAACGTAGCCCTTTTTTATTTGTGTATCAACCGTCGTCATATCTAATATGCTTCTAAATTATTCACTTTCCGTGTCCCATATTTGACTGCTAAATATTCCTTTGAGACGCCATCGAAATTCGAACAAAAACTATGCATTAAACAAGGCGACCACTCATCCGTATTCCGACAAACTGTACCAAAGCCTATTTGAAGTCACCAAGTGCCTTTGAATTGCAAAATGCTTTGGCCATTACAAGAAGTTGTATAAAAAGCGAACCTTTGCTGTATATTTATGTTGAATAGAAACGACTTCTTTTGTTGTGATGCCTAGACTTTATAGCATACTAGTTGTTTTTCGCGGTTTCGCCCACGTCCCGAAGGAACTACTTGACGCTCCCGTACAAAAAGTATCCTGTATTTCCAGAGTCCAAGTAGCTACTCACTAAAACTATATTTCGTCAAAATCGGTCCAGCCGTAATTAAATTCTCAGGACTTAACAATTTTATAATAATAATCCGTCAACTTCAGTTATGATTAAAATAAAAAACGACCCGATGAGATTGCAATCTCATTATCAAGTACAATTCGTTGACAGGAAGAGTAATCTTCTATACTTATAATAAATCTGTAGAGAGGTCAATTCTGTACATGAAATATATTTCCAAAATAACTATCAGGGGGTGATTAGGGATCGATACTGATGCCAAAAATGCAATCAGTAAAATCTTTGCCTGTCTGTCTGTATAAACTCTATAGAAACAAAAACTACTCGACGGATTTTAACGAAACTTGGTACAATTATTTGTCATACTCCTGAGATGGTTATAGTATACATTTCATCACGCTACAATCAATAGGAGCAGAGCAGTAAAGGGAAATGTTGTCATTTTGTTTAAACGGGCTAATCTCAGGAACCACTGGTCCGATTTAAATAATTATTTCAGTGTTAGATAGTCCATTTATTGAGGAAGGCTATAGGCTATATATCATCACGCTAAGACCAATAGGAGCGGAGCACCACTATCCCACGCGGACGAAGTCGCTGGCAGAAGCTAGTTACAAAATAAATTTCTTGCCTTCTTCGGTAGGTACGTGTATCACTGAATTACATCCTGAGGCAGTTTGTTATTCAATGGCCAGGTTAGTTGTTTATTTACAAGCAACGCGTAGTATAGTCTCCATAATTTAAAGGTAAATTAACCCCGGCCCGGCTGATAGTGGTTATGCCACCCTTTTCTATGACACGAGTTAATTGCATCCTACATTTTGTAGCCGAAATTTCGGACATAATATTTTACAGAGACTTAAAGTGCCGTTACTGGGACATCACTACGTGGTCAGAGAAGGAATATTTTACAAAGTTTGGAGCACTAAAACGAGTTGATGAACCTGCTTTTGAAACGACCTTATTTACTCTTAAAAATACTTTGGTAGATGAGAAATTAGAAATTACAACGAAATCACATTTAGGATGAACCCGATTTTAATCATCTGCCTAGCCTTTTCCCAACTATGTTGGGGTCGGCTTCCAGTCTTAACCGGATGCAGCTGAGAACCAATGTTTTACATGGAGCGACTGCCTATCTGACCGCCACAACACAGTTACCGGGTAACACGGTACCCCTTGGTAAGACTGGTTGTCAGACTTTCTGGCTTCTGACTACCCGTAACGACTGTCAAAGATGTACAAATGACAACCGGGACCAACAGCTTAACGTGCTTTCCGAGGCACGGAGGAGTCTCGCTATGACAAAGATGGTCACCCATCCACGGACCGACCGCGCCAAGCGCAGCTTAACCTTTGATCGGTCGAAACGTGCGGCTGTTACTTAGCCACGAGCTCCTCATTTGAACATGAACCCGATTTTAATATAGAGTCCAATTCCAAATCTAGCATCGTATTCTTGTTCAGTTCCACGTTCGTACTCGGTACGATAATACACGGTCGACCTTATTCCCCGATCGGTTGGAAAGATGAAGTTAATACTGCCATTAGGATATCTCACACATTTGAATAGTTCTACGGTACGGAGATCTTGTCGCGAACTAGCCAGCTCTTAGTTTTATTTCATTTGAAGGTTATTTATTTAAGTCGGTCTAATTTATATGGAGAAGACATTTTATTTATTTATTTTGTAGTTTTGGTCATGTAGACTATTATATGCATGCTGACTCAAAATATATATTTTTTTGTTACAATAAGGCACCTGAATTAATTCACCAAAATACACAAAAGAAGTTGTAAGTCTGTTATGTAAGTAATTTAAAAAAAAACAAATCATTTTAACCTAGCACATAAAATTTTGATCACATGTTTTTGATCACCAAATCTGGTTCAGTCACACAACGTAAAGTAACGAATAATACTTACTAGCTTTACGCGAGTGCAGAGGGATTCGTTAAAAGGGTGGCCTAATCCGGATCGATCGTCTGCCGGAATGTTCGAGCCGGCCTTTGAGCAGCGCTGGCCGTCACGTCTACAGTATTTACAAGTTTTTAGGGTGCTTGCAAGGTTTCCGTGTGTGTTTTTGTATACCAATGAATGTCAATATTCTGCTTTCTTTATTTTTGGTTCCTTTTAATCCTAGTTTGTTTTGTATTTTTATGCATGCTCATTTATATCAATATATATCATTGATACCAATGAAATTTGAGGAAAAGTATTTAAATACATTATTATAAATAATTATTCTCTAATTGACTGAAATAATTATACACATTGAATTCAGACAATAAAATTATTGAATATTACGACCACGTAACAAATTTGTTTATGATAATTAAATAATTTTCACACTATCCATAACTATTCAGCTTTCATTTAATAATTATTTGCATTAAAAGGATACTAATGTTAGTAATGTTTACGTGCGTAATAACAGCTCTAACTGAACTATTTTAATTAATTCAGCAATTTGTTTGAATAGAATATGCACTGATTTGCCAATGAAAACCATATTAATACCTACAGTAAATTAACCCTAAAACTTTTGTAACAATTAATAGGTATCACCAAATCCAGAAGCAAAAAAAATCAAACCACATACAGAGACAAAAAAAAAACTCGCTTCACCAAAACTAAGATATAGGATCTATAGTTTTTTCTACATTGCTCCCATTCACATTCTATCATCAGTAGGCAATAATTGCCATCCTTTTTTGTTTCTCGTATTTTGTTATGACCTGTCTCTGTCCCTCGTATGGTGTAAATCCCCAATCTCATGTTTATAATCACTATGCAAATCGGAACATTTCAATATTGCGCTCGAACGGGACCAATATGGCTTATTGTAATTGAGTTCTTTATGTTTTTGTTTACGGAAATGGTTTGACGCTTCGATTGTTAAATCATAGGAATATGTTTGGAATTAACACGTTTAATCTAGTAGTGGGATAGTGACAGATTGCTAACACTTGAATTGGGGATAATACTTGAGTATAGAAGGGGCGAATTGAAAGCTTGTATCAGCTGCGAAGTTTCTCGCAGTAGTTGGTAAAGGCAATCGAGAGATACGATTCCGTGCTAATAAAGACAATGAAGTTGTAAGTGAGATAAAAATAAACTCATGGCCTTAGGACACTTTTAAACGATTAGTGTTCTCTCAGCTTCATTTATCGATAAACGATTTCACACAATTGTATTACTACCATTTTTTTTCATTTCAAGTAATTTCAGTATCTAAAAATTCTATTTTATGATTTGCAGGAAAGTACTTACTTAGCTAATCCCATTATTCTGTGCCTCAGCCTGTACCACTTGTACTGTACAAGCAACCTTTGTACAGTATATCCCTAAAATATTTGACCGAAAAATAATAAATCAACAAACAACATTCCCAGCACTAATACAATGCATCCAGTTTTTGTTCTAATAACTGCCGTGTACCTACAATTATTCTAATTGCCAACGTTCCAATGAAATACGTTTGCCAATTAATAATTCCGAGTAACTAAGTAGCATTTCAAGAAAATAACATTACTAACAATAATTGCAATGCAGTCAGGCATCTGGTTTGCGAAGTTACTAAACGATACCTACTTTATTTCCGTCAAGTAATAGTTGAAATACGTCAACATTGTTCAGTATTACATGACATGGTGTCTGCTTTGGACTAAATACTATTCCAGCCTTTGATTTACGATTTGTTTAGTGGACTAATAAGTGGACTGAGCTTAAGCAATTTGTAATTGGACAGCGGTGGGTTAGTAAGGAAATGATCATATTTATGATCCATCGCGTGAATATTACGAGTAAATGCAGAATGGCTAACTGGAAGTTGTATTTCAAACAGTACCGAGTCCCAAGAGTGCTGTGTGAGGTTTTATATTCGCAAATTATACGCTGACTTGTTGTTAAAAAGAACTAAGATAAACTACAACGTTTGTGTAAAAAATGAACTGGATATATAAAGAGTAAGACGCAAAATTGTAAATAAATTTTCGTATAGTTTTTAGGTGATTAATGTACGCATGAAAGGAATTTAAACGTAATGTTAGTTTATTTATTAACGACTATTTTCAAGACCTACTCTATCTATCTTTAGATTCTCCTACTAGAGATAGCTTTTGACTTTAGTTGTATGGACAATAATTGAGTCTAAATTCTATTTCTAGTACACAATTTTCAGATAGATAGGTTATTCAAAATGAACGTACTTAAGTAATCTTTATTAAAAAAAACAACTACATTAAATATGATTTATAAATATTGTTAATTAAGTAATGATGACGACACCCAATAAACAAACATTCAGTGCAAAGTCACACAAAAACATTATTTGTACAGTAACTATCTCAACACAACAAGACAAACATCAACTTAAACCTCAATATTTGTCCGAACAACAGTAACAGGCTAGCTTGTAAAACTACTACAAATAATGATAGATCTTCTGCTTATATTGCCATTCAGTAAACGTGTCCGAAAAACGATCTCCAATTTGACGAGCTGATAAATACTAATAACATTACTTTAATAATTCAAGATGGTAACGGAACCCCACGTAATTTAAAAGAACGATTACATTTGCATCTTCATACCGCATACCGAGATCACCCCTTATAAAGTTGCCCAAACATCCTTTGATCTTCACATTGTTTTGTCCGGCTCACGGAAATTTATTTTGAACACAGTACCCTTGGGAAACGTATTTTATTCAAAGTTGGTATATCTATGGCATATAAACCCTTTAGCGTGAATGTTGTTTTGAGAATTGTGCTTAAGAATAGTTTTGTGTGCAAACTTCAGCACAGGAATGCTAAGTACTATGTGGTGCGGTGAAATTTAATTTATAGGAAACTAGCTATTTCCCTCGATTTTACCCGCATCCTGAGGGAACTATTTCACGTACCAGATTAAACTATTTCATAATCATTCCCAAGTTTTAATCAACCTTCGTGACAAAATTCATCTGAATCGGTATGGTCGTTTTTACCGTAAACTCACATTCGCTTTTATAGAATATTCATTGTGAAGATAGAAAACAATAGTACATTAATTTTATGTTAAGGAAAGGCGTAGACGTAAAACAAATTGCTTCTAAGAACCGTCGTAGATAACGCGTTTGCAGTCTGTCATTGCTTATCATATGTTTGCTATCTCTACGCTCAGTTTACAGAATGCAAAAAAGCAGCATCTTGTGTGGTGTACTTCAAAATGTTTGATGCTTCAGCTTGACGAAAACCGAACAAAAATTTGAAACATAACTGCAAATACGTAGGAATACTCATAATAACGGTGATAGTAGAAAAAAAATCACCACTGGCTATCTTGAACTCCTTTAAAGATTAATACTTCGTATCCGTCCCTTTGCGATGGAACCGGGCCTGTGGGAAGATAAAGGACCTACCTCTTCAAAACTCGAACCCCTTACTATTGTGGAGTGCATATTAAAACGGTCGTGGTGTTCTTGTGAATTGGCTCCTTGATTTGAAGTTTACAGTCGTCGAAAGCTAATTCACGGGTTAAATAAATTCATCTAATTCTTGGGTTTGTTATTAGGAAGGGTTTGTTTATAAGGAATTAGTGTTGAGCTGTTTATATAAGGTTTTCGATTTGTTGAAAGGGATGGCAATCTGTTTTTATCTTTATTTTGTTGATGTTGTATATTTATCTTTTATTACCTAATAGGTATGTTTTGTTTTTAACGTTTAGGTTCCGCAGTCAACAAGGAACTTTAATAGTTTCGCCATGTCTATATGTCGGTCGGCGGCTTGGCTTAGAGTTACATAGTACAAAAAGCTATAATTTGGCATGCGATGTCTCTTTTATGTCCATATATTGTGAAGTGATAACAACGGAACCCTACACTGAGTGTGGCCCAAATTTATAATACTTTAATAGATGTAATTTTCAAAATTTATAAAAATAATATTTTTTTGGAGCTTTTACAGCGAATTTTACTTAAACTGTTGTCACGTCTATACTCTAACACAATTATCAATTATTATTATATAATTATTAATATAATCACAATTTAGTCTAAATTAATATCTATTTTACGATTATATTATCTGAGATAGAAACATGTTTATATTCGCTAACTACACTCGGCGTCACAAAAATCGCACCTCATCAAGAATTCTTTTCAAAGTCATTTTAACCCTATTAATCAATGGTAGACATATGACTATGGGGTATCATTCGAAAGGTAATTTATTTAAATTTAAGAATAAAACAAAAGATTTCATTTTTGTTTACCAGGGAATAAAAAAAAGCAAGTTGATTATGCAAATGACTAAAACATGTTTATTTACAACAAAAAAAAATATACAAAAGAGTCCTTAAAAACAACTTAAAACCTAGTGTTGCCCCCCCTAGCCCTGATAACTGCTTCCATGCGTTCCCTCATGGACCTAATTAATGTTACAACAGTCTCCTGAGGAATGTTGTCCCATTCTGCTACGGCGGCATCTTGGAGGTCCTGAAGCGTGGTAGGGGCAGGATCCCGTGCCCGTACTCGCCGTTTCAGTTCATCCCAAAGGTGCTCAATTGGGTTCAGGTCTGGACTTCTCGCTGGCCAGCGCATAACAGGTATCCCAACTTCTTGCAGGTAGTCCCTTACAATTAATGCGGTGTGACAGCGGGCGTTATCATGCATTAACATGAACCCACTGCCAATATAACCCGCATAAGGGACCACGTGCTCCTCTAAGATTTCTGTTATGTACCGAGGAGCAGTCAGCGACCCTTGCCCGCGAGCACCTCCAGTTCGAGAAACGCACACAAGGTTCGTCTTGCCGTCGATTGACATGCCGCCCCAGAACATGCACGAGCCACCCCCGTATTCTACTGTCTCTTGAATACAGGCATGTGTGAATCGTTCCCCTTACTTTCTGTACACCCTCCTACGCCTGTCGTTACAGAAAAGACAAACCCTTGTCTCATCTGAGAAGAGCACAGTCCTCCATTGTTCGATTGTCCAATCCACATGTTCCCGAGCAAATTGAAACCGGTCTCTCCTATGCTGTGCAGTAAATTTTGGCCCTGTAGCAGCCCTATGAGCTGCAATTTTCTTCTCCCGCAACCTTCTTCTAACCGTGGAGACACTCACAGAAGTTCTGCGAGCTGATCGGAGTTGTTGTTGCAGCTCAACAGCATTGGAGAACCGATTTCGTAAAGACGTCGAAACAATGAAGCGATCGTCTCTTTCGGATGTGCAGCGTTGTCTTCCAGATCCACGTCTTCGAATATAGCCACCAGTCTCTTGGAACCGTTAGAACACTCGTCGAACGGAAAATCGACTCAAGTTCAGTTGCCGAGCAACATCACATTGCCGCATCCCTGATTGCAGTAGTGCAATGACTTGAGCGGCTTCATCTGCAGTGGTATCCATCTTCAGGGGTATTTTTCTTAATGTAGCTGTTCACGTGTGTTCACTTCAACGGTTGGAGAGCGAATGACTCACATTTTTTTTTTTTTTTTTCTACATGACCTCTTGCAGGGTGCTTCTAACAGCATTCGACCTGCTTAACCGGACAATGGCTCACATTTAACCCGGGTCGCCCGTTTTATACCCTTCTAGAGGGGTGCAATTAGTGGATGATGTGATGCGTATTTTGACAACATTTTGTTTAACGTTACGTGCTAATGAGATTTGATGTGTTTGGGAATTCTAACTATTGTTAAATTAAAGGTCATTAAATATACTTTCAATTGATACTAGTATTAATTGGGTTCAATTGATTCCTTGATGGCGGGGCATGCTTAAAACTCATATTCAAAGAGGTGCGATTTTTGTGACGCCGAGTGTATAAGTAGTATTACAAGCGATATAAAAACAAGAATGGCTTTATACAATAAATCAACTCAGCCGCTGAATGGGCAATCGAATATTCATGGGTAAAACATGAGCCGTTAATATAACGAACATCCAAAGCCACTTCTACACAGACTTTAATTATGTAAATGTCTATGATATAAAGCTCCATTTTATTATATGCGTAATTGTTTTTGCATATTCAGAATATTATTGCTAAAAATGTTACCACCGCCGCTCATTTAGTGATTTGAATACAGAAAACATTAAATTGTCATATAATGTGTTTAGAACTTGTGCCTAAGATGGATTATTATTATGTGGTAGCAATTTTGAATGTGATTCTTTAGATAAATACTATTTAATGTATGAATGAAATGTTTAAGCTACATAACAGCTTCTATTTTAGAACATGACATAATGTAGTACTATCATAAGTAGGTAGGTACAGCCAGCCTTAAATCTTCTTAGCTAATGTACCTACCTAGTGAGTTAAAATATCTTCAACTTCTTCTCCTTCTTCTTCCTGCGCTGTTCCCAATCTATATCTCGCTTCTATTCTTCTCTGTTAGCCGTCACACTCCCTTTTCATTCATATCAACTAATTATAGCTTATTTTTTGCAAACAATTGCAGGTATAAAACAAGCAAAATGCCGTCTTTGCCTTGAAACGGAAAGCTAATATTTAATTTTCACAATGTTTGTTTGCAAAGTAGGCACACATAAACTGCAAAATAAAATAACAATATGAAGTATTCTGTACTCTGTTGAGCAGACAGGAAGAATAAATGTTTTGTACATCTCTTGAGATTTAACCGTTAGACAGAAATTTGCTGCAGCTCGCTACTTATGTTCGACTGATGGTGAAATAAGATTTTTGTAATTTCAAAGCTAAGCTTTGAGTATTGTGCTCGCGACAATCCTATTGTCATGAAACAAATTCTCTTGACATTGTTTAGCAATAAAGATTGGGTTGGGGTGAAAATTATCAGCTAATAATAGTATTAGATGTAATGACTCAGAATTTATGAATTTCCCAATTTATAGAACGAAATGTACACGGTAAAGTGAACAAAAATAACCTGAAAGCAACATTATCTCTTCCACAAATTCACAAAAGATTGACATTTATATGACAAATCCTAAAAGTTCTGCAAGATAAACGAATTCCGCCTTCTAAAAGTGCGGAAAAGTCCATTTTCATCATCAACACAAAGGTTCTGCAACTAGATCAAAGTTATAAACCGTACTAGAATTTTTGACTCCCCATAAAGCGGACATAAAAGAATCATTTTTCAATTTGCCAATACCGATTCTTGTGAATGTTTCACGCAAAAACGTGCACGACACACGATAGCCACCTACGTTGCGGACTGGAGCGGATTGTTGCTACTTTTTTATTCGCCCGAGTTCCGACAAAAAAGCAATCTATGAATCGGCCGCTTGCCCACAACAGCATTGCACGCGTAAAACTTCATAACATGACTTACTCGGAGGGAATTCGGTCGATAATCGTGTAATTTTAAAATTGAAAATTATAAAACAGCTCGGTCGTGTAATACGAGATTTGCGGCCATGAAAGCCAGTGTCGCTGAGCTTCGTGTATTAGATTACCTACTTTGCGGTTTGTGTAGACGCCATGAGCATTGTGGTTACAAAGCTTCTCACGGTGCGCACTGCTCCTAGCTCGTACGTGTCTAATCCGAATTCCTACTATTGTTTCAAGCGGAAGGTGTTATTAACACGTTTTTTCCACACCTCTAACAGCACTCGTTGGTCTAAAGTTACTTCAGATACGTCCGTGGTGAATATACATCTTTTATTTAATTCAAGAAACATTTTATATTCACAGTAGCTGCAAGACATTTGTCCGCTCGTAAGAATATTATTCTACGGGGTATTCTAAAGATACTGTGAAACTGTATGCGGTGTAAGTCTTGTGAACGGTCCGGGTAATTTATTCGTTCCCTAAAGCAGTGCATCACCGAAGACTGCGCTGCTGCTGCCCGTAGCGTGGGCGGCACCCACCATTGTGACAAAATAATGTCTCCTCACTATAACCTTCTTCCACCCACTACTGCATCCGAAAAAACACCTTATTCTTAGAACTACACAACTGCTATTCGCGCGCGTTGTCACACCAGATGGTACGCCGCGATAGCGCTGAATAATCAACGCTTAAAACGTCTGGAAAAGGAAGATACGGTAATGTAATATGAATAACAAAACGACAGAGATATATTCCTATTTAATTCTTATTACTTACGACCAACAATGGTCATATAAATTATTTGAGTTAATTCTATGGCCGTGAATCATGGACTAAGATGTAGCACCACTGAATCAATAAACGTTAATATGAGGACGTCCCTATTCTGTAGTGGCGAAGAGTCGCTTTGATCTATTTTTGATTCGGACCCGATAGGGTAGGACGATTTTATTTCTCACTCGAGTCGGCATCGTGGCTCCAATTTTCCAGCAGAGTGGGTTTCCAGCAATTGATGCGTTGTGACGCGGCGACAGCTCGCGAGCTTGCGATTAATTACTTTCGCCAAGTCGACTTCACCGTACCCGGGTAGGGCTTCGCTTCAACTGTCGTGTAAGTTTTTGTTACACCGTTTTTGCATGCAAAGCTCGCAGTCGGAATGAATTGAATTGATACGTGGCAACACTCGACAACACCAGCCGTATCGTCCGTGTAAGTCTTGACTGCAAGCGTTTTGTATTACTTATTGTGACGTTTCTTGAAATAAACTCGAAGACCGTGTTTTAATATCTCGTGTCATTTTTATCAGTGTTCCAATCGTTGATTGGTTTACAAATCAATTAGTAGGTGTTACACCTCACTGAAATGAATCCGCAATCACGACCGTAATAAAGTAAAATAAAATAAACAAGCTCGTTTATTTTCAAAGCATAATTTACCATTACAATCTTGACTACCATTGCTTCGGTCTGCCTGCATTTGTGGCATATTTTAAATCCACACGAGTTAAGGACGATTTACATTTATTCAGAAATAATAAAACTGTTTTTTAATCAAATAAATCTACTACTAAATTCTAACCTAACTGAACTAATACTGCGAATAAAAAAATCCAACATTTGCTTTATTCCAAGTATTGTATTACTAACCACACGCCATTTTGATATTAGCATACAAATCCAACAGACAACTTCAAGTAGCAGTAATTTGGGTGTCGTACATGAGAAACGTTTTACCTACCTGCCTCTAGGCGGTTAACCTCGCGGAAAATGTGAATAGTAACTTATTCCCGTCAGCGGCAGGGTTCGGCCGACGATGTGTGAATCGACCTAGAGGGTGCGTGGCTTCGTGCCAAAGGCGAGGTGCCTCTGAATCCGACTGCATGCATGTTAGTACGTGTATACTGATTTATGAGACCAACTTTACCAGTGCTAAGCAGTTTCTGTATGATTATAATAAGGGCAGAACGGACGAAAAGTTATAAAAGTTTTAGGATATTAGGTTTGATAGAAGTATGTAGTTTTGTAGTCACGTTGTTCATGACATTAAGAAATTAAGACAAATAGGTTCATGTCTCATCTGTAGGTACCTCATAATCTTCACTAATATTATAAATGCGACAGTGACTTCAGCTGTCTGTCTGGTTTCACGGGAAAACGGAAGTAGTTCCCTCGGGATTTACGTGAAGCCGCGGGAACTAGCTAGTATTGCTATATTTTTAAAGAAATTCTTTTAACTGACCATGTAATTAGAAAGCATAAATAGCAGTTACTCTGTATTATGTTATGGAAAATCAATGAGGTATGGAAATTCCATGAATACATAGACACATACATAGCATAAACTTTCTTAGTTGTCAAAACGAAATTACAAAATAGCTGCATAGCACTTTACTGAAAATAAAAACTCGAGGATCAAAATTAGCACTTACCATGCACGCTATTTACACCAAAACTAACACACGGTAACCACAAACACTATAATAGAGTTACTACGCTAACTACAGCGCCTAGACTGTAATTGAGACTTAGTCTAAGCTTTGACATGCTAATGAGGTGGACAAGCAACATGTGGCCTGCGACACATGCCACGCCACCTCGACCGAGAAATTGACTTGCTCGCTTATTTTTAATCCAGGCGGATTATTTTAACCTTTATGATACTTGCATTTTTTACGTATAAAATAATGTACCTACACTTTTACTTTTACTATACATATAAAATGTTTTGTCCTGAATGACTGACTGTTTAACGCAAAGCCTAAACCGCTGATCGTAGAGACCTGAAACTTGAAGGGTGTATTTTTTGTATGACGTAGGCAACTAATAACAAAGGATTTTCCGAAATTCTACCCCTAAAAGGGGCAGTAAAGTTTGTATGAAACTCAGTAATTTCTAATTTGAATTTATATCGCCCACGCGGGTGAATCTGTTGACGAAAGTTACTTAACATTATTTACACGACACAAATTATCATCATATCATAAATACTTATATGTACAATAAAGTAGAGGAGTTGTGTTTATATGCGCGCTAATCTCAAAAACGGCTGAACAGATTTGTATTAAATTTGGTAAGCACATAGTTAATAACCTGGATTAACACATAGGATTTGGATCCAATTTAAAGTCCACGCAGACGGACTCGCAGGCAGAAGTTATAGGTAGATACTATGACAAAAGACAAATATTATTGAGCATCAAAATAAACATCGGCATCGCTGTCAACGGGAATTGCGTGCCCGTACTGATTTCAAGGATTTTAATAATTTGGAAAACTATCCTTTAATGTATCATAAATATGTCGTCAATGGATATTAAATGCATTCATTATTGAGTGCCTGCCAATTGCCATCAGCAAATAATTAATTTATTTTAGTAATTTTATAGCTTCAAAATGGAGATAATTTATAAGTTATTTCAGTTTACAAAATTATTAATTTTATTATTCGAAACAACATATTTCAACACGCAATTGTCACATTATAAAAGTAATCAATCAAATAAAATCTCTATACCTAGTTTAAAGGGGATCACGATGGCTGACACAAAGAAATATCAGTCTAAATTTTAATGGCTTAAAGTTTAATATTGTGTATTGTGCAATCGAAACAACTCTTGAAACGGTTGTCACTTGAAATTGACATCTGGCTTTTGCTTTGATATTATTGACATGCTAATTCATTAGTCTTCTCTGGGGGCAATGCCAGTGCGGCATGCATAAGTTATTAATTTTCTGATTAGAACCTTATGTGAATAGATATAAAGTTTACATTAATATACATAATAGAGTAGAGAAACTTGAGACGATATTTTTAAGAAGCCCCGAAATTTGGAAGCTTTTATATTAATGACATTTAAGCCAGGAAGTATTATGATTTTACCTGACACATTACGCAGATTATATAAATAATTTTTACCGTTATTGAAATTAACAACATCATCCTTATTATTCCTGAAGGTAAATTATCAAGATACCGAAAATAGCCTTATGACTCAAAAGCTATTTTCCGAACCGCAAACCCCCTAGAACTTAGTAACCTTCACCTTACTCGTTTCCATGAAAAATATGAACCCTTATTCAGTATCGCGTGACATTGAATTATAAGACAAATCGAATCCATTCTAGTATTCAGAACAACTATTTTTACTTGACTGTAAAAGTAAGAGGTCTGCCAACTATTTTTCTTTTCTTGCCTTTCTTGGAATAGAGAAAAATGTAGCGTGTCAGTCAATTATTTACTCTTGAGCGGTGTAGGGGTTAGTTTGGTAGCTGAAGAGAAAATCGTTTACTACAATGCTTTTGATAACGATTGAATAATCGGCGGCGCTTGTTAACATTAATCGATTTTTAAAACAGTATATTATAAATGTAAAATTAGAAAGCAAGAGGCTATAATAAGATTCTAAACTTTTATTAGCTCTCATGTAAAAAATGAAATTTTTATTTATACTTTAATTAGAAATTTTAATTAACCTCATCTTGTTACCAGAATAGATTCCACTGTTACAGGTAAACTTAGGCACGTAATTACTTTATATACGCATATATCACTGATGTACTTTTAAAATTACCAAAAAAATATGGAGAATTTTACTCTCTTCTTCGAGGGAAAATTAACATCTGAGTTAATAATTACCTACCGTTGTTAACACTTTAAGGTCCAAGGAAATGTAATGCATGCCGAATCTAAAATATTATAAGTTGCAGATAGTCTTCTACAAAATAAAATTTGTTTGCAAAAATAATTGGAAATGTTATTCTCTAGGAAAACATTCATCAACTGTATCACAAAGGAAACTTGGCTTTACTTTGTCCTAGCGATGAATAAAGATACAACACAAGGATCACCTTTATTGGTTCCACAATTGCCTACCGTCGAAGCTTGTAATTGGTCCCTTGCTTTTCGCTTCACTATCTACTGTAACAAACTTTTCACTCTAACCTATTAACTTCCTAGCAGTAAACGTAAATTTGATTTTGCCATTAACACATGAGGGTTATACGAGAGATTGTACTGAACTTCTCAGTTAAGGAAAAATCTAATTGCCTGCGTGTGCCGAATAGATAAGAAAAGTCAATCCGATAGGCTGTAATGTTTGTCTATTGCGAAATAATAATTCCATAATATGTGTTAACTGAGCAAAAGTATTTTTAATTCATTATTATTAAATAACTAGCTGTTTCCCGCAGTTTCACCCGCATCCCGAGAGAACTACTTAGCACACCCGGGTAAAAAGTAGCCTATGTTGTTCCTCAGAGTCTATTCTATCTCTGTACCAAATTTAATTTATATTGGTCCAGTAGTTTTGGCGTGAAAGCGTAACAGACAGACAGACAGACAGACAGACAGAGAGACAGACAGAGTTACTTTCGCATTTATAATATTAGTAAGGAAGTAAGGATTAAGTACTTGCTACTTCTATTATACATTAAATGCATTCTTGTAATGTTTTTAAAAGGTTCGTAGATAGCCATACATATCATAGATCTGATCGATTATCCTTTCGTTTAACTGCGTTTGGTGGGGTCTGTTAATGGATGGGTGTGCATACTGTATACACACCAAGGCCCCTCTCTGCTACGAAGAGCACATTAAGGTACACCGAATTTATTTTTTACATTTCTCCGTCAATGTCTGACTATGCATACCTGATTCGTGTCGACGACGGCTTGCGCCCTTAGCCTTGCAGTTTCGAAGGGTACGTATTTCCGATTAAAGCACCTTGCTTCCCCCTCACCTTGCCTCGCTTATTGTGTCACCCTCGTCACGATTTTTCATAGACGTGGTTCTCCCATCCTCTTCAACACACTTGATTTGCGAAGCACGTATACTTCGCCATCATTAAATAAATGCAACCCTTTAATTTTGAACTTTGAGCCTTTGTAATAAGGATTGTCTTAACTGCAAAGTAATCTTAGTAATGCGCCCAGACTATCTCATCGTATTGTCTGAGTTGTAGGGGCGGTGTTTCGTTCTGCGGCGACATCGTTCAGCGCACCTTATTGGAAAAATAAATCGAAAAGTCAAAGCTTTCGTGCTTGGCCGTCGTTATCAATAATCCAAGTACGTTCTCCACTTCTTGCCTATCCATTAATTTAAAGTACCCACTTAGTAAAGTGAGAAATAAACTAATTTAACTGTTAGGTAAATTGCATTTGTAGAATTCTATGAATTGTTTGTATAAACATTCCCGTTATTAAAATGGTAAATAATTTAAAGGTTTTAAATATTATTTTATTTTACAATAAATTGGATAATTTAAATTGCCCCATAAAGTTTATTGATACAACTAAATACGTAAATACATATCTTATATGTACCCATATTAAGCAATTATTACCTACGTTTCCAACCAGCCAAGTCCGCGACCTATTTAAATAATGAAATTGTAAAATAATAAAGTTGATATTTATTACCAGTTACTACGGTTCAATTTCCGTATCTTAATAATAATAATTGTATCCAGCCGTTTTTATTCATGCGTCGTCATGGTAACGGGATATAGTTTTTGCGGACGAGAAACCCTTTGTTAGAAAAACTTCACGTCAGTTAATTACGGTGTGTGAAGTTTTGGCAGGTTTGTGAGTTTTTACGTTCCCGTGTCCGTAGGCTGGTAGTTAGTTAAGCGTGAGGTTTAAGTAAAAGGAAAATAAGTTCCCACTTTGTTTCACTTAGTTATTTCATTGTGTGCGAAGAACAGTTGGCCAATGTTATTAGTGACTAGCTTCTGCCCGCGACTTCGTCCTCGTGGAATAGTGGTGCTCCGCTCCTATTGGTTTTAGCGTGATGATATATAGCCTATAGTCTTCATCAATAAATGGGCTATCTAACACTGAAAGAATTTTTCAAATCATACCAATAGTTCCTGAGATTAGCGCGTTCAAACAAAAAAACTCTTCAGCTTTATTATATTAGTATAGATAAATAGTGTTATTTATAATGTGCGAGTGATTAATGTCCATAGAACGTATAGAGATTGTTATTAATAAGGGATTGTTTTAGTAGGTACTCATAATAATGAGTACATAAATTGTCAATGTTTCTACTATTATTTACCACCAAACATGATATATTTTTAATTATTTAATCCCGGACAACACGTAAATTTAGTTGAACATGTCTACACATACATCCATACAACATACCCATACAATTCAAAATAAAGAATTAAAAAATACTACGTTTAAGCAAATAATAATATCGCCATAAAAAAAAAGAATAACAAAATACTAGCAACCCTAACAATCATTAGCAAACTAGTTTAATAACAACAGCAACAGTCCGAACGCCGGGACTTCTAACTTGGCAAAATAAATAAATCAGAACTTGGCTCACCACTGCCGTCAGAACTATAGTGCACCGAGATAAGCCGAGGTGTTCATTATTGTGAATAAATAACTTTTCCTACTGACAAATTACTGCGAAAAAATGTAAAGTACGTACCTAAAAAATATCTACTAACTCTAGCACACACCCTGAGATAACCCCTTCGCGCACCTGGTCAAAAACTATTATTCCTTCTATTTCACCATGTACTAATTTATGTCTGTATCAAAGTTCAATTTATATTTCATCAGCTTTTCTGTGAAAGAGTAACAGACAAACATTTTTTTTCAAACGCATGTTACATCTTTCCAAGTACACCTTCAATAAAAATTCTCACAACAACAAACAGTCCCCAATACAAGGCATCCGAAATTAATCAACAAAAATCGATACACAGTCCGATATTGATAATATTACGGACGATCATATTTCATGATCACTTGATTGATTTACAACGGTCGAGATGCTTTCCAATTCGATTTATTGTTTGCGGTCGCGAGTAAATAATATTTGGATATAAAGTGGCAAGAAGTGACTCCGAAAGCTGAAATGCAAATAATGCTTATTCGATTTGTATCTGTTGCAAATAAACTTCAATGTTGAACTTTACTCGCGTGTGTTTTGTCAGAATTTCACACTATTTGACTGCAGATTTTGATCAGATTCAAAAGCTTTGGTTGAGTTTTAAATAAGTCAGAATATAGTAAAATAATTTGAGTAAAACTTTAAAAACATTTCAATAAAGCAGCGAATCAAATCATCTGAATACAGAGTCACTCAATTTAAAAAACCGATACACACTTCCACTGTTCTTCGAACTTTATTTATTTACGGTACTTCTATAAATATTCCCCACAAAGATATTGGAAGTCTTGTGAATTATAAAGTTAGTTCGAGTAGTCTATTAACGTGATATAAAATAAAATAAATAAAAAATGTACACTCTTTATCTTTTCATTGCGTGAGACGGCTACCAATATATCCAAGTCGAGACAGGTACAAAAAAACATTCGGTTTGGCACTTCAAGCAGGTTTTTGTCTACACAATTAATCAGTTTTATACCCGACTGCGTATTTGTATATCCAAACGTTCAAATTAATCTTTTGAAATAATCCACTATATTTGATTGATTTATTTTGATAAACTTAATTGAGTTGGTAGCCAAATAATAAGATAAATAATAAAAAAATATTTATTGGTCAATCTTCTACTTTACATGAGAGAAGTTAATATGTATAAGATAATTATATAGAATCATAGATGAATATAAGAAACCGATATTTTATTCATAACCTCTAATTTTTCCAACTTTTCGGAGCTGAAAAATATATTTCAAAGCATATAGAATGCTACTATACATTGATATGTCGTGGTGGCCTACTGGTTAAGGCACCTGCCTCTCGTGTACGAGTGTGTGGGTTCGAAACCTGGCAAGTACCAATGTGACTTTTCTGAAGTCATATGTACTTTCTAAGTGTATCTTAGACGTCACTGACTAACGGTAAAGGAAAACATCGTGAGGAAACCTGGACCTTAAATGTCTGAAATCGCCAATCCGCCTTGAGCAAGCGTGGTGATCAATGCTCATGCCTTCTCTGTATGAGAAGAGGCCTGTGCCCAGCAGTGGGACAATATATAGGCTGATGATGATTGATATATTAGTCATGTTGTCTATTATTTTATTTGATAAAGAAAATCTATATATTAAAACAAAATCGGGTTTATTCGAATACCTTTTAACCCGAGAACGGCTGGACCGATTTTCATGGTTTTTCCCATGGTTCCCGAATAGCGGAATAACTATTAAAACATCAAAAATATAACAAAAAGAAAACGAAATTCGCCGGGCCGGCTTGTGCTAAATAAATCAAATATGACTCCATCTAGTAAGCAATTCACGTGCATCTATGTAAACTTTTAAATGATTTCAATCATTTGCGGTGTGCGAGTAGATCTATCAATGTTGTCGGCTACTATAGGTCAACAGGTCAAGCTTGAATAAAAGGTAGTTTGTTGCGTACCCATTTTTTATGTTCTTTTGCATATATAATTAAAGAATTCCAAATAATGAAGATTAATGGAGCCAAATGAAGAATGAAGATCCGTTTTTAAATTCTTATAATTGACTAGCTTCCCACCAGCGGCTTTGCCCGCGTGAGCTAAAAAATTACCGAGTTTCATATAAAATTTGCCCCCTTTTTCACCCCCTTGGGGTAGAATTTATCAAAATCCTTTCTTAGCGGATGCCTACGTCATAACATCTACCTGCATGCCAATTTTCAGTCACCCGATCCCTCCAGTGGTTTGGGCTATGCGTTGGTAGATCACTATGTCAAACACCTTTGAGTTTTATGTATATTTAGATTTCATTAACGTTTACGACGACTCTTTATAAAATATATGTATTATAGAATTATATCAATATCTTAAAAAACTGATCAGCGAATTAAAGATACATGCTAAAAAATAAATTTACGAGCATAAAAGGAAAGTCCACAATACGCAGTACAAATAAGTATCCATAAAAACCAACAATGATGTTACTCGGATATGAAATTAAATGACTTTTTCCTGTCATTTAATACGGAGTAATGAAGCCGTCGCGTCGTCAAATATTCATCCATCAGAGCAAATCATCTGTGCAACGTTGACGCTCGTCCATTATTTATTTGGCAACGATCATCATCATTATGTACGGAAACCTTGGAAGATGTGAAAGATAAAGGCGACGAGCGAGTTTGTACATTTTTGAAGATTGTTCTAGATATTTAAAAAACTGTGTAATAAATCAAATTGGTTATATAAACAAATCTAATAAGATACTTTCTGTACTCTCCGATCTAATCGGTAGAATCCCTACATTATTTTTTTTTACACGATAGTGAACCGTTTCCCTCAAACTTGTGCACCCACAGTGACGCATATGGGCTCGACAGAAAAAGCAACATCTTTAAACAGACACCAATACAGCGGAACACTGTAATAACAAGTCCCAAACATTACCAATTCTAATTTGTCCACATCCGTTCGCGGTTACCTCTCCCTTGCACCGAAACAAAAGTGACTGACCCCAATTACAACGAAACGCGTGGTTCCCTACCGTAATTTGGCCAAGATCACAGTAATTTTGTATCTTGTAATATTCCATTATAAGTAGCATCCGCATGACGTATAAATTGTAGATTGTTTCAAATTGATGGCGAACAAAAACTGCAGTCTTGGTATTTTAGTTAATTTAGATGCATGGGAATCGATTTTGGTTGAATACGGTGAAGGGTAATTAGTCGTGTGAATTGCATGCGGTAGCATACAAATTAATGTTTTTGCTAATTTACTGAGTTGCTGAGAGGTATTCGGATATTCAGATCACTGACAAAAAGTAGAAGGAATTTAGTTTTTTTGCGCATTAATAAGACTTCACTAACACGAAGGTGTCTAAAGTGTTGTCTATATTCAGTTCTGAATAATAAAATATCAAGTTTAAGACATAAAATATATATTAACGACGTCTATCGTCGACTATCAACATGTAGAAGTAAATTGTATGATTAGTAGGCATTCTCCCAATAACATCCATTCATCCATAAAACGTATTTACAAATCAAAGTTTCATTTATGAAAAGCAAAAAGGCATGAGGTACTAACATTACATATGTATATACACCTAAACTATTACCATTAAAGAAAGTGGTCGCTATCATTATAGTCAAAATAGCTTTTGCTCTCCCAACTATTCCGAAACACAACCCTACAAAGGGCATGAATGATTAAAGTGCGCATATTTACGTTCATGTAAGCGCGTATTATATATTCGTACGAGTACATCAGTGTATGTCAGAGGGCACGTCATAATCCACCCAAGCACAAAGATTAACATTTAAACAAGTTTTATGTAAATCATACTGGATAAAACCAGTTTCATTTTTGTGATCGCTCGCTTGGAAATGCTTGCTTTCTTTGAAATTGCACCATTCTTCAGATTTGTTTCTACTGAAGGTTTCTTAATTTTATGTTATATTTCAGTAAAGTTTGCTGTGTAAATTTTGTAAAAGTCAGAAAATGAAATTTTTCATCTAGTTTCAGTGGAATTAAATAGGTATCACTTTTTTTTCAAAGAATTTATTTATTTATTCTACTTTTATATTACTTTTATTTATATACAAAACGTTGAAATATCAATGATATAAAAGAAAGAGGCGTTAAGTTCACTTGACGGAAATAAAAACGTGCTTTGAATTCAATTACAAAGCGTCCAATCACAAAGCTTTATCATATAAATGTCTATCACAGAACCTACCAATAAGACGATAATGCAAAAACAACGAGCCTGGTTTAACATTCAAATACCTAAATTTACTTTGAAGCCATCAAGCGACCTTGAAATGTCCGGAAAGTGCCTCGTTGGTTAATAAATTAGTGGGTAGCCTTGGTCCCGGTGACGAATAGATTTTCATTGAAGGGTTAAGTCTAGGTTAAGTAAAATACGATAGCGTGAGTGCTGTATGAAAGGCCATGTTTGTTGTAAAAAAGAGTTTTAACAATTCAAAAGCAAAATAAGTATTTTGTGTAGATCTTTCAGTTATTAAGCCAATATTTTTCAACAACGCCCCATTACCTCTTTCCGTACAGTGATTTCAAACCTTTGTTTTCTAAGTCTATGGCTAGTCTATTAAATTAATGGCGTCCAAGATACTAAAGAAGTAGATAATGACTTTGAAAATGCCTCATTGGTACTTGCAAGGTTTCGGAACCGCAATCTCGTGCTTGAGAAGCGTGCTGCTTCACCTTTGAGCCAGCACGACTCCATTATAGTTTTCATTTTATTGTAATATTTACGAATAAATTATTGTTTTTTCTTGCAAAATAGGTTCTAAAAATGCATGAATGGCCCCATGAGAATAGACGAAAGTTATAAACCATAAAGATCAGTTTAGCTGGAATAAAATTCAAATTACTTAATTCATCTAATTAACATTTCACATAACCCGAATGTTAATCAAACCTGCAGTCATCGCCAGTTATAAATAAATTACTTTCTTCGGAATGTTCTAGTGAAATAGCCAGTCTTATAGCACCCCATAAGTTTTATAGCACCAATATTGAAGGTATTTCAACCAATTAGCGAGCAATGCAGTCAACACCCCCTCAGTATAACTCCGCCTTATTCTTTGTTCAGTTCGAGAACTAAATAATGGAGTACAACTATTGTTTTTGTCCTATAGAAATATAACCCTTGATAAAAAAAAACATGACTGCCAACAACCATTGTGGTGGCTGACAAAAATATATAAATATAAATACCTAAATTTATAGTCTACATACCTATATGTATATGAATATTTTTAAAGTAGCACATAGTAGCTTTAGATACAAGATTTCACGTATAATAATTTTTAATTTTAAGCTTCTTATCATAACTAGTATTTACTTGTCCAAAAGGAATAACAAAACTATAATAATAAGTGAAAAAGAGCTTCAGAAGATTAAAAAAAAACATAATAAGAACGTTAGGTAAAAGAGTTTTACTCCTATTTCCATTCATCTACAAACATACGTGTGAAAACATCATCCTTTTGCCGCTGTATAAAAACCTCACGGCACATGGAATAGAAAACGCCATTTCCAGCGCATCCGTAATCTACTTCGGCGCTATCGTATCCGTCGACTGACTGATTCGATTCCGCCACGCGCTCTTCTTCGTGTGAAAATAACACGTCACTCAAATACAAACGATAATAAATTCAATTTTCTCTCACCCTAGCCGTCAAAATGACGGCCGGACAGGATTAAACCGCGTCCTATTCGTCTTTTGTTCACCACGAAATTTCTCCGTACGTTAGTATTTTTTCGGCCTGTTCGTACGATCTCACTCTCGTACGATTCCCAGAATGACGACACATTCGCTGTTTGGGGATAATACTTATTGCTAATGAAAGCATAATAAAAATACCTCTGAATATTAAATCCAAGTATTCTTTTATGGTTTTCCCCTTATGCTTTATTTTATTAAATGCTTGAAAAGAAACCTCATAAAAGAAACATTGAAATTCTCAATCCGCTTTAGTTGTTTATTTTATTTTGTTTTCTATTAAGAACCTAATAGAGCTTTTATTTATTTAGTACCTGATCAATTTCCTCAGTATTACGCTAACACAGTTGCAGAACTAAAGTATTCACAATAAGAGGCAAACTCGTCGTTTCTCAGAATTCATGATCGTGTTACCTCGCACTGCCGCCAATTAAACCGCGTTCTACCCTCGTTTTGCTTTTATTGCACACACGATACGCGGATTGAGTCGGCACTAACTTACGCCGTCTGATAGGTATTTTAAAAGAATTCTTTACTGTAGGATTACCATTTAAAGCTACTTTAGAGTGGTGGGATGATATCAGTATTAACAATAATATGAAGTTCTTTGGTTTCGTATGTGAATTTTATATCAAAAATTTCGTATTAAGGTTTGTAATGCTGTTGATACCTACGCATGTATTAATTTTATTTAATATTTTAATAGCATTTCAGTACCTTAACGAAGAAGGACAGAAAAAATATTAAAGTTGAGATAGCGGCTTTAGGATTTTCCCATTTCAGTTAGAAATACCTATTCGATTCAAAATGTGTACCTCCGGAGATTACAAAGCACGTTTTAAATCTTTTACGAAACATTCAATTCCCGAACCCACGTCTATGAAGATTTAATTTCAAAAATCGAATAATCCGAACCGACTTCGTATACGTTCGGTACCCACACGAATATCGGGTTCCATAATAGCGTTCCGCAGAGAAAATGTTTTATTGGCCTTGTCGCCTCTCCAGCCAGCAATAAAGGGCAAGACTATCGTGGTGTATAAAACGCACCTTTATTATTTCTTTGTTTTGCATTGGATTGTTCGACTTCGCGTTTGCAGTATCGACAATCGGATTATGAATGCAACCACAGTCGCAACGTCGAGCCGCCATTTTCATATCGCTCGTTGCAAAGCTGTCGATTTGAGGTTTAACGGTAAATTGAGGTTACATTTTGATTAGTCAATCTATTACTTTGATCAAAATTCTGATTTTGTTAATTAGCTTTTATTTATTCAACCTTCAGTGTACCACCTAAAGTTACATCCAATAAATCGATAAACCGTTTTTGACAAAGGTAACGGTACCCGATATGCCCCGCCAATAACAAAATTAAGGTTGCAAAAAAAATGCGTGCTCCATTCAGTGAATCGGCAATTTGTATGCGTAACATCAAGCCGTAACTACCTTGCTCCAGCCGGAATTATCCAGAATAAGGTGCAATAAAAATTTTATTTTTGGTTATTTAGGTAGGTGATGTTCAGTTAGAATTGGTTTTTGGCTATGAAGTCCGCGATTTTCGATTAATCTGTTGGGTACAGCTGGATTCCTGGATTGCGATAGATTGCCTTAAAATAGTAGTTATTACAAGTTATTATAAGCCTAGTTTTGGGCTATATAGGTATGATGCATAGTCAGAAGATCATAAATCGAGGACCAGTTTTATTTGACCTTGACATACTATGAGATATTATGAGTTAATATTTAGGTTGAAGGTAATATTGAGGTTATGTTAGAACCGAAATTGCGGTCGCGCCATTCATTTAAAATACATTTTCAATATTCAGTAATATCTAGGTTACACTGGAAGTCGATTCTAAGCCGAAACTAGTTAGGAAAAACCTAATTAGATAAGATAAGAAATTGGTAGCAACAACCTTTTCTGGTTTGTCTTTCTATTTTATATTTAGAAATATTGCTTAAAAACTTTATGACGTGTTGATCATAGAGGCACTTTAATATCATAAAATTGACTTAGAATAAAAGCTTTCTGTTTAATCAACAGGGAAACCGGTTTTAAATGAGTGAATGCATTTTTAAAACACTTTGTACGTAACTATTAAAACATGTTACTTAAAAACACGTTTGATGGAAATATTGTATTCTACGTACGTACGTATTGTATGACTTTTAGTCGCAAGCGGCATCGTTTGAAGCGTAATCGCAAGTAGCGGTCACTAGCTTGGAACGCTCGACCGTTCGTAGCCAACTTGATACGTTGACAATTCAATACCTTGCATTAAGATAAGGGCTATTACAAAATATCACATGACATTTCGTCGGACTGTACACATAAAAAACTTTGTGGGGTATCGAATTTGGAAAGAAATAGATAGTGTATCAAAATAAAGGTCAGTTATGAGAAATTTATGCATCATACCATAAGGAATATTATTATACCTAAAACCTACAGCATATTCGTTGCTTTGTACACTACCAACAATGTTTGCTGAGCAAACATGACCGACATTCGCGTTTAATTGAATGAAATTGAAAAGCTTAGTCAGATTTATGTAAAGCATAAGCAAGCAATGTGTTAAGTGTTTTAAAGTTCTATCCTAATAATATTATAAATTCCAAAGTTTGTGAGGATGTATGTTACATGTATATTATTTACTCGTTAGAGTAAAAATAAATTAATAGATTTGGATAAAATTTGGTAGACACATAAGTTCTAACTTGGATTGACATGGGAGACGTTCTATCCGGGTATACAAAATAGTTCCCTCAGCAAAAATAGCCAGTACATAATATACTTTTACGTAAAGGTGTGTTCGTGACTGGAAATTCCTTCTATATAACGAGTAAGGTGATATTAATCTCATATTCACAAACACTCAAACCCACTCACACACCACAATGACTCTATGTTCAAAATAATGGAAATGCACTTAGATAATGGAAATAACTAGAAGCATGATGTCGTCGTTTTTAATTAAAAAAAACTACTTACACATAAGGAATTTTCTTTGCCCGTTTAAATGAATTCATATTTTAAAAGTAGATACCTACTTAAAGCTCAGAGACGTTTGTAATGTTACTTGGTGGATTTATGTAATCGTCATTTTTACTGTTCACGTATTGTGCCTCGTTTAGGAATCAAACGACCTCGCCAGTCCAATCAATAACTAAAAGTTCTTAGCAAACTTAGTAACTTAGACTCCTGTTACAGAAAGCTAATTAAAGACAAGCAGAGCGTAAAATGCTCATATTATAGGCGTGTAAGCACACAATGCTGCAGACTTCTACACTACTACATGTTAGAAGAATAAAATGGTTCCAAATCCATATAAGTTCTCCAAAAGATTTAATCGTGAATATTGTTCTGTAAGGACCTTAATGTAAAATTGGCAGCTCGTCAGAATTATTATCGAGAGAGATTCTACGGCTGTCAACAGATTAGATAGTACGTGGCCTATTCTTGTCGAAATCTCGATAACTCGACTGCACCGACTGCATGCCACAACACTAAAGGCGCTAGAGTTGTGAGATAACATACTGAGGTGCGACTCGCAGGCATGCGGCATATCTTTAGCAAACCCTTCCACTTTGGTATGCACGGCCGCTTAAGTACGGATACAAAAGGTAAAAACCTGTTACGTATCACGCAATGGATCACATTCGTACGTTGTGTGCGTGTCTTTATTTTGTAAAATCGTAATTTATGTATAATTTTACTGGGAGAAGGCTTTATCGTAGATGTATGTACTAAGGTCAAGAGTTACTATGTTGGTAATGGTATATAGATCGAGCAGCGAGCTGTATCGTTAATATTAGTAAATAAAATTTTGATAAAAAATCATTTAACATAATGTTATTTTCAATGTTAGGTCGACAACTAATTAAAACAGTTATCTTATATAGTATCTGATCATTACTAAAAGGTTAAAAGTACCTATTTTAATTTTGTCAGACAAGTCGCCTTGTCAGAGAAAATCTATTCAGCTATTCAGCGGCCTGAATAAGAAATGATTATTAAAAATTATTTTTATGATTCACATTCATTATAACTCTATATCTACACTAATATTATAAAGAGGAAAACTTTGTTTGTTTGTAATGAATAGGCTCAAAAGCTACTGGACCAATTTTAAAAATTCTTTCACCATTCGAAAGCTACATTATCCACGAGTAACATAGGCTAAATTTTATTTTGGAAAAAAATAGAGTTCTGTTAGATATTTGGGTTTTTCGGACACAAGGTGTAAGAAATCAACCAGAAAAGTTACTTTTTTTGCGTACGCTACTAATCTCAGGAACTACTGGTCCGATTTGAAACTTCTTTCAGTGTTAGATCGCCCATTTATTGAATAAGGCTATAGGCTATATTTCATCACGCTAAAACCAATAGGAGCGGAGCACCACTATTTCACGCGGACGAAGTCGCGGGCAGAAGCTATCTTTTATACTTATTGCTATGGTAAAAAATACCTCAAAATCTACCACATACCTTGTTACTTTTTTACTAACCATTCATACTTTGTTTCAGGTAAGCATTCCTTCGAGAGTTTCAATGAATACGGTACGATATTCGAGTTCAAGCGTAAGTCATACTCCCTTTGATGCTCCATTCTAATATACGTGCAAGTATACAACGATGCGAGCTTCCTAGATGTGTTAGAAAGAATAATTGCTGCGTGCATTTAACAGTGAAGCGGTAACGAAGTGTGCTTGATGCAAGCAAAGGAAGCGCTGTTATGGAAATGCATTATCATGAAAATTGAAGCTTTTGCCTGAAAGGATTATGACTAGGAGAGATATAATGTTTAAGAAAAAATATAAATCTATTAATATGGCATATTTAAAATATATTTAACTAAAATACCTATCTACTAAATTATTACGAAAGAAAATTCAAAATATAATATATGCCTACAAAAAATAATTGTAAACAATTTTTATTTTATAAAAGTGATTCAATTTCTTTTATAAAAAAAAACTTGAACAAAACTAATACTGTAATTAAAACCCGTTAAACATTTCCAGCGCTTGTAAATCCACGGCCTTTGATTATACACACGACGGAATGTCCTTTGAAGTCCACCGCTAGGTCGGTGGTCCACATTTACAGTTTCTTTTTGTTCTCACATCTTAGCTTCCGTCCATTCGCATTGTCCATTAAAGGATCATAGGCTATTATGCTAAGCAGTTTGTCGAACTTAGTTTATTACACCCATTATTTTGTTTGCGACCGTGTTTTTATTAGACTACGTAAAACGGATGAAGTTCATTTTAGGGAGTGATGTTTTGTGTCAACATAGATCATATTTGATTACGGTTAATGTTAGCGTAACAAATATTTAAGACCACAGTAAAGGCTCAAAAGCAAACGTAAACAAAACCATTTCAATTACAGGATTTTTTTTCAATCTGTTGTTTTGATCTGAAAATTAAAA
Organism: Pyrrhia umbra; assembly: GCA_963891755.1. Taxonomy (NCBI): domain Eukaryota; kingdom Metazoa; phylum Arthropoda; class Insecta; order Lepidoptera; family Noctuidae; genus Pyrrhia; species Pyrrhia umbra. The sequence goes on from OY982924.1 coordinate 9,700,670, forward strand.
CGACACACATTTGTTTATCCCGTGGACTAGCCTCACCATATGACGTGTACCAGCACCACATCAATTACAATTGCTAATCCAAACGCGGACTAAAACACGCAACAATGAAAAAACGTATACATTTTTAAATTTCAAATCCAATCCTTTCTGTATTCTCTTTGCATTGCAGCCCACGTACAAGTTTGCTCCGGTAAAATATTAATAATACAATTCCGGTTCTATTTTCGTAGTCACTCACTGCTTTAAGAGGATTTCGCGGCAGTGAGACGTTTACAAGGGCCGTAACAATGTTATTCTTCGCCTTGACAAGCTCAGGCGGGAAGCCGACCGATCAATCATCGAATAGTGCGGTACGTTCGGGCGACGTGCCAGCTGTCGATTCGTCGATCCGGACGCCGATATCGATAGGAATCGGAAACGATGTTCGTGTTGAATGGTTTTTGTTGGTAATTATTATGGGAGTTGGGAATACTGCGGATATGAAAACTGTGGAAGAGTTCTAAAAATATATTTTATTGCATAAATGCAGTGAATATTTGGATTTCAATGTGCACGTGTTCAGAAAATTACCGGGCATCAAAAAATATGCTAACATTGTTAGAAATGCGCCACTAACGATTGAGAAGGCATGACACCTACAGACATCACTACATCTAAGCCCCCTTGCAAAGGGGATTTAATCGGGATAATACATGTGTCGCATCTTATTACCAAACTGAGATTGTGGCAGGAGCAAACAAGCTGTAGACCCTCTCTATTGCGAGTCAACATGATATCACTTACGGGACCTCTTCTAGCTAAGTGTATTTGTATTGATGAATTCTTTTTTATCTTTTAGTGTATCGTTCATGTTTCATCGATACTTATTTCCTAACCATCTTATCTTAAAAATACATTTCTGTAATTTTATCGATATATCAAAACAACAAAAGTTTTCGTGCATTCGTTTTAGTATGCGTATTTCAATATGATAGTATATTTATTCAAATTATATTGTCATCGACCATCGAATGGCTGACCAATAAATTATCTTCAAAGTTTTCGTTAACGTTTCCAAGTTTCTATGTTTGATTAAAACACACTTGATTTTACTGTTCCCTAGTGACAAATGTAATAAATTTCATACGGAGAACTCGTAAAAAGTGTATCGTATTTGAGGTCAGCGGTCCGTCGTCTTAATGTTATGTTGAATTAGTTAGTTTTACCCTTCTAATAAACTAACTCAAATGACGTAACAGTGATGAGACGATACCGCACATGATTGCTGTATAAAACTAACACTGTGAGACTGGACTATAAAGTTTTTGATGTCTCTAATATAATAAAATGTTTATATCTCCTAAATGGAGCTTTCTTCATGACTCTATCTATGGCTGATTAGTGCTTATAGTTTCGTATGGTAAACTGTTTGATGGGAAAGAAATTGGGCTTCCAATTGGAGTAATAATTTATGGTGTTGTGGTAAAAACAAAATAAAGTGTCAAATGTTGTTAAGAATACCTAATCTTTGTGTTAAAGTTTACTTGCAGTTGAACCTAACTCAACCTTATTTATTTTTTCTTATTTTTATTTCCTAAGTCATCTGTAGTACTTATATAAAATTTATATTATCATAAAATGTATCTACGTTTTAGAGTTACGTAGTCAATAAGGAACTTATAGTTTCGCCATGTCAACATGAACAATCTATTCTTTACTGTTGTGAAATGGATGATGGAGTTAATTTAACCATACATTTATTATTCTAATTTACCCTTCTGATAAATTCTGATTTCTTCAAATTGTGGTCTATAACTGCACAAACGAAAGGAGCTATAAATAAAGGCATTATTATGCCTCCGTAACGGCCGGTGTTCAGTAGAAATCTGTCATAATTTATAATTTTATCATATTACACAATTAATATTGAGTTATTTACAACCCTGTTTTAAATGGCTAACGAAGGTAATGGATGGCAGAAAAGGACACTTTATCTACAAAGTGATTGGTTTAATCATCAACTTGTTATTTGACACTAATTCAAGATTATTAGACGTTAAATTATAAAAGCTCATAAATTTTCCTTAATAAAAAATAAATATGTAATAATCTGTTTAAAGCGGTTTTTGAAGTAGTTTTTATATGTATAAAACCATTTAAAGTCATAATTTCTTTAGTTTTAGAGGTAATAAAAGTCTTTTTTACTGTTAATAAAAATGTATGGCTCGCGGGATCCCGCAATCCGTGGGTGTCACGTGAAGCAATCAAGGTTTACATGTTACGTGTAATGTATTAAGCTTTTAAATACGGAATTACGAATTAGAAAACATTTACCATGTGCAGACGACTCTTAGCATTGAAATAAAAGTAACGTAGCTTTGATGATTAGCATTACCTTGCAAACCTATTGTATAATCTAATACGATTTATATAACGTAGGTACGGTATCCAAAAACAAGCTTTCAAAGAATTACTCATTCGTATAATTTTAATAGCGCGTGTGAAGAATTTCTTAATTGATATAATAAATTAAATGGCTCAGTAAAGTCTTTCGGCTCTTTTGTGATAACGTGTTAAGATTATGAGATTTATTAGAACACGGAAACTGTGTACTAATTGGCGTTTTATGGGGGTATGAACGTGTTTGTCTTTTGTTTATATTTCGATATAGTTATTAAGCTAAAAGCTTTTACTTGGTATTATCAACACATACAGATTGATGTGGATACGTTTTTGAGATGAAGTTTGCTTTTTAAATTAAATTGATGTTATATCAGTCTTTTCTCATAGCCCAAAACAAAACTTTACAATTGCAATAATTATTCAATAAATTTAATATCAGAAGTTTTTTTTGTGACTCATTTTATTAACCAGCCGGCGTTATCGATATACTCGTAGGTAACAAAAAATATGCTTCAATATTTTTACTAGAATATTAGTCACCAAATATTCCCGTGGGACTCTGGCTACACTAACCAACGTACTTTGAACCACAAGAGTGGCTTTTGTTTAAAGTTTAGTAATTTTATGAAACTATCGGTAAGTGCAGCTTTTAAATAAGGTCAAGTATGATAGTTTTCCCTCGCGATAACACTGAGAGGTTCTCTACCGAGATGATATATTATATTATTATATGAACAAAATGTTTCTTTGGTTATAATGACACTTGAACTATTGACATAAATACTGCATGAATGAAAGTGATTTTCACATAAATGTATTTATAAAAAAACTGACTAATTAATTACTTTTAGCTTATTCCGCTGACATCAAGATATGCAAAAATAATGACTGTAATAAGTTCTCGTGCTTAATTAATTATATCGAAACCCTACAGCTGTCGTATCATTGTACAATGCACATTGAATTAATGGCACAGTGAAAGCAGCAGCGACGCAGATATAATAGCCACTACTGCCATTCTAAAGACAAACGCGACTGCCACACTGCCACCACAAATAAGTCGGAAACCAAATTAGAATAGTCTGCTGAGCATTCCACATGCGAAACACTAAGCTGCATTACAATTTTCATCGCTCGAACAATCACACACGGCTTTGATTTACGTAGGCACGGTCTTATCTCAGATGAAAAGCCGACTTCTCTAAGATAAAAGGAATAAATCACATGTCAGCCGACCGACTTACGCTGCACGAATCCTGAATCTCGCCGGGAAATACCTTCTCCCTTGAAGATTATCTACAACTTTATTTTGTTCGCTGTATTACTATCAATTTATTGTTCCTTATTGAACCGTGGTTTTGGTTGCTTATTTTTATGTGTGATTCTCTACCATTGCTACATTCCTTTCTTAAAATATTGATTACCTGTGTGAATATTAAACTCATTGTCATACTTTGATCAATAACGTGAGAGCAAATAAGCACCCAGTGTGCATCTCCCGTGTATACGTATGCAGACCAGGTAACATAATATTAATAGTTATTTTAGTAGAATTAACCATAGTTGACAGAAAAGTTACTACAGGAACTACTTCAATAATGAAGCTGTCATTGTATTCGGAAGTATATAAGTAAAGGGCGGTAGGGCAGCCGGTCATTAGTGACCCAACACTCAGGACCGATAAGATAAGCCAAGTTCGGCCCCTTTAGTCCTTATCGTCACGTCAAAATATTTTATGTGCCGCGATTAGTGGCCGGACAAAAAACTGTAGGAGCAATTATTATGATTGTTTAGTAGTGTGGGAAGCTCGTCCTGAGGATTGTGACTCCAGCCTTAAATGGATATGTACTTCCATATAAAGGTGAAGGCAGTTGTCCTTGAGTGTGATCCCTTACTTAGCGCGGTTTTTTGTTTGATATAATGCTGTTAGGATGGCTGCCTCACTACAACATTCATTTAGGGCTGTGTGGGAATATTTATGATTCTTTAATGTCGAATATACTTTTGTAGTACCTATTAATCTCTAGGTTTTTTGCCACTCCAACATTTCATCCATTAATATTTTTTTCTAGAGCTTACCCATAATGTATACCTATATAAGTATTATAAAAACTGTGATAGCGCTGTCGTAAAAAGCTAGGTATTTGATCCGCTAAAAACTTATGAATAAGGCATATGAATTTCAGTCATAACCGTAGCCTTCTTTCGCGAAAGTAACCTCGCCTATTCACTTGGACGTAAAAATGTTGAGCAGCGTTTTTAAGCCTCTCAACACGCAAAGTAATACTCGTAATGTAAGTAATGCCTTTTCTATTTTCATGCTAAGCCTGTTAGAAATTCATTCTAGAATATAAGTACTCTTTTTCCTTATACTTTACTTATTTCGTGACGAAGTGCTTAAAGATATGATAGGGTTTCTTTTCGAGTTCAAGATCATTATACTACCACCGACGGGTATTAATGGTAATTTGGTTGGAACAGTCATTAAGATACTGCTGAATAGAGTTTGTATCATTACTTTTAAGTTGTACTGAATATGATGAAACGTAACTACGAGTATTATTTTCTATTCCAAAACCATAGAAACAAATGCCAAGTTAAAACTTATCGATTTTAACGCTATATAATCATAGAAGGTTATTAATCGAAAGTGATGCAAGTAAACTTTGACAGCCAGTGGGAGAAAAAAAAAACATTTGACAACACGAGGTGACAGCTGCCATTGTTTCATCCGAAATTCACTCAAATTGGACGTCATTTTAATGCTTTTACGTAATGAGATTTTAATTTTGGAACACCTTTTGTAAAGGTGACTGTGGATTTTCAAAATGGCCTTTTATTTTTACCTTAATTGTGTTGCCAACGAAATATAAAAATTGCTTTTTAATTTAATGTGGACTTCAAAGTTCTCGAAACTTGGGAATATTTAAATAGTTCGTATGTTAAACAAAAGTTTCAAAGGTCAGATTCATACTTTAATAAGTAATCTTAAATTACAACATGTAACCATTTCTTTGAAATCTATTTTATAAACTTTAGGTGTCATAAGCGTAAGATACGCTGTATTTAAAGACTTTAGTTCAGTAAAGTTTTCCTTTGACTACGCTAACAAAAAAAAACGTTGAATTAACGATATTATTTGTTAATTAGCAAGCTAGAAATGTTATTTTTTGTAATGACTACATAAAGTATTGATACGTCAATGTAATATGTGCTAAAACTATCATAGTCGGTTATCTCAAAGTCTCATAATAATATTATACCAATCTACATTATAATTTCAAAAGTTAATCCGAAGCACTACCACGCAGATGTCTAATAACAAGTTTACGTATTCGTAGTACGACACGTACCACTAAGTACGCCATTACGTAGCATTTCCGACAGTAAATTGCGTATCGATGTTCCCGCACTATGTGATTTCACGGTGGAGCGTGTTAATTTTGCCAATATTACCGTCGTTATACGCGAACATCGGGTACATATGGGTTGTTTCCTGCGTAGCGTATGCTCTGATTGAACCCTATTTTCAATCAAGTTTTTGTGAATATATTAACAAGTTAATTTTGAATTAAACAAAATGTGAGACAATGAGCATTGAAGGACAATTTTTGACGTTATTGGATAATAATAAGAATGTTTTACTCTAAACATTTGAACTTTTTAGATTAACAGTTTATTATTTCTGTGAAACTATCAAACCTATACTTTGTGGTAGGACAGTGTCTACAAATTATTACAGGTAAGTAGCACGTGTAAAGTGATTATAGTAAATTATTAAAAAAAAAACGTTTTAATGTTCCAAAAATGCCGCAATGACATACACCTATATCAATTACTGTTATTACACCCATCCATCGTCAACTGTCCAACAGAAATGCAAACCCATAATTTCCTAAAGTGCGCATTTAGGAGCACATGAGCAACATAAATTTGATCAAACATACACCTCGCTGTGTAGACTACGTCACGGCGTACCACCAGCTGCCCATTCATTGTCATTTACTTTGATGCTCTATTGATCCTGGTAGGCATGCTGGCTTGTTATTAATATACTACAAGCTATAAACTTTTCGCGCGAATTTTGGCCGTATTTCCTTGGGAAATTACATGGTGTGATAATATGGCGTAAACCTGCTTTATAGCAGCTGTCACCGACTGTACTTAAACCAAATTACTTGGAGTTTTTTTTCTATTATTTAATTGTATTGTGCAAATCCTCTAGATGGGTCTATTCAGAATTGATTATGGAATATGCTATAGATATTAAAGATAGTTTTTTTTTTAACCACAATAATGTAGTTTTCTCTGTATTCGTAGTTCATTACTCCAAGAATATAGCCAGCATGTACTCATTTTAGGAGATGCGTCCGTATCATGCAATAAGTGAATTATTTTGATGTTGTTTAAAAAAAAATACTCCACTGATTGTTTGAATGCTAGACGTAGGCATTACTTAGACTCATACAATTAGATGAAAACCTTAATAAATATCTCAAATTAAACGATATTCATGCAATGAGTGATAACGCATTTTGACAACGGGTCCCTCATACCCAAAATGACATGTTCCTAATCGCCTCGTTCCCTAATCTTGGACCATAGGATGCGTAGACGAACACATAGAACTATCCCTTTTGTTGTAAGATCAAAGAGACACTTGGTACGCAGGGACGCGCCGTAATTGATGATGTCTTTTGTGCATTATTAAGCAACCGTACCTCATTTAATAGCAGTATCACGTGTGATAACTCATTAGTCAATGTAGGCAGTTGTGCTGGTATATTTTGGTGTTATGAATAAATATTATGTTGTGTTTGTTGTCTCTCAAACTGTTTGTTTTGATTCACGGCACAGGTTTAATTGTTTTTGTCATTTTATTTTTACCGATGATTTAACTAATAATGGACGCACATTTAAACTGTGAGTTTGACTATATTTATCTTGTTTAGAAATGGAATTAGGGAAAAGCTTATAAGATATTCATATCTACACATTTTTTTTTGCTATAAATAATGTAGATATTACTATCCCAAGTTACCTATCACTAAGCAAGAGTATATCACCATAACTTAACCCTTTAGATTCATACGCGTGACGGTTAATTGTAAAATCAAAACATTTTGCGCCTATCAGGCTAAGTAGCGTAAAAACCACCTGCTGATTTGATTACCTAATTGTCCACCGAACACGCATAAAAAGTGGAACAGGAGAGGTCACGTTAAAGATAATTATAGTTCAAAATAATAACATAGTCCTCTAGCGTGGCATGAGTCTGAAATTAGACTATTAATCAGATTCTTAATTAAGCATAGAGTAATTACTATGCTTAATGGAGGATCTGATAGAGTTTTAAAACATAGTGTAAAACGGGAGGGTTTTTTTTTTGTCATTATAATAAATTTACACACATGCATACTTGATCAAGCTACCTATGTGTCATAGAAGATCTTTTTTTTCGACTTTCAATGAGTTTTTGGTGCATATTTTTTTATTATAGCTCCTAATACAACTCCATAACACATCCGATAAATCCGTAGCAGAATTTAGAAATCCTGTGAAGTCCGGGCACACTTAAGCGCACGTGCACGATACAATTACGAACTAAACCTCTAACAAGATACCCATGGCCATTTACGCACACGCTTCATACAGATGCACTCCGTGTTCGTATAGCACCACCGGCACGCGTGGCCCGACTAGAATGCATTTCACATGCAAAGCGTGCCTTAACCCACGCCTGTGTCAGTTTTCTAGAATATTTAAGTTTAATATAGGCTTATTGGTTTTTCCCGTGGGTTTGATTGTGCTCACAACATGGCTTCTAAAGTCAATTTGCAGGGCGTATCACGGAGGACTGTCTAAACCTAGTCAGAATCATATCATTAAAAGATTCTTCCTATTGTTGAATATCACTCTTAGCAAGTCATGATGTGACCTACTATATAATAATTTAAAAAAGTACCTAATAAATAAAAAAAGTGTACTGATGATCGCTACATTTTTATACTCTGGCAGTAAATAAGTACATGATAGTAACGAACACAACAAAATAACATTTATTTCTGAATTTATACAATTGTTTCTAGCTAAAAAATATTTAATATTTCGATTAAAAAAGCATAAAATTATACCGAATAATATATATCTATCTATATATTTTAGTAAGCTTGGTGGGTCTGGGCACTCATCGACCCTCCTGGTTGCTGTCAATTCAGCAATCGTTAGTATCACAACAACTTCCTTTGTATCTTTTGTTCACGCAATTTGCGTCACACGAGAGCTAATGAAGCTGTCTGGGGTGATGTGGGGGACCACGATTTGGACAGTGGGTAAAATAACACGGGGATCGGTCGAGTAAATATTAACTACAGCAGGATAATTATGTATTTTACCAAAGGGAAATAGTTTGTTTATTCGTGAGAAATCTGCTAATAAAACTATCATTACTGTGTTTATTATTTTAAGTGGTTAAATAATATTTTCACAATAGAACATAAACGTATAGTAGCGCTCGTTATTGTTTCACTAAGTCGATGTCTCATAAAATTTACTTTAGCAAACACACATCCATTATTCCTTCATAAATCGACAAAAAGTAAAAGAAAGGAAAAACGTCAAACAAAGAAAAACTGAACAAAAATTATGCATGAAAAACACACAGTGCCGACAAAGACGTATTAATTTTGCCACACTATGCAATTTCGCGCAAAAAAGCCAAGCTATTTAATAAAAACACGGCGCTCGCGTACAGGGCTATGAATAGGTAACTATGGGTCACAGTATTGTGTCCTACGAATGGAAACATGCCCTTTAATTAAACGTCCGACATTAGGAAATTTAACAGCCGATGTCCGTACTGAATCGATTCACTTTACATCGAAACGTTTGAAGGCATAAAAATTTAATTAGCCATCTACCTGACTAGTACTCCTTCTCTTTTTGACATTTGAGTAATGAGGGAGAGGTGAGAGGTCCGATAAATTCTTGGTAACGGTAGGAAGCGGCGTCGAGGCGCATATCCGGCCCATTGTTGGGAGTACGGTCCTTGAACGTCTTTACTAATTAGTCAAAAGCGTAAGCGGTTGTGTGACGGTAATTACGTCATATTGTGGAGCTGTGAATGCTTTGTCACCGCTCATTGTTGTTAAACGCAATAATTATGCTTTGAATACCAAAGCTATGATAGGAAACGTGGTATTAACAACAACTTAGTAACTTGCAGATACAGCTACGTACCTATATTATAGGTAAACAATACATACATTTGACCATTAAAACATATACATCCAAAATCAAGTCCCGTTTTCCGAATCGTCTACTCGAAAATAAATGTACCTATTCTGAAGTGACATTCACGAGATCTTACGAGCAATGTTCATCGTAACGCTTCTAAACGCTTAATCTTTTCGCTTAGTCTAGTCCAGGCTGGGTACAAGCGGCGGCTAAATGACGCGTGTAAGGCAACGCGAAGCAATTTGGCAGCAATTCTCGTGCAGGCTTAGTGCAAGAAGTCTTCACTATTTTCACGGAAAATAATATTTGAGCAGGAACATTGATCCTCGAATAGATACCTTGTCTAGATATTTTCGTTTGTTTGCCTATATCCTTTTCTAAGAGGATAGGTATGAAAACATTTGAGATAGAAAGAATATCTGTATATTAAAATAAATATTGAAAGCGAACGGTGGAAAAATCTGTACAGACTCAAACATTACTAAAGAAATATCTTAGCTACATGGAATTTGCTTTGTAAATTCTATTATTTTGTATATAAACTTGGTACAAGGCTACTAAATGGATATTGATCACAGTATTCCTGCTGTACTGTCCTGTAAGTGACAGATCACTAGACCGTAGCTCGCAGCACTATTAAGTAACCATTTCCCTCGGCCGAGTCCGTACAATCCCTTGGGACAATCAGTTACAATGCCTGTATTCTATTTTTATTATAGTGCCTAAGCCATTAGCATGGGAAATTAGCTAATGTAGTTTAGAATTGGGTTGGCCACTGAATGTACATTAATGTAGTGGTCTAACGATTATGTTTGACGATTGACTGTTGACGGTTGATTGATGTAGGAGGAAAATGTCAACTGAATTTTGAGTTCGTACAAAACAACTTTTTTAAAGTCAGTTTATTACTTAGAGTACTGACTAACTTCAAAATGTATTATGAATTTTACAGACATGTTTTATATAAACTGTTGTATAAAGAAAGAATTATGTCTATTTGTGTATAGGCTCTAACGCTAGCCTGACATTCAAAAAACCTTGAATGGAATAATAGTCATTATTATTCCATTCATTTACTTGCATATTAAAATACCGTTTTTTTTTCATCATGTTAGATATAACACAAACCAAACTGTGTAAAAAACAATCCATATACCTACTTGTTTATTGTAATTAAATTATTCTACAAAGTTAAAATACCATAATCGAAAAACTAAATCCGAATCCCTTCTTCACCAATTGTATTTTCAATTGTTAAACTTTGCCAAGTAAACTAAACACAAATCTTACTATTGTTTTCATAATATAATATTGTAAGTTGAACGATTATTATTACGCAGTAACTCTTACAAAACAACTTAAAGATATTTGGCAAAGGTTTCGCCGAGTTTGGTTAACTCCAGCTTCTGAGGAGTAATATTGAAGCGTGCCAACTATTGTGTAATCAGTATAAGTATATAGGGTACAGGGAATGGACTGTCAATGTATCGTAAATGGGAATGAAGTTATGAAGGAAATTTAAATAGTATCAGGATCGAACGAAGTGCCATTAGGTCCCACGCAGAAGATAGAGCAACATTTATAAGTAGCCAATGATTCGTTGAATCGATCGGCGTTCAGAAGTGTGCTGGTGTTTAAATAAATTGTATGCTATTATGGCTTTACCACCTCACCTCTTTTACTACGCCATGTAGGGATAAGATACTATTTTCTAAGCAAGCGAAATTCATAATTTTATCACAAGGAAAAATAAGGTTATTGTCATCTCATGTTTGTTTTGAATTGATGACTAGGTACTGTTATATAGTAGGTTGCTGTTGACTTCTGATAACATATATGATCCAATTTATCCCTTATGAGAAATGGAGCGTGAAAGCATAATAACATCCAGTTACGATAAAATCTTCACAATGTTGTTTACTTAATTTAACATTATAGGTGCATAACATTTTATGATTTTTGGAGATGATATAAACTTACGTATGTACATCTTAAATTAAATTAAATTGAAGTCACATACATTTCGTTTTAAAGTAAAACTTAGTTTCTTATTCTTTTAATACAATTTACCAGACCCATAATTTATTAGACATACCAGTTACTTCCATTCCTTACACCCCAACGTGCTTTTGCAGTCACAAAACTATTTCAGTGTAACCTCAGCTTAAATAAAGTACAAAATAAACTAAGATGTCTGCCAAGACTTGCTAAGGTCCTGAATATTGCAAGCAGGTGGTGCTATCCCTTTCGCACGGCCAATGGATATATTTCAATATTTTATGTGTCTAGCCGCCTCGTGGTTTCACTTCCTTTAAAAGCGGTTTTCTTGACTAGAAGTTAGCGGTAAAGGCTTTTATGACCTTAGATTTTCATATTCACCACGAATCTTAGTAGTAGGGACTTTAAAACTAAAAAGTTTAACTGAATCATACAAATAATTTTCTGACACAATGTTTTCAATTTCAATTATCTCTTGTATCGAATTAAATAGATATCAGGTTTGGATAACAATCCACTTCATCAAAAAACACTGGCATTTAGAACATATACATATAATAAGAATAAGATTATTACTGTTTTTACAACGTTGTGTGATAGCTAAATTATTTAAATTTAAACACATACATATATACATTTATTGACGCTACATTGTTGTTGTTGGAAGAGATATGAATGAAACGAAATTGATTCAATTTGATGGAATAAAGATACACTAAGCTTTACGTAGATTAGGAAATCATTAAAGAATTTTAAAGTCACTCCAAGCAATTCAGCTATCAATAAGATTCTTTTTATTAAAGTGATGTTTCTGCCGATTCAAAATCTGATTTGAATACGTAATCAGTTTTTTACAACCAATAGCTTGCCAACTGAATGGGAATTTGCACAGCAGGCTATTATAACCTCAACTTCCTTATTAAGTAAAGTTTTTTTTTCACTTCTGCATCTAATCACTCCAATAACTTTTGAATCGACATTTAATGACTCCTTCACTTAATTTTCTGCCACATAACATCTATCAACACGGACGTCCAAAGGCATCCATCATAGAAAGTGGTACGTAAAACAATTTGAACCTGTCGCTGTCTAGATTATTACCGTTGATAGCGGTCTGTAATTATTGGTCGTACAATACAAACTGTAAATTGCAGAGCGTACTATATTACTGTAATAGGTTTAATGTGTGTCGGACTTAACGGAAGGTAGTAATTTATTTGTTATATCTGACAATATTTGGTTAATTTTAGATTCTATTGTCTACCTTATTATTCTATTTTATTTAGACGAACATGATTAATGTATATAAAGCTTTTAAAAGTTGTTCATGTTTTCAATTAGATTTATCATTTTAAATAAAAATAATTGTAAAAATATAAATTTTGTTTTGTATTTTTTTTAATAGATAGTTAAATCTGAGTGTCGAAAAATATTCAATATTTATAGTTTTTGGACAATTAAACGTTTATATTATGACTGTAAATTGTCGTTTAAAATAAATAAAAATAAAACTAATATTTCAATGTATAATTAATGTTAATTTTTATACGTTACTCAATACTGTGAGCTTTACATTATTAATTTTTAACGTACCATTAATGTGGTAAAAGACTGAAACAAACCAACTCTACCTCCCCATTCACTTAAACGCACTCGTCTTTCTTATCGTAATAGCTTCTTATTTTGCCTTAATACATTTCTAGATAACCATACACTACAAATAGATGCAATAACTCATAATTTTCAAGTACTCCATCTAAATTAACCGCACGTACATCAAAGACAAAAGTCATAAATATTTTAATTGCAAAACACTTGAGCTATTCTGGTGACATCAGTAATTCTGATTCGTTCTGGCACGTGAATCATAACTGCAAAATTTATTAGAATACAAAGTAATATAACTTACTTGGAAACTTGTACTTAGTACACCTACCTCAAGTCAGTCTCGTTAGTTGAAATTTATAAAATGTTCATTTACAATTTTCGTTTCGGAGCCTCAATCACTTAGAAATTTAGCAAAGCTTTCTAGAACTATAAGTCACTCGTTGGCGGAATTGTATTATCGTATTTTGAGGTGGCATCGGTCACGGGCAAGGTTTTGTATTATGCGTGAGCGTAATCGTAAACATGAAAAGCGGTGTGCATAACTGGTGCAAGCGGTAAGCGTAAATCTTTTGAGCGATCGTTATGCACAACCGCGCTGTGAACGTCAATTTATCGATTGCATTACATTGCCCTACGCTGCAACCGCAATGCTGTGGCCCTCCAATTTTAATTATTCACTTGTCACCTACATATTTAATCACCACCCGATGTTCGGAAATTTCACGTAACGTGTACCACGTTGAGCCGTCATGAAATAAAAAAGGACTATCAGCGGAAATTTCATCCACAAAAATAAGTTACGTTTGACATTTCTGTCCCAGCAGTTAAAACAGTAATTACGAAAGAACCCGTCTAACGTTTCCCCCGGGTATTCTACTAAAACGTAATTTACGCCGACCGAAATTCGAGGGGTATCTACAAAAAAACGAGTCGTATCTACATGTCGCTTGCATTCGACGACGCGACTCATTTCTGAGAAGACAAATTACGGAATCCGTGGCAGTCGGCCGCGTAAAAAATGCAGCAATTAACTACCAGACGACGGTACCGGAATAACCATCACTATTTTGGGTGAGCGATCATTTCGCTCGTTATTTTAGACTGTTTACGTTTTTTTCGTAAACAAATAGTTTTAGGGTGGGAATTTACAAATTATAACTAACTCGCTTCTTTAAAACATCAAAGGCAAATATTTGGTTGACAATATTGGATCATTATTTAATTCGAAACGACTTCATTCAGAGCTTGTTTAATTCTAACTTCTTATAAATGTCTGAGTGTGCAAATATCTGTAAGAAATAACAAATGATCTTGGGCAATATTAATGCGGTAGCTTCTCTAGCTCGAGGCGTATGCGGGTTTAAAGCACACAGATTTATGGTCCATAAGGCAGTCGAAAAGTAAATCGTAAAAACGAGAGGCAGTTTGCACTTGCATTGCCAATAAAATAATAAAGCAATAAAAATATATATTCAACTCAACGGGGCGCATGTTTCAACCGTGGAGAGTTTAAATTGCTTCCATTCTGGGCGATAATTGTCAGTTATTTTGTAATGGAAGAGTAAATTATGAAATGTGGTTGTAAGCGGTCCGATTAATACAACCAAAGTCATTTGAAACGCTAATACCGCTTAGATAGCTGTTGTCAATTAATTATGAAGGCAAAATGCAGTGTAACATAATCAGTTATTTATCACCGGTGTGTCAGAGCAAGTCGTTTGTCAATGGTTTCACCCACGGCGCTGCATCTTGAGCATTCGTCAACACAGTAACTTTTTAAATATATAATGAACCTTAGCCAACACTGAATAAGGGGTTTTATTGGAAAACCTTGGCTTATTAGTTGTTGTGATGACAACCAAAGATTACTAGCTTATCTGATTTCATCGTCTTGAAAGTCTTATTTTTAACATACACGAACGTTGGTTATTTTAAAGATGCCGACAGAATATGTTATAATCAAGCCATAAATGTACCATGAACGGTCCGCAATTGCGCTGCAGTGTTTAACGTAATATATAAACATAAGTATGTAATGAGCGCATTAAATTTACAACGCAAATACATGGATCCCAGCGCGCGTACAGTTGGTTAAATCATAAAGCCGCCGTCAATGCGCCTGTCTTCTTGTGCGACGAACAGAATGCAATCCATGCAGCGTCGGCTCCCACAATCAGGCCGGCAACCGCCCGACTAAAAGAAGAATTCAAACAACGGCTTTTTGAGCGGCCCTACACCATTCAAATTAGCTTAATGCGTTGAGCACAAAGCTTTGCGATAAGCGTGGAAACCGGGAAGCTGCTCGTTCCGAGAGATCTCTTCAATATTTTTAGTCAAAACATTAAGGGATCGCGCCGAACTTTTTCAGAATTGACGGGTTATCGAATCAAAGTTTGGGAAGTGTCAATTGCGTGATTTCCTTTCATCATTAGGGGCTTTTGTGTGAAGGAGTTGTGTCTAGAGTTCCGGCGCAGACAGTCGTCTTGGTAGTGACGTATCTGAAAATAGACAACAGATGTAGGTATCGTTTGCAACCATTCGTCGTCGCACAACACGCGCGCTCAACCGTTGACAGATTGGACATTTTAAATTTAGAACGCTCATCCTTTATTTTGAACCGTTGTTGATGAAATATAGTCTGCCGATTTTAATGTTTCGTTTTATTTGTTCAGCTGCTGTTCTATGACTTGTTTTCTCGGAGTTGTCAACAAGCTACGAAAGGTATATATATATATTACTTCTTATGGAAAAGTGATGCAAATAAAGCTGGGATGACGCTTTTATCAGCCTCATAAAAGGTGACTGCGAGAAACGAGTTTCGACTTCCGATGTCAATACTATCAATTTCAATATGTGTTTTCCATTGACAGTGTTTCGATGTTTGCGGTAAAATATACGAATGGGGAATATTTACGATCAAACGATTGAGTTTCTGTTGAATGTGTAGCATGCTTCCATTCGGCTGTCACTGTCGCTACCCACGTGTTATTCAAATGCTTTTGTTTATGCATTATGTGGTTTATGGACAACGGAATACGCCCGCGATTCTACAATAGCCTATCTTTTGGAAAATATTTCATAATGTCTATTGAAGCCGTTGCCTTTGAACATATAATATTTTATGACTTAGCATTGTAGTAGTGCAACTCGTAATATTGGAACACTAGTGTTATTGGATGCCACAAGATTTCAAGATGTTTTTGAATTCCGGAATTACCATAGTAAAATTTCCTACAAAAATAAAACATCACAGTTAATTGATAAAATGTTATTTCCTCATATTATAAATTGAAAGTTCGCAGGTACTAAATTAATATTATTTTTCCATGAAATTTCAAATACTCATACACAATAAAAATCTGTTAATTGAGAGGTTTCTTTTGAAGGCTGTAATTGTACTTATATACTTTAACCTTTTGGATTAGGTACAAGCTTATGTCAACAAGTTATATATTTTTCATACTGAAATTCACGACTGATACACACTTTTCAAATGTTTATCTATAAATTAACAAGCCCCTTTGCGGCGGAATCGCCTGAGCTAGCATAAAACATGGCCCGCATTTTCAGAGATTACCCATTATTTACCAATTTTACATTATTATAATATTACTAAGACAAATATTACTAACAAGCTATATCTTGTTAGTTCACCTGCATCTTAAGGAAGCTAGTGGTCACCTTGTGCAGGTTCAGGTAGGCACTGAATTTCATCCAAAACGATTCAGCCGCATTACCCTGAAAGCGCAACAGATAGAAAGACAGATAGAGTTAGGGATTCATAATACATATTAAATAATCTGGAATTAACTCAGTAATGCTTCTGATAATTGTTTACGTAGGTAATTCCTCCATCTGATTTAACCAGCTATATATCATTACGTAAGAAGCCCCATGACTCATGGCACGTAATCCCTTGCTATTTCACAACCGTGTTATTATCTGATATTATCACTAGCGTGGGCCATGTTTATCAATGTTCTATACAAGTTCAGCCGTTGAGGAAACAATACGTCATTGTCAATCTTCACTTGTCCAATTAAATAAATAACCTCCGGTTTGTCTGTAATTTCTTTTGCTGTCACTTCGAATTAATGCTTTCGTACTTCAAATTCATCACCTTGTTTTACTTCGATAAATCTGGTTTCTTCAAATGTTTTAATTAATTATATCTTCCTCTCAAAATCTTACATACAAATATGATGAAACATTCGTAATAGATTCAGTAAATTATTGAGTTTCAATCACTTATCAGTAAAGATGTTTCCTTATCAAATTATCGTATTTGCAAGCTTTAAAATTCCTAATCCTAACTAATTATTATAAATGCGAGAGTGAGTTCATTAATAGTTTGTTTTTTACGCTTTTAGGGTAAACCGATTTAGATGGAATTTGGTACGGATATAGATGGAACCCTAAAGACGGTTATAGGCTGAGGTGCGTTAAGTTGTTTCCTTGGGACAAAGGGTGCAACTTAGGGAAACTGCTTGTAAATAATTTTAAGCTCGGGGAACAATACAAATACCTACTTGACTCTGTATCAGATTCAGTCAATTTCCATAAAAAATAACAAGTAAAACAAACTCTCTTAACTTCTAGTTTATTATGTAGTCGCATCGGTTTTTGTTTCTTTTTACAATATCAATATCTCGCTGAATGTCTTAGCTCGACGTAATATAATACGAGATGAGACTGGCGTAGTATTTTATTATCTCGAGAATACTCCAGACACGCATCATCTATGACATCAAAACTCAATATCCGTTCGGTACATTTGTTATAGATTTCACATTTCCGTCTTGGCTAAAGTGCTTCGCTGCGCCATTTGCCACGATAAATATTTTGAAATACAACTCTTAAGTCGACTTTCCAATACTAGTTGGCATTAAATTTTACGAGTGTATGGTAGTCTTATTTCATGGGTTATTGTTTGGGTAATCTTCGAGTAATAGCATATCGTGTTTTGCGCATACGCTCAGCGCGCTATTTAGAGATTCGGGAATTACTACTTTGCAGTTTCATTTTACTCCTTCCACTATCGATGCGGGCATTCAAAGCAATTACTTTCCTAATGGTTGTTTAACAGTTGCCCAATATTTGCAACATTATGCAATTAAATGTTCCTCTAAATAGTCCCACTACAATCGGAAATGGAACGTTTTGCAAACATTAATTTCTGGCCTAATACTAACATTTTGTCGTATTGAAATATTTTGGTGATCGTTAATCGAACAATGAACTATGTTGCGCTTAGCGCAAAATTAATATTAGTTCATTAGATAATTTGATTATTTTATTAAATTGAATTACGTAGTTCGCAAATAAAATTAATGAGTCAAATCTATTTAAGTAAGACGTTGTGACTTACTTAAATCATCATCATCATCGATCTGTGCTAATCCACTGATGGACATAGATAGATAGACATAAATAGATAGGCCTAATAAACGCCGCAGAGCTCAGTTTTCAGCTCGGCTCTTCCAATCCCTGCCCAATGCCTTACAAATATCACCGCCATATACACTTCAGTTATTCTAGTTATTACAACATCGTCCATTATTAGTGAAGTGTATCTGTCCATCAACATTTACTTCTGATTCACTTCACCGCATCTAGAAGCTGCTATAAGAAAAGCATGAATGAAGAATGAATGAGTTCATCCTATTCTGTTCCCAAAGTGAGGGGGGCAGGTGAGTCTGTATATAAATCGTGTCAGCGTCGCATCGACTCCGTGGCACGCGGAACCTCGTCTTATTGTGGTACCATTTGTTTTGTTTAGCAGCAGACGGGACGCGTTATTTTAGATTCGCCATCTTCGATGTTCGAGCGCTCGTTGTTATTGCAATTAGAATGGCAATACTTAATACAAGTAGGCTTAAGGCCTGAAGTTTTCGTATTCGTTTTGTACACATTATTAGTTTATGACCTGAATTAATATATTGGATACTTTTTGTCTAGTGCGCGAAGTAATTCTCTCAGGATGCGGATGAAACCAAGTACCTATAAAGGTACACGATACCTATTTCAATATAATAAGTCCGTAAAAAATCACTCCACGAGTTGTGAAACTTCAACGGGGTCTTGCTTAATTAGATTTAAAATAAAAAGACATTTACCCATCCCATAGTTTATTCAACTACGTACCTAACTACATATTTAAAGCAAGGAAGACACAAATATAAATGTAGAATTTTCAGAACAGTTTCGTATAAGTCATCATTCGCCAACTCTTTCTACGGAACGTGAAGTTTGAATCCCAAGAGTTTTGAGACGAGAGCTCTCGCCCACACGTACCCGTGTATTTGCAAGTAATTGAAAACTCACATGACAGCTATCAACTGAGTTTCTTTCTGCAAGAAAAAAGTTACCGCGTCTATTGAAGATGTCGTATATTCAGAAGAAATTGTGGATTACGGACATTTTCTTTAAATAACGTTATTGGTATAGAAACAGAGATTGTGGCACGGATCGATCGGTCAAGTTAACCTTTGCTACGCTTGGCATGGTCGGTCCGTGGATAGGTGACCATTTATTTAATACTGAGACTCCTCCGTATCTTAGAAAGCACGTTAAGTTAGTTAGTCCCGGCAGTCGGACAGTCGTTACGGATAGCATGACAACCATTCTTACCTTTGGGTATTGTGTTATCCGGGATCTGGGTTGTGGAGGTCAGGTAGGCAATCCCTCCATGTAAAACACTGGCGTACTCAGCGGCATCCGATTAGACTGGAAGCTAACCATAACATTGTTGGAGAAAGGCTTAGCAGATGATGATGATGATTGGTCTATACTATACCAACAACAACATCGAAATAACTTCATTAAATATTTTTGAAAATTATAATTTAATACTTTCTGTCAGCTACGACAATCTAAAGAAAATGTTGATTCTTTTCACCTTATTTTCGCTCAATCTATTCCAGAAACTCTCATTCCAATTGCAAGTTAAGAAGCGCCACATTGTCCATTGTCTCACAATTTGTATTTTGTTCTCATCTTGCTCGGCGTGTAATGCTATTTTAGATTCGTGATCTCTTAATAGTATTTGCTATTCCAATACTTGCTACTGAATAAAGCAGCTTAGAAAATCTTTGTTGGAAAATAAATGGCTTTGCACAAGTTCTTTTGCTGATGTTGTTACTGATAAATTGGTTGTTATAGCTTGGAATTGAGTATACAAATGATTTTCTATCAAGTTCTAGGTCTTAGAGTATATAATTTAGAACAATTTGATATATCAGTATTTGGTGCTAGTGAAATCCTAATAGCTTGTGTACTTTTATTAGTATTAAACTATTCTCTGTCTGTCTGTCACGTTTTTACGGTATAACAGCTGAACCAATTTCTATGAAATTCGGAATGGAGATAGCTTTGGTCTTGGGGAAAGACAGGATAGTTTTTATCCGAGTGCGAGAAGTCGTTTCCTCAGGATACTGGTGAATCCGCGGGAACAGCTAGTAATATAATTATATAGTTCAAAGATTTATTGAAATAGTACTAGATACGAACTATTCCTGTAGTTAGTGCGTTGAGAAATAATTCTATGACTTTATTATAATTACAGATTATACCTACAAAGTATAATTTCGACAGTATCTTTTAACTTTACAAAAAACTTTGGTTGTACGATGAATCATACTGTAAATTTTAATACGGATTACATTCCTAACTTAAAACTTAATTAGAATAAGGTGACAATATAAATTAAGTCATCACATTGAAAAAATAAATTAATCTTTATTTATTTCTTTCTGACCTCTCATAGTGCTGATTTGAGGTTAATTAGCTAACAGTTTTATTGCTTCTGAATTTATTATCTAATAAATCATTGATTTACTATAACTTACAAGGTATAAAATTATGTAGGTGTGATATTAGCACGTTAGTTCCGTACTACGTGTAGTGTTTACTCGGCGATTGTTTTAATATAATGAAATATATTTAGTTTTGATAAATAATATACATGATACCTGGTCGTACCACCACGTGTTTTTGCAATCACTATTCAGGTGTAAGAGTGAGACACAGCTACTAACGCCGTAAAGCTTCGTCTCTTTTTTAACAAATTAAATAATTCCTGCTTTGTCATGTTATGGTAAAGCCCTAGGTGTTGCTATCCGATAATTATAATCATCATATTTTTTAGCAATTATGTTTAACAATTTATTTCCCGTGGTTTCACCCGTTACCTTAGGTAACTACAGGGTTCATCTATCTGCATACTAAATTTTATCTAAATTGGTTCAGCCAATTTATCGCGCAAATGTCGCAAATATACAAAAAAACTCACATTTATAATATAAGTTAGAATACCAAGTTTAGAATATCATTTCCTCGATCCGGTAATCGGGCTCTGGATTCCCTACTAAAAGATGGTCGTCTTCATGTCTATCAATATTAATAGGAGACCATGTTAACGCAGTGAAACAAAAGTCTGTTTCACACCTTTATTTGCCACTTCGTTAGAATCTAAACTTTCATCGATATTTTTAAAGTTTATTTTCCCTGCAATTGAAACGACAAAGCGACATACTAAGACTAAAACAAATTGTTCTGCTAAAACCTAGCAATACTCTTTGTTTCAAATGGATAAATGTATTAAGCTTCAGGTTCGTTCAGACTGAACGTAAAGGCACAATACGAATCGATAGTCCGTCGCATAAAGTTTTCATGATCACTAAAACAAATGTTACTTGTATATACCTGGTACATCTTATGTGAGAACCATCCCCCGCTATCGTGTCTCAGGGATAAATTAACCCTGTTACAGTGTTAATGCCGGGTACGAAAAGCACCCCTTCTCTCCCACGGCTAGTGTATCAAACGACTCAAGGATTAAATGGGATGGTACGTCCTTTCTTCGTGTATTTTCCTGCAAGTGCACCGATTATTTATTAGTAATTAATTTAAGAAACAATTCTTTCTCTAAATAAATAGTTATTAGAGGAAAGAAAGGGTGAGATTTCTTTTATGGTGTGGAAATCGTGAATATGATATTTTTAATTGCATAAATAACAATATTTTTAGTAGATTATTGAATAAATAGGGAAATGTTTTTTAGAGTATATTATTTTATGAATATGGATAACCAAAACACAACGAATACAATAAATATTTCTAAAAACTTAAGCTAGAAAAACATAACTGTCGTTCTTCTTGGTCGGATAATTAATACTGCATCGAATACCTTGGGGTCCGTTGAACCCAGCATACAATGGATGTAATGGCACAACATGAGCCGACAGGCGTCTGCCTCACAAAGGCTTGGACTGTCACAGACCGCCGCGGCCAACTAGGGAAGCTGAGTGGTAAGTAGCTGGCATGGTGGAACTATGATTATTAGGTTGCTTATATTATATTCATATTTTTTAAATCTATTTCATTACTTTTGCAATTATTGGCAATAATGAAACTCAATTTATCAGTTTCCAGTGTTGACTTTACTGTTTAAGCTTTTGTAAATACAGATGGTTGGTATCATTTTAGTATCGCACGATATGAAACCCAATAAGTTGTGTATCTACCTACATTAATATACGTGTAAAACATGTATGTGTATATACGTAAAAAGATAACCGTATGACAAAAACGTTGAATCTGAGGTCATTCAGATCAGATTGCTACTGTCCTAATCTATCTAATTTGTTTGACTTAGTCACCATTATTATAGATTAGCGAAAAAATCTTAGTCAATAGAATTAACACTTCTTGTTAGTTACCTAAAGTTTCATGAAAATTCCTTCCCACTATATAAGTTGGGTATTGTAAAATAACCTAGAATATAGATCAAATTTTATTTATCTATGGTATTAGTCTATACTAAGTTAACAGAGTAATCTTTATCTTCTGAACCCATTCCTTAAAATTCTTTCACCAATTAAAACCTAAATTATCCCCAAATTATATGGGCTTTGTTTTATACACAACACGGGTGACACCGCGAGTCAAAACTTGTTTAATAATAATAACCAAAAGTAATTAATAAATTCCTTCCATACGGCTACATAGCCGTATACTTACACAACAGCGTCCGGGACCAGTTTTATGACAGAGCCTTAATGGTGACTCCTAGCTTGTCCGCATCTGTTCCTTGATGAGCATAAATTACCGATTAAACCAGTATTTTACTGCCTATTATATTCATTTTGTACTTTTATCTGCTGGGAGTGAATCGCTTATAGATTTTTTTGTACCATTATTATGCGCTAAAATTGGATTCATACGATGTTGAGTGATTACTCCCCTTAGTATTTATCTTTAATAACAATGTTGTTCTACAACATGTATTTAGTATGTAGCCAGTGTATTTACTTATTATGAAAACCAGTAGTATACATACCTACCTGTATAATGTAAAATGTAAGTATATTACACGCACTCCTGGAAAATAGTCAAAGCAACATTGAAACAAATATTACCTAGAACTATCAGCTGCCAGTTTATTTTTTAATAAAGCGGACTCTCTATGCAAAACTAAAGCTTTTCGAATATATTTTATTTACATAATATTCTAGCGCAACGTTTCCCATGCGGTGGAGCGGACACGTGTAAACTGTCCTACGAACAAGAATGTCCGCGTACGTACAGCGCACCTATGCAACACAACTTGCTACAAGGCAACAACCAAGCCCAACCACAAACGCTCCTACCTACACCTATTTTATTAACGAGCCGACAATTTAAAGCAAACTAGAAACTCATTTAGTGGCCATTACCTCCAACTAACTACTGGTAAGCAGATTAAAATGCATGCCAAAAGTTTAAATTTATGTACCGGACGCTCTCTTCAATTAAACTTGTTATAATGAAACTCTGGAAAAACTGAGTAAATTTCTACGAAGAGACGACGCAAATAATTCCCAAGTTTTGCAATTTATACTCATTTTAAAGTTGAGTTCGATGGCGCAGACGTTCCTTCAGTAACCCACGACCTGAATTGATTATTTTAACGCTTTCGGATCTTTTCAACTTGATAATTTTGTCTTCCTTGTAACTTGTTGTGTTCAAGTTTAATTTAAGCCGAAGAGTTGGGTAATCTGATATTTTAAGGTAGAATTGTGTTGATTTGCTTGCTGAAATAATATCCCAATTATTTTAATATCTATGTTTTGTAGGTTCTTGACACAAGAAAAAGATTACAGATTACGACAAAAATATTATTTCATACACATGTCATAATCTTATTTGAAATGCGAGTGTTTTTATATTAATTACTCCTTAACATAATTGCTACTTTTAAACCACCCGGTAACAGTATTTCCTCTCACATTAAAAATATACACAACTGCTTTTGTTAACATATTATGATAATTTATTATTCATTTTGCTAACAAAGTACACAACATCAATTTAATAAAAACACGGAAAAGATCTACTCATATAATACATTTTAAAATGAACACACAGTAGGTACGAGTAATTAACATTAACATGCACGCCAGTAATTTATTTAGTAACAACTGCTCGGAGATACTTGTGGTCGTATAGACAACTAATGCTATTCCATGAATAATCTCAAACAAAACGATAAAAGAATTCCCCGAATGCCATGTTCTGTATCTATTACCTAACTTTTCGTTTGGTTGTTTTTCGTTAACATTCCAGCTGCCGTTGGCAAACCATTCAATGAACCCGTTTCTATGCTCTAAACGACTGGTCGTGGTCTAAATATACCATTTAAATTCAAGAGCAGTTACTATGCCTTATACTGAAGCATCATGAGCTATTTATTATTGTCTTTAATGGCGGTTCTTTGACTTAGTTCGCCCACTCTACTATATTTTTAAGTGTTTCAGTCAGCAAAAGCTTTGCTATTGACTATTCCATTTCGTCGGAAGCAGAGCGGGCGTGGAAAGCATCGATAATCAGCAGCACTCCATTCGGATAGTGTTAATGAATTTCTTTAGTTGAGTATTCACAAAGCAGTCGCAGTCCGCAAAGAGTTCATTCCAACGGCTTCCAGGCTTCCACGGGAAAATAAATAAAAATCGGCCGCATCAAATTGTGCGGGGTGACTAGGAGGCAAGGTCCCGCGAGCACTTTCTCATGCAAAAGTCGAACGGTTACTTTAATTCTTAGCTCGAGCACTTGTCGGTTTTACGAGCGTGGAGCGATTTAATCCACTTAAAACGCAGAGCACAAACTCCGAGCCGACAAAGCTCTCAGCCGCTCTCATTTAAAAATGGAAATAAACCTTCAGCCATCTTTGACTCAATGCGACCGCTAGTGGAATTCTAAGTGCGGTCTTCAATGATACAGCTACAATTTTTTACCCATTTGATGGATTGCCCTTGATTTATTGCGCGGTTTCAATGAATGATAAAGGAAATAAGAACATACCTACAGGATATCTAGACATTTAAGCACGGGAAACAGTTTCCACTATATTAACGTGAATACCACATGCGAGACATTGAAACTTTCAACATGTTTACTTCATGAAAGCTAGACCACCGAAGTGGTCGACTGTGGAAAGTGTTAACAGATTTAATGTTTGTCTTGGCAAATTGTTATGGATTGCAAAGATAAATATTCGACCTGGAATGTTTACGACAGAAAAGAGTAGATAAACGTTATATAATGATAACAGTGTCTTTAGATGATTTGGTTCAAAACGATTATGTACCTTTTTTATTTAATATTTTTCTTTGACAGTATTACCCACCCACCTCAATATCGTTTATTGATTTATAGTATCCAATAAGATGAAAGTATTCTGGAGAATGATGATAAACTTATTGAATATTCGAAACAATGTTACAGAAATAGATGACCGGATAATTTATTTCCTATCTTCGAAGGTATTTCAGAAATTATCCGCCCTTAGTCCTCGTCTTTAGCTTCCCCATCTTAATGAAAGAGTTTTGCGGCGAGATTATTTTGACTTGTTTATTTTGCTTCCTCGCCACCAGTCGTCTGTAGACGTTTGCATTAGTATTTATTTCTATCTTATTTTATTGTGTGAATTGTTAATTGTTTTGTTTTATATTGTTATGTACTATAGTTGTAGTATTCTAAATAAATAAAGATGCTTTATTTATATTTTTTATTACATCATGCATTATCTAAATTATTATTTTCATATATTATTCATTCATCCATTCTATTATTTATTTTCATGGTATTCGCATGTATGTAGTCTTTTTTAATGACTGATTTTGCTTCACGGTCAGTAACTGACCAATTCAAGAGCGAAAAAAACTAATCCCAATATAACCGAAAGCTACACACACATGTCATACGGGTGTCAAAACAAACCCACAAATTACGGGATAATCTGTGACCCTTGCCGACGTAACAAATTGTAGGAAAAGTTCAATTTATCTGTTTGATACATTTCAATCTCACGCCATACCAATTATTCATCAACAAACACCTTCAATTTTAAGACCCGGCATTTAATTCCTTCTGCTTCTTAATTACCTTACTTTAAGTCGATTTTTCCCTTTTTTTGTGACTCAACGGAAATTGCTCGGAAAAGTCACTTAAAGCAAATAGGTCTAGGTAGGATAATTACGACTTTTTTTTCTCAATTTCGTTAATTTTCCCGTGTCAGTTTTAATTACTGTGTAATTGAACGCTGTGTTTATCTTGACTTAACATCGCTATTGGTTTTTCCGTATTTTACCTTATTAATTCCCGTTCTGGTTAAGGACTCAGGAGTGATGATAATTATGAAATCGAGTAAAAATACTTCATGCATTAGTTACTGTTATTCCTTGATTGATACATTGAGTGGTTTAGGCCGTGAGCACTTACATTTATTCAATTGATGTTCTGTTTTTATTATCGGCTGTTTTATCACCCTAAATAAAACACAAGTGTCAAGAATATTAAAAGATGTGTAGTTTTTATACCATCAGATAAAGTTATCGATTAACAATCACGAATCGTAAATGTTTCGCAGGTTTTATTTAAAACGTAGTAGGCATATGAATGTTGTACATTATTTTTGAAGAACAGAGTCCGAATCAAATTTCGCAATCAAGACTTCTTTTGAATGTTGATCGTAAAATTTGCATATTTGGTGGATGACTTTTTTCAAGTACAGTTCTTATTTTTATTATGCTAACCTATTTTATTTGTTTATTTCACAGGACGGAGACCGGGGCTATCTAGAAGGTCTGGCCTCCCGATACGCGGACCTCTTTTCAACGCACTATGGCGACGTTCTAGACCACCTCGAAGAATTACGAAGACACGAATGGGACGAGATGTCTCCAAGAATGAGGGTGCTCGGAGGCCCTGGAACACCTCAAACTCCACCTTCGGCAAGTCCTGGTTCCCTAGCTTTGAATAACTTGACCACGTCGCATTCGCAGCCCATTTATGTGCCTGGAAAGTATTCGGTGAGTTGAGTGAGGTTCTCATTTATTTTTGGGAATGGTCATCAATTTCACGAAATATTCAGTTGTTGGAGTAATTGTTTTGAAACAAATTGCTGGCTTCTGTAGCTTGGTGTTGCATGAATAAGTGTGAATTTGAACTACTTATATAGCCATTAGTTAGAAAAGTTTTCCTTTAAAACACTTTGCACTGTAGTATGCATTTGGCACCATATCAATATACTTTTTTGGCTCCATATTATATTTGTTATCTGTACCAATTTTGTTTGACATAGTTACAATTGTTCTACATTATTTGCCGATATCCGGGCGCTTATATTTCTACAAGTTTTCAATTAAGATCACGTATTTTTTTATAAATTCATCACATCATTTTCTGTTTACACTGAAATAAAATAATAATAATTTTCTTTCAAATAAAGAAGCGTCCTTGCAAGAACAATGTGAAAAGCACGTGATGAACTTGAACTTAAATCCACTGTCGACCATCAGACAAAAGTCCAAGGCCATAATGATGAGCCCTCTGGAGGCCCACAGATAAAGCGGCCTGAATAAATAATAGGATCATGTCATGTAATCAGGCTAAGCGGGTCAAATCGTCGCTTTGTGTAAAATTAGCCAGGAATATTAGGCTTTCAACATTGCCAGTGATATTTAAACCGTTTTTGTGAATATGATTTCATTTTTTGTGAATACACTTCTAAATACGCAAAGAGGATTACTTACCTTCAGAAGGCTTTTTACGCATTTATATTAAGAATGATATTAATACGGATTCTTTGCGAAGACACCCATTATGACTTTTGTCAAAAAGTATTTTATTTTTCTGTCTAATGTACTAAGAATACGAATATTCAAAGGCATTTAAAATAATGTAAAAGCAAAAAATGCTTTGATTAAATTGACTTTTTGTGTTTTAGAACACAGTAGTTAATTGATAGTTGGGCTACTAAACTCATAAAGAATTGGGATAAAAACATGGTAATTACAAGTATTACAAAATTAAATTATTATTATATCAATAATAATAGGTTTTTCCTCGTAGGTTGACGATTGATTGAATTTATGTCTCTCCACTCTATTTTATAAAATTAAAATATTTTTTAACAATAATTTTCTTTTCAACAGCCCTCAAGCTGTCTAACAGAAAAAGAAGAGGACGAAATATACGGGTTCGGATACGGCGTGTTCGGCAAACAGATGCTGCAACGGCAGCAGCAACAGAAACAACTGCTGCTGGCGCAGCCCACGCAACCCCTTATACACAACACGCAACATAATTATCAAAGGTGAGTGCTTATCGGGATTTAGAAAACTAAAGTATACAAAAATTAAGTAGGTAACTTACTTAATATGGATATTTTAGTAAAAAAGATGAGTTATAGCAAAAAATATTACAACAAAATACGTTTTCATTTTTTCATATTATTATTTATCATTTTTTTATGTTGAATGAGGGGAAACTGACGATAAAACTTGATCATTTCGGTTTGGGGTTCCGTATTAAACTGCCAGTACACGTCACTATATCAAGCTTAATGCAATAGCATATGCAAAACAGGTAAAAACTGCCAGGACCGTTGGTTTTAAACTTTCACACGTAAAAATCGTAAATTCAAAACTGAATGCATTTTCCCATTTATTTGGGTTTTATGATTTCGTATTTTGGATACGGCATTAATTTATATATTTAATAAAAAATATCTACACAACAAAATAAGAAAAGTATAGCACAAATACACTACTTATTCCTAAAGAAATATTTTCCAGCAGTCCTGCTATAAAAGAGTAACAATGAAAAGAGATGTAGACGGTATGTTACTTTTTACTGAAATAAATATATAGATAAAATTAACTTTATAAACTAAAATATGAAAAAACTAGCAGAAAACCGTATAGTACAGGATCCCTGGTACATCTTTCATCATTTATTACTAACAAGCTGATTTTTCGTGAGTAGGTTCCTTTTGACTAGACGCCCAACTTTTTTCTTTACAGTAACGTTGGTAAGTGGTAGCTTAATAGGGGTAACAAGGATAAAATATGTTGATTTGACGAATTTTAAAAATTTATTACTAACCGATTATTTTTTTGTTTATTATCAAGATAATTATCTAAATAATGTAAAAAAATATTTGTCCTACAAAATGTAAGGTTTTGTTAGGGAGTCCCCCCGCTCCAACATGTATCGTAAACAAGGTCATGAAAAATCATTACTAACCAGCTGATTTTTTTTTTTATTGGTTAGCTAACATTTGCATAGTTTACCACACACACTGTCCTACAAATTGCGTGGTAGGTCATCTTGGTCCTACGCTCAAAAGTTGTAGTACTAATACTTAATGTAAAAATAATTACTATCAAGCTGAATGTTCGAGAATAGCTTCGTTTCAATGAGACGCCCAACAAATTCTTGTACGAAACTTCTCGATTGTGGTTTATAACTAAGATAATAGGGATGAAATGTGTCGATTTGACGAATGAAAAAAAATTATTACTAACCGATTATTTTTTTGTTAATTATCGAGATAATTATCTAAATAACGTGAAAAAATATTTGTCCTACAAAATATAAGGTTTTGTTAGGGAGTCCACCCTCTCCAACATGTATCATAAATAAGGTCATGAAAAATAATTACTAACCAGCTGATTTTTAGGGTTCCCTAGTCCGACAAGGAACCCTTATAGTTTCGCCATGCACGTCTGTCTGTCTGTCCGTCTGTCTGTCTGTCTGTCCGCGGCATAGCTCAGAGGTTCTTGGTACTAGAAAGCTGAAATTTGGTATAGATATGTATATTAGTTACATCGACAAAGTGGTAAAATAAAATTATGTAAAATATTTTTATAGGGTAGCTCCCATTACACGTAAAGTGGGGATGAATATTTTTTTCTCTTGTTTCCCATCTTGTGGGATATCATTGGATAGGTCTTTCAAAAATATAGTAGGTCTGTGAAGACAATACATCGATTTAGGAATCCGTTTGCAAAATATTTAGCTTTAAAGTCAATTTTTTTTTCGATACGAGCATCCCCCCTCTAACTTTTGAATGGCTATCCCTAGAAATTTGAATAAATTCACAGACGTAGCACATGTAATCAACTTATTAGGAAAACTATCACGGCTAAGTAGGCTTAACCAGTTACAGAGTTATAGTCGACTAACTAAGACCTGCTACGGAACCCTACTGCGCGTGGCCCGACACGCACTTGGCCGGTTTTTTTATTGGTTAGCTAACATTTGCATAGTTTACCACCCATATTGTCCTACAAATTGCGTGGTACGTTATTCCAGTCCTCCAGTTACATAGTTTAAATTCATGAAATTAAAAATAATATTATTTTGTACATTTTGCTATTGGAGCTGAGGCACACTATTATCCTTGCTCACAAACGCATGCGCACCACAGATTACTATATACTAGTCAGAGACAGATAGAGATTTATCAGATGAATCAGATAAAAAATAATGTTTATACAAATATATAACATTATATTATGTATGTATATATATATAATACATTATATATTATATATAATGTTTTATATGTCCTTATATCCTTTTATACATATATCCTTTCATTTGTATACTCCAAAATTATAAATCTTGTAGGACTAATAAAGCATACCTTTTTTTTTGTAGGACATTGTTTTATTTGGACGAAAAATATATTAACCTATCACGGGATACCTTTGTCCTACAGTTACTATAAAAAAAAAAGTCCCGCGGTATTAACAACTTTTGAGCGTAGGACCAAGATGACATACCACGCAATTTGTAGGACAATGTGGGTGGTAAACTATGCAAATGTTAGCTAACCAATAAAAAAAAAATCACCTGGTTAGTAATGATTTTTCATGACCTTGTTTACGATACATGTTGGAGCGGGGGGACTCCCTAACAAAACCTTACATTTTGTAGGACAATTATTTTTTCACGTTATTTAGATAATTATCTTGATAATAAACAAAGAAAAAATCGGTTAGTAATATTTTTTTTAAATTCGTCAAATCAACATATTTTATCCTTGTTACCCCTATTAAGCTACCACTTACCAACATTACTGTAAAGAAAAAAGTTGGGCGTCTAGTCAAAAGGAACCTACTCACGAAACATCAGCTTGTTAGTAATAAATGATGAAAGATGTACCAGGGATCCTGTACTAGTACTCGTATAAAAGATCATAATATGAACGATACACAGAATATAATATGAAAAAAAATACATCTAAAACAAAACAAAAGAGCCAGCTTGTTAAAAATCCAATTAGCTCCAACTACCAATAATAAAATAAAATAAAACGATCGTATTGCGAACACTCGAACGGTGATCATTACAACAATAACTTGCAATCAAACCCGCGAGTGCTGATGCTAGCCCAAACGACTATCCTTATTCGACTAAGGAAATTCGCGGTCGGCTTACACGAAATGTTAACGATAACGAGAATAGCATGGGACGTAGTCATAAATTATTTGGACTTTAACAGGTGTACTCGTTAGATAAGCTTTTGCGCTGCATGTTTAAATTCTAATCTAAATTGAAATCAGACATTCGATTGGCGACAGAAGCGGCCTCCGTGTTGAGAATGGTCGAAGTGATGCACGGTTAGTAGAAGAGGCAAACTACATTCTTCTTTAGAGAAAATTGAGAGGGATGGAGTAGACACTAAAGTAAATCAATTTTATTAAATAGAACTCAGCTTGTACTAGTGCTTGGAACATTTTAACTCATACAACTAAACAAAACGTGTTAAAACTTATATAGTCTAGTGCCATATCCGCGTGAAAATAAATCTTTTTTTTATATTTTTGCAAATTTATTCTAATACTTAATAAACTAAAACCCAGCAAAGTTATAAATATTCGTCAATCGTTCCAACACTAAGTCCCGCTGAAGTAAGTTCTCATTACACCGGTGTTCGCTGTAAAATAAATTCAAATTAACTACTGATGGATATGTCCGGGCCGGGCGCTCGTACGAAGAAATTTGTGTTAAGACCGTATTTAAATGAAGGCTACTAAACTAGAACTAATAAGGTAACTGTCGCATGCAATTTGTGATTAGGAATATATTATTTTTCCTTTCTCGATAAAGATATTTTATTATGTTTTAATAATTAAGGTATTGTGAGAAAACATAATCAGATGAGGTTGCCTTTGATTTTGTATTTTTTTTTCCTAATCATCTATTTTACTATCTTTACTTAATTCGTTCTTGTAGCTCGCGTAGTTGGAGGGTTAAACAGAAATATAAATAATATGCAGCATATATTGTAATACTTTTGAGAAAAATAAAACTCAGATGACAGATTAAAAATGGTTCGAGTATGACGCGACGAATACACAATGTTTCATTGGAATAGTCATGATAATTATAAGCTTGTGATGAATACATTATTATAATGGAAAAGCGTATTTTTGTACTAGGGACTACTTTAAGATACATGTATGTAGGTGCATGCTTTTTATTATTATGTAAATTTTAAACTTCAACAAAATGTGACAGAAACTTAGATTAAATCTTTGAACCTAGGTCAAAATATATTTAAAAGAAGATCAAAAATTTCAAATACAAATACGTTATTTTTAAAATCGGTCCACAATTAACGGAAATATCAATAAACATACGTAAAAAATATATACAGCTCCAATTGCAAGGTTATTTTTAATTCTGAAATTGTGTTCGAAAAAGAACGAAGAGCCTTCAGCAAATATGCCACCCACACTGTGACGTATGGGTAAACCAATTATTAGAGGATTTAATAATATGTGGGTAGCTATTGGCATCGGTGCATGTACCTATCTTATAACTACGTTACACTTGGATCAAGTCAAGCGTAAAAAATGACAGCACGGTTAGCGCAGTGGCTGAACAAAACGGTTGCACTGTATTGCAGGCGCTATTCTACGCGGAACCTGTGTATATTTTTATCACCTACGATTTTTTATGTCTGTGAATGTGTTTGTATGTTCTGTAAAAATAAACCCATAAAATGGAGCAGCAACAACCAATGTTCTAAAAATTTTGATTACAAGGGCTTGGTAGAAGGATGACCATGACTTCACTTTATCGTGATATAAAAAAATGCGAACAGTTTTTCCCAGTATTTTCATTTAACTAAAATATGTCAGGTTTAGGATCTGTTTTCTCGCATGCAAAAATATTCAAATTGCCAAGTACGTATAAAATAAAAAGGTTAGGTATAGTATGTCTATGAATATGTTACATTCACTTCAATTAAATCCAAATTAGATAAACCCCTTTTCTAAGTATAGCAGGAATATTAAAATCTGTTGCTCGACCAAGCGGAGGTGTTCTCATAAATTTGTACCAGGGAAACCACGTCACAGCGCCCACTCATCCAATCTAGCATGTCGTACAATGCTAATTAGATCTTTACACCGCTAGTTTGCCTAATGAATTACTCGTAAAAGTGTTATTCGATTGCAAATAGAGATTATTTATGGTAATAAAGCTTCAGTGGGCGTCCGTTAATCGATAGTAGGAGTTATATATTTAGTAAATGGTAAGTAGTGATTTTAATTGCAGTATTAAACATTGCGAGTGTAAGTTTAATAATCAACCTAATTGCAAAAAAAAAGTTCTTTTTCAAAGGAGAAATAAATAGATAGCTATCAATATTCTAGTCTAGTGCCTATATACATAAATGCTAAAAAGAAACAAAATACGACGATAATGAATGAAGGAATGTAAAAAATATTCCGCTTCCTACTATTATAGATGTATATAATTGAGAGATGTTTAATTATAAGACACACAAATTACACATGAAGCTGCTTTTGTACAGACATGTAATTAACCAAAAATATCTTAGCATTTCCAGAATAAACTTTTTCTGTGCTTGGAATAGAATGTTTTTTGCATATTATTCAGTTTATTCGTCTTTATTCTTGTTGGCACAAGAACGAGACATTTTTGTATTACCTTCTTCTATTTTGTTGATTTGTTTGTTATTTCTATCAACTTGTGTTTTGTGCCAATAAAATATTTTTCTTTCTTTCTTTATTTCTTTAATTGCTTGCTTTATAAAAATTATTCACTGCTGTATAAAAAATTAAACAGAAATCTATATAATTAAACAAAAAATCGATTTCTTTAATATAATGTATCTACATTTCATAAAAGAGTTAAATGATTTTTATGTAGGGGGTAATCTCTTGAACTTTTTTGATTTTTTTTCGACAAAACGCGAGTTTCCTCAGGTTGCGGGTAAAACCTCGAAAAATAACTAGTGATAAATAAATCTGACATAATTTGTTGCGGTATTAGCAGAATGCCTTAACCTCTCATAAACACCGTTTAACTAATTTGTGGCAGTAATGAAAGCGACTAGTTTATAAACTCAACGTTTACGAGCACAGCTTGCTAACTGATTTCTAGGGAAATTGATTCTGATTACCAGTTTAGCTCTTGGGAAAATTAAGCCGCTTCGAAGGTAAAGTAGGTCAATATAATATTTTATAGAGTAGTGAATACTTAGTAAAAAAATATGAATATTTGGATCTCTACTGCTTATTCAGCAGTAGCAGAATCATATCCAGGTCAACACCAAAAAAGGGGAAAAATATGAATCATAAATCAAAATTACCAGCCCTTCCTATAAAAAATGCTTGCTACCTGATTAATGTACAAAAAGTTTTAGGGGTAACTGCAAATTTTCTCCCATTTCCTGAAATATAAATGAATGAATTCCTAAATAACGACATCCCTTTAAAGAACCTTGAACTCCTCGCATCCGACCAAGCATCAAAGCTTGCGACTTCTTAAAGTATTAAAATAAGGATACCCCTCTGTGCTTGTGTGAATAAAGTTACGGTTGCGAATTTCCAACTGGAAATAAAATGATCGTTGAAAATTTACGTTGAATTATTTTAGGTAATCCCATTGTTGATGTACTTAAATGTTGAAAATTTACGTTCGTACCTATGTTTGTAACTTCTGAACTAAACTATAAATAAATAATGACGCTTTTAGTTTATTTTTTTCTGCTCGACTTTTATTTTAGAATAGCAGCCTTATTCGAGAATGATAGTCAGCTGTACCTACATACAGTAATCTTTTCTGAACACAGATTTAACTAATCAAATTGCGAATTTCTAAGTTGAGAATTATCCATTAGATTATGATAAAAAAATAAAGTTATATTATAATCCAGACAATAATTTTCAAATATGAGTAAGTTCGGTTTGAATTTTTGTTTAATTTAAAAAATATTTTATTCACGAGTTCCACGGTTGAAAACCGATTTATTTAAAACAAGATAACATGCAAGATGTTGCAAGCATTGCATATATTATGTGAACATTAATGCTATCTTTATTCCAACTATCTAAAATATCTTTTCAAAACATAAATCAAACATCACCTTTCGTGCCCTTCAATAAAATAAACCACTTTATCAACCCAATATACTTTGACGTCTAACAATTCCTATGTTTAAATACAATAAACACTCGCCTACACGAGTCAAGTAAAACAGACGAACTAACGAACCTTTACGATATATGTAAATTCAATACATACCATTCATAATAAATTCGTGTCAATTGATGGGAATAATGCTAAGACTAACGATCTTAACACTATGTTATTAACATACGTAAAGAGGTATGTTATGTGATACTTGAATATTACAATATTCACACTTTATTTAATTTTGCATAAATATAATGAATCATAATTATGCTCGAATACTCAAAAGACTAAAGGCAGAAGTTGGATGCGTTAAGCTAAAGGCCGGGCGATAAGGCACATGTTAGGTGAGGCCTATTTCTAATAGTGGACTAATAGGATGAAATAGGCTGACGATGATGACTCCAAAGGTCATACTTACAACACTTTCAAAATACTACTATATTGTCTGAAATGAAATTAGATACATCACTACAATTTCGAAATTATTTATAAGATGGGGAATTTTTAAATGATGATGAGAATTTAATTGAAGAATTATACAATTTAATATAATTTTGCAAATCAAGTAAAAATTGTGGTCCCTAGTAGTTAAGGAGGATGCTCTCATGTACTGTCTGGATGGTTCGAAATCAGGCAATTACAATTTAGACTGCAAAGTCTGTAATCCCAAATTCGCAATAAGCGTGCTGATTCTAAATGAGCAGCGGCCTACAGTGAGATAGTAAAAAGGTCGATTATGAATATAAATTCAAACGATAATATTTTTTTAGGTGACTAATTATTTAGAAACTGGGACAACCTAACAATTCTAATTATTAATAACGTTTATTTGTGGCTAAAATACACGATAGAGTGTTAAGTGATAAAATTGAGCGATGTTTTTAAGTATTCGACTATTATTAGTTAAACTATTCAACTATTTTTAGG
Source organism: Pyrrhia umbra (assembly GCA_963891755.1). NCBI lineage: Eukaryota > Metazoa > Arthropoda > Insecta > Lepidoptera > Noctuidae > Pyrrhia > Pyrrhia umbra. The sequence goes on from OY982924.1 coordinate 9,737,603, forward strand.
AGAAAGAAGACACGTACAATGTTTTATTTTATGTTATTTGTTGCATACAGTCCGAGCGAATGTTGTGGGTTTTCATTTAAAGTATTTGTATTACAAACGTTGTTTATGATGACAAAGACACATTAAAATGACGGAATATCCATCATTACTTTCATGTTTTCTGATGTAAGCTTTCACATATGAAATTCCCAGGCATTCCAATAATATTGGTACATGCAATGTAACCCGTCCTCTTATGTTTAGAACACGTGCCTTTGTCCAGCATACTTATAATATTTACCCTGCTGTACAAACATTACAAGCAAGTAATCAAAAGCTGTATTTAACAACTTAAATCAATAAAATACCAAGATAGACTGTGCATTTGGGGCTATATACGTGCTCGTTACTCAATTAACGCTACGCACAGACGGGAATCCTACTAACAAGGTACGCGATTACGGCCGGCGAGATACGGGAGACGCGAGAAACGCCGTGATACGCGGCTTAACTAGACGAAATTTATCTAAGTGCTATAGAATGCGCGGTGCGTCGTTATTTCTGATTCGCTATCTGCTTTGTTGGCTGGTTTCGATTACGTTTCGACATAAGTCCGGTTTCGTATAGCTTTTATGAGTCGCCTGACAATTATTGGCTTTGCCAAGACCGAGTGAGAGTTATATTATGTTGCGTCTTTAAATTGAACTTTATGGTTTTAAAATGAAGACCGCTTTAGAAATCGAGGTGTTAGACGACTATTAAATATTGTGCCTATTGAATGAAATATTTATTGTTTAGAAACTTAGTGGTGATCATTGTAGTAACTTAACTAAATTTATTGTTTTTAGCGAAAATGTATAATAGGTACGTAATTACTACTTAGATAAATCGTGCTTAGTCAATAATGTAGGTAATTAAAGGTGAAAGGCATTTTCCGGTAAATTCGAATAATTTGTTAACAATAGGAAATAAATAAAACCAAGACCCCAGATTTTTTCTATAAACGGTAATAAATTTATTTGCTTAGAATGTACAACACAGGTTACAAATATGATAATGCACTTTCTTAGTACTTATACTTAAGGAAACATATGTGTCTGAACTAGATAGACAAAAACTATCTGTATTTCAGACATCAGCACTCTTCCCTAGGTTTATGCTCCATTTAAATATAAATTTGTTAAGCCTCTGTACAATTCAAAATAACCTATGTGTTTATTTTTTCTATGTAGTATAAATACTTCAACGCATACTAAAAACTTTTACAAAATCAATATTCATTGCATCCACCGCATTGCATGGTGGCGATATGATACTCATTCTGATTTATTGCTCAACCCCTACTTTATATATTTGGTTTACGAATGAAACGTGCGATATCGGAACATTGTTTGTTAAGACGACGACTACCGCCAATGACCTTGAGCAAATGGGCGGAGCTTGAGCTTCCCCCCCGCGACCCCGCAATGCACACCGCACGGTTGTCATTTCATATTTTGAAGAACTTTGACGGGTGACCATAATATTATGTAGAGATTCTAAGGACAGTCGCATATTGTATCTTGATATGCATGTCTAAGATATAAAAATCGAAATACAAATAACATATGCCTGAGTAATACTTCGAAACACTAATTTTAAATTTCCAACCCCCACTGCATATCTACTTCGTTTGCCAGAAAAGCAAAAATATTTTCAATTTCTTTAATCTGCAAAACATGTTTATCGATCTAAATTGTTGCAAGTTTCAAGAAAAAATTCTGACAACTAGCATTCTTGAATTAATCCGCTGTGAAAGATGGACAGACAGACAGACAAAATCGCACCATAGGAGTTAATTTTTAGGCCATATTGGTGTCCACTCATCTTCACTTGTATAGGAAAATCGTATTAGTTTTGTAAGGAGAGCCTGGAAGCCAGTTAATTAGTCCGACATTTCTGATCCATCTGTAAAGTGTCCGACCAAACCTTTGGCATCAGCTTTGGTTAAAATTGGCCTAAGTTTTGACAGCAACAGAACCGAAATTGAATAATCTATTACGTTTAAAGACCTAAAAGTGAGTGAGACTGTATTACAAATGATGTAAATATTTTAAATAAGCTGCAGGTAGTTTTATTTATATTATTAAATTGATACACCGAACATATTAGTAAAAAGTCATTGTGGCTTCTTTGCTAAGGCACCTGCATCTCATTTATGAGTATGCAGATTCGAACTTCGAAACCTAGAAATTACGAATCTGACTATTCCAAAGTTTTACATGCACTTTTTTTAGTATAACTTAGACACCATTGACTAACGGTGAAGGAAAACATCGTGAGGAAACCTGGACTACACGGTCTGAAATCACCAATCAACCATAAAAAGCGTGATAATTAATGCTAATGCATGTCTATGTTATACCCAAAAGTGAGATAGTAAAGATTCCGATTATGATCAGGATTTTTAAATTTTTTACCTATCATGAACAATGGAATATCACCCGTTTTGGGCCCAATTATGAAAGTGCCGCAAAGCAAAAAATCAATGCAAAACTAAATGTGCTAAATTCGGATATAGACTTTGTCTGAATGAGAATTAGCTGTTAAATTTTCAAGCACCAAATCTGTACGACCCTTTTCTACGGTTTCATGCATTTTTGAAGAAATAAAGTAATGGAAAAAAATCCTACCATTGTATGGCATTTCGATAATCTTTTATAAAGATGCAATATCGATTTTTGACTTTGAAATCATTTATAATTACCGATTTAAATATTTTTGATCTTTATCTTTTTACCTTATATTACTAATATAAGGTTTTTTATAATATATTTTATCAGAAAAACTCACCGCAAAAATCGACAGATTTTTTTATAAAAAGATTATTAAATGGACATGCAGTAGCTCAATTTTCATTTAGTTTTGTTATTACAATTCATCGGAATTCAAACATAACCTTGGAATTGGAAAATGGTCGAAATACCATATTAAGAAAAGCATTTAAGAGAAAAATGCACGGAGGTCTAATTATTTCAGAATGTTTGTTTTACAAACTACGGAGAGTTTTCTTTAAATTTAATTCGTATACCAAAAGATGTTGAAGAAAACATAAAAAAATATTAGAATATGCATCAAACCTTCATATCAAGCCCTTTCATAATTGAGATAACGTAGAAACTACACTTTGTAATTTTAATCCCCATTTTTCCTCGAAAGTAATAGGTAGTATTTTTCTACTGTATCCATTTGCGATATATTTCAACAATTATTCCAAATCGATAAGGTTAGTTATTCCTGAAGTAATTATCAGCTCTGACAGACAAAGTCGCATCCCATAAGGGTTACTTTTTACCATTTTGGTTCGGAACCTTAAATATACTATTTGAATATATCTTTTCTAAGGGTTACGCAACAAAAAAAAATATTCATCCCCATTTCACGTGTTCGGGAGCTCCACTAAATTATTTAATTTTTTTATTCATTTTTACCACTTTTTCGGCGTGGTCAATATACATATCTATAATAAATTTCAGCTTTCTAGTACCAAGAGCCTCTGAGCTATGCCGCGAACAGACAGACAGACGGACATTGCGAAACTATAAGGGTTCCTTGTCGGACTACGGAACCCTAAAAATAAAACTAATGTAACCAATCCAAAATAGGAAAATGGTCTAGCTAAAATAGTCAGACAATACAATCATTTTACAATACTCTTTTAATAGCGTAAGCTTATTTTTTTATCATATTCTGCATTTTTTTTTCAAATTCGTCTCGTAGCAAAGAAACTCGAACCCAAATTCACGTGTTTAGAAAAATATTTTCATTGGTAATAATTTAGAATAGCGCTACATTGTTACCCATGGATAAACCGTTTTATTTACAAACCATTAAGTTTTGTTCTAAGATATGATCCCATGCCCTGACTTATAGCTACTATTTCTATAAATTCCAAACTATTAGGAAATATTATAACATAACATGAAAGAATTTTAATTTTGACGACTATCTCCGACCTACATGTAAAATTTAAATGAGGTATGCAATAATCTCGTTTTGAATACGCAAAGTATTAAAAGAAATACATATTTAAATTCTAAAGTACATTTAATTATTTAGTAAGTCAATAACAAAATATATTTGTCCTGCCAAATTTAGATACACACATTTTAGATTATGACAGATTATGGATTATTTGGTTTGAAAACACGTTATTCACATCAAAAAAATATTTTATCCGCATGTAGTGCCTTTTCAATGTAATAATTATAATTCACCAGTCATCTTATCACAAATATAATAATTTATTTACATCGTAATGTGCTCGCTCTGAGTGACAGCGTCTACCCGTGACAGTGGTCACAGACGTACTGCCCCCGTCGCCCGGTGGAGCCCCTCCGTAATTTCAACTCAACGTTTTGACAAAAGCACAAAAATTGACGTAAATGTACGATTTAAAAAAAATATACGTATACAAAAAGACAGATAATTAACTTTTCTATAAAATGGTACAGGTTTCATTAAAATCCGCTTGATAAATTCTATGTAAAACTCAGTTTTTCTTCTGCGTTAGACCTAACTTTATGATTTTTTTATACAATGTTATAAATACATAATTAAAAAAAACGGTATACAAGATTATCAAGCATATACTCTAGTTTAGTATATATACTTTTCAAATCATGAAAGCAAGTCGTTAAAGCGTATTCATTAGCTTTAAAGGGGCCAAAGTCGTATATCGCCGCCTTAATACGCATCTTGACTTTTAGCTATTGTTCATAGACTTATGGTATTCTAGTGCATTTTGCAGTACCTATTCATACGAATTTATATTAGTTCCACTATAATAAACCTTCGAAAAAAAATGTGAATTTGTTTATTATTAATATACCTACATGAAGGTATTACAGAATAATAACAAATCCATGAATAGGACGCCTTTCTATTACGTGAAAACCAATCAATTTTCAATTACCAACTGACAGTCATTTATTTTCAGATCCAATAACACGAAATTGAAATAACATTTAAAATACCGGAACATATTAATTTTATATCCGTAAAATTAACGTCGGTTTTAACGTTCAATTATCGAGGCTGATTAAGGACGCGGACACATCAAAACGAACTCTTTACAAAATTTACGATTTCATTAACCGCCAATCATTTTACGGACAATCATCATTAGCGGAGTATTGTTAATGCCGAAGTCGATTAATTTCCCATTTTCCGAATTCCAAATGCTTAGTCCGATATTTTTCCGCAGTGCAATATCCGAGCTGGGTATTTCTGTTTATCGTTAATTATTGGATTTATTTTTTTATTAATTATTCTTTTTCATGCTCATTCACTACGAGACCCATCATGAGTTTATTTATGAATTGTAAAGAGCATTTCATAAAGGATTCTGTAATTATAGAAGTGGTACTATTTGTTATGGATTGCTACCAATATAATAACAAAACGCATAAAGTTTCGACATTCCTAATCGTATACCTTTGTATTTTTAAGGTTATATATTACACGAAATAGATCAAAAACAATAACTAGTAAATACCGTATTCTTAATTAAGGATTTTTTAGGAATGAGAAATCACCAAATGAATCCCTCTGCTGTGCGCGAAGCGGGAGGGAGTGTATGTCGGAAACTTACTGACCCATCCATGTTTCGCCCTTTGTGTTCCAGGGCCGTGGTTACTCTTTCGAACAATCCCGTAGCCCCGGCAAATTAAGGGTTCTATTTGATATTTGTATGACAATCGAGATCAACTGTGTACTCTCCAAAGCCTGAAAGTATACCAATTTGAAATGTATGGTGATTTGACCACGGCAAGCGTAGTTTAGCCATGCATATTTCCGTTGTATCTATAAAATGTTAATTTACAATGTATTTTGTTTCAGTTGCCTAAGTCCACGATCGGCGTATTTCTACGAATTTCCACCTAGTGGTGAGTCCTGTGTAATACCTTTCAATTAAATTGAGTTTTAATAGAATAAAAGTTATTAATTCCTACGTTTTTAACTTATAAGATTCAGTTTCACGTATATACCTTATCCGTGGTTTTATTTCTCTATGATGCCTTTCCAAGTCATTCAATTCCAATAAGCAAGTTAAACGATTCTTTGAATTTTCTTTGAACACAAGCCTTATAGTGGAGAAAAACCTAAAATATCTTTAAAACTTGAGTACTTGATTTATTAACTTCCAATATTAGCTAGACGTGTTGACTCGTGACTTGCCTTTTTAGGCCTAATTCGTAAAAGCAATTTTGTTAGTAAAGGTAATGGGGATTTTATTGAATGTCGTTTTTTTTTAAGAATTTCAGCAAATATTATTAAAGTCTTCGATGACTTTATTAATAAAATAATAATGTATTTGATAAAGTTGATTCATGAAAATTAAATGAGAGTACATTTTATTTAGGATTTAATACAATAAAAATTTAACTTTTCAAGGTAAGTAAGTAATAAATCATAATTGTATAGTTAGTTACAATTTAATTTTAAGCAGGCATTCTTTTCGTAGACAACTGCCTGGGTACAGCTAAGAAGAAGGTGACAACGTTCTCAAGGCTGCTTCGAGGTTTGAAGTCTCATAGAAAAGAGAAGCATGGCTCCTGTTCGCCGAAGCATACGCATAGCCCACGACAAGTACTGCCACCCCAACGGGTAAGTATATTAAAGTTTTATTGGTGACCCGGAATTTATTGCTAATTATAATTATGTATTATTAATTAATAATATCTGCTTATTTTTCGCTGACAAAAGCAAACATATACATCGTATTTTTCTCTTTATAAGTATAAAATTATTATTGAATTTATAATTATGCAAAAAATATCGGATCGCGATCAATTTTGTTGTGTTTTTTAACAGGATAGCTGTGTGAAAAGTTTTGTTGTATTTATATTAAATGCAAGCTTGTAATAGTATTGTGTGATCAAATGAACACGTTACATTATTCTCTATAGCAACTTTAGTGATGAAGTGTTGGCATGAAAAACTACTTCGTTAAATGATCTTCACTACTTACATTCAGGTCTTCTAGAGTTCCTGAATGTTACTAGAAATAACATTTGACTTAAAAGTTAATTTAAGTTGAAGTCTCTAGACTTCTGTGATTCGCTAGATTGTAGATATAGGCATGTTTTGATTTCATTAATTAACATTGGAAAAAATATGGTTTGAGTTATTTAGAAGATTGTACTAATTTAGTACTTACTCGTACTAAGTACTTGTATATCCATGACGAAACCATACCTAACACTAATATTTCAAAGAAGTAAACATTGAAAATTTGTTTGTACGTAGCTCTGGAGCTAGTGGACTGATAAGGCTATTTTTCGTCGTCGATGCCATAGTTAGAGTGTAATTAGTTATTAAAAAAACGAATTACCTAATATACATTATACTAAATAAAATTCAATAAATAAATAATAATTAAAGACACCGTTTATCTATCATACATAATTATCATGGTAATTTCTCCGGTAAGCGTCTTATAATAGGAATATAATTGTAAAGTTTACAACAGTTGCGTGGGTGGTCAATTATGCTGTGAAACGAACTGCCTGTAATTTGACACCTCACACTTAACAACTAGCTGGGGTACACAGTTTAATTAACAAAACTTGGAATTAACTGAACAATTTTAATTATTTAAGTGGAGTTATGATATTTTGTAGAAATACGATAAAAATGAAAGATTATTATGACTATTCGAAAACTTTAAAATTATAAACAACATTTTAAAGTTAGATGTGTAATACACTGCTGAAATTATTGATTGATTTAATACAAATTTATTTGTACAATCAATAAATTTTGTATAAACCCACGTTACATATATCGACTGTGAACGGCTCTAAAACCACTCCAAATTTTAGGTCAAACACAATTAGATCGGAAACAATTGAGTCCTCAATAAAGTTCGCAGCACAAGTCTGCCGCTATTGTGGTAGCGATTTCTCGTTAGTAACAACAATTGTTTGTAACCGAATCTTAGTTTGAGTACACGCTTACGGCGTCTGTCTCTCGCGTTTTTTCATACATTCCTTTTTGCTATCCCCCCATGCACCATTATGTGGATCCGGCGCGACGCCGGTACGCCTTTGACATGCACTCTGAGCAATTAGTATGACGCGTCGTGTGTACCAACGTACGTACAATACGTACTTGCAAAGCTTAATTTTTTTGAATGTTTGCGCTTAAGACGACGACTACCGCCAATGACCTTGAGCAAATGGGCGGAGCTTGAGCTTCCCCCCCGCGACCCCGCAATGCACACCGCACGCTTGTCATTTTATATTTTGAAGAACTTTGACGGGTGACCATAATATTATGTAGAGATTCTAAGGACAGTCGCATATTGTATTTTGATATGCATGTCTAAGATATAAAAATAGAAATACAAATAACATCTGTCTGAGTAATACTTCAAAACACTAATTTTAAATTTACAACCCCCACTGCATACTTCGTTTGCCAGAAAAGCAAAAATATTTTCAATTTCTTTAATCTGCAAAACATATTTATCGATCTGAATTGTTACAAGTTTCAAGAAAAAAATCTGAAACTAGCATTCTTGAATTAATCCGCTGTGAAAGATGGACAGACAGACAGATAAAATCGCACCATAGGAGTTAATTTTTAGGCCATATTGGTGTCCATTTTGAGCTCTTCTAACAGAAATGCACGCAAGTTTTTTTCATATTTGCATTTTACGACATCTGCTGCTTCTCAAATAACTTCAGCTCATCTTCACTTGTATAGGAAAATCATATTAGTTTTGTAAGGAGAGCCTGGAAGCCAGTTAATTAGTCCGACGTTTCTGATCCATCTGTAAAGTTTCCGACCAAACCTTTGGCATCAGCTTTGGCCAAACCATTAGCTTAAAATTGGCCTAAGTTTTGACACCAACAGAACCGAAATTGAATAATCTATTACGTTTAAAGACCTAAAAGTGAGTGAGACTGTATTACAAATGATGTTAATATTTTAAATAAGCTGCAGGTAGTTTTATTTATATTATTAAGTTGATACACCGAACATATTAGTAAAAAGTCATTGTGGCTTCTTTGCTAAGGCACCTGCATCTCATTTATGAGTATGCAGATTCGGACTTCGAAACCTAGAAATTACGAATCTGACTATTCCAAAGTTTTACATGCACTTTTTTAGTATAACTTAGACACCATTGACTAACGGTGAAGGAAAACATCGTGAGGAAACCTGGACTACACGGTCTGAAATCACCAATCCACCTTGAAAAAGCGTGATAATTAATGCTAATGCATGTCTATGTCATATCCAAAAGTGGGATAGTAAAGATTCCGATTATGACCAGAATTTTTAAAATTTTTACCTATCATGAACAATGGAAATTCACTCGTTTTGGGCCTAATTTTGAAAGTGCCGCAAAGCAAAAAATCAATGCAAAAATAAATGTGCTAAATTCGGATATAGACTTAGTCTGAATGAGAATTAGCTGTTACATTTTCAAGCACCAAATTTGTACGACACTTTTCCACGGTTTCATGCATTATTGAAGAAATAAAGTACTGGAAAAAAATCCTACCATTGTATGGCATTTCGACAATCTTTTAGAAAGATGCAATATCGATTTTTGACTTTGAAATCATTTATAATTACCGATTTAAATATTTTTGATCTTTATCTTTTTACCTTATATATTACTAATAAAAGGTTTTTTATAATTATTTTATCAGAAAAACTCACCGCAAAAATTTACAGATTTTTTTATAAAAAGATTATTAAATTGACATGCAGTAGCTCAATTTTCATTTAGTTTTCTTATTACATTTCATCGGAATTCAAACATACCTTGGAATTGGAAAATGGTCGAAATACCATATTAAGAAAAGCATTTAAGAGAAAAATGTATGGAAGTCTAATTATTTCAGAATGTTTGTTTTACAAACTACGGAGAGTTTTTTTTAAATTTAATTCGTATACCAAAAGATGTCGAAGAAAACATAAAAAATATTAAAATATGCATCAAGCCTTTATATCAAGCCCTTTCATAATTATGATGACGTAGAAACTACACTTTGTAATTTTAAATTCCATTTTTCCTCGAAAGTAGTATTTTTCTACTTTATCCATTTGCGATATATTTCAACAATTATTCCAAATCGATAAGGTTAGTCATTCCTGAAGTAATTATCAGCTCTGACAGACAGACTGAGAAAGTCGCATCCCATAAGGGTTACTTTTTACTATTTTGGTTCGGAACCTTAAATATACTATTTGAATATATCTTTTTTTTTTCATTTTCAGTTCTTCTGTCTTTGACTTCTGGACCAAAAATTTAAGAAGATCAAGTCCTTTTTATTTATCAGGGCTTTAGCCAAAGAATTAAGCGATTGCCTATTAATCGGCTTAGGCCTAGCCAAAAATCGACGTTCTGTCGGATACTATTTGGTGTTGAAAATAGAACATAAGAGTGGCATAGTGAAGTAGGACCTTCATTTCTAAAACACTATGCTTCGTCTTATCTTTTAGATTGTGTGTATATAATATTATCCCACATTAGATACCTTGACTAATAGATTAATATGTATATCATATGTGACTGCTTACTTGGCGTTTTTACTAAACTTCTAAAATGGTTGCTATGTAAAGCATCACTACCCAATGTTACCAGTAAAAAACCGGCCATGTGCGTGTCGGGCCACACGCAGTAGGATTCCGTAGTAGGTCTTAGTTAGTCAACTATAACTATGTAACCGGTGAAGCCTACTTTGCCGTGATAGTTTTCGAAAGTTAGTTTTTTTTATTTTTGAAAGACCTATCTAACGATACCCTACATGAAGGGTTACGCAACAAAAAAAATATTCATCCTCATTTCACATGTTCGGGAGCTCCACTAAATTATTTTATTTTTTTTATTCATTTTTACCACTTTTTCGGCGTGATCAATACACATATCTATACTAAATTTCAGCTTTCTAGTACCAAGAGCCTCTGAGCTATGCCGCGAACAGAGAGACAGACGGACATTGCGAAACTATAAGGGTTCCTTGTCGGACTACGGAACCCTAAAAATAAAACTAATGTAATCAATCCAAAATAGAAAAATGGTCTAGCTAAAATAGTCAGACAATACAATACATTTTACAATTTTACATTTTACAATACTCTTTGAATAGCGTAAGCTTATTTTTTTATCATATTCTGCATTTTTTTTCAAATTCGTCTCGTAGCAAAGAAACTCGAACCCAAATTCACGTGTTTAGAAAAATATTTTCATTGGTAATAATTTAGAATAGCGCCACCTTGTTACCCATGGATAAACCGTTTTATTTACAAACCATTAATTTTTTTTTAAGATATCATCCCATGCCCTGACTTATAGCTACTATTTCTATAAATTCCAAACTATTAGGAAATATTGTAACATAACATGAAAGAATTTTAATTTTGACGATTATTTCCGACCTACATGTAAAATTTAAATGAGGTATGCAATATTCTCGTTTTGAATACGCAATGTATTAAAAGAAATACATATTTAAATCCTAAAGTACATTTAATTATTTAGTAAGTTAATAACAAAATATATTTGTCCTGCCAAATTTAGATACACACATTTTAGATTATGACAGATTATGGATGATTTGGTTTGAAAACACGTTATTCACATCAAAAAAATATTTTATCCGCATGTAGTGCTTTTTCAATGTAATAATTATAATTCACCAGTCATCTTATCACAAATATAATAATTTATTTACATCGTAATGTGCTCGCTCTGAGTGACAGCGTCTACCCGTGACAGTGGTCACAGACGTACTGCCCCCGTCGCCCGGTGGAGCCCCTCCGTAATTTCAACTCAACGTTTTGACAAAAGCACAAAAATTGACGTAAATGTACGATTAAAAAAAAATATACGTATACAAAAAGACAGATAATTAACTTTTCTATAAAATGGTACAGGTTTCATTAAAATCCGCTTGATAAATTCTATGTATAACTCAGTTTTTCTTCTGCGTTAGACCTAACTTCATGATTTTTTTATACAATGTTATAAATACATAATTAAAAAAAACGTTATACAAAATTATCAAGCATATGCTCTAGTTTAGTATATATACTTTTCAAATCATGAAAGCAAGTCGTTAAAGCGTATTCATTAGCTTTAAAAGGGGCAAAGTCGTATATCGCCGCCTTAAGTCTGGGTATTTTGAGCTTTCGTTTAGGTATGACAGCTAGTTGCAAAAAAAGTTATTTTCAAATGGTGGTCATTTGAGTTGCATCTCAGCGAGCAACGCTGCGACGACAGGCGTGCAGAAGATGTAATTGTAAAAAAATAAGATGTTAGATTTTTGAAAAAGCTTCCTAATTTTCTCAGAGCAATGTCTACCCTTTTGTGAATTTATTATGAAATAGTTTAATAATAAAGAATTAAATATTTTTTTAAATATCGACAAGGGTTTTCATCAGATATGGCTTACAATGAAATGACAAGAAAATGTGAATTTCTCGACATACCAATAACCGACCACAAGAAATACACGGTTCGAATACGCAACTCATCTCACCTAAATTAAGTGCTACATTTTTCCACGTCCACCTATATATTTATTAATCTCCAGACAAGACGGGGTGAAGAAGGGGGGTTGTACGTCACCGCATGCCTTTTGAGAAATGACGCCTGCCAAAGTTAAGTCGGTTGAGCCAAGCCAAGGCGGTGAGTTATGAACGTTTGTTGAGCCAGCGGATAAAGGCCATTAGAGCCCCGGTATAATCCTTATCGGCCAAGTTGCACTTAGGATTAGTCTTGTCAAAAGTCGCCTTTTTCGGTTTATTGACCAAGCCGTGTCCAGCTGTGATTAGGGGATCAAAAGTGGATGAGCATTGTTTGTAATGCTTGTGAGGATCCATTACTTTTAAAAAGCTAGCTACGATATAAATGCTTGTTGAGATTATGGATGATGGATGAGAATAAAATGTATTGATAAAACAAGGGGAAGGACTAACTTGAATACAGACAGCCTTAAAGAATAGTGCTGTTATTGTGTGCAAAAGATTACAATATCCCGATATACACAAAATTGAACTATATTGTGAAAGTATGTAAATCTTGAAGGCTGGATTTTTAGTAGGTGAATCCCATAAGTGGATGAAAAAGATTAAAAAAATATTTGTACTTAGAAATATTGGTAACTTATTTACAATGCGAGCTAAACTACATGTATAAATAAAAGTAGTTTTATAGTTTTGAATTTTTATGGTATATTTTATATTGATGATAATTAGTAGATAGTCTGAACACAAATTAATGCATCTTACTAACATAAATTAGCTTTGCATTTTTCTTCTTTAAGTAAGTCTAGCCAATTTTCACTGGGGTAAATTCAATTCTGCTTAGTCCCATGCCCCGTCGCCTGATATTACGCCGGCAAATCCGCGAATAAACTTCTTTAGCCTTTGCCGTTATTTTGTGGAATTAGCAGTTTAGGAGGAAATAAAAATTCTGATGGGACACAACTTTCTTTAATCTTTGACCTACTTACTGCTTTAAGAACGAACAACATGTACATATAGAATACGTAAGTTAGTAATGATAAAAAGTAATAAACTTCGTTTGCTATATTAAGTATCTATTGAATACTTTTGAATTGTTGTCTGTTAGTCACACTTTAGGACAATAAAGAAATTCGATGAAGTTTTTTTGAATCACATTACAAAAAACACAAAAACTTTTAAACAAACATCAAACTGTATTTCGAAGATAAAAAAAAGAAGAAAAAATAACAATACCTACTTTAGAGGAATATAATCAGTAGGCACCTACTAAGTACCTAACTTTACCGTATCAATGTAGCAAGCATCCGATAAAAAAAAAATATTACCTACATTAAATACATAATGTCTTCAGCCACTACAATTTAGAACTTAAACCACAAATTCATTTTAAGTAAGAACAAAGTAATCATGCTACCCGCCCCACACGGCATTGGCACGCTGCCTTCAATACTTCTTGCGGGAGGTAGGTATTATTGGTCCGTGTTTATGTGTATGGTTTGTGCTCTATAGAGGGTAATAAAACGTTATAGTTGCTCGACGGTCGCTTTTAGCATTTCTAAGACCGTAAATACGAGCATCTTGTACCGATAAACGAGTATTGCACGTTGCATTGTTGGACAATTTAGTGGTGGAGTATACTGCGTGTTTAGGTGCCCATTTCACCTTCACCGGTAATAAAGAAGGAGATAAAACAGGATTTGCTGATGATGGGTACTCAAGCTCAGCGTGGTATGGCTAATATTCCTGCATAGATTTTTTTTGCGTGAAAAATATAGTGTTGCTTAGCATACCTTGTTATATTTTCAACTAGTTTAAAGCTCACATGGCCTTTCTTTAGAACCGTTCATGTAACTTTCTAGTCCACAAACTATGCTCTCTCTTGGGAGACTTGTAGACTTGTTGTTAGACTTGTATGTTGTGGAAGAAGTATGCTCTATTTTAGAGAGAGCATAGTTTATAGTTTAAACTATGCTTATGACTGGAGAGTAATAGGTAACATTATCCAAAAAATATGTCTAACCTACAACTGTCTAACAAAACGCAAAGTTTCTACGTATAAAAAGGGCAAACAAACAAACACACTTCGCATTATAGATGTGTGGTATGGATTATGTTTTTAATGAGCAAACTAAAAGTGGATCCTAAAATTTTAAAGTATAATCAGAAATTCACAGGGTGACCTGACTTCTATAAATCCATTTTTTACTACAGCATTTACTAGCATTCAAAATCCTCAGCAAATTCCCGAAGTAAGTTGCAAATTGTACTACAAAATAAATTTTAATTCCAACTACAAAACGCGAAGTATGCAAATGAATCGTAAAAAGATTTTCATGTAGAATAGATTAAAACGTAGCCGATATTAAAGTTTCATAAGTAAGGGAAGTTATTCGTTGCGACTAGGGTTATCAAACAAAATAGCTGTTTAATTTCTTAAATAGTTAAATTAAATATTGCTGATTCGGTGAGCTATTAAACAAGATCGTGGCAGTATTCTAGAAGACTATAGTATACTAAACAAAACTTAAAACGTTTTTAGTAAAAATAAAAACAATCATATTATACTCCGTTTCAAAGTTATAGCAACCATCTAATTTTAGGACAACATTATCTGTCTTTCGTTTTTATTTTCACCGTCTGACCGAACAATAAACGAAATTATTCCGTTCGCGAGGCAGCCCTGGACGCAGCACATTTATCAAGTTACTGCTGTTATGTATTCAGAACCATTGTTTTTGACACAGATTACTTTCCTAGCACGTTTAGCAACGAAACTTGTATGCAACTTTGTTATGAATATTTTTGCATTATTGAATCACTTGAATGTTGTACCTAGCTTGCGGTTTCATTCAATGAAAGTTTTTATTAATAAAGTCTTAAACAGGAAGTGGTAAAAGGGGGGGGGGTCGTTTTGGGGGCTGTCTTTTCTAAATTTGCGTTCACAAAGTGCTGATTTCAGCTTAGTTTGAATAAACGATTTTTTAATTTATAATACGGTTTCTGAAACATTCGTTTTTTATCAAATTTTGACTGTTCAAAGCCTCGCTTTTCTATCATACGATTGGTGTAATATTTACTACTTAATTAATAAATAGATTTGTTTTTATGTCAATTTTAGTTTATCTATAACAAGAATTGAAAATTAGAAAATTAAACTATAAACAAAACTAAAAAGCTTTATGCTGTCTTTTTGTACACAAACACTTATTTGAAATTTTTAAATTTACAACAAAGCAGTGCATAACATTTTGTTTAATTTACAGCTGCCAATCAAATATAAACAATGGATAAAATAAATGTATAATTCAATATCAATACTTGTCGGCAATTATCGTGTCAATTGCAGTCCTGAATTACTGTTTAGACCTGCCAATCAAAATCATGTTTTATCACCATGCAAATAGGTTATTAATTAAACAAATTTCATAGATAGATCAGTCTGTAAGCGAAACGCATATATCCAAGCGTTAAGTGTTAACAGCTAAATTGATTTGTTTCCCTAAATGATTTATTTATGACATAAATGATTCAGGGAATCTAAATTACATGTGTAGTATTTAGCGTTATAAATGTAGTTATAGTTTAGTGTCAAATACCTTTAAATTTTTTTAAAAAGTAAAGAGTTGCAGTTTTAGTTTCGTTTCAATTAAAGATGCGTCAAAACATCCTTAAACCATTAACTCGTCAATGGCTCGCTTCAAACACAATTTTGGACCGATATTTCTGCATAAAGAAAACGTGTGTGACTTTGATAAGGGGCCAATAAATCGTGCAAGGTTCGAGTTTGGGGCATCCGCGCTGTCGCATTATAGAAGCTCCTATTGTAGGCTATTCGCATTATTCCCTTATCAAGTGCGAGTTAATGGGCGAGCATTGTTGGTCCTATGATTAATTGATTCGTACGTACATGCTTTCATTGTGATGCAGATATCCTTAGCTTTTTCCTTGCTTAAGTGAAAATGATAAATGAAAAGCCATTGTTGGCCAAGTAGTAGTGATGTTATGAGCGTATGCTAATTAGCGCGGTGTGATTTTGATTGTTTGTTTACTGTTTACTGTTTTGTCGTTGTTTGTACAGACAATAGTGAATTACGAATGAAATTGAAGTTTCGGTAAATATTGGATGTTAGTTTTGTAGTTCGTCTATATTCGGTTGTTGTTTTGAGTATAGTTCTACCATTATAATACATATTCGTTAAAGCTTTACCTAGATAATGATATTCGTAGTAAATATTTTATAATAGCTGAAGATGACTCAGTGGCGATACTTTTGAAATAATTTTGTATAGAAGCGGTTATAATTTAATATCAGTAGGTATGTCAAGATATAAAGTAGTTTTATTCTCGGCAATAAAATTCATGATGAGATTAGCAGTTAAGAGTCTAGGTGCATTTAGTTCTAGGAGCGTTCAAATCTCATGCGTATTTATTCTAAAGAACGGAGACTTGCGTAACATAGGGTCCATAATTCGTTAGCGCGTCTAAGACGGCTGCACAACCTATTAAAATAAATGAAATTCTACTACTAATTTCGTACCTATATAAACTTTTCGCTTACAAAACTTATTTGCACTAAAATTATGTTGGTTGAAAACTTGAACCAACTTAAGGCGATAATTTATCATATCGCCGCTACGAGGCTACGGTGATTCGGGAAAAAGTTAGACTTTACGAAGTAGCTTGCTAGTATATTTGTGAGAAATCTTTATGAGAAAAATGACTAGCCGATCATATGATAAATGATGTAAATTGTACTCTGAAAAGGCACTTAATTTGTATTTCATGTAACTTAGTGTAGAACTTAGATTTAGTATCAGTTTAAAAAGTATTTGATAGCACGCATTGTGTACCTATCTTATAAATAATTATTATAATTATTATCATCAAGATATATTTCAATATAATTATATTGTGTGTATTTTATGACATTTACTCATTTATATTAAGAACATATTAACTTGTGACGTATACACGACATCGCGGAAATCCTTTTCGAAACAACCAAAACCTGCAATAAACTCGGAAAAATACTTGAAAACCTCAAAGCCAGCTTTTGGCTTTAAAACTACAAGCGATACTTTCCAACAGGTGGACACACCGGACAGCGTGCTACAAAGTGGCCTTGGCCTTGGGCCTGGGCCTGACACAGCTCTTAGGTCTATGGTTGACCCAAGAGACTATGACCGCCTCCGCTTCTTTCAAATGAGTGCCGCCCAACCAAACACCTTCGAAGAAACTATACATAGGGTGAGCATTCAGCACATTTTCCTTCTACATCTTTGGGGGACAGAGCTGTTTTAAATTGCCATGTAAAAACCTCCTATATTTTTTTCATAAAGAAATGAAAACCACCAACATTATGTTTTAAAGCAACAAAAATTAAACTGTTGGAATCTTAAGACCTTTTTGAGGCAAATAGTTATTCACGCTGAAAAAATAAAAGCATTTCATACATGGCATTTTAAAAAGGGATTATGTGGAAGATATTACATCGTTAACGTTCTTGGTTAACTGTGCAATAAGACGCTCTGCCTCGCGAAGGTGCTGCAGGAAAATGCTGCTATCTGTTATGCTCTGGATGGCAAACTATTTAGCCTATTTATATGTGTACTTATAGAATTATTTATTATATATCCGTTTAGGCATTTAAAAATAGTCACGGCTTTTTAAATTATTTTTTTATATTTAATTAGAGTATTTTTAAATTACTGCTTATTTACATTCTTATTGTATTCCATAATCTATTATTATATTATTTTATATGATTTACTATTTTTAGATTAAAAGTTTTATAATATTGATCAATATTTGTTGTAAATCGAATCATTCATGTAGTTATTTTAATATTATATTTATTTGCCAAACAGAGTATTAACAGGTTTCAAAATTCAAAATTTCATCGAACACTTTTGGCTTTTTTTAATCGGCATGCTCAAAGAATTGGAGGTGGCTCTACAAATCATATTTTCGTATAAATGTTTTTTTTTGTATTATTCTCACGTTATTATCATTTATCTATTATGTTCATCATAATATAAAACACATTATTATTTTTGCACAGCTCCGTAGTTTCGAATTATTTGCACGAAATAAAAATGTTATGCATGGTTAATTACCTAATTACACGAAATATGCATGTTGTGCACGATTTACTTAACAAGTTTTTTATAAAAGTTATAGGAAATTCGACAACCAACTTATCACTTGCATTTATTATTTTATCAACGCACAATTTTGTTTTCTATAATTTGTCAGAATTTAATTTTTTTTTCATAATTCATTCCATTTTCCATGAATCGACCGAAGAAACAAAAGTGGAATACGCAACATACAAACAAATATAAATCATCTAATTTATTTTTGTTGCAGCTAAAAGTACAAGAAGCAATGAAGAAAAAAGACAAATTAGCAAGAGAACAAGAAGAGGTAATAATCTAAAAGTTTTTCTATGTGATACGCCCTAATAATGCCTGCCTACGTATATAACAAAGAAAATAGGGACTACATCAATTTTTTAACTAAAAATATTTTGACTGTGCATGTAAAATATTTGAAGCGATACCGTAAAAAGTTCTGCCACATATTTTTTTATTCACAACGCTCGAAAACAATGCAATAATGCAATCGAAAAGTTCCCTTCACAAAGCCTACATCCGAAAATAATCTGATGCCAGCCTCGCACCAACATGTAATCTCCTGACTGGCTCAACCATTCGACGCACCTACCGAGCCAAGCTAATCGTGCCCTAATCTCGGACTAAGCCTATTAGAGGCAGTTGTATCGCTTCCCTACGAAACTTCCGAAGCCCCTTGCTCAGCACATTTTGCTCGTAAAACTATGGGTCGAACTTCGGAATATTGAACATTGAAATTTTACTGTTTCAATAAACTGTTTGCCGCGATTTTGGAAATACTGAAATGGTGATACAGTTTTTTGTCTAAAGAAATATTTGATAAATTGATCTACATATTTGTAAATTAAAATTATGTTTTAAAGTTTTTTGCTAAATATTTTGAAAATAAAATAATGTTTAACAATATTTATTCCTAAAAGCAAAATAACACCATTACCAAAAAAATCATGTTACACTTAACTCCATGTTTCAGTAAAAATTTGCTAAAATCTCATTTTCTAGAACAGTGCGACACGTAAATCCCTTTCGTGTATAAACTGCGCCATCTTGGTAACTAAGTGTGCATAAATTAAGTTAATGTTCAATACTTTTCTACTTACGAGAAAGTGGTCTTTTTATTGCCCCCTTTGAATATTTATTATCGTGTTCACGCATTCAGGAAAATATTTCGTAAGGAAACATTTTAAAAGATTTCTCGACCCGTTTGCCTTACGATTTATGTTTTAAAATAAGCGCATAACACGTCTAGGTAAATGCTTAGCTGTATGCATATCTTGAGTATGATTCCATAATGTTCAGATGATGTTCGGTTAAGTTTAAAAATCTTTTGGAATCACTACCTTGTTCTAATGGAATAATATTCCTATGTACCTGCCTATATTGGCTAGGTAGCTATTTCCCGCAAACTACTTCTAACTTTACTCAACCTTTATATAGCCCCAGCGGTTTAGGCTCTGCGTTGATGGATCAGTCACAAGTAATTATATATTAGATATGTACATAGAGATGTGTGTTTGCAGGAGCAAATAAAAGTATCTCATTTTCTAATAAGTACCATAAAGATTTTACGCCTCCACTTTAAGGCATAGCTATTTTATACGAAGAAACTGGAATGAACTCGGTGGGGGGAAAATTGCAAAATTTAAAAATGTTTAGGCACAATGTAACGGACTCGTGAAAATTGCTCATAATTTTTAAAATTAAAATTTTTCTATCTTGTTTCTCCACTCCCCAACAAAATAGCTAGCTCAGTTTCCTTGCAAAATTAAAATAATGTTATCTACTTTAGGGGAAAAAGTTCCACGAAATATTCAAGCCTGATGTGTTGAATTTTTGCAAGCGTTTATTGTTGTTACAGATCCTTAGAGATATAAGACATGGTCTTATGAACATGGGAAGAGACGGCGTGCGGGGACCTTTTGGAGGTATGTTTAATAAATTCCGGGCACAACCTTGTCCAAAATATGTTTTATTTATATTTGGAAAAGGTTGCAAACTATTTAAAATGTGCTTCTGACTTAATTTTTACATTTTAATCTGATTGTTTCAATATTTCGGGATAGTAAATGACATAAGTTATGATATATTTGAACTGGGCTGGTTTATTCCACCGCATAAGTATTGAAACAATCAGATTTCGCTATTTATTGTTGAGCTACCGTGATTACGCATGATGCTTGCACGATGTTTTGATACTTTTTTGATCAATTGTGCGGAATGCTTATTTTTATGATGTTAATTTCACGTTCAACATCATGATCATGCGGTATGCTTTCGATGTGCATCAATCATTCATCATTTTATTGTTTCTTGGAATTTAAGAACTTACCTGAAAGTTCAATTTATGTGAATTATTATTTTTTACTGTTCGATTTTATTATAAGCAGCAGCTTGAAACGAAAAGCGCGTTAGACTTTTATAGATGGGTTTATAAATAAAATCGAAGGCATTATTATCATTCATCGAATCAATGTTTTCTTTGCGAGAAATGCTCAGTGCATGTTTTTGGAAAAACAATATTTTGCAACCACGCACGGCTTTACGATGTTCGTACACAGCTTTAACTGCAGTGTTGTCAGTGAATCGCCAGTATATGGAAGGCATATTTACGGTAAACATTTTTGGCAATTTTGTTAGCACGTATTTTTTATTTGCATTACTGGGAACTAATTGAGCTGCACTGGTCTAATAGAGGGATCATTTACAGACGATACCTATATGTACGACGACGAAGCAAGAGGGCTCTCTGGACGAGGGCATTGGTACGACGAACCGCCGTACGAGAGTGATCCTGAAGATTTTTTGATGGGAGGAGGAGCACCTGCGGCATCATTTCAGAATGGCCGTGTTTGTTTTACTCTCAATCTCAGAAATGAATCCAGAGGAGAAGGCGTAATATCACTAAGAAGCGCTGGCGATATAAGTTTAGCGAGAACCCCTCGGAGGGGATTAATTATTCCGCAGAGTGGCCCCTATCCGACCACCGTGATCCCCTTGCGAACGGCAAGAGATCGGGAGAGTGGGGATTACGCCGCGTCTGATATACAATCTATAGGATCAAGACTATCGGGCATCTCTTTAGAATCAAACCGGTCGGAACGAGATTCCAGGAGGGGCTATAGGCAAATGTCTGGCTACCGGATAGGTACCGATCCATTATCACCAGCTTCATCAGATTATGAAGACCAAGAAAGCGAAACAGATTCACAGCACATAGCAACTGTGCATAAGGTAATTTAACTATTCTCCTTCCATTGTACTTTAAAGTTTAAAATATTTAACGTAAATTAATAAATTTGCTGATACCAATGTTGCTTTTGATTTGGATTTCCTTTGCCCAATTAAAATTATGTTACTCATTCCAGTCAGCTGAGGAATGCGAAGGTGTGTCAAACTTAGCAGGAAAAGTAAGAGGGCTCAGACAAGACGTCCAGAGAAAGATATCAAGGTTAAGACAAGAAAGGGGCCCCGAAGGCAGCGACAGGCGAACGAGTGGCGATCAAGCGTTTCCATGTTCTAATAGTTCTTTCGAAAGTCTTCCCAGCGGATCAGGCAGTAGTGAGTGGATTTATTGAGTTATTTGTTTGTGTTAATATAAATGGTTTTGTAAATAAGTTGGTCTTTCCTTTCTTTGTACCATAACACCCCATGTGATACTTACAGATACCCTCTTGTTTTTTACATATTCTAAATTTTATCTGCACCGTAACTAATCCTACTAATTGCATCGCAATGAAATACTAAAACTACTACCCATTCACAGTCAAACAAAGATGTACACAGGTATTCTATTTTCAATGTGTTGGTCGTAGACACTGAAATTTATTTTATCTGAGCCTAGAATATTTATGTACAGGCACACAAGCGTTGGTTCGCGCCGGTAGTAATCACTCATCTCTCTCGGCAGAAGAAAACATAGAATTAAGTCCAGCCGGGCGGAGTTTACTCGTGCCGCAAATGCTGTGTCGAGCTCGGGCCCTCGTCGATTACGTACCCAATATTTATGAGAAAGATGCCCTGAGATACAAGGTAAGTAAGACGACTTAATACCAAAGCGTAGTTACTGCTTGCATCTAGGCAGGAATTTCTAATAACGTGTTATTTGTCAACAGAAAGGAGACATCATAGAAGTGATAAACATGAATGCGTCCGGCATATGGCGAGGCGTATTGAACAATAAAGTTGGAAACTTCAAGTTCGCTCATGTCGAAGTTTTATCTGAAAGGGACACGGTTCGTTCAAGATCGTCCAAATGGTGCAAAAGTCGCGAAAGGCTTTGGGAAACTCGACCACGTACAGTAGAAGAATTGTTGAGACGAATAGATTTGCTAGAATATGCTGTGGCCTTTGCAAGGAATGGATACGAAGACATAGAACTATTCAAAGAGATCGAACCATCAGATTTAGACTATTTGGGAATAATGACACCAGAACATCGTACACGTATTCTTGCCGCTGTTCAACTTCTGCACCAGCTTGAATGTGAGTTGGAACAATAATTTTGACAACTTATTTCAAATAAAGTAATCTATTTTATGAAGCTTCTAAGAAAATTATCAACTCTCGTAGGTGGCGAAGGTGAAGCAGAAGCTGATGGAGGCGGATCAAGCTCCGAGGGTGGTGAATCTCCCTTCGGCAGACGACAATTTCCTCGAGACTCGGGGTGTTATGAAGCAGGCGTTGGTGTAGGAGGCGTCCGAGTTCGGACGTCACCATTGGTCCACAGGGCCGATGAACCGACACATAGACCCCCAGAACCAGCGCCGCAAGCAAAGCGGTCCATTCGTCGACGACAACCAGATGACGCTGAATGCGACAGAATTGAACGCTACCCAGGCACAGGTACGGAGCGAACGACTGTACGGAGTGGGGGTCTTCCCGGTGGCGCAAGGGACGACACTTGTGAATCTGATCACCGACTAAATGTAGTCAAGTTTGTAGCTGGTGGAGAGCCATGTGCATCAGAGAAAAGTAGTGACTCGGGGGTGAGTAGTTCGTCACTGAGTTCTGCTCACCCCCATCGTCCCTGAGCGAGGCCTGCCGCGCCCGCGCTTGCCTAGGCGCTGGCGCGGGCGCGTGCGCAAGCCGCGCAGCCGCCCGCTCCCCCTGCCAACACTGAACCATCCGCGCCGCCCGAGCCCGAACAGAAATAAACTAGATAATGTTCAACTACATTTAACCTTGTTAGATAACACTTAATACGCCTAACAGTTCTTTTTAACCTTCCTACCAGATATTCCTATTATACGAGTTCATTTAAATGTCACATTTTGTCAGACACATTTTAGTGCATAAAAATCAAATCAAATAAGACTGAAACTTACTTTCTGCATAAGAATGATGTAAATGTTTTGGGCGGGCGATCGTAGATTAGTGTGGGTAAACTTCTATTTGACTTCTGCAGGAGCAAATGTGTTTCTAGTAGACGGCTGTCTTTAAAATATCATGATGTACGATGTCAAACCCACAAAATTCTTTGTGTAAGAACTTGTTACTTAAAGACTGACTTAAGTTTCAAAGCACTTATGTGTGCTGCAATTTTTATGAAACGATTAACAGTTAAAATGCAATAATGTACAGATATGTAACTCTTCTTCTTTGATATATTCGAATAAAATAAAACAATGTGAACAAAGAAAATTAATCGATGTTAATAGATTCAATCGTAAAATAAATTTCAGTACGGAATATTATTATAAATTGTAGATATTTATATATAGGTTGCTTGTTACGATTTCACATGCTGATTTTGAAATCGCTATTTATCATTCCGTTATAAATTGAAAAGCATATCATGGATGGCAGCAATTTATTATAAATTTTAAGTTTGCTTTTGATTTGTTACTCTGTTCAAAATACAAACTACACTATTATTCTTTACATTTTACTTATATTCTTTACAATAATCTCATTTTGCTAATATTTTGCGTGTAGAAGTGCATTTCTTCTATAATTTGATTACAACAATATTATCCTTTCGTACACAGTACATTAAATGTCCGGGTAATGTCCACATTTCCCAGTACGAGGATAATATTCTTAGTGAGTATAAATATAATTTAATTTAAATACATTTCGAGTTTATTTTGAACAGAGTATTTAAAAAGCATTTATGACTGTATTTAGGTATTAGAAGAGGCGATATGCCTTTTGTGTAAGTACTTGGGCGTTGGAAGCGCAACATTCAATAGCAATAATTGTAAATACATTAATAGATAGGTTAATTATTATATATGTTGATAAAAAGTTTTTTGTAATTTTTTAAGAGCTTTATGCGGTTTGCCGTGTGTACAGATAATGTAGTGAAATAGTGAAATTTTGAATTTCACCCCGCGATCTTCCGTGTCATGGTAAAGCAATTTGACATACTTTACGATCTTCACACTTGTGACTGGGCCCTCGTAAAATTGTAACTACTGTCAAACTATAGACGGGAACAAAACAATATTAGGTTTCGCGAGCTACGTAACAGTGGGAAATTCGTCGCGTTTCCCTGTAGAAATAATATTACCTTTCCTTATTGTACATACTTGTTTTTTTTACTGGATAAGGTGAACTTGTCTGTGTGCCATTCTACGTATCGATGTATGTATGTGGCATTCTGATATCGTGGCAACTAAGTCGAAATATTATCATTTGAGCGCCAATATAGGCTTATTCTTTGAGGACCCGTGTCGCATATGTATTGGTGCTCTAAAATGGATGGATGGTCAAATGGGAATACTCCAGTTTTATAATAAATATTTTGGATAATATCCACAACGTACATATGCTGCAGTTCACTACCTTTTTGTTCTTCATAACTGTACATTTGATATTGCTTGAATGTATATGTTCAAGCTATTTTTGAAGAGTTTTGCCTATTCCCAAGCTCAGCCATTCGTGTCAAAATTGGACACTCCCGACTGTCCATGGTGTTCCTCTTGTAAATTTTGTAAAAAAAAAGTAAATTCTTACACACTTTTCGAATACAATCGTGAACTAGTCCGAACTATTGAATGTACATAGTTAAATGTTTGTTACTTGTATATTGTAGATAGAATATATTTCTTTTGACAATTGTATATTCAATAAAATTAATTCTTTATTAAAAATTCAATGTTAAAAAGATAATTTATTTATAATCAAAATTATGTTAAAGATGCTCAGGTAGATTTGAACTTATCCATAGGTTTTGTGGTTATAGCATTGTTTTTAAGACTTGTGATTATAATAATTAAGCTGTATAATTCACTTTTTTTCCGTTAGACATACATCATTAACTGTGCGTACTTTTTGTAGCAATATTTATATTTTTTTTAAACAAATCTTATGTGTAAGTTAACAAATCTGTTTACGAACATGGATTCTAAATAAATAAATCCAAAAATTGTGTGTGTATTTTTATTATTACTCTGTCTATGTGATTATATCTTTTGTATGTGAAAATGAAGTTAGGGCTCATCATAGACTTCTGATGTTATATTTGTATGATTATAAAATCAAACTGAATTCGTTTAAATACAAATCCAACAGAGTTCAGATAATATATTATTGTTATACGTTAGGTGGTCGAGTGGATTATTATTATTTAATGCAGTTTCTAGAAAGTTAAAATGGGCTATGTAGTTATTACATAAAGATAGGAAGCACTACAAATATTCCAGAACAAACTAAAACAATATAAGCTCATGTTTTGGCTTATTACCTCGAATAGTTAAATTATTAAGGGGAATAAGCAGTTTAGTGTTACATTGAAGTTTAATAATTCTTCGGATTAGGTATTTAGGTATTCTATTAATAAAAAAGAATATAAATATTATAATTTCTAATAATATAAATGCGAAAGTAAGTTTTTTTGTTTGTTGAACAAACAAACTTACTTGGAACTTATGATGAAGATTGATATGGAGAAGAAGAAGAAGGGACCCTGGAGACGGTTACTTTTATACGCGTGAGTCCCTCAGAACGCGGGAAGCAGCTAGTAGCTTATAAAGTAACTTTTGAAATTCAGGGGAGCGTGCGGGGTAAATCAGACTATGGAAAATAATGTCAAAATAATTCCCACGAATTTATCTACGATCAGTGAAAATTATTTAGCCAGGTGTACAGTAGCAACCACAAACAAGTTGTCTCGTAATATTTGCTCAATAAATTACCCTCATTCTACAAGCCCTGAGGTATCCGTGAAACTACTCATTCATAGATCATAATCGTGTCTACTAACAAATATCATATAGAAACAAAACTCGTTTATTACAGCAAGCATTCATATCTTATCGGAGTATTAATGAGGAGTGCTTAATCTGAGTCAAAGTATTACTTCAATTGATTGCAAATCACTGTTTCTGCTTTATCGATTTCTGGAGTCGGTGAAATTGATTTTGCTTCTAGGTTTTTTTTGCTCATGCGATTGTAGCCTTTATTTGACAGGGATAAGGATTAATATCGCCAGCAGACACAGGCGTGTATTTATTTAGAGATAACAAGATTCACGGTGCAGTGAATAAATATCGACAGTACATCAATGTTAAGGAGCATGTTCACTTGTTTTTTAGAATATACGATTACGACGATAGACGTGTGCATAGTTCATTTGTTTTTATTTTTTGTGGAATTCGTAATTAAAGTCATGTGCAAATGATGTTGATAAATAACAATAACAATATTGATTATCTGAGTATAAGAGAGAACATAATTAATTTACAGGTTATTAAACATTGCAACAGTTTATTCTCGAAACGCCTCTACCAACCAACATTTGTATAGAAGTTTAAGACATAATTAGGTACGACAAATATTAATTATACATTTCGATTTATTATTTTTACCATTAAGCCCCGCAAATACTCCGCCTGACAGATACAAGTAGTCATTTTTGCAAACATAAACATAGACAAATCGCAACGATTCGCAGTCGGTGTGCTATCTCATTGCGCCTATAATTATACAAGCCATGACTTATGACAGCTCACCGAGAACCTTATATCATGTTCCTTTGCCCATTTTTTAGTTCGCACGCGAATAAATCTTGTGACGGAACCCCAGGGATGGCGTCATGTGGTACTGTGGACGGTCTATTACGCTTGTTATGAGAATTCCTCGCTTTGTTTATAAAGGTGACTAGGATGTACGTTTAGAACAGAGAGTATAAATAATAAACAGTTAAGTTTATGGTAGACCTAATGAAAATGTTTTGAATATGAAAGATTTTTAACGTATCAACTTAAAAGGATAAAAGTTATTATTGGGATAACTTTTTTATCGTACTCCGTGACGTTTATTAGATTGTCCACACTGATATAATTGAAACATGTATTACTTCTGTAATGTTGAAAATCTTCGTATTTCGTGTAGGATTTTCACTAACTTGCACAAAGGACCGTCTAACACTCATAACCCAAGACAAGATATCGTACACACATTAACTTAACCAACTGTACAAGACACAGCACATACATTTATAATTCTGAAGGCACAGGAACCAAGTTACGACTAGCGCTAAATTTACGGTGTCCATAAACGTCCGAATGCAAACTGTATGACGGGAACTCCGAACGCGAACAGTAAAATTTAAAATTAAAGGCGTTCACTTTGTCGTAAATTTTGGATGGTATCTACTATTTTATTTATTTGTTTTGTAGAATATCGATAAATATTTCAAAGGGGGATTAGAAATTGAATAAAAGTTTTATGCGGTCGTGTCAGTGAAAATTCACGACGTATATTGTACGACTATAATAGATATACATTTTGATAAAGTTAAAAGATGTAGTTGTAGTACTTAGTAGGTACTTTTTATTTATTAATGAAATTTCTGCCATTATTATGTTCTGGAAGTTTGATAAATGCAGTAATTGATTTAAATTTTAAATATTTAACTTTGCATTCAATGATGAAGAGTATATTGATGAGTTTTCTTCTGTGAGTAAAATATAATGCTATTTTCTAAATATTTTCCAGTACCTATTAAAAAACCGACATATGGTGTAACTATTATGTCTTTGTATTTGTATTAAAAAGAACATTTATATTCATACTAAAAGAACCTACCTTTTTTATTTTAAACGTTTGATCTCTGTGATTTGAATTATTGAGTTAACTACATCGAGTATTCAAAAAATGGTACCATATATTTGCGCCGTTCAATTTTAGTTGAAAGAGGGTGCCCTCGAATCGGTCTCGTTAAAAATTCATCGAAATTCGTTAAAAAAGGTAAACCGAAATTGACACACGGTCATGATTTTTTTAGTTATTTCATAGGGTACTTAAAATTTCATGTTGAAATGGGTAGTTCAATGCATAATTTCATTTCAGGCCTTCGATTTGAGAAAACTCAAACAAGTCGGTTTGTTAGATTATAGTAACCTGCACCACACAATAAGTAGAAGACTACTGTTATTAAAATAAGCTGTCTATACCACAAAAGTAACTCATCCTTCATCTATACATATAAAATACTTTGTCCTGAATAACTGACGGATCAACGTACAGCCTAAACCGCTAATTGTAGAGACCCGAAACTTGGAGTGTGTATTCTTTGTATGACGTAGACATTCGGTAAGAAACGATTATTCGAAATTCTACCCCTAAGGGGGTGAAAAAGAGAGGCAAAGTTTGTATGATACTCTGTCATTTTTAATTTGAATTCGTATAGCCCAAGCAAGCGAAACCGCTATCGGAAAGCTTGTGTTCACTATAAGAAAGTTTTACCATTTGTAGTACTGAAGAACCAGCTTTGTACAAAGGGAAAAAGATTAAGCAGTAAAAAGTATTTTTTTTACTAAAAATAACAAGCCCTCAACACAGCATGTGATTTAGAGTCTATATTAGTACCTAACACTAACTTAATATGAATACAATTAACTATTTTGAAAGCATTGCAGTATTATATTTTGCAATTTAACAAAGCTTCGGTCATAAGCAAAATTCATCGATGCATTTAAATACACGCATACCGAGCCATCAATATAATAACTCGATTCATAAATAATAAACTGTTCTCACCTATCCCACGAGCGTTGATTAATCTAGACATTAACATACGATGAATTTGTTAGTGGACTAATAACTGCCAATCAATAAATTAACGTGAATGCTGATGTATTTACATAAAATAGTGTTTGCCCACCAGTCGAATTTAAACCATTTTTAATAGCTTTCTGCACTTCCTCACTTCACACTTAAAAGGGTAGGTATAAAGTTTACACTTCACATAATATAAATAAATGATGAAAATAGGATCATCTATACTAATATTATAAAGAGGAAAGATTAGTTTGTTTTTTTATAGGGTTTTAATTAAAAAAATATTGGACCGATTTTAAAAGTTCTTTCACCGTTATAACGCTAAATCATTATGAAGTGTCATAGGCTATATTTATTTCTAGAAATAATTAGGGATCCCTACTAAAACTTGAATAATGTAACCCAAGGTGTAAAAAAAAATGTCCACGCGGGCGAAGCCGCGGGCGGAAATCTAGTGTTTTATAAAGAAAAATATGTTTAAAAAACCAAGTTATTAATATCAGCCAAGAGATGTCCACGGATAAACATTTGATGTCCACATAGATGAGACCTTCCAAGCTATCATGCAGCGGATTCCCACAATCACGACCAGGTCGTTGATCCATCTCATATCTTCCCACGCTATACTGCAAGGTACTGGACACCTTTGTTATCGAATAAAATACAAAATTCCATGTGCAGCTCAACGCGCATATCTCATAAACGACATATCGGTCCACAAACAAACCCTTAAAACCACAGTGTATTATAAAAGTATTTCCAACAAGCAACACCCATACTCAGTATATTAGCTAACTGCGTATCAGTTTACAGTATCGTGGCATTCTGCGGCGCAACATGGGTGTTCAGACATGTTTACCTGAGTGAGGTATGTGCACTGTAATTAACTTTTTATTTTCACACCGACAGACCACCGGCACGGGTTCGTTTGAATAGCCGGACGGAATTGCGAATAGGCAATTTGTAGCTGCTATAAATATTAGGGGAATGGTGGTATTGTTTCGATACTATTGGTTAGAATAACCGCGAAATGTGTGTTCAGATGGATTGATTAAATAAATGATGTCAAATAAATTTCTAATGATACATACTATGGTATATTATGTTATGCATACATGTCTATAGAAAGTGAAGGAATATCATAGTTTTTAGAGAAACAGTACCTTAATTTTTTTTGGACAAACCCAAAACTCAATCCGCAAATCATGTTACTACTGTGCAGCAAATCTATCGTTAAATAAATAAACAAAAACAATGCAATACAAATTTAATTACTTTAATTAAATTATAGATAAGCTTAAAGCTGGTTACCGATTTTATTGCTTGTTTTAACACTTTAAATGTCTATCGGTCTTATCCACGTTTATACAACGTAGTCAATTTACCAAAGTAATGTGCAGTGAACATCTTTAAGTTTATGTTAAGAACTTATTCTACCGATCGGAGATTGCCACTTAACACCGTGCAAATGTTAGTTTACAATCCTAATGACTGTACCTAATACTGGTGAAACTACGCACTAAACATAGTACTTTGTCAATTTAGAAAACAAAGCCTCGCTGTTTAAATAAATACAGGATTTAACCATTATGCTCGTTGTGTATTGGTAATTTAAGTTTATATTACTTTCAAATATTACCACCAACAGGTCGAAGTTGACTTTCATGGCCGGTTGCATCAAGCTTCACAATATTATTTATCTTAAAAATGTAACATAGGTTGATACTAATAATTCCATTACATTTCATTAATGATGTTTATGCATATTGAATTCGGCTCCACGTTCGCCTCCAAAATATCCGAGACTCTGTAGTTCCGTGCACGTTAGAGACATTTGAATACATTTAAGTTTTTTTTATGCAATCATGATTTAGATACATAAAATAAGCAAACGTATATCGTATACCGTAGAACAAAAAAAAAATAGTTGCAAAATGATTTAGTTTATTATCAATCTGGTCAGATCTTATGTGACAATATAGCAACTAATCTCATATATATTTTTGGCGTTCAGTCTAAATAAATACCTACACGGTTTTTTTACATAATTTAAGTGTAATCTTACTCTTATAAACAAGTTATATTCAATACCAATATTTAAAGGTTAAACCAATTGTTACACTTTCCAACTTTTGACTAACAATCCGTAGCGTAAATTTTCGCACGTAGGTACAAGATGAAAAACTTTTCATCATAAATCCTCTTTAGATTATAACTTTCATTTTTTATTCGTTTTTTGTTACATTAAAAGTATTTCTAAGCACTACTAGTAAAACCTGATAACAATTAAGGACCAGCGAAGCGTCGCGTTGACGATGCATCAGACAACTACCTAATATAACCACATCCTCAGTTTCTTGAAATTACTTGCTTACTTGGTAAGAAGAAAAACTAAACCAACAAAGACTTGTCAATACATTCTTCATCGCTTTTTACTTTTTACAAATTACATGTAATCAATTAAGATATCTCGATATCAAATTCAAATTCATATTAAACGGCTATGGTTGAGACCATGTGCTGCATTTTGCTGTGCGTATCCCCCGCTCTTTAAACGTTTTTTCTTTCTCTCGCTTTGCTCTAACGTATGAAAAGCTTTTATTTTTAAAGTTTAAGAAGATAACTTTCATATTATTTTCACGTGACGACTGTGGAGAAGGTAGTATATAATTTTAAGGCGATAAACTGACGAACAGTGATTATTATAAATTTATAGTACCTAGGTAAACGAGCCTTTTAAATCCTTCGAATTTTCGAGTAAGAATCTTTTACAAGATACACGAAATAAGTACATATAACAAGAATTTTGTATGCTCTTTTTCATTTAAAGTTGGTATATAAACTTTATATTCTAGAAAACTTTTGATTGTAGAAATTTTCTATCACTTGGAAGTTTTTAGATACGTTGATACAATTAGCAGAATTTTATTGAAAAGTAGCGACTCCCACGGTTTAATGAGGTAAATTCTTGTACCCAGGGACTAAGCTATATCCATACCAAATTATATCTAAATCGGTTCAGCAATTTACTCTTGAAAGACGGAGACAGGCAAGCTTTTTTTATTTTTATGATTTAGTAGATTAAGGAACGCTTACGTATATCACATCATGCTGAAGTTATCTAAATAATAGCTAGCATTTCCATCAAATATCTCATATTAAACATTCACAATCTGTTTTAGAATACCCCAATGTACACACAGCCTAACTCCCAAGTGTTGTTCCATCGACGTAGTGGGTACATTAACAGTATTTTACGACATCTACTTCGGCTAATAGGTACCTAGTAACAGATTAGAATATTAGCTTTCGAGTTGAATTAATTCTAAGTCCTGAGTTTGTCGTCGCTAGTTGATTATGTTGAGGCCTTTGAAGTGGCATTTCTAGATGTTTATGTTAGAAATAGTAATAGTAAGCAGAGCTCAACACTGTACTAGCTATATGCTTTAAAAATATGAATTTCATTTTCGATATCTGTTGTTTTTTTTCTCAAGTAACTGGTAGGTACTATAGTTGTGTTGATATTCAAATTTCTAATTACACTTCTGTAATTCATTTTGGCAAGGATTGTGGATGCAAGCATTTTTGGAATTTCAAAATTTACTCAGGAGTCCTTTTAAAAATGAAGCTGCCCTACCTCTTTGATACTCAAAACTGTGTTAATCATAGTTATCGCAAAGGAAATCTGATTTGGTAGTGTAGTATCTGGACGTAGGTATTACCTACTGCATGATATCTACTACACAACGAAAAACACAGAAAAAGTCATGTTTTTTTAAATGACGTAATAACTCAATACAGTTCTGCATAAAATTACTTCCCATAGTTATTGCTATTACTTATAATTTGAATGAGTTAACAACACACCATTTGAAAATAACAGGTTACAATTCTGGAAGAAACGCAACACGACTTGCTGCTTGTAAATGCGTGTATGAGTTTAACTTAGGATTGCATTAGTTGGTAAAAAGAAACATGAAGAAACCTGTCCGTCTTGAAATGCTGATACACACGGCTTGTTAGTTTCAACGACTAAAATTCTGTATCTGTATTGACTCGCTGTTATTTTACAAGGACGGTAATTTAATATCTACTCATCAGTAGATATTAAATTAACTTATTAACGAAAATGTTTTTTACAGTTTTCCTCGTATGGGCCGTTTACGACGTAGCTATATTTACTCTTAACCACCTATTAATTACAATTTGTACATAATTGCATTCAAGAATAAAATTACGATTGAGAAACTCAATTTGTCGATAAAGCACAATCTGTTCACTATTTTTCCAAGCTACCAAAACGCCAAACATCATCATTACATACACAAATCAAATTCACCGACATCCAGACTAGGAACAAATGTTTGTCTCAATGCGGAGCGATGGGAACTAAACGTGACCCGACAGCGCCGCGTTGCACCAAACTTGACGTTACAACGCAGCGAAAATTCAGATAGAGGAAATTGAGAAAATCTAGGTATTTGTAAAAAGTTCGTTTTTAAAATCAAAAACGTGTTCTTTACAAACAAGAATGCTGTATAGATATTTCGATGAATTAATTTGAAGAATTAAATTTCGATACACATGAATAGAATGAGAACAGTTTCTTTGAACTTTAACCTATAAAAGCTTCTTGTGATATGTAAATCAAAATTATATGACATACCTAGCCAATTTTTTACAGACTTGTATAAGCTCTTATAGTGGGATAAAATCCTATAAATAATTTCAAATCAATGTAGTGGGACTAGATAACGACGGTAAGTTCGAGAAACCAACAAACTGTGAGTACAAACCTAAGTCATCGACAAGGTCTCGGTAATTGCAGATCCCAGACCACACTCACAGGTGGTCTAAACGGAATGTTAATGCGTTCAAAGTGCCATAATTACTGCGTAAACTTAAGCTTTTAATAATAAATATTTAAATATTAAAGTTACCAGTTTAAACACATATTATGAAAATTAAGATTGTGCTCATTATAGCGCTTTGATTTATTCGCTACTTGAAATTTAGTTTATGAAACAGGATGGAGTAATTTTGTTTAAATATCGTTTGAAATGGTTTTGAATTCTCTAAAGAGATTAGTTCCTAGTTCCTGAATTATTATTATAAACCTGGATTTCACGTAATTATTGATGATACTTACCATTACCGAGTAAACAGTTATAATTATTATTTTCTAACACTACATGTTTTGTCATTAAAATGTAATCAGACTGAAATTTTGATTAATTTCTGCTTCTTCTGGTGTATCTCCAACAAGTGAAGTCACCTCTGCATATTTTTCTTCCTCTTGGGCAGGGTGAAAGGGTTCGGCAATTAATTGAATTGATTCATTATATCCAGACAATCCTATTATCGACAGTCAAAGGCATAAATCAAATAATGAAGGTAGCTTTTGTAAGTCATTATTGTGTGCTTAAGAGATCGAGTCATCAGCTTTTTGCTGAAGGTTTACAATATTAAACTGAAAACATTGTAAATTGCTATTCTATGTATTTTTGATAAACATAAAAACTTTCATTTGAGACCGCAAAATTAAAATTAAACATTGAATCTGGTTTATATCCGAACACGAAACCAAATAAACGTATAAAACCAAATAATTTATTTAATTCGTATTATAATGGACAGATGGATATAGACATTTCTGATTAGAACATCTGGTAGCTAACTGTCAGCTTTTTCGTTCTGATTCTGTTGAGTATATATAAAGAGCAAAATCGCACACAAAACTGTATATTGGGAAGAACCAAGGCGCACGCACTGAATGTTTGCCAAGGGAATCGAGTCCAGACATATGATTACACGCGTTTATTGCCGACATCCTTGCAGGTGGTCTTACAACGTATAATTTACTTAGCTGGCCTGCTATCTCGCTAATCGATGTTTACTTCGATAAGTCACGGAACAATCCTATAATTTTGGCCTCCCCTCTCTGCATTTTCGAAAGCAAAATGGGTTTAAAATGAGTAGGAATTGGTTGTTGGTTGGTATTAAAGTTAGCTTAAATTTTCCGGTTATTGTAATATGTCTTCTAAAGATGACTATCGTAATCAATCTATTTTACATTTGCCTCCAAGTTAGCAAAAAAAAACAAAAACATACCTACTTCCAGATTCTGAATCTAAAACAACTTACGTTACTAGGTTGGCAAAGCTCATATTTGTCCCAATAAAAGAAAAAACTAGAAACATCGCGTATTTATTTACACCTACTTACGTAACAGAAAAGCGTGCCAAACCACAACAAGCGACGACGTCACTTAAGTCCTTACTCGGCCAAACCTCCGAAACGCGAGCCAACCCTCGGAGGAGTTTTAACCCAACGCGTTTTTCCGAACTCACGACCGAAGTCGCGTTCGCGAACCGTTCCGCAAAAAGCCCTCTACCCATTTAATTTTATGGCAAGGGCGGCGAAAACTCGTCTCTCGTATCCTCCGCTGGTCTTTTATTGTTTGTATTTTTTCGCAACTCGACGGCATTCACCGGGCGTGCAGAAAAAGAGGAGTACTCATTGTTCACGTAACGCTTCGTACATGCCAGCGTATGTTTAACTGGGAGTTTTTAACTTTTTAGGTTTTAACGTTGCGTTTAGTAATGAGGTTCAGCAATGGTTTCCATTAGGCCAAAATTCTAAGAATATAGGTTAACCAATTTCGTTGGTAGTTTCACTTAACTGGGTACTACCTAAACTTTACAAGCCGTAATCTCGGTAGTATTCATTATAACATATAACATATTTATTATCTAATATTTTATGTAGGTTATAAATACTTGATTATTTTATTGAGTCATGAAGAAACTAGTGGATTTTAAGAAACAAAGTTATCTTCTAAAATCATCTTCAATTCAAGAATCATTCAGCAATCAAAAGTATTCGTTAGCTCAAGATTCAAGTTCAATTAATTGTAAGTCATTTTCGTCATATTGTAAGGTAAATTAAGTGACTTGTCTTTTCACCAATATTAATTTGTGATCTCAAAAATCTAAATATTGAGAACACAGAATTAATACACATAAAACTTAATATATTATACACTAATAGTAGACTCCACGCGTGATCAAAGGGCTGGCCTATATTTCGGTCAAAGAATCAGCATTGCCATCCAACGTGGCAATGCAGCCAGCCTTTTGGGCACGATTCCCGTTGACAGCGATGCGGATGAATATTTTGATGCCTAAATATATTAGTATAATTTATTATTTTTATGTTTTTATTATTGTACATATTAATTTAAATTGATGACATTAATTACCTCTTTGGATGATACACTAATTAAGTAAAAGTAATTACACATTTAAGCAAATACTATACAGATGTAGAAAAACGTACCAAAATAGAAACGGGGAAAAGGGAACGCCATTGAATGGCTGAAAAAATAGAACGTCAGCAAGCCAATAAAATAAAGAGCTTCAACAAAAAAGAGTGGATTCCAAAAAAAGGGTTTTTTACAAATGACTGTTACGTGGGACTTTCTAGTAGGTCACTGTAGACCAGTGGCTTGAAGTTATGAAAAATTGCTCAAGTTAAAACTTTTAGATAAGTCCTTATTACTTTTTTGTTAACGTTGAACAAGTCTTTATTCGTGCAGAAATAATGTTTTAAGATTCTCAGTGGGAACTTTTATATTTCGACCTGGATAGTGAAATAGTCGGCTTAACGGTCTTAATGTTATTTAAACTTTAATAAATGGGTAAGTAAAAATTTTAGATGGTCTGAATAGTAATTATTGCTAAGGTGTGAAAGTCTTTTATATAAAGTTTACCTACTTTTGTAGTATAGTCACTCTGGATTGGTAGATTTTGTCTAGCATACAGTCTTATTACTGATCTTTCATCTATATTGAAACAAAATTGTGTTTAATTGAACTAAACTGATTAGAAAAATATGCTGCCACATTAAAAATGTCTTTATTAAAAACCCACTTCACTCTCAAAGCCCAGTGACAGTCCAAAATCTCTTGTCACTTACATCTCAAACGGGGAATCGATTTACACTCGACATTGTTGAGAGTCCATTGCCAAGGGACCCAATCGTGTAGTGACAGCGCCACGGATATTAACCACTCGATGGCTAATTGTTCCCAGTTCAATTATCGAACAACTGTCAACGGAGTATTCAACGGACAAGCCCAGAAACAAGTTTAGCGAACGATTCGATTTACAATTTGTTAACATGGTGATTGGTGTCACCGGACCGGGGTTATTGAAAATGTCAGCATGATGAGTGTTGAATTATTTATTTTACATACCAAGCCCATTAATAAACAATTATTGACACGAATTTTACTGGATAGTTCATATTTCAAGAAAAGCAACACACTATGTGAATTTGTATTTATTTTTATGGATTTACTAATTCAAATACACTAAAAGATAGGTTAGATCAGACACATTTTTCAAGACACAATCCATGCCACACCAATTTGACAACAATATACCTACCTGCTACGACGTGACGTAATTACGTAAGAAAATTGTATTCTTATGCTCACTTACTTAATTATTAATTTACTTTTTTTTTTCAATATGATAAACATAAGAATTATACTAAGTTAGGTATCAAAACTTAAATATTCTTACGCATTGCTTTTAACGGGAATAGTTCCCAAAAAACCGGCCAAGTGCGAGTCGGACTCGCGCACCGAGGGTTCCGACCATTGGAAAGAAAAAATACGCAATAAAGTCGCAATTATCTTGTTTTTTTCCGACCGCATAATTAAGTTTGTTTGTAGAGGAAAATTGCTGATTACTAAAAAACTACTTACTAGATTTCGTTCAAACCAATTTTTAATGGAAGTTTGCATGGTAATCTACATCATATATTTTTTTTAGTTTTATCATTCTCTTATTTTAGAAGTTACAGGGGGGGGGGACACACATTTTACCACTTTGGAAGTGCCTCTCGCGCAAACTATTCAGTTTAGAAAAAAATGATATTAGAAACCTCAATATCATTTTTGAAGACCTATCCATAGATACCCCACACGTATGGGTTTGATGAAAAAAATTTTTGAGTTTCAGTTCTAAGTATGGGGACCCCCAAAATTTATTGCTTTTTTTCTATTTTTGTGTCAAAATCTTAAAGCGGTTTACAGAATACATCTACTCACTAAATTTCAACAGTATAGTTCTTATAGTTTCGGAAAAAAATGGCTGTGACATACGGACGGACAGACAGACAGACAGACAGACAGACAGACAGACAGACAGACATGACGAATCTATAAGGGTTCCTTGTCGGACTACGGAACCCTAAAAAGTTAGCTGCATTGCACGTTGGATGGCAATGCTGATTCTTTGATCAAAATATTAGTATAATAATAGTTAGGTACCAAATATATGCATATATTTTATTCAATACCTTTCATTCAATTTCTAATTACATAAAACTAATTGCAGAATACCTTATGATTCAATGCAATGCGAGCGAGGCAAACTCCAAAGGAGCATCTCGAAATGAATTGTGGTTGAATAATTGATGTCTTCGTACTTTACGACACGATTGTCTACTAAATGCAATGATTAGAGACACAGGCTCGCAATTAGGTACATAAGACACTCAATTGTATGAGAAGTTAAGAGATAGAAATAATTTGGATGGTAATCAAGCAGATGGGCTATCTATTGGTCGCAGCAGGGTACAGATGTGTGTGATGTATTGTCTCTAGCTCCTCTAAAAAGATGAATTATCTCATTTAAATGTCATACTCACTCATCTCTTAGTACCACAAATGTACAATAATACCTCTCCGCACCAACACTTTCTTAAAGAAATTACACATTAATATGTATCGTATCCGATAGGTCTGCAGGTTCTTGTTATATACCTACACCACAAGAGCACTTGTTTTCTAAGCTAATGAAGCCTATGTCAACCATTTAATCTTAGTCATAGTCAAGATGTGACCTTTTTTCTCCTTTACTTAATACTATGCCAATAGTGACTCTATTACTTAAAGTTTTAGAAGCCAAAGTTAGGTCCTATGAGATCTACAAGCATAAATGTGAGAGCTACTAGCACTTCAAATAACAGTCGTCTGTACTTGCATTACTTCTGCTTACTTCCCAAAACATAGAAATTAGGTACAAACAAACCAACGCTAACTAATCTTTGGCTTCAACCATCGCTTTGTGTTTTGTCTCAAGTTCTAATTGGATCAAGATCTCTTCTTAAGAAAAACCTACTGTTATTTGCGTCGTAAAGTTTACTTTTCGTTTCGTCTTAATTAAATTGTGTTAACTCAAATGTCTTTGAATGAGGGTCTGTCAATAGAATCATTGTCGTAATGTAAATATGGTTATGGGATTTGATAATTGTTTTAATTACGTGTTGTTCACGCAACTTTCTTATAATTAGAGTTGTGAATAAATGGAATAATTAAAAAATGTTTCATGCGTGTGTTTACGTGTTTTACATATCTTTCGTTACGTTAAATAAATGCAATTATCATAGTCTCATTTCTTACGTATAAGTGGCTTACGATATCCATGGATTGACAGGGAAGGTCTTTGTTGAGGAAGTCTCAGACGACCATAATGTTTGTCTTGCAAAGTTCACAATTCAAATCATTTATTTTAACTAGACCATTTATTTACACTTCTTTTGAATTGTCAAAGGATGAATCTGTCAGATGGTCAAAAAGGAATAGTCGGAACTAGGTATTTGCCCGTTTCACAGCGTAGATATACATACTTACGAAATAAAGGAAATTGTTCATAAAAATATTTATTAATTTAAGTCTACTGAGAGTAGACGTTGTAATTTTAAAGTTCAATATGTTAAATACATTTATTTATAAAAAATAAAAAAAATATTTCAAATTGCATTTTTAAACAATGAAAGTAGTCCATTACCTCTATCCACTTCATGCCTTTAAAACGGACCGAAAAATAGAAATTGAAATTTCATTTAGCATGAACGATTAACCATTCCGACGTGATTGGTATGCATCTATGCTAATCCTTTTTTTATTGTGAAATCTTTCATTGTTGATGGTGAATAATGGCCATTAGTCGTAATACTTGAATTTTATAAATAATTGGATTTGAAATAATTAAATAGACTTTATTGTTTACTTTAAATGATGATAACAATGAGAATTATTGTTAAGGAAAAAACACTGTTATTTAATTTCGAATATTTTCATTTATCAGCAAATATATCGATATCAATCATACATTTTAAAATAATACTTATCCAAACCAATTAATGAAATTCCTACGTAAAACAATACACTAATTTATAAGCTATGTGAATGGCCTTGTTACTTGGAACACGTTATACTTATTGATTCTATAAATGTTAAGTGGAGGACGTTGAACTATAATACCTTTGTTTTCAGAGAAGGTAATGATATTATGTCGTCGTACATAAGCGAGCATATGTGTTGTAGTAGGTATCAAGGAAAAACTTATGAATGTTTTAGTTTTAGATCTAAATGAGTACCTATTTAATCCAACGTATTGTATGCATGTATTTTGTTTTGTATTGATAATTTTATTTGTTTATTTTCCATGGTGAATCTGTGTAAATTTGGTTTAATTATTTATTTTTATCTTAAAAATGTGACAAATTTTAGTGTGACACATAATTGTAATAAGACCTTGACCCTAAACTTAAATTTTACAAATAAATGATATGATTCTTTTTTTGTAATTATACTTTAATTGGTGATTGTTTGTTTATAATATACCAGTAATACAGCAAATAGAGTGATAGAAAAATAAATCGAAAATGTAACTAAAACTTCAAATGTTTTATTGACACATAAATGGCGTACATTAGGTAAGGCACCGGATTATGCTATTATTATCGGATATTGCTTTACTTTAGAATTTAAAATAATTAAGATAATTATATTTCAGAAAAAAATACTGAAAATATTTAAAAAAAGTATTACATAGCCAATGTGTATTTTTTACTCATTTCATTAGGTCAGCTGTTATAATAGGCATAATTTATAGTACACTATATTGTAAGACCACTTGGCGCTAAGCAGTAAATAAAATATAAACCTCCTGCAATATAATAATGTACACAAAGAACTTTATTATTTTAATTTATAAACCCGTATTCAGAATGTGTCCATTCAACCACAAAAAACAGTTTACGATACGATCCCTGTCACAATACAAAAGGTATTTTTGTTAAGCTCACGATCTTTAAGACACAAGCCCGTTCTCAGATGTAATTTGAAAGCGAATGACATAAATTCTTACCGGACAGGACGACTTGTACAAATATCCGATTACATGCAAACAAAAATAAAACATGTGTGGGCGAAATTTCTTCTGGCGACCCCATTCTTGGATAAAATTGATCAAGCCTCCTTGATGAACATAATTTTTATGCAAATGTGTAAGCGTATTTCGAGATTCCACAGAAGAAAATAACCAAAACATAATCTTTAATCATTTCCATTAAGATACGAAATCATTTGGCAACTTTTTTTATAAAACAAATTATGGTTTAAATCTTATTTGGGTTATCATTTACTATGCCAACGGGACCCTATTACTAAATCTCCGCTGTCTGTCCGTCCGTCTATCTGTCTGTCAGCGAGCCGAGTCTTGAAATTTGTTCAACAAAACTATTTTTAAAAGTACATGATATTGAGTATTCTCGTAAGATAGAACGGAACGGTTTTATTCTGCATAACACGCTTTATCATAAGCCAGAGATTCGCAATTTGATGATTGTTGCATAGGTATATAACCTGCTTAAACTTTAGTTTTAAGTTAACTCTACTTTCATTGATAAAGTTTCTTGAAAACTAACATAATATGTACATTAATATTGTTAGGTTATTGTAGGTGAAGACTTTTATGATTTTAAATGTCATAGAAGTATATTTTTATTTGTATACGCCTACATTTATAAGTATAGTCATAAAGCTATTTATAAACAAATGTGGCACGCTATATGATATGTATCCTGTTTCGCTATTCGATACACACATAACATCTTTACTCCCACAGTAAATTTATTCAATAAATACGGTAACCAATCAATACAAGGCAAACGAAATACAACACAAATAAGGTAAAATTTCACTTCTTCAAGTTTCAAGTCATTATTTTACCATAAAGTGATATTTTGAAGCAGCAGCTTCCACTTTCGAAAGTTTCACGTGACAATAAGGGCAAAAGAATGGTCACGCGAGCATTGTTAAATATGGAGTTTTAAATATCCTACTAATATTATAAATGCGAGTTTGTGAGGATGTATGTTTG
Source organism: Pyrrhia umbra (assembly GCA_963891755.1). Classification (NCBI taxonomy): domain Eukaryota; kingdom Metazoa; phylum Arthropoda; class Insecta; order Lepidoptera; family Noctuidae; genus Pyrrhia; species Pyrrhia umbra. Next base: position 9,780,495 of record OY982924.1, read on the forward strand.
TTCCTCTTTCGGGTAAAAAGTACTGACTGGATTTGGATGAAATTTGGCACACACATGGTTTATAACCTGGATTTGTCCGATTGAAGTAGTTTTGTCAGGATATAGGTGACATTGGGGGAGATTGCTTGTATAATATTATAATTGTCACATGAGGATTGTGTTTGGATAATTATTATTATTGCTTTATTTTATGAGTAAGTTAAAAGTAAGGGTCAATAGTCCGGAGTGTTGATTGGAAGTCAAGAGAAGGAAGTCTTTTATAAAATAAATACAAGGGAAAGGTAGAGAAGATTTTATCAAACCAAAATTCTGATTAGCAGACTTTCTAAGAACAATTATTATTTGTTCTTAAATGTATTTCACAACAAAGAGAAGTTTGAGCTACTAACAAAAGCGTTTAAATTAAACATTTCATCGCAAACGGACAACTTCCGTCAAGATTTTGAATGGTCGAGATTTTATTTAAAACTAGCTGTTCCTCGCGGTTTTACTCGCATCCCGAGACAACTACTTTAAGTATCCGAATATACTATAATACGTGACTAAGGGAAATAGGGATTTATTTTTATACACGAGTATATAGACTACCGTTTTTTTAAAACAGTAAAAATATCTTACGCACGCGATTGCCATTTTTCGCCGAATACTTTAATTAAACCGTGAAATGTAATAACAATTTTTAGCCGAACAATCATCCGGCTTTAATCGTCTGTGTATCATGGAATTTAAAATATCGTTCCGTGTCACGCACTACACGACCGATGAGCATGAGTATGGAATAACAAATAATTATTCTGGCACTCATTATGAAGTCATTACCATTAAATGCTATTGATGAATTATTAAAATGTAAAGCTACTTAATACTACTAATAAATCTCGTTTAATTTTGTTTATTTTTCAATAAAAACATTCACTTTGTTGTAATAGTTCGTCAATCAATTTATCTACTCGTACTGACTGACTTATTCATCAACATAGTTGCTAAACCGTTGTAGCTACAAAATTGAAATTTTGGCAGTTGATGCCTTTTATGTTGTAACCATCCACTAAGAAAGGATTTTTCGGAGGGTCAAGAGTAGCCTCAAGACTACGCTAAGTAACTAAATATTTGTGAAATGTCGAATGACGAACATTGAAGACATTTTACACTGTAGAATTATGATCTAAACTTTATAATATATCCTACCTTGGTGCTTTAGGTCAATGGTCATTAAATTAAGCAATACTTCTATATCTTGACTTAATTCGGTGGATTTCATAATGGACTATGAATCAAACTACAATAAAAGTGTTAATATTTACTAGTTTTGCTTTATTTTTGTAAGAATTTGCGAAGATAAGTCTCTTCTAATATGAAATGAATGAATAAGTTGGATTATGAAGAAGAAAAAAACAAATGCAACACTACAAAACTTCGAAGCATATTTCTTCACCCCACAAAGTTGGGGTAAACTTAATAATATGTAGCAATATGCTTTCAAACCGTAATGAGTTCGAGAGTGCTCTTTCCTGTACGTTTATTTTGTGGACCATAACATATGACAGGACGATGAACTTTCTCAATATTTTTATCTCAGCTCTTTGCGAGAAACAAATATTTTGAAAACTTTTCTTATAAATCATTTACTAAATTATGATAGAACTCAAACTAAAAAAAAATCTTTGTTTTGTAAATGTCTTTTGTTTGCAAGAGTTATTAAATATACATAGTTTCAGATTAGCACTAAGCAGTTCAAGTCTTCACAGAATCACATACTAGAACGGTTGTCTTATTGACCGTACGTTACTATAGTAAGATTTTATTATTGCTACGGAGAAAGTGACTCACACCAAGGCTTCTACGCTGAGTCACCTCTACGACTTTCTGGGAAAGGTTACTCCGTCTAGCTGTAATTGGATTAGTAATATTCAATATTTTAGTAGCGATAAAATTACGAATGTCCATTAGCCAACGTTGCCGCCTGACCTGCCATTGATAAACCTAAGCATTAAGGTAGTTACATAACAGATCCAAAACCCAACTCAACCGAACAATCTAAAACAAAAGCCCATAACTCACAGCCCGCAAAATCACCTTTCGAACATTTTTATTCCCACATCCCGTCACATCACGTTTGATATAGTTATTTTTACAAAGGTAGTGCAGTGGGGGACAGCGGTCGGTGAACGTAACGTATTGGCGGGCTTACACACACGATCCCTTGACTGATTTATTGCGTGCGTAAATCTCCAATTTACACGACAATGTGTCTATGTATAGGTAGGCAAGCGATCTAATCGACGATAAGAATCAGGTTTATCCTCGTTTTTGGATTTGGCCGTAATTTGCTTTGCTTGGTTGAGCCTTTCAAGAATGGATTCTTGAGTTTTAGAATATTTTTCCTTGGTTTATAGAGGCTTAATTTAGCATTGAAGTATTGTCACTGTACTGTTTTATGTCAATTTGCAATAAAATAGTAATATTTTAAACATTAACATTGTATTAAAGTATACCATGGTCCTCAGCATGGTTACGTCTGTTTGTGTAAAAATATCTAGTTTTGTACATGAGTATTTTTACGCCCTTAAAAGTAACATATGCCAATTGAATCCATTATTGAAGTAAACACTTATTTCGGTGCATCGAGTATTTTTCATAGCAGTAAACTAATTTTGGGTTGTCACGTTACCTACAGCTCGTCAGTCAGTGAGGCAGTATTGTAACGGAAAGCTCGAAGCAAACCCTGGATTGTTATATTACAGGCAAATGCGAGGAGTCAACAAACCGAAAACTATAGGGAAAAAGCCAAGACACGTGTATCAATACATATACTACTAACAAATTTATTATTAGACTGTTAAGTTTGTTATGACGTAAAAACTAAGCACAGAACTTGCACTTTTTAGGGTTCCGTAGTCCGACAAGGAACCCTTATAGTTTCGCTCTGTCCGTCTGTCTGTCTGTCTGTCTGTCTGTCTGTCCGCGGCATAGCTCCGTGGTTTTTGTTATTAGAAAGCTGAAATTTGGTATGAATATGTATATTGATCACGCCGAGAAAGTGGTAAAATAATGTTTTTGTTTTTTTTAGGGTAGCTCCCAAACATGTAAAGTAGGGATGAATATTTTTTTTCTCGCGTACCCCTTCTTGTGGGGTATCGTTAGATAGGTCTTTTAAAAATATTATGGGTGTGTGAAGATCATTTTTCGGTTAAGCGAGCCATTTGCGAAATATCTAGATTTTAAGTGAATTTTTTTGTTCGATACGAGTTACCCCCCCTCTAACTTTTGAATGGCTGTACCTAGAAATGTGAAAAAAATCACAGACGTAGCTCATGTAATGAACTTACAAGGAAAACTATCACGGCTAAGTAATCTTAACCGGTTACAGAGTTATAGTCGACTAACTGAGACCTACTACGGAACCCTACTGCGCGTGGCCCGACACGCACTTGGCCGGTTTTTTTATTCTTTGTTTCCAAACTTTTACCTTAATCTTATCCGGGTGAGTGAAGTAGTTACTCCAGCTTTTTATCGGATGAAAAATCATGAAATGACTCCTGTCGGACTCTTACTGACTAAAACACATCCATATTGCAACATGCGGGAACCAGCTTGAAAAAAATAACTATACGGTACGATATGTGAATTCTCTTATCGAACCAATTGAATGGAACTTTTTATTTAGTTTGGTTTATCCACATTCAATATTAGTGATACATTTGATTATGAAATACAAAGACTGACACACCCCCCGATTACTCTGTATTGCCTGCCTTTGGTGTAAGCCGCAACCAGAGTACAAGGTCCACGCCACCCCTCTCTCCTCTTTGGATTACAAAGGATAAAGGGGTGATTGAAAGCTTCATCGCGGCTCTACGTAAATTGGTCGTGTTTACCTGAAGTACCGGTAAAGCATCCTCCATGTTTAGAATATAGAGGCGATGGATGTGTCATTCCTGTAATATATGTTTTATTAATCTTTATAACGTCTGGTAATAAGTAATAATGGCCGGCAAAAAGCAACTGCTTAAAATCGAACTATACTAAATTGACTACCTACCTATATCATAATTTATGATAAGTTGGAAAAATAAAGTATATTTTCTTTTTTAATTCTCTAGAATAACAAATCATCTCACTATTTTTTTAATTCTACAAAATCGCATTCTAGTACAAAAAATGAGAAAGGTTGTTTTTCTCTCGGTGGTTTTTGATCTCTGTCCCAATTATTATCTAAACCAATCAGATTTGATAAAAATCGGATTATTGCATCCAATTTTTGCATTAAAATATATGGATTAGAGTTCAAGTTTGCCTACACATATGACACAATCAATTTCTCTTTTCTTACCCTTGTGTTATTACACGCGTATCACCGAAGAGATAATGTCATGTTATGGTATGAAAACCTTGCAAGAACATCCGAGTAGATTGACTAGAATTAACTTTCACATACATTATAAAACAAATTAAATTACAGTCATTTAAAATGATTACGTCACTAAGAATTGCGAACGCGTTATAGCGCCACATAACCAATCCAATTGTCATATCCATCAACCCTAATTCGTGTACATTATTTGCATTCGAGAGGCGGTAGCTGTCATCGAGCACAGTTTATGCAGGACTGACCCATGTTTATAATAACTATGCAAATTATTCCGATATCGTCCCCAATCGGCCTCCGACGGGCTAAATTGAATTTGTAACTCTGATTAAACCCCCCTTTGAAATGCCAATATGTACGGCCAAAGATTTTTAATGAATATTTTTTTTAATTAAAATTGTTCGTGTGGTTTTAAAGCTTAGCGTTGTACTACGTATTGTTAGAAATTTATTTCAAATTGATTTTTTATTACTTTGTTGATTATAGCAGTAAGTGTTAAAAAAAATATTTTGTAATATCTGTTTAAAAAAATAGATATATTATAAACATACATGCTATCTAATAGTAGTGGTTATAATTATTTTAGCAAAAACGATATGTGTGAATAAGAATGAATTAATTGTAAGTATGAATTAATTGTTAAAACAATAAAAGTAACCTCTAAAGGAGAACTCCCTTTTCTAGACTAAATCCATACAAAGTCATGTTTAATAATATTTTACGGAAACAGTACATACCAACAAATATAATACATTCAATTTTCTATGTTAAAATCCAGGGATTTCACGTCCCTACGTAGTAGTGTGGGCACGATCAGCCACGTGGCACCCTTTAGTAATGTTTGATACACACGAACGGACGCTTTGACGCGCTTGTCACGTAACATGTCATAATAAAAAAAAAGTATTTATTGTTTTCTGCAGGCAGACGTGCCTTCAGGCATGTATGTATATCAAACATCACAGTAATCTTCTTCATTACGTTAATTCTCTAAGACAAGTGTAGATCTTTGGACAATTTCACACAGCGCCATCTAGCCCCAAATTAAGCAATGCAAGCAAGCATGCTTGTGTTATGGGTGCTAGCTTAACGGATATACTTTTATAAATACATGCATATTATGCATAGTAACGCCCAGACCCATTACAGAAATTAAAATTCATCATTTCAATTTCTGCCCGGCCGGGAATCGAACCCGCCCGACCACTGAACCACTCAGGTCGTCAAATTAACCTTTAATCTATCGTTCATGAAACGATAACTTGAATAATAACACATTTTTAAAATAACATCTCTAACATTCAACTCTACAGCAAGTTGACTACTCGGTACGTCTGTGTGTCCATCCAATCGTTACGCACATTCCTATAAGATTATACTAATGCCATTTTGATTAAAATGCAGTGCCTTTTTCAATATTGAATTTTACGCTTTGCGTATTTTAAAGTCTCGTGATATTGGGGAGAAATTGATTTCCTTATAACAAATGATCCAATACTAAAACCAATTTATTAAGTTAATGGAGTGAAACAATTAATAGATATAAATGGAGTTATCATTAATTGTTAGAATTATAAAAGCTGTTCTTATGAATTTCAAAAGATACAGTTGTATTTTACTTATTGAAAATATTTATTTATCTTATAGAAAAAGTTGTCTAAGCTCAATAATATACAAAAAAAAATATGGTTAAACATATCCATAAAGCGATTCCACAATTCGTAAACAGACATAGAAAGTTTAGTCCAAGGCAAACAAAATCAATTCATTTCAAACGAAAGTCGGGTCTACCTAAACGTATTTCATAGATAGCCAGCACAAACAATCCCTAAGCATTACGTTATCGGTCCGTCAATCAGGGTATTTCAAACAGTTCCTTATCATTGATTTTTCCTAACATTGATTGTTTATTGACAGGCCCGGTGCGCGATAGTGTCACACTCAACCGGAACGATATAATGAGAGATACAATACGGCACGCCTTAGCACACACTTGCTAGTATAACCAGACCTCCCAATCCCAGCCACTTGTTATCAAGTGAGGTGCCAACATAAATTGGACTTGATTTAAATTTAGATCCGTGAGTTACTGAAGCGGTAGATTGTTTAACGATGTAATTGTTTCTGTTATTATGTAAGTGATATGTCGTATAGATTTATGTCATGTTGCTTACATTCTAGCGGTGCGTATTAAACTGGTTTCGAATTAAGAACAGATTTGGGGGTACGGCAATTACGCTGAGATTTGGTTACGTATTTATAATCTCGCAATAGCTAGGGAGATATTGAAATTTAAGAAAAAAAAACGTATATATATTATTTAAATATGTCATACATACATATTTCCACGAGATGAAGTAATATCTATGTTAAACTACTTAATAAAATGCTTCAGAAGATAAAACAGCATTTTATTATTGTTATAATATTCAGTGAAGCCCAAAATCATAATATTTTTGGGAGAATATATTGGTACAATTCGACCTAATTCTTGCTTCTGGGTGGCTACCATTGTGACCAAAAGCGTCGTCTTCCAAAAACTCGCTAATTTGTTTCGGGGTAAAGCAATATGTGCCTTAATGCTATTACACAAAGGGTTTTCAGTCGTATAACTGGCAAGAGATGCTACGAAAAGATAGCGACGCGTAATCAACTCTCGAGTTTGGTGAAGGAAACGGGTAAAGATATGAAATTTAATGGATATGCCTTGAAATGTTAATAAAATAAACAGTATTCGTATGAAGCGTCTATTTCAGGTGTATATTGTGGAGGAGTTTTATTTAATGGGTTTAGCATAAATCGGGGAAAATCAATAAGTTTTGGCACCGCGTGAAGCCGTGAATCAGTCATTTGCATTTCAATCTTGAGTGCAAATCTAGCGACAGATTGGTTTAGCTTTGGAGCACTAAAACACTAGACGTCTATTGCTTAATGGAGGGGAAGGAAGAAATTAGAAATTCTTTGCCAATTAATTTTTGTTATACTATTGTTTAATATTGCTAAAGACTTAAAATACATAAAGGTAGGTTTAGTTCTAACGTATACTCCATTTACAATAAGATTAGACATTTAAACGCACCCCATTTACCGTTCGTTCAAACGATTTTGAGTTCTATTCCGTATAGATAAGGATGGTGTTGAAAGCAAAATAATGTTTACAATACCAAACGTATTCCGCATCTGTTTTTTGTTTTATCACCTCAGCAATAGAGCTCAAAATCGTTTGAACGAACAGTAAATGGGTGCGTTTAAATGTCTAATCTTATTGTAAATGGAGTATAGATATCTAACATATTTATTGCCATGTCACTGAGTTGTTGCTACGTGTTGCTTCAAAACTGACCAGGTGTCGCTGCTGTGCACATGTTACTACCACTACGCGATAGTTTTACGAGCGTTCCCATTTATAACGCCTGGATGAACCTTATTTATCTAACTTGTTAAAGGAATGTGATGGTTATAACAAGATTTTGTTTCCTTATAATCTGTATAACATACAATATTTAGCATAAGATAATTATTTACATGTGATTTTACTATTTAATAATATTTTCATTCGATACTACACAGATTTTTGCGAAATGCCTTGGCTAAATAAAGGCTTTTATTTCATGCCAAGCTAGTAAAAAACTTTTAATGATCTACAATACTCAAAAACAACTTACTCTTTTTACACATTCTATAAACGAGTATAACCTCTCAGTGCGCATTTTTATTTCACACTGATTTTATTATTAAAAGTCGACACAGATTTTTCAGGCACTTAATATTTTTTCAGCACAGCACAACAAACAACAACAACATGGAACACACATACTTACATCGCACATTAAATTATTAATTCAGAACAACTTCATTGCGTACGCTCAATATTCTAAAGATACTACGCTCAACACCCCTTTTTACATCCATAATGTAATGTGCACAAAAATATGAATAACGAAACGCGTAAAGACATCTGTTCGTGTATGAAAACGGGAAAGGAGCAAAATTTAATATTGAATTAAGGCGTTACGTAGAAATCGAGAAAAGAGCAAAGGTGAAAATAAATCCTTGTGATATATGAGGGCCAACCTTAGGGTGTTGACAATTTTTGAGGTAACATTTTTATGTTATTCTCTCTTGTGTGCACTCTGTTTTGTAATGTTCTTTATTATTCAAAATACACCGTTTGGGTTTCAGCTTGGAAATGTGGTGATGCAATTTTAATTACAGTGTTAATGTTCCTAGTTTTATCATTATCATTTTCACATTTGCGTCGTATTGTAAATTACTTTTGTACTTATGATATCAACAATCAGTTAGATATTTGAAAGACTATTAAAAGTTTGTTATAGTAAATTCAAAGACCAATTAGTTATTTATCATCAATAATGTGATATAAAATGTAATATCTAAACTGCTAAAACTAACATAACACACTGTTGTGATCTATGGTGTCTTACTACCACACTAAACTGTAGGTATCGATTTTGCTTAGATTAACATCTATATCTATACATATAATAAAATTGTAATGGTAGAAAATCTGTACATTGAATATATTTTTTTTAAAGTGGTCTCTGCATGATCAGTAAACGATGCTGAATCCGAAAATATGATTTTTAGAATTTTTGTCTGTTTGTCTGTTTGTGTGTTTATCTGTTTGAGCTTCACGCCAAAACGACAGAACAGAATTACTTGAAATTCACCAAAAATGTTGTTTATGAACTGGGTCAGGCTTTAGGCTAAAAATCATCACGCTAAATATTATGGGGAATGAGCAGTGAGGCATTGTAAATCATTTTGTAATGGGATGGCCTATCAATTTTTAGTAATTATGCATTTTTGCTATTATTACAATCGTTAACATGAAAATCATCACGCTGATTCCTAAAAAAGATAAGCAGTAATTGAATTTGAAAACACGAAAGAATTGTTAGAATATAGTACAAAAGGTTTTGATAATAATATATAGTATCATATATTCTACTGAATCGGTGGACAAATAATTCTATAGTTAACTTAATTACGTATATCTTAATTATTTATTATACTTTATACTTTATAACAATGTTTTTCTCTTCAAGAAAGTCATTGGTAGAATAGTAGAATTTTGAATTGAACGTTGTATCAGAACGTCAATTTTAACTGCAATGTCAACGAACAGTGTAGCCTATAATAAATTAACGTCCATGTAAGTCGGTTAATTCGAGTTCGAATCCCGCATAGCTTTTTTTGCGTTTTGTAAATTACATTTTTCATTTTTTTTGGTTGATTTCACTTTTCACTTTAATGATAAAAAAATATCTAGAAACGGTTACAAGTTAAAAGTAAGTGCTTTCAAATCATAAGTATTTACATTATTTATAATACGAAACATGAAAATAGAAACCACAAATTAATATAATTTGAAATCAATATGTTACTAAAATGTGGCGTCAAATAATTTCTTCTCATCACCGTCAACTGGAAGCGAACCCAAGAGGCTGGCAGAATTGTCACGTTGGATGGCAATGCTTAGTCTTTGGTCAAGATAAAAGCAGCCCTTGGGTCACGGAAAGTGTTAAAAAGCCGCTTCTCTAAATCCAGGGTAAAGGGTATCCATTAGCTGGAAAATCAGGGAGAAATCAAGGAAGCAATAGGTGATCAGGGAATGTCAGGGATTGTCGGGGAAAAAATATCATATTAGTCAAAATTCATGAAAAAGGGAAAGAAATGAAATAAAAATATGATTTCTAGGATTATTTTTTCTCATATTTAAAAAAAAAGTCGCGCTCGCTTACTATTTAGGATTCTTGACTCTATAGACAAATTAGATATCTTTGCCTTACTTAGTGCACGTACACATGGTCTAGACTTTGACTTCAAAAGTGCAAAGTATTAATACATTCAATGTGATTTAAAACGAGAAAATTACATATTTGCCTTATAAGACGACAATATTGTGTCAGGTAGGGCAAAGGAAAAGTAACATAAGATCAGGTACTTTACCTGATTTTATGTAACTTTCCCTGGAAAGTCAAGGTTTTTTTTTGGCATTTGGAGTGGACACCCTGAAATCTTTTTAAATAAGGTGGGTACAGTTTCGACCACAAACGGCTCGAAAATATATTGGCCTATATGGCTACTATACTAATATGTACATTTCCTTCCGCCTTACAAATTACTGTAAAATTAGACCATAGCCCTGTAGTAGGACAATAAATAGGCCGAAAATAATGTCGCGCTTTCCGTTTGCGCCTAAAATAAATAAAGCTGTTAGCGATAACATTGCCGTTGTACCCTTTGATGTGAATTGTATCTCACGTAATTTTTTCGTAGACGTTTGATAGGGTAATTAGGGTATTCCAATTATCATCATGAAATTATATACCTAAAAAAGGAAACAAAACTTTTTCCAGATTATATTGACCGGACCTATACCCGTATAATATTCATGCGAATGTTAGGGTTCAATGCACAAACTTTTCACAAAAAATATAACCGGCTTACAAAGCATTGCAAAGAGAAAACGAATTTTATTTTCTGCTAAAACATCGCTCTAGAAATTGGTGTCTACTAAACTACACTAAATTACTGTTAAAAAGGTGCATTTTTGCCACCTACTTCTTTTTGTCGTCCGTCGTCGTCAACCGCCTGTTTTAATGTTTAGACACACTGGTATTTAAAAAAATAACATGTTCACCTAACTTTTCCCACTTTTCGTAACGAGATTATTACCTCCTGTGGTTCTTCTGTTTGTAAATCCATCAATGATGTCTTCAATGCCTTATTAAGGGATATCTTGCCATTCGTCTAACACAGCTGTCTTCAGCTCCCTTATAGTGGTTGGTGCAGGCATTCTAGCCAAAATCTGTTGTTTAAGATTGTTTCAAACTGCATGCTGGTCTTGAAAGAGTTTGTATTACAACTCCCTCAAGACGCATGAGTGCCGCATTCAAAGATGTGGCTACAATACGTGGCTAAAATGAAATTATCCCCAATCTTAGATCAGGCGCAGGACTGACATCTTTACGTGCTCTCTAGGCGTGCATGGGTCTGTTTAGAAAACGGCTACTTATCGATTTGCATAGCTACGAGTCCCTCAATCTCCGCATATGATTATTTAGAGAGAACCTCTCATGTGACTATCTGCACACAAGCTGAAGCCCTTCTGGACCTTTTAAGATCACTCTGCTGTCATATGAGATCAGTACATTCTTTCGATTCTCAATACTCCAATTCCTTTCCGTCTTTTTGATTGAACTTGAAAAATGTAGGTGGACGGTTGATTGCGTCTGTGAGTCTATTTCATGCACCCGGATAAATTCAATTCAATTCATTTATTAATTTTGTGAACATAGGGTTATAGTTATATACTTAGATTTTTTACAAGTAAATATTGGTCCAAACTGCATTCCGCCAGAAGGTATACAAAATTGTTTAAGTAGTCAAATATTACATTTAAACAATACGAACATAAGCAGGTATTTTCGTATTGTTAAAATGTTAAAAACCTCAATGTCCTCCTTCCCCAGGCTTTAGTTTTTATTATACCAAATTCATCTCATTTGATTCAGCCGTTTTCCCATGAAGGTATTATAGACAGACGCACAGACAGACAGATGGAGTTTTGTATTTACAATATTACCAATATAAGAAAAATAACCCTTATGTGACTTGAACTATTCCTGCAGGAAGAAAGGTTATGCACAGGTATTTAAAAAAAATCTTAGGTATTTTTCAGTTTCGTTACCTTTGTAAATTAATTATCTAACAGACATACCTAATGATTTACATTATTGGGACATTTTTGTTTGAAATGATATGGAAACTGGTATTTTTTCTGGAGGTGGTATAACTGGCCATCCATAAATAATGTTAATATAATGCTATATTGCGACACCTCTGGAATGTGTGAGAAAAGCCGAATCTCTCGCGGACGAAGTCGCGGGCAAATTGCTAGTTTAATAATAATTGTACAGGTAGCAAGAGTTAATATTTTGTGTTATGTTTACAGATCTTATAATCTGACAAAAAAAAATGGGCTGCCTAGTGATCGGTCACTAAGCAATCACTAAATACTTTTACGGGTACCTAGACCTATCACATGGTGCTTTACAATACAGCAAATGGTTACTCATTATCACTCCCATTCAGCCTCGTGTTTCAATATTGAACTGTCAAGTAAACTCCACATCAAAATTCCAATGTGTATCGTAAAATGTACCGAAATACAATTGCAGAACGCAACGGTTACATGACGATGTCATGAATAAAGCATACCGCACGAGGTTCAATTTTCCAACGGTTTACACTGCACGACTAATATCTTCCGACTGCACATTCGAAGCTGGATATGATTTTTGGATTATATGTTATTAAAGTATTCTACATCAATTTATACTGACACTATTTAAATCAGCTTATCTCCTTTACGATTTTCAAACACTTGTGTCACCGTAGATGTTAAGCGAAGATTCTAACTAATATTATAAAATGCGAACGAGAGTTTGTTTTGTAACGCCTTCACGCTAAAACAGCTAACCCGATTTGATTGAAATTTAGTTTGGGAATAGATGGAACCTTGCAGATGGTTAGGTATACCTAGACTATTTTTATCTGGGTGCGTTTAAGTAGTTCCCGCGACGTGGCTGTAACCGCGGAAAACAGCTATTTAGCTGTAAACTAATAACGTGTCGGCGAGCATTGGTAAAATAAGTTATAGCTATTGCATTTGTTGAAAACCACTTAAGTAAATATCTCTCTGTGACTGGTTAGGATGCGAATATTATTTTATAACTCTAAGGACAGTTTGCTAACAAATTGCATTTTCATTGTAATTGAATAAGAATATTTTCCGTCTCCACGTGTTTCCTCTCACGAGTGAATAAAACCTGGAAATGTTTTCTAAATCCAACTTTTAATGAATTCAACTTAGAAATATAACCTTAAAACACGCCTGAATAACTTCAAAAGATTCTATGTGTATAGCAAAAATGAGTTTGCCTCATAATACATGTGACCTACTAGCAACACTGCACTACAACGGCAGATTCCAGCGGACTTAACTTCCGTGATTATCGCGATGCTGCCAGCCTTAAAAATACAACTAAAGAAAAAAAACTAAAATATGAATACGGAGCAAAATCTACGACTTTGTTAAAAAAAATCTGAACACTGTTGCTGAACGGAAGGCCAGATGTTCTATAAATTGTAAGTTTCTTTGTTCTTACGGGAAAATTTCCGAACTGTACAGCGTAGTCGGCGTTCATTATTGCTTGGAAATATTAACTAAACTTTACTATTCACTCCACATGGGAGACGGCGCGGTTAAGAGATGTATACACTTGGTGGTTGTATTGTAATAAATATTGAATTAAAGTTGCATACATTATTATAACATGGTGATTTGCTGACATCTAATAATACTAATACGTAGGTATTTTAAATTACAGGATTGAAATCCTATAAAAAATTTGAACTACACGCATAAAAAAATAAATTTGTAATTAAGTACTACAGCTACTAGGGAAGTGGAAAATATTAATAACACTGCCGTACTGTAAGGTCACACTTAAGACTGTGATATGCATAATTTACTTCTGAGAGTATTAAATTAATCAGTTTATTGATATTCATTGAAAACATTAACGTAAAGACACCTTTATGAACATTAGTTTTTTTTTTATTTCATCATAAGTAGGTAGGTACCTATTCCATAAAAGATTAGTCTGAGGTTCTTAGCATCACCAGCCACACATACGTAGTAAATACAAACATGGCGGATTACAATATTTAGGTGCGGTGATGTAGTAGCTGTACCCTTAAAGCCTCAAAGGACTACCTTCATCAAAATATGTCACCGCTATGCGCTATACATATTTAAAATACACATACTCTCACATTAAACAAAGAAGCATCATGTTTTTTTTTTAATGTCAGTTATGTAATTGAAGCCAGAAAGTCAAAATTAGCTTGCTCCTTTTTATCACCCAAAATACAGGCTTGTAGTTTGAGACCAATGTCAAGGTTTACATTTGGTAAGATATTTTTTTCTACCAGAAAGTTAAATGCGTTTATGCTTAGTTCTACTTGAGATGATTGCTACTTGACCTCAACAAGTCAGCTAAATAAGTAAGCCAACTTTACTAAGTAGGTGTAATTCTTGAAGCAGTGTGAAAACCTCTTTACAAGTAACAGACTTTTGTTATAAAACTTCAGAATTACTAACTTTAATTTCAAATCCTGGTTTAAAGCTAATACTATTACATAATATTAGTTACCTTGCAGCCGCTGCATTTTAAGTAAAGTATATAGGTAAATACAGTACTGCTGCTGTTGTACTTACAGTACAGTAAGCAACTGCATTTAAATAAATAAATAAAATGAACCAAATATTGAGTATCGTATTGCAAGTTTGGACAGCGCTTTAATAGCTAGAAAGCAAGAGGATTGTGTTAGACATGAACACCGGCAGTATATTTATATCCCTTTGTGAAAACAGACGTACCCATTCAAGCCATTAGCGCGTGCAACTCGCGAACTATTCGTATTAATTAAATTTAATTGTGTAGAAACGGAGCATGAGGTACTCTCGTAAATGTGGAAATAAAATAGGAGTACTTTATTTCAATCGTAAATCATACAGTAAACCTGAAAATATTCATCTTCATCCAATCGATGTGATTAAATATAAAAAGTGTCTTGCACTAAAAAGACGATTTTCGCGCAGAAAATTATGGCCATAATTTACCAGTTCGGAAAGATACTTATAATATTCTAAGCATTATATTATTTTGCAAAGAAAACAGCTCCAAACTTTTTGGACAATCATTATAATGCTCCGCAATATGGTAAAGAAGGATTGTATGATTGTATATTGTATGTATTCATACCCAAAGACTTGATTTTAGTCGTAATTTCATGAAAACATTTGTAGAGTTATTTTCCACAATGTATTTCTTAAGACTATAATTTACCGAATATTTTGAGTTCCATTTAGGGGATCAAAACTCAATTAGTATTGTTAAGGGGAATCGGCATGCAACATCTGGCGACGAACACTGATGACAAGTTAGCGCCTTAGGGAATGGGTGAACGAGTCAAATATAACTTCGTTTTCAATTGGAAACACATTAAGACGGTTGTGTTTTGATTGGAGTTAGATAAGTTGCGAATAATCCAACTTATAAGACTCGCGGAAATGTGTTCGTCTTTAAATTAGCACACAAGAAAATAATGCAGCTAGAATAATGACACATACGTAATACTGACAGCTTCAAAATATTTCCTTGGAACTTCTAATTTGTAAAGCTTGTCCAATAGGTAAGTTATTGTAAATGTTTTTATAATTACTTTCCGAAAGAGGAGTATGAGTCGAGTGAGTAATAAAATGTCTGGTAACCATTTCCAGAAATGTTATTTGTTGAATCTCAACTATGAGCATCTAATAAAACAAATAATTATCCACACAAAGGTTTGAAAACCTTAAAGGCAATAAGTACCGAATAAAAGTTAAAGAACTCTTTTATTGTTGAAGCAAAATTTAATAAGTTAATTTATATACTACGTCAAAATACTTTTAACTCATGGTTTTATACGTTTTTCCTGTCCGTCTAAAGTCACACACGGAGCTACGTGTATTTTTGATCTGAAATAAAAATAACTGTATTTACTCAAGCTCAAATGGAAAATAAATACGAGTATCATGATTCGCTTGTGAAAACAATTTTAAACGTTTGTTTTGCTGAGTTCAGTACAAAGTGCGGCGTGACATCCACTTGAATTTTAGAAAAAAGAAGAGATAGTTGACATGTTTAAAACTAGCTGCTGTACCTGTGACCCGCGTCCTGTAGAAACTATTTAGTGAATCCTAGTATAAACTGTCCACAACTTTGCCTAAGGTTTAAGCTATGTTGAATTGTTCATACCAAATTTCATTACCAAAATCAGTTTCGGCTATTTTCCATTGAAGGCGTTATAAACAACCGTCATAGTGGCATTTATAATATTACTAGCTTCCCGCCAGCGGCTTCGCCCGCGATATTTTAGCTAATGGATACAAAAACTTGACAAATTATATAATAAAACCTTCCTCATTAATCACTCTATCTATTAAAAAAAACGCATCAAAATCCGTTGCGTAGTTTTAAAGATTTAAGCATACATAGGGATATAGGGACAGAGAAAGCGACTTTGTTTTATACTATGTAGTGAAGCTATTTCCCGAGGTTTTCAAATTAATATTTTAAAATATGTTATAATTATTATTAATTCAAAATTTAATAATAATGTCTCAAAACAATATCAAAAAGATTTGACATAAAACAGAACAAAAAGAACTATTATCACTGCCCTAAAACGGAACTGCCTAAAACTAAATTACACACAAATTCCATTGCCAAAAATGTTGGGACATTCAATTATGAAGTCGCATGATGAATGGGAGTATTAATGTTCATGCTCGCAATTCGAGGGCGTCTCAACATCGCACGGACCGTTGCCCACCACTACGATACCGATACAACGCACAATCCTGGTTTATGTCAGACAATGGTGTGAGGTTGATCCCACTCGAGTTTTAATATACTAGGAGCCATAAAAAATGGATCAGGAATTTGTTTTTACAATAAGAACCTGTTTATTGATTAAATAGGCAAGTAACTTTAAATAAAAGAAATTTAACAACATAACGCAACAAATAAATAAAAAAATAAGTTACGCTGTAACATTGATAAAAACCTTTGGTTTTTTCAGTGCCATTATCATCATTTACTCCCTCATTGCTGAAAAAGGCCTCTAATACAAAATGTTATTATATAATTTTAAAAGAGAAGCTAAGTTGAAATGCACCTTTCTTGGATAAACATACTACAAAAAACAGCCTCGTAATTTTTCTGTTCCCTGATTTTGCCGTCATTTATAAGCAACGAGACCAGCCCCTAAAGTCTGTCTATATCCGTATACCTACATACATTTGAAGAAAAAAAAACGGAGGGAGACTAAGCTGATTCGCACCACAATCGGCTTGTGTTTTTACTTTTTATCTCTAAGTTGTTGCATTAATCTTTTGCTTTTCTAAACTGAGTGGTTTTTATACCTGTAAGTGTGGAATCTTTAATACCGAAATACGGAAGGGGTGCTTAAAATTGTGGTTTGCTGACACAAATCTGACGTGGACCCGATTCTCGGTGGAAACACAAAAAGGATGTGTTTCGTTGATACGAGTCCGGTGGGAAAACAAAAGGGACTTGTTTCAAAGTTCAATGTTAGGGGTAGGTTCTCTTTTTGCGTTTCGATTAGACTGATCAGAAAATGAAATAGATTTTGAATTTTTATATCGTGATAATAAATCTAAGTAAATCTCGTGTTAGTCAGAAGTTAATTAGGCACATGCACAGTTAATACATGCAATGTGTTTAAGTAAGAAATGTGGATGATAAAATTAAACAATAAATCATTTTTAAGACATTCAACTAGTTCTCGATCATAGAAACTGCACCCAAATATGTACCTTATGTGGCAGAATATTAAAACCTCAACATTCCTTCACAACTTCTTCAACAATGGACACAGTGAAAAATTTTAACAACGCCAAGAAATCCCGGCAGCGGCTGTCAATAACAATAGCTACACTTTGTCTTGCTACGTGTGCAATCTGAAATCGCCTCCGTTCCTATAACACGCCAATTCTGTTGGCCAAACGAGCTGTGAAAGCATGCTATTCACGTACACACGTCCAATCCGCTCTGCGGTCTAGACAGTACTGGCACTGTAATTTGGAAGGGTGGTCCTGATGTGATATCAATAATTTTGAAACATGGCTGGCTGGAATCAACGGGCTATGGAATACAAAAGTCTGGGCGGTACCGATGTTCCGATGTTTTTATTTATGTCCATGTTCCAGAATTGTAATATTAGCTGTAGGTCTTATCAAATGTAGATTGGAACAAAAAAGTACGGAGATCACAAATCAACATAAAGTAGCAAATTATAAATTCATCGATCCAATGGCTGATGGTAATTTATTTTTGATTGACCCAACACTTGATTATAGAACGATAGAAATTCCAATAATAATTCATTCAATAAATTAATATTCCAATCAAAACCAATGCATATTTCTTTTTGTGATTCGCGTAATCTGCATTAATATTCTGTACTCGAGTAACAAAATTAATGTCTGCTATAATCAATACTGAATAATTATTCTATTTCGGGCCCCACAGTGAAAGGGCGCGTGCTATGTCATCGTGGACTTATCGCGTTGGTCGTGCGCCTGTCACTGGCCGTCACAGCCCCGCCGACCGTATAAACGCAATGAATTTAAACATGGAACCACAAAACGTTTTTTTTTTTGTTTTTGATTGCTTTTTACGGTTTTTTGATGCAAGACTTTAAAATGAGATCGGAGAGTTGACCCTTGATCCTTCCTATATAATATGGTTCCTATCTAAACCAAAATTAATTTAACTATTTTAAAAAGACACATGTGCTAAGGAGCTTTTCATCAATAATTTAAAATACTTGTATTCAAATACAAGGACAAAGGATACTCTTTAACATGGAATATTTCCCCAATGAAAACAACGAGGAAACTATCACAAATTAATGAACTTAACGCTATCAGTACTAAAGTTTTTTTGAAAAAGTACAGAAATATAGATGACTCTCTATTTTTCGGCATTGTGCATGGTTCTAGTACACCACCTGTTTCGTACTATAATTAAGTTCATACTCCTTTGTGAACTACTTTGATTGACCCTTTGACAAGGATGGGACGAAGGTAAGTAATTATGTAGAGACACCGGGCCATGTGTTGGCATGCCTACGTGTAAATATTTTGAAATAATGTGTACACAAGCGTTCATTATTACCTAAGTTATGATTAAGAATTGTAAGTTTAATTTTACAGTGATAGGTATCAAAAGATCAAATGATTCGTTCCGCCCTGGGTGGAGCGGGAAGGTGTCAGACTTTTACTGACTAAAACCCATCCTGTTCCTTCCTTAGCCTTCGAACATCCCATAGCCCCAGACCGGGGCCATAGGTACCGCCTTAAACATAATCTTCTCTACTTTTGAACTGTGAACATAAAATATGACATAGACATATGAATCACGAAAATTTTCAGTAATAACCTAAGCAAACTTTCGTGGGATAATATGCTATGCTGTAATTTTTTTCAAGCTCAAATCTCTAAGGAACAAAGTTACCTATATAATAAACAAAGCGGTTATATTTTAACTCTACGAATCCTACATAAGTTTGCAAGAAACTTCTAACTTGTATGCAAGTCGGAAGCTTATTTTCTTTGTAATTTAAAATTTTCCAACTGCATGTGCTAGGTGTTCTAACTTGTTCTTGTTTCGCTAGCGCATTTAATAAGTTATATTTTGTACAAATATAAAGAAATATTTGTAACGTACAAGTTTGTTGTGTTGATTGCGAAATAAAAGTAAATTGAGTTGTTTATGCTTTTGCAGAAGTACGCTGAGGGTTGTGGATACGAATTTGAAATGTTAGAGTAGGTTCCTAAACTTCTTAACTTACAAGTTTATGCGCGTCTACTCAATGTTTGGTTAGAATTTACACATATCTTTTGGTCTGACTATTTATGTTTTTGCCCCTTCAGCTGACGGTAACAGTCACAAAAGTTTGCTCAGCGGTTTCTTTGCTCATTCATAGCTTATACAAAAACTCTGATGCTTCATGCTGCATTGGTATTCAGCTGCATGCAGTTAAAATGGAAACCGACCTAAAATCAGTTGAGAAATGGCTAGGCTAGCCAGATGATAACTAACATTCTGAAGAAATGCGTAGTTTCACTGAGACAAAAAAGTAGATCGAAATCATTAGAAAAAATCTATACTAA
Organism: Pyrrhia umbra; assembly: GCA_963891755.1. Classification (NCBI taxonomy): domain Eukaryota; kingdom Metazoa; phylum Arthropoda; class Insecta; order Lepidoptera; family Noctuidae; genus Pyrrhia; species Pyrrhia umbra. The sequence goes on from OY982924.1 coordinate 9,800,702, forward strand.
TATTATAAAGCTGAAGAGTTTGTTTGTTTGAACGCGCTAATCTCAGGAACCGCTGGTCCGATTTGAAAAATTCTTTCAGTGTTAGATAGTCCATTTGTCGAGGAAGGCCATAGGCTATATATCATCTCGCTAAGACCAATAAGAGCGGAGCACCACTCTTCCAAGCGGACGGAGTCGCGGGCAGAAGCTAGTATTAAAATAATTCTAGAAACATTATTTAAATTCATTTACATTACCAACAATTTGGGTCTTTTTAAGATAGAACAACAACCTACAAACCAAACTCAATTACATCTGAAAGGTCTGTTTAAAAATGGATTTAACATTTTTGAGACCGTGGATTTTAAACCGGGATCAGAGTAAATCCTCTCCATAAATAACCGTTAGTGAAGTCATCAAAAGGGTAGCTCCGCTCAGGGCGAACCATGTCATGTGAACCTACCATCAATCTTAGGCCGGTCGCTCGCTGCACGCATAGCGTAACAAAGGCTCGGATTGTAGTGGTTATAAAACAGCGAATAAAATACCACTAGTAAAATGTGCCCAAAATAACAATTGTTCACACACGACGCATATAAAAGTTAACGAGCATTTCACGTTGATATTCGACACGGAAAATCGTTATTTTAAAATCTTGTGTGGCTTTTGTTTAGGGTTAATTTCTAGTTTTATGACATAAGTGGTAAACTTTTGTCGGTGACTGGTAATTCGGATATGAGCCATATTTTTCAAATTATATTTTAGTTTCTACTTCAGTAATTTTTAACTACTAGCAATTTTGGTGAGTAAAAATAATACAACGGGCATAATATTGCGCGTAAAGTATCTTTAACATAATTTGTCATCAATTGTATTAAAATGAATTTGTTCCTAGGTACTTCATATAAAGAAATTATTAAAAATACATAATTCAATTTATTTGTCTTTTTCAGTGTTGATTTTTTCCTTATTTTTTAACCCCTTCCCCGCCCCTCTAATCGCTCTTCTCATCACTATACTCACTATCATCTTTAAGGGCTCGAAACGGCTTTGTCTCGCGTCTAGACTCGTAATCCATTATTACAGACGCCTTCAAGCCAGGAAGTAGGGACGGAGTGATACTTCTATACGCGACACTTAGCATATTTACAGTACTGATAAATGTTGCATATTTATTCTTCGTTATCGCCCTTCAGACGTGAATGGAACTGTTGCATTTTTCTTTCGGAGAAAAAAGGAATTGAAATCGTGACGGGTTCAGCTATCGTGTTAGAAATTGCTTAGGTCCAGATTTTATGACGTACTATAAATAAATGTTGAACCGAGCTTTACTCAAAAAACATTTAAATTATTTGGGGCCTCACCGTAGTCGTGTAAAATAAAAATAAAGTGGAATATGGCCTCTTTATTTTGAATATTATGACAAAGATATAAATGCTAAATAAATGCTAAAAATTATCCGGATTGTCTTTATATTGTCCGGTTAAGCAGGTCGAATGTTGTTAAAAGCACCCTTCAAGAGGTCATGTATAAGAAAAATACGATGCTACTTAAATACGACACGACACGATTCCCGTTGACAGCGATGCGGATGAATATTTTGATGCCTAATTATATTAGTATAATTTATTATTTTTATGTTTTTATTATTGTAAATAAATGTATTTCCACAATACGACATATTTATGAAAGGTAGGTACTTAACTTTTAATTGCATAATTAAGGGGAAAAGCTATTATTGTGTTATGAATATGGAGAAATTCATAATAAATATCGATAAATAATGAACGAAATGTGTCAAAACATCAACTCGCCGTGCCAAGTTCCATGAAAACACGAAATTACCTGCTTTCAAAAAAGTACATGCTTCTTGTCCAACTACATCATTAATTTGTAGCCGACTTTAACAAAATTTAACCTGTTCAGCATTTCATTTTATTTATGTCACAAAAATCATACAGTAAGTACCTTGTCTCCTACAGATATGCTAATTTCATGTTTGAACTATTTTTGATGGACAAGATAATCTGTTTAACAGACTATATCATTTAGTGGTTGTTGTTTTTAGGGTTCCAGCCAAAAATTGTAAAAACGAACCCTTCGGCGAGATTTCACTTCGTCTGTCTGTCTGTCATGAAGTTGATAAATTAATATTTTATTATAAAAGTGCTTAAAATTTCAAAGTGTAGTTACTAGATCGGGTAATGATAGCATAATAATAATTAAAGGACATAAACTGCGCATTAAGTAATACCGTAACAGTTGACTCCCATGACACGCGATAATTCTAAAACATTTTGGTTAGATATATATTAATCTAAATATTAGAAGACAAATACAACTATGACATTTAGTTATAGTTTTGAAGAAACTTAATTATGCGGTAGAAAAATCAAGTTTTTTTTTATTTTACGGACCATATCTTTCCTTTTCGAAGTTCGGGACCTCCGTGCGCGAGTCAGACTCCCACTTTGCACGTTTTCTTGAATTTAAAATAAATTATCATCATTTCTGAGAATATCAATGACCTATGTTATCGACAATAGTGATGTGAATGATTAAAAAAATCAAGCCAATAATCACGGCATTCATTTAAAATTTTCATTTATACGGGTTTGTGATTCTACATTGTTCTTTCGTGCATTCAAATGTGCCCAACAATGGAAAATTTAAAATAATCGAAGGGGTGGGTACCCATTTCAATAGACCTTTTTATGGTGCAATATCGGGAGTTGTTTTGCTTAAGCCGCCATTAGTACGCCTAATAACTGTGAGGGCGTTAGGAGGGCTCCCCTTGACTACCACCTGATCAAATTATCATACATAACTCGAGTTATTGTCGACTGAATTGGTCATTATAAAGTAATGTAGTTTGTTTAAATACAACTTTCCGGTGGCGTTTCGTTTCTGCTTTTTATAAGAGGGGTTCACATAATTTATTGCTCTCAAAGATAAAATTTCCCTAATGGATATTGTTCACGAGACAGAGTGGTCTATTTTATGCGCATTATGTGTACACGTAACTAGCCCCGACATTTTTGGGGGAAGAAACATTCTTTTTTTTTCAATTTCACTATATAAATGGGATGGAATTGCGTTTCGTGATCAAAGGAGAGATAAAAAATTTGATGGGAAAATAGATGAAACTGGAATTGGAGCTGTCTTAGTTTCGTTAAAATGTTTAATTGGACTTTTTTGTCTTCAGAATCCTTTTTAACTGGTTGAGCAGAGTTCTTAGTTCCTTGAATTCAATAGTTGAATGTGTGGGTTTTTTTTCTAAATACGGTTAGCACTAGCACAATGCATGTTCTTTTCTTCTTCTTATCGTGTGGACTGCAGGTTTACTAACTTAACAAGTCCTAGTGTAAGAGTTTTCTCAAATCCGCTTGATACGGAGTTGTAGCAACAATTGCTATCAAGGTGGCAGCCGGGGGCGGTGGCTTAACGTGCCTGCCCAGGCACAGGTTTGTAACACCGGCACCGTCAACTACTAGACTCCGGGTTGCTACGTGAAATTAAAAAAACCCGCAAAACGATGTCAGCTCGACCCGGGATCGAACCCGAGACTCCGTTGATAGCAGTCTGGACCAACGAGGCAGGTGTAGTGTTTTATCCTATTCGTAATAGTCATAACTACACAAAATGATAATTTAAATCAAGGGTTTTTTATTAAAAATCCCACACGACCACATCAAATCAATTTTTTATTTATTATGAATAGTCACAGAATGGCGTCTGATTCCATTAATAAAACAAAAAATCAAAAATGATCAATTTATGAAATGTCTCACAGATGTACCAAAAAAGGTAAAGTAATAAAATATTTTATTTTCATGAAATCTATTAATCAACTAGAATCATGTTTTTGCCTTTACTCTCATATGTTGTAGAAGCAATTACTTACATAAATGTAAAAAAAAACAAAATCTACTAGAAAATATTAATTGTAATAAATATTTCAAGAGAAATATTGAACTTTGGTTTACTTGCACAGTCCAAACTGTATTCAATAGGCCTAGCACGAATAACTTTTGAAGAAGTCTTCGTATCGAAAGCGATTTTTGAATGGAATATTCTCGCTTCTTACGTACAATTTGTTTGATGACTTTAATCATATATGCACAGGCTGCAAATTGTTATTTATGCATTTTAAACAAAAATATAGTTATTGTATGTTTCAATTTATGATTCAAAAATCGCTTAAATTAACGTTACAACAATATTAGTGCATTCATGCTAAGCTCACTGGACTGACGTACATATATTTATAGAGAAGAAATATACAAACTTAGAAAATATTAATACAAAGTGGGCCTAATATGTATATTATCCAAGCTTATTTTATGAAGAATATCATAATAAACTATTTATTTTCATTACTTATTACCAGTGCAGCTCACGTTCTGACTCTAATGTAAGCTGTATAGATGAACCTCACGTAGACAACTAATTTAACACATTGTCAAGACTCCCCTCACTTCTGTATAGTGCATACTCTTCTAAGAAATTGAAACGTATTGTATGAAGTTAGAGCCCAGCAACAATACTTCTTAGAGCCGACTGTTGTGGGAAAACTTGGATGTGAATAATTAATCGTTTATTGGTAGTGTGTGTAGTTAAAACTAATGATTGTGATACGTGATGTGATGGTTCAATATGTAGTCATTAGCTGTGATACGTTTAGGCTACGTGCAGTCCTAACTAAAATAAACCAGAAAAAAATAATTTATAACATTTATAAAATATGTCGGTATCATGTTTTTTATTTGTTATTGTGTGAAAATCAACAGGTGGTCTAGCTTATTTAATTATAAGTGGTCACCACGATCTATACGACATTTGCAATTATTAAATTTAAAGCAGTACTGCATTTTCCATTTTGTAAAAAAGAGAAAAGTCTCACAAAACTGTAACATTTTACTAATATTTTAAATGTGTGAGTGTGTAAAGATGATGTATAAATGAACATATGTTTGCGACGCCAAAACTTCTAAATGGATTTGGATAATACACACATTATATAGCTTATTACAGCACGTATGTCATGGACGGCACGTTTGGCGTAGTGGCTGAGCAATTGGCTGCTGCGCGGTGTGTCAAGGATTCGACGGATTGTCCGCACGGGACAACTAAAATTGTTCCGGGTCTGGGTGTTTGTGCATATGTAATAAATGTTTGTAAACGCATCCACGACACAGGAAAAATTCCTAGTGTGGGGCAACGTTATTTAAAAAAAAAAAAAAATTACAGCATTATATATACACAGCTATAATTTGGATTAACACATATGTAGAATACTTTTTATTCGAGTGCGCGAAATAGTTTCTTCAGGAGACAGGTCGAACCCCGGGAAACAGCTAGTAGGAAATACATCTCGCACTAAACTCTTAGGAAGACATGGGACACTTAAGATTATCAAGAGAGTAGTCCACAGTCGGGATAATACTCTAATACAGTAATTACACCAGTCAACTACCTCCCTAAATAAACAAACTTTGCACAACACTGCATTGTCAACAAAATGGAATGTTCACAATGAATGTTATTATTTTCATGGTGTTCCTGTTGAAAACGATAACACAATTGATAAACATCAAATTCTTTGGTTCGTTCACAGTATTTGTAATGAACTGTGCGCATCTCACCTCGGAGAGTCATTCTCTAGTCCGGACACGTCTTAAAGGGAAGCACAGTCACCCTTCAGTGGATGAGCGCTAAAAATGCGCTTGTGTATTTTTGTGTGTCTATTTTATTAATTTTGGTAGTTTTTTTTCTATTTGTGCATCTTCAACTTATTTATAATTAATTTGTTAGTATGCATGTAACTATTAATATGATTAAATAAGATGATAATTCAATCGAATATTCGTTTTTAAGTTGGGTTTCTATGGAAGTTCTCTATTAATACGAATGCTCTTTAATGTAGTTCGAAAGTTTTAATCAAACTATTATACATTGCTGGTTGTAATCATTTGAAGAAATAAATCTAATTTTAATAAAGGTATATAAATCCTAAATCGTAGCTAATAATGAGGTCATGGTGAACCCACAGATTCTGGCTTCTGACCTAGCTAGTATGACTAAATACGTAATTCAAATGTTCCAAACATTTTTATTCAAATAATTCAAATAATTACGTATCTCTTTATGTATCCACAAATTATTTCTGTTATTGTCATAACTTCTAGCAGCATCATCTTACACCCGCGTAGCCCCGGTACAATTAACCATAAGTATTAATACTGTTTCCCCTAAGGTTTCCGCGCTATTTCGCCTTTGCTTATTGCGTGGGGTCTCGCTGTTTTATTGGCACCGATTGTATGTACTACGACACTATCCCTTTTATGAATGTTATGGTTTATTTCGCCCACCCCTAGGATGTTGGTGTTCCTGAGAGTAATTGGCACCGTGGCTACTTGCACCCCTTAATGGCGGAAGGCATATATGACTTGGCACTTTGATACAACAGAGGAACGAATCAAGAATTTTTCTATGAATAAGAAAATTGTAGATGAAATGTACCGAATGTATTAATGTATTTTTTTAAATTTCAGTTAATATTTTTTTCTACGGTTTTTTTAATAAAACTATTTTTATTTCTATTTTTAATTTTTAGATTAGGATGAATTTGGCAGAATTAAGATACTCCAGGGTTCAAGCCATACCATTTAAATTGGCTCAACCCTTTTCCAGTGAAATCGTAACAAGCAAATAGGTACACTTTCACATTTAATGAATTAGATAGGACTAGAATAATTTATGAATGAATTAAAAAGTAACCACTTTAATTTGTAAACTACTACTTAACTACTTTTGAGTCTGTCTACAAATTTGGTTGCTTTTGTTCACCTTTGCAAAATATAATTGAAGAAGATATTAATGCCGTACACACAAGATTGATAGGCAAACAATAGTGTCGCTTTGACATTCACAATTGCACTTAGGAAGTAGTTTCAATATAGTTCAGTTATTATTTTCTGCAACAAACGAAACAATAAGGCCGCCTATTTACTTAAATGAAAACTGTACTTAAACTACATCTAGCTACCGAGACAATTAAAGTTCCGTTCCGAGTACCATGCCAGGAATTCGGGGTTCTTGCGGTCGCACCCACAACGCGTAGGTACCCGTAGGTATAGCAAAGTGGGGTACTCAATCGGCTATCAACTTAATTGATCACAATGTTGGTGTACCTTTTGCAGCAATTTGGACTGGTTAAACGCTTACTTGGGCGTTTCCTGATTAATCTTTAGGGTTGTAATTGCGACTTGTTGGTTTCGACGAATGTTTCCGTCTTTTGCCCTTTCGTACATTTACTATTGTTGTTTCGATTGTGTTTTATTAAATTAATTAGTACACTATATATTGAAATTTATTAAAAAAAATGAAGACTCTTAATCAACTACTTTTGTATCGCTATACTTCATAATGTTACAATCTACCTACAATTATTAATTTAGTAGGTTAGTAACATAATACTCGTTCGCAAATATGTATTTTTTTCACAAATCGAGATGAATTATAAAGGCTTGTACTTGTTAGTATTAGCTATCAAAAAGATTGTAGCGGAGCAGAACCATACAGGGTGCGATGGGTATACACAAAAATAATGCCACAGTGTATCCTATCTTAGTGTAGGTACCTCCAAATAGTCATCTATATTTGTCTGATGGCATGACGACCACACCACAAATTAACTTTGTATTATCGTGTATAATATGAATAAAATACAATAAAAACCATTAAAATAAACCTTTAAAATTTCCCACAAAGAGAAACAGACTTAAAACAGATTTTGATATTCCGTTTAAAAATTACAATAACAACTACTGGGTACAAAAAATGTTTTTATGCGAATATTTTTTTATAATTTCAATTTTTACCTGGTTCCTGAATGTCAATTTATTGCGCGCAGTACAGCGTAGATATTGGAAGTATTTTTTTTAATTGAGTTATTTTTTTATAATTGACTAGTTGTGTTCTAGGAAAAAAATAATTTATTGTGACTGATATGTATACTGCATCGTATGAGGGACAAATCGTATTAATTATTTTTATACGTGAGTCCTAATAGGTACGTCCTGTAAAAGATATTAATTGCTACAGTTCAGCCATTTAATATCTAGGCTATTATTTTTATTATAAACCTTCAGGGCACTAAAAATATGAGCGTTTCCTTCATTTAACAGATAAAAAGACTCTAAAACAAAATTGACCTTACTAATATTTTAAATGCATGCATGCATGCAATGCATTATACTTATACGTGGATTTATATTTGTTACAATTTTACGCAAAAACTATTGAATGGATTGGGATGTTTAGTACGGACGGAGATAGATAGTACTTTTTATACCTCAGGACGCGGGTGAAACCACGGGTCCATCTAGTATACAAAATAGGAAAGATAAACATTTAACAGTATCGAACAAAACATATTTGTTGAATTATTATCATAGATAATGTATGCGACCCAAATCTAAATAGACTAACGACTGTTCTATGAGTTGTGATCAATTAGAGTCGGGACTCTGCGTATTTATCAGACACACCCATCTGGACCATAAACGATATCAATGTATTGTATCTTATTACTTATACGAGAATAGGGAACAAGTTATTGATTGCGTTATTTTTTATCACATGTTGGATTATGAACATCGTAACAGATAAAGAGAGGATTTTGGAAGAAAATATAAAGATGCCAGTTGTGCCTACATGTTTATATGTATATTTCGCTTTTTTAGTAATTGTAATAGGTATAAAATAAAGAGATTTTTTATCTTTATAATTATAATGTATTGAAAAAATGAGTTGTACTTAAGATTATTAAAAGAGATCTCTTTGAACAGGAGGGTGAACTTAGACTTATTTTGTGGATAAATATTAATCTAAATAATCTAGCCTCAGTATGTTTGTTTTGTAATCAAAACAACATTTTAATTGGGAAATACACGTAAAAATACCCTCACGAGCAACGGATCCGGATCAGTCAAAATTTTCAAACGTGATCATGTATCTTAGTCTAGAAACACATTATGTTAAATAAAAAACCGGCCAAGTGCGAGTCGGACTCGCGCACCGAGGGTTCCGACCATTGGAAAGAAAAAATACGCAATAAAGTCGCAATTATCTTGTTTTTTTCCGACCGCATATTTAAGTTTGTTTGTAGAGGAATATTGCTGATTACTTAAAAACTACCTGCTAGATCTCATTCAAACCAATTTTCAATGAAAGTTTGCATGGTAATCTACATTATATATTTTTTTTAGTTTTATCATTCTCTTATTTTAGAAGTTACAGGGGGGGGACACACATTTTACCACTTTGGAAGTGCCTCTCGCGCAAACTATTCAGTTTATAAAAAAATGATATTAGAAACCTCAATATCATTTTTGAAGACCTATCCATAGATATCCCACACGTAAGGGTTTGATGAAAAAAAAAATTTTGAGTTTCAATTCTAAGTATGTGGACCCCCAAAATTTATTGTTTTTTTTCTATATTTGTGTCAAAATCTTAAAGCGGTTCACAGAATACATCTACTTACCAAATTTCAACAGTATAGTTCTTATAGTTTCGGAAAAAAATGGCTGTGACATACGGACGGACAGACAGACAGACAGACAGACAGACAGACATGACGAATCTATAAGGGTTCCGTTTTTGCCATTTGGCTACGGAACCCTAAAAAATCTGTAGCTGAAATATTTTTGTGACCTCCAGAAACGTAGTTTTTTAACGTGTCTTTCCACTTATGTATCGAAATAGAGTTAGAATGTCTATCATTTTACTCAAGTCAACCATTACGTAAGATCGCGTGCAAACAATCGAATGACACATCGTCCATTATGAAACCGTCCCAATTCCGCCAGTTGAATCGCCATCGCCTCGTCCGGCACGCCTCAACTGAATAGCCGATACCCTATCTCTTAGTAGTAGTAGATATAGTGGATTACTCTAGATGAGAGATTAATGCACTCGGCACGTGTTAATGGCTATTAGCAACTATTGGTGTTATGTGTTCTCTGAAGTGTATTAGTTTGCTGATAACAAGGAGTTCGAAAACTGAGATATAAATCTTATGTTTTAGATTAATGGGCGATTTGTTAATTGTAATGGATTCGGGCAGATTTAGAGTGGTGTTTCAAGTTATCAATAACAGTTATAAATTAATAATGTAATAAAAATAGTATGGGCCCATTTTTTACAATTTCTAACAATCATATTATTTAGTAAGATGATACAACTGGTGTTTAGGGTATTGTTATCGTTATTATTGATGTAGAAAAAAAATTTTTTTGTAGGCAGCATATTTTTTAGTAAGATATATTTTTTAGTAAGATATATTCCTTCTTCCTTATTTTTTTTCCAAAGTCGTTATTTAATAAGACTTTTAAGGCAATTTATAGTCATAGGCAGCAGTAAGGTAAAGTCATGTGCTATCAAATTAAATAGGTAAAATTGTTAAATATGTTCGAAACCTCAATCGCAAAACAATAAATTAATCTACAAAGTACACATGCACCAAACGTCCGAGCTATTTAGTACAAATGCACTGAACATAATTCCCTATACATATATATCGATTGGGCAACGTATCTACCCTATAAATAGCAATGGCTGACAAATGGCGGGCCCGATCTGATATATTGACGTGTTGATATGCGCTGCCGAGGGGACGATTTTCAACTTCATTGACATAAATCCCGTTTTCAAGAATATATTGGGTTTTATAGGGAAACAGACTGCTAGTGTTTGTATTGATTTTATTGTTTTTCTAGAGGGATAAATGGCGAGTCGCTGACAGTCTAATAAAAGATATAGAATGATATTATTGTGTATGATAAACTCTTCAGCGCTTACAAGGGGGGTTCGGATTTAAGAACTTAATAACATGACTATTTTTATTGTTATTATCTATAAGTATGTATATAAATTTACATGAAATTGGTATATTATGATCAAATAAATGAAGCTAAATAATTAATATCTGTAGATATGCGACTTGTAGTGCAGTAGGTTGTGAGGCTCAAATAAATGAAGGTTTTGCTGAAACGTCACACTAGAAGTCGGTGACAAAAATACACACAATAGTAACGTAGTGTAAGACCTAACGTCTAAAACGATGTTTCAGCAGAATATTATTTTATTTTTCGTGTTTTTTCATTAAGTGTTTCGAAAGTCAGTTATATTTTTCGAGTTAAATTCAAAAATATTATTTTAGTCTTGTAACGATAGATTTTTTTTCGCTAAAATAACTGTCACCGAATAAAAATTCTATTCATTCAATAAACAAAAAATATGAAGTATTCTGCATCCTGCGTGTCGCAGCCATCGGAAAACGCCGAATAAAAACTGTCCTTTTAAACTGCAAGTTTAAAATTTTATTTACATATTTGCATACAATATTTACTCGTGGATATCGTGTCAGCATTCCAATTACCATTTTAAGTTAACCTTTATTTGCGTTACTGGCGACGTTTTTATTTATCGTTTAGGCGAAAATTGTTAAAATGAAATTTAACTTTATTTACGTTACGTTACGTTAACTTTTAGCAAATTATTATTTATTATGAAAACAAGTCGTTGAAAAACAGTTGTTGAATTTTGTTGAAACTGGCGTTTAATGGTTGTTGGTACGCATGTTCGTTAAAATTTTAGATTTATAATGTAATAGGACAGGTCAATGGTATGTGATTTGCATGTTTTCATACTTGTGCACTTAATAAGTATGATATAGATCAAGACTTGACAAGAATAACTCTGAGAAATAGCAAACAGCCTTCAAGATTATTTTGGATAAGTAGATACATTTTACACAACATGATAATCAAATAATGAAAACAATCATTTGCAGTATAATTAGACTCTGCAGTCTTTGCTAGTTGCGTGATATCACCTAGTTGCCACCTTACAATTCTCGTCTTGTGTGGCATGTACTCGTATATTAGAATGGAATACAAAGCAAGTTTAAAAAAGCTAATTTTGTGAATAAATTTCATTTAATTTTTTTTTTTCATCTTTTTACATATATATTTTTTGTAAAATGGAAATTACGGCGACAAGCTGTAATTTCTAGAAATGGGAGGTCAAGTAGGTAGGTACTATAGATTTAAGGACTATAGAAATACATTTTTTATACAGATAAGGTCACAAAGATATGACCTTTAAAAAGTTTGTAACCAATACACGCATAAACGTTTATTACAAGCCATAAAGTACCTTACAACGATATAACGATTTGGATCTAAGTGTCCATAAAATGTCTGGTCACCATCATTCCCGTAAAGTGTTGACACGTGACCTAAAATGTACTTATTTATCCAGGGTTGTGCGAATATTAGAAAGTATCACCACAGCTCTGGAACGCAAAAAAAAAAAACAATTGAGCTATCACGGATTGGTTTTAGTTAGTAAGAGTATAAGGTGCTATCCATATATTTCCGAGTACCCGTCCCTGCCGTGTTCCGTCAGGGACGGTAGTAGGGTAGACGTCTAGGTACATTGACAGTCGTTTAATAAATATACGTTTTGCCGGCTGATAGTCTTCTTAGTTATTCTGCTTCTTCTTCTAGCGCTATTGCAATCATTGCTAATTCTTCATTATTTAATAAAGACATTGTGTTTGAATACGGGTGAAGAATGGCACCGGAAATGTGTGGATAGCGCCTAAGACTTAGTCAAGGGCAGGAGAAATCATTCAAAGAATTCTCATCCTTAAAATGTACATATTTATCAAAGATAGAGAGATAGAGAACTATAACATTGACTAAACTTTCACTGTAGAAATCTAAGAGAATTATTCACGAATGATCAACCAAATTTCAAACCTATCAATCAGCATCATTATAGGTCAGCATGGTCAAATTGATCAGATTTATCACAGCCGACTCGATACCGTTTACACGTGATCGAATAAATTCCACGTGCATTCAACGATATATCAAACCCAATTACATATGCGGGTAACGATACCAAACACATTTGTGGTGCACGATGCATGCACACGCCCACTTTAAGGACCCTATGCTCGGCGCGTGCGCAGCGCCGTCGCGTGGTGTTCTATTTGCATTCGTCGACAGACAAATTGTTATTTCACGTTAATATTATCGTTGTCCAAAATGATTAATGTAGATATTAGTTATTTTAGATGACAATTTAAGGATGATGGATTGTGATGATCCGAAGTTAAGTAGGTGATAATATTTGTCTAGGTAATTTGTAGTGAAAATTTGAAAATTTTAAATTACTGATTCTTAAAGAGCATAGTTATTTTTTTTTTAAAGAGGATTTAAAAATCTATCTAACATTATAATAAATGCAAAAGTTTAGATGAATAGATGTTTGTTACTTTTTCACACAAAAACTCTCAACGGATTCGAATGAGATTTGGCATAAACATATTCCCGGATTAATACGTCATATAATTTTTATCCCGATATTTGAAAACTACGCCAATGAAGTCGCGGGCAGAAGCTAGTAATGCGTCCAGTGCTCGATAATCAAACCGAGTGCAGTAACAAGAAACTTTTATAAAAATATTTTCTCTCACTTTCAATATCAAAAAGGTAGCAAAATCTCTCGCTGGGATCAACAATCACCCAAATCAACATGGAAATATAATTAAATTTAATTAACATCACCGCAAGGGGTAATCCTAAAAATGTTCACTGTGCAGCTCACGTTTTTATTTTTTACGACACATCAAAAGAAAGTGATATCACGTAATTTTATGGTAATGGAGGGGTGGCCCACAAACCCACGTATAAAGCCTTTTAAATTTACGGTGTAAGCCTTGTGATGAGACGAGTGTTTTATGGTTTGCAACATTTAAACTCATATGTGGTCTGATACTTGTAAGATTACGTCATAAGGGTGCGAAGATAAGTCACCTTGAAAACTCAAGTCACTGTGTCGACATTACTCAGAAGATTCTAGACTGTAACTTTGAACATTTCGACACTGTCGTAGAACAAAGCCAGATGTGATAATACAACGAAATTGAGATTTTTACAAAATCAGCTTCAACTAAGCATAATCTATCGATATAAACAAGAAAAAAAATTATATATCTGATACTTTCCGAGATATTGAAACGAACAAAGTTGTATTTCAAATACGTTCCAAAGAACATCATCGTAAGGTCAATAGCGCCACTGTGGCTTGGGTATCAGCGCCGCGCGCCGTGCGTCGTTCGTCACAAGCGGCGATGTTCAACGGAAAGCGGTGGTGCTTATCAACAATATGATTGACGATTGATTTGGGTGTTATTGCTTGTATTATGTATTTTTTTTTTACTTTCTGTATTAAAATCGACGTGAAAAATGACACGAATACAAAAAATATTAAATTTAATTATTAATATTGAAGAAATAAGAAAGCGATTCGCGGAGCACTCTAGTATTTTAAGAAAATCTACGGAAAATGCACATAATTCTGGTAAGTTAATTTATAAATATTTATTTTCGATGAATAACAGTACTATTATTTTCGAGTTTATTGTTTTTGAATCATTGGTTGGCATTTTATGCCGGAACATTCAAATTTCATATCGTATCATAACAACCGACAGTGTTCTTCGGAATTAAAAAAATAAATAATTTACTAGATAACATTATTTTTAATGCTGTTTGCTTTATGTACATTCGTTACGTAATTTATATTTTTGTTTTCTGGGATTTGATTTTTCAGACCTCGTATGTAATTATGCTTCGTTTTTCTTCTCAATTATATGGATTGCTTGTGCACATCCGACGTTATTCTTCGAAATTTTACGACGTTTTTGATGTAGCATATTGAGAACTAACTATGTACTTCGGTATAATATCACATAGGTTTGTGTTCAGCATGTTCAAACGCCAATAAAACACGTATAAATTACCCGATTTATTTTATTTTTATTCATTTATTCCATTAACATGTATCTTTAAATATTTTACTATGTTGCAGGTCCAGGAGTTGAAAAACCCGAATCACCATTACTACCAGGGGGTGTTACCACCATTACACCATTACTACATAATTCATCGAAAACGAAGATTCGATTGATGTTTCGTTCGTTTTCTTATGAATGTTTTATATGGGTAGTATAAGTATATCCCTCTATGTGCAGACCATCAGATTGCACCTTAGGTACTGCACCACAATAAAAGTTATCACCTATTCTTGCTATTTTCGAAGTTTTGTTTCGGTGAGTTAGAGTAGGCTCCCAGGATTGGAAACATAGCCAATCAGTTAAGCGAAGTAGCGCAGGAATATATATGTGTTATATTTAGAGATGGTGAGGAACACTTAAATTAAATTAACGTGAATATAGTAAATTTAAGTATCAAAAAAATTCAAAATGCAAAACATTTATTTCAATTAGACCATTTACAGGCAGTTTTGAATTGTCAAATAATTACGAGTCAGTCATCACTTCTTGGCATAGATTATGCTAACACGAGTTTTGAGGCTTCCCCACCAGTGATCAAATCATTATCAAGTAAAAGATTTTTTTGGACAGACATTTATGATCAATTTTAAAATAAAGTTGGTATTAAATTTATGGGTTAAAAATTAGATATAGGAAGAGAGAAGAGGCAGATAGAGGAAGTCCATGTTAATAAAAATGAGCCCAATAAATTATATTATAAATATAATCTCAAAGAAAGTAATACTACGATGAACTAATAGCTAAATTAGATCTAGTACCAGATACTCATCCCCTTTACCTAATTTTGAACCTATTTCTAAAAGTTTGATAAATATAAAAAGATAAAAATATAACGACCTTTTTCATATGTGCAAAACACTAGAATAATTATTTCTTTCTATTATTTCAAATCCCTATCTTTTGTAAAATAATCGTGGTCTTATTTATCAACGATAGTGATACAGATGAAGAGTGACTTTATAAAAATTCCTTTCTTACCATTTCTATATAGATTTAATTACATTTCATTTTAATTGATAACATGTGATTCGGGATGAAAATTAGTTGTTTTTTTATTACCCATAAGATTTCAGACAGCTTTGGGTCAAGTGCAATAATTACATACATTAATATATTTTTGGCGGTATGACCTGACTGAAGTTTGATTTTTGTTATAGTTAGGATATTTTGGAAATGCTTTTAAGTATTTCTAGATTACTTTCTTTAATCATAATTTTTATTTTCTTTAAGTACCAAAATAAAAGTTTATAATCATGTTGTAAGTTAAAATGTTATTTTTTCATAATAATTTTATACAACTAGGTAAACACTCATACTATATATATTGTTATTTTGTCTTTTTGGGATAGCAGAGATAAATAATGTTGGTTAATGATTGATTTCAATTGTGAGAAGAATTGATTTAAGTTACTTTTAAAATCTTTTAAAACTGATTCAGACTGATTATCTTGTTACCTATTAAGACTGATGAAGAGCCATACTATGTAATAATATTACGACTTCTAATAACCTAGGTATTTATTTTATGTAGAAATTTTCAAAATATATTTGAATTAAAAATAAAAGTATTGATTGTAATTTTATGTTTCTCTCTATAATATTTTTGATATTATAGAATAAATAATGTATAATAAATAATATATGTGTGTGTCTAATAGTTGTTAATAAAGTTTTTTTATACATATCAATAATTTTTATTTACTTAGAAATAACATACGACATCATTTTTTATGTAACTCCGTAGAACAGCGTGGCATGTATACATACGTCGTAGTAGTTTCCGTAGAAAAACGTCGGAAAGTCACAAAAAACATCCTAAGCTACGTAGTACAACGTCGGATTGTTACATGTGAAGGCATTTTTTTTATTTAATAAAGATTTTTTTAATATCATTATCTATTAATAACCCTTAATAAGAGAAAAAAGGCTATTGCTAATTTTCTTTTCATTTATATGATTACAAAAAATATTATGCCGAAAATTGTGAACTCAAAACTTTAAAGTGCTCTCCTGTAAAGTAGCTATTTTGTAGATCCGACTTTGTTCTACGACAGTGTCGATTTCTCTGTTATGTTTTGTCCTCGAGCGACTCTCCCAGCTTCCTCTATGTTGAACAAAATTTGTGCTCGCTTCAAACTTATCTAAAGCGATAAAGATGTACTTTAAAAGTAACTGTGTCGAGATTATCAAATTCTCAAAGATAAACCGGTAAAGGCTTTGTATGAAATTCGAATATTGTTCAAGCTGGAAGGAGAATTTTGAAATTTTATACTGTGTTTTCATCGTTTACTTTTAGTAGAAATTATTGTATTTAATTTTGAATGAATTCGTTATCTACTGTAAGTATCCTGCAATATATAGATAAAGTTATAAAAAATAATCACATACGTACCATCCATTTCCTTGAAGTATCATACAAGCAATATTAATGAAATAAAAAAAAACAGTTAGAACCCATAAATCTTTAATCGACACCAAAATATAATTTATTCCTCATATCCAGATCGTGAAAATTTATAACTTTATTTTTTAATAAATTTCATGCAAATCAGGTACTAGAGACTTAATATAGGTCTGATCAGGGTCCCGGATCAAATTGAAAAGATTCTGTGTCAAGTCGCTCCCACTTGACGAAGGTACTGCTTTCAGGGTATCTTTTTATATTCAATATGGAAACCCGAAACCAAGATGAGATGACTTTAAAAAAATTGATAAGAAAGTTTTGCGATGATTTATATATTCTTTTGTTTTTGGCATCCAGAGAAGTATACTGAATCAATGACTTATCATCAAGTGGAATAGAATAGTATTAATTGTAGTTTTTACTTGTAGTTTCAAGTAAACAATTTTATTTCTATAATATACTATTTTGATAAAAGGTATATCAAATTCAATAATTCTATATATTGTTAAGCATACCCAAGGCTTGTGGCAAATGGTTTATAAACTGTGCTAATACTCTTGTTATGTGTAAGAAATTCGTTCAAATAGAGCACATTCATTTTTACCTTGGATTTTCTAAACTCTCAACGAAACTTTGAACTTCAAACGGTATTGCCTCGTAAGATGAAACGATCACAAAGATTACACATAACATCATCTCTTAACTGTTATGGAATGTATCCTGAAAATGCTTTTCTTTGAGGATTAAACGGTTCAAACGCAATGTATGGCAATTCTGCTTGAAGCTCAGAAACGTTCAACTTGAAACAGATATTAAAACATTGAAGGGAACGTCGGCTTCTATTTATTATTACTAGCATTTTCCCGCGGTTTTACCCGCATAGCAAAACAAACATTTAACATATCCGGATAACAAGTACAAAAGTAACCGTCTTCAGGGAGTCATCTATCTCCATACTAAATTTCAACCAAATCGGTTCAGCTGTTTTACCGTTAAATAGAACAAACTCACTTTCGCATTTATAATATTATTTAGGTTAAGCAAACATAACGTTGTGTTAATATACGTAACATTATCATTTTGTTAGTTTTGGGTCCAATTCGGGAAAAGCTATCCAGTTTTTCTATGAGGAATTTCATAAAAGCAGCTCAAAGTACAGAGCTATGCCAGGTTGGTGGCAATAAGCTTACTACCTATTCCAAGATTTCAAATACATACAAAAGGTCAGCCAACCTACTGTCTGACCTTTTAGACAAAACAGTGGGATGTAATTTCAATACTGCTTTAATTAAAACGTCTGAAACTCCTGTCTAACTAACTAAACCGTAATTCTGACATGTTTGAGAGAAACTTTCGGTATACTGGATACCAGTTCTCAATCTATCATGTTCATCTATCTTCCTGATGAAAAATCAACTCATTTCAAACGTTATCTTTGACGTTTACGTCGCCTTAATAACACCTCTAAAGAAAAAGAAACACTCTTAAAATAAGCAGCAAAAAACGCCTTCATTCTGATTGCTATCGTTAGAGTCAGTAACGAGGCAAACGATTGATCTCGTCGTGACAGCGATACTTGTGATAAGCTTTATCCATTCTACGATAGTATCGTCAATTCAATTAACCTAATGATGTCTGGCCCCTCGTTCAATAGGACTGTGATCTAGCTCCAATACTTCCTTAATAGGTATTGGTTGATACATATCCGATATCGTCATCAATCACAAGAAGTGTTGATTTAAGGAAATTTGTTGTATATCCGATTGGTTTGTTAGAAAGACTGTTGATTACAATTGTTATTCTAGCGTGATATTTTTGTTTGTGTTCGATAGAATATTCATCTTGGTAAGTATTTTATTTGCTGAATTATATTATTCACGAATTATAATTACTATTCTGAATAAAAACAATTCTTCTATAGCATTATGCTTTGATTTACTGTAATCTGACGATGCCAGATTTGAAATTCAAAAGAAATCTCCGCTAGTTTGCCTAACCTGATTACGAATGGAAATCTTGTTTTCATATTCTTGGTAATATTTTTATAGTGAACTAGCTTCTGCCAGCGACTTCGTCCGCGTGGAAAAGTGGTGCTCCGCTCCTATTGGTCTTAGCGTGATGATATATAGCTTATAGCCTTCCTCGATAAATGGACTATCTAACACTGAAAGAATTATTTAAATCGGACCAGCGGTTCCTGAGATTAGCGCGTTTAAACAAAATGACAACATTTCCCTTCACGGCTCTGTTCCTATTGATTGTAGCGTGATGAAAAGTATACTATAACCATCTCAGGAATATGACAAATAATTGTACCAAATTTCGTTAAAATCCGTCGAGTAGTTTTTGTTTCTATAGAGTTTATACAGACAGACAGACAGACAGACGGACAGACAGACAGACAGACAAAAATTTTACTGATTGCATTTTTGGCATCAGTATCGATCCCTAATCACCCCCTGATAGTTATTTTATAAATATATTTCATGTACAGAATTGACCTCTCTACAGATTTATTATAAGTATAGATAGATAGATGACATTCAAAATCAATACTGTTTGAAGATAAGTATATAGAGAGGAAGATGACGGAAGTATACCCTTTGAATAATTCAAGTGGTCTGATGGGTACTCATATTTTGTGGTTGACAGCGTGTTATTTAAGCGGCGAAGGCGGCAGTATCCGACAACAACCCGTGAGATTTTCAACTACATATTATCTTCGGACAAACATTGACTTAGATCGAATCTGTTCAATAGAAGCACAGTTATGATCTTATGATACTCACGGACGTAGGGAATGGGAAGCCGGAAATTTGTTAGTTGAGAGAGATATGGTATGCGTAGATACATGAAAAGAAAAATAATGAGGTGTGAAATGTTTGAATTATTTTTGTTTATTTGAGTAGTTTTTGATAGTTCGTGTACCAGATAGTATTTATTATACTTAATACTGATATTTTTTCGATCCATATATTTAAATTAGATAAGCTTAGAAAAAGATTTCTAAAATAGTTTGTATCAATTATTGATTTGTGATTCAGGTAACAGTTGAGTCACTAAAAACTTTTGACATTATTATAAAATCAATCTGGTCTATTTTATGTAGGTACGTAACAAGAGATAGAATCGAAATTTTGTACTAAAATCAGTTGTTTTTAACATCAGTATGTCAGCGCCCAGTAGTTCGGCCCGAGACTCTCGTGCAAACCTTGCAATTTTCTCAAAATTTTATAATTTTACTTTGTTTTATAGACCGTAATGAACAGTAGGTCGCGCCTAAGGCCTCTTAACTGTCCAGTAACCTTAAAATTTTATGTCAAACTTAATGCTTTAGTATTTTATTTTCTTGATAGCTGTAGAGTGTAAAGTCTTAATTGCATTCTCTTTATATTCAAGTTTATCGCTCGCTTTTAATTAACAAGTTCATTAGTTATTCTGAATTTAGAATAATTGAATTTTCTCTTTGATACCAAATCTGGTTTGCCAGTTTGGAGTGACTGCGACACTAACATTTTACAAGTCTCTTATAATTAACTGGCCGTTTCCCGCGGTCTTCGGGGATCCGCATTCTCACAGAACTGCTTTATACTCCCAGAAAAAAAAATAGCCTGTATCCTTGCCCAGGTTTTTAGTCTATCTTTCAGAAATCGTTTTAACTGTTTTACTGCGGAAGCGAAAGGGACGGCCAGACTAGTTACTTTCGCATTTATATTATCAAATTCCTTTTTAAAATATCCTCATATTATAAAGTAAGAGTATACTTCGCCTTATCTGTTTCTGTCTCAAAAATCATCTTAATTTAAAATTAAATATCAATAATTAGGTAGGTATGTCAAGTCTCAAGTCCGTTGTGTTTATTTTTTATACGTAAGCAAAAATATTGTTACTGATTCTGTATCACAACTAAACAAATATATAATTATTAAGAAAGGCTTTTGTTGTGACGTACAATGTACTAACTTTGCCACCATAGAGGGCAACATAACAAAAAAATGTGTGCAAGCTAGCATCATTAGTTGAACCTGTCTACCCTCGCAGCCGGCCCTCCTGCCCGTTGGGACACGGGACGTGATAACGTCCCTCTGCGTGAATACGACGTTTGTTCCCTCGTTCGGCTATGAAATCAGCGATTTATATGACGTGCTAAATTCTATTTAGATGTCGCTAACCCACTGCAAATTGTTTTGGTCTATTGTAAAAAGTACATGATCTCTTATTTCACAATACATGATAGAGGTGAGCGCTGTCTAGACATAAAAAGAATTAAAAAAAAATACTTTACGTCAGCTCAACCAACTGACCACAGTGCAAAGCGAGAACCTGTGAAGCTAATGTTTAAGACAGATATAGAAAAAAAATGTGTGTTTTAAGTCAAGTAATTAACAAATTATTACTTTTATACTTGTTATTCTTACATTAGCTTGACTCTTGTTGACTTGTATCTTTAACACAAATACAAATAGAAAATTGACAAAATATAATAATATACAGTTAGGCCCAGACTATATAAAAATATCTAAGGATAAGATAGATAATCTCCATATACAATTTGCTATAACCTAACTGCGACCGGCTCCTGAACATCTTGTGAGTACTCGCTTACGTTAGAGCCCAACACAACACAATCGATTAACTATCGTTCTCGATGTTGGATAGTGCAATTGGACGTTATATTATTGAGTCGGCAGCTCACATAAAATGGGTCCGATGACAGGTAACTAACTAATTGATTTTGTCCATTGTTCGGTAAATACATCGACACATCCATCTTAGATTACTATAATAGTACCTACCCTTTGGAATTGAATTTTTGAAAGTTTCCTCATGTGTTTATTTTTAAGAGCGTTTACGCATAGCGCACGATGTCAAGTATAGGTATTTTAACGCAAGTTTTACTCACAGAGAAGCGAATGTGACTGTGTGCGTAGCGCTGGCGCGTTCTCTCGCGCTATAGGCAAACATACCCATTTTGATCCATCGAGTGAATTATTTTAGAAAAAAATTTAACGGATGCGAGTAAGTACATAAAATAAGTAGTCAGTAATAATATTGCAAGTGTAAACAACATGGTGCAATAAATAAATAAACATGAATTTATAGATCGAAATTTAGACATAACTAAATTTTGCAATAATTTATTGAACCTTCCTAATAGTAATGATTTATAGATATATGTTTTTTTACCGATTGCGACAGGAGGGTTATGTTTTTAGAGCGTACGTATGTATGTGTGTATATATATATGTATATTAAGTGTCATTAATTTGTCTTGATCGTGACAGTGACACTATAGGGTAGGTATTTAAAATTATAATCGCAGTCGAGTTTTTTTATTTTTTTTATTAATTTACTTGTTTTAATTTTATTAAAATAAAACACTTTATACGGATCTACTTATGTTTATTATTTTCTTTTAAAAGTTTCAAATTTTTTGCCTTCTTTTTACAATTTTTGAATTAGTTTTTCTTACAATAAGTAACCATAGGTTTTGATTCCCAAGCTTGATAGAGTGATAGACAGATAGATGGACCAAGGAAGTGTTCCTATAACATACTTAAAACAGTGTGATCGCCTATATAAACGTGAAAAGTAAAACAAACTGTTTTAAAAAAGCGTTCAAAGTACCTCTTCTTCATTTTGGTGTTCACACTCAACTCTTGCCATAATTTATTCATCACTTGATTTTTTTTTACATTGCCTGAAATTAAACCATATACCAGTAAGCGCACAAGCCTTGTTATCTGAAAGGAAGCAGTAATTAAATAAAAGAAAGTATTGTAAATAAAACACGCTTAGGAAAAGAGAATTCATAAATAATAGTTTGATTACAAGCTTGCCATTTGATTGGGCTGAAAGATCTTCTCAAAAACAATATTTTGTCTGTCCTATAAATATCGAGATATAAGCCGAAAGTTGATGAAGTAAATACTGTTTTTTCAGGACTGATTTTTGGGCTATATCTTGATATCTGGCAGGATTCATTATAATTATTTTATTTTTAGCCCAAGCCCCATAGCCATTGTCCATTTTAAAGCAACATAAACTCGTTTTTTTTGCATTTAGTAGTGGGATTCTTTTATTAGTATGTTATTTACATTTATTACAACTCGATTTTAAATACAGTTATATATTATAGTTATATGTATGGTAGGTAAAAAATAAAAGTAGGTTTATCTCACGAAGGCTCGTTATGAGACATTTATGACATGGAAATAAAGTTTCAATTGTCCTGATTGACAGGCCTTACCGAAATAAAACCTTGCTCAGGCGATCTAATAGTGTATTCATGCATCACGACACAAATCAAAGATATTTGCCTTACCAAGAAAACTGTTTGTCGAATACGTGATTAGGTTAAACTAATTATACTAACATCTATAATATATAGTATAATTAGTATTAATTCGAATAAATAATCATTTATTTCAAGTAAAAAACCCATATTACATTACCCCCAATATGCGAAAATATGTGTTATAACCGGGTGCCGAAGCCGATCGTTGAATTAGTATAACATAGATATACCAACCTTTTAGCACTTGCTTTTTCCATATTTTCGTCATTTTTGCGTTGTCGTTTTTTCGCTAAAAATAACTTGGTTTTGTTTCCCATTACGTCTGAAATATAATTTGTTGTCACTAAAAAAGTGTATCATCGAAAATAATAATAAAATATTTTACTTACCAAAGTAGCAAGACTTTTCTATCACACTATAAACGTCCGCTATCCTTGTACGCACGGCAAAGGTCAACGCAGGTCAGGATGGAGCATCGAGCGACACGTCCTCACTCTGGAAAGCCTCGTGGCGGTCTGATTTGAATTGATTTGCGCGCAGTGTTTTATAATAGATTTCAAATATTCATAGAAAAATAATTACACTAAATTATTTAAAATTTCAAAGCAGATGTTTTAAAGAAGACTTTATTCTATAATAAAAAGCCATTATGATAATAAATTAAAGAAGATATATCGATGAAAAAATCATCTGAATTTCTGGATATTTGTCATTATTTGACTTTTAATTTCTTGTTGTTTGATCGCTAAATCGGAAACTATTTTCAACTAACTATTTACTTGACGATTTAAGTAATTGATTATTATTTTTTTTAAACTACGTTTCCCTATATTTTCATGAGTTTTAGGCATCGAAACATACGCTGTATGGGGAAATTAAGAAAACCTCTGATCAGTTATCTTGATAGAATTCATAAATACTCTATAAATCGAAATATTTTCTTAACTAACTATTTAAACAGTGAAATTTCCTAAAGTTATTAGTAACTAACATATTTGTAGTACAACTGGTTGATGGTATTAAACACGTTTGAAATTACTGTTTTTGCGCATGGACAGCGTAAACGCTCTTAATGGTTATCTGATAAAAGGAGGTCCAAACTTCAGATCTTGTACCAACTATAATTTTCGTGTTTTCTTACAATCGATAGCTTGAAATAATATTGTATTTATTATGTCTTTAAAATATATTTTTTCAATTTAATTTTAAAAAAAATCTCTAAATATGTATTTATATTCAATAAATAAATAATAATTAATGCTAATTTTAAGCAAACGCATCAAAAATTATTTGCATACGGCCAGGGTGTGAAATTACACAAACTGGTCCGGCACTAATTGAATCTAATCAAACTATTAAGGGTGTCAAGCATGGTATGATGATATCTATAATAATGATATGCGTGATTTGTATCGGTACCAATGCACTTCTTAGTACCGTATGGGGCATGTTGCAGAGGGTACCGATCCTTTTATTTTTATTGAAGGCTTAAAATAAATTCATTACGGTCTGTGATATTCAAATCTAAGCTTTTATTTAGATCATTAATTATTGCCCTAGCAGTTTGTTAATTGAACGATACATTAGTTGCCTGCCTAATTTTGAATCTTCAATGCGATTGTTGATATGTTTTCTTCAATATAGCTGTTTTCTTACAGCATTCTACAAGTTGATCAGTGTAATGATACGAATTGTCCACAGTAAAGTTCGTCGCGAGTTAGGTCCGAATACACAACTTATGGTTACAAACGCCACCATAACTATATAAAGAGTATGTTGAACTGCGCTTTACATTAAATAAAAAAACTCTAGCCTCTATGTTAAAAATATAAGAGCACCGCATTAATCGAAAATCGTTTACCATAATTTCCATTTAAATAAAGTCGGTTTTAATTAAAAAAAGACAATTGCATTTTTATCAACAAAAGACAATACCGAATCAACACACATGAAAAATTCATAAGCGATCCATTCAGAATCGGTACATGTTATTAAAGAACGCCAATGCATCGATTCATAACGGCCTTAAAATAAATCAGAGTATTGGGGGCGTAAAAAATTCAGTCGGTCTTTTAATATTTACCAATTGTTTTCATCTCGTAGTGAAATACTGTTCTCCCATCAAATGTAACCAGTTTAACTAGAACTTACAGAACTCTGTGGCCGTTCTCTGCCGTGGGATATTTTTTTAATAATGACAAAGAGCTTGGTGGGGTCTTCGTATGTTGGTTTTTTAAACTTATTAGTAGCTGTTAACATTCCTTAGTGATGCTTCATTAGAAATCGCTCCAAGCTTTTTATGTTTAATGAATGAATGTACGGTTAAGTAATCAGTTAATAGCTTTTGTCGATTTTGGACTCTAAAGTATTTGAGTAAAGTCTAAATCCGATATTTTATGGTGGACACAAAATAAATTTAATCAAAGATTGAATTGTTAATTGTTTTACTTTTAGAGGTAGCAAGCCACTATAAAATCTTTATGAATATCGCTTTTTAAAGGAGTCGCTAAGATAATCTACTGTTGAATGCCCTTTTTAAGGACATTGCTCTTGTGTACCGTTATCGAAACATTTAAATTTCTTTACTCTTAACCTTTGGATATTATATTCAAAACTTTTGTACAAAAAATAAGATTTATAATTTTTATTAATGTATTTATTAACTGAATAGATACTTATATTTAAAAGTTGTAACTCATACTGAGATGGATTTCATAAAACGTGACATGAGGTCTGTTTATTGTACAGGATTATGTGTCATCAACCATTTCAATAGAATTATAGAAATAACTAATACCTAACTCTTGGCCTGACTTGGGAATCGAATTCATGCATTGGCGCTTGCGACTGCAAACATCAGAGTCGAAGAAATTTTCGTATCGCTTAATTTGAAGTAGCTCACCGCATTCCTTCGCATTATGCGGGGTTAAGCTTACATTTACACAAAAATAAGTCCTGGTGGCCTAGTGGTTAGGGCACCTGCCTCTCGTGTACGGGTACGCGCGTTCGAAACTTGGCAAGTACCAATGCGACTTTTCTAAAGTAATATAATTATGTACTTTCTAAGTGTATTTTAGATACAACTGACTAACGGTGAAGAAAAACATCGTAAGGAACCTGGACTTAAATCGCCTTGAGCAAGCGTGGTGATCAATGCTCATGCCTTCTCTATGTGAGAAGAGGCCTGTGCCCAGCAGTGGGACAATATATAGGCTGATGATGATGATGAAACTTACATTATACTTTAATTAAGCTCGGTTACATTGGATATACAGGTATTTAAAGTTAGATATATCTTTGAACTAAGTTCTATGAACTTATAGAAGTTCCACGTTTAAAGTGCAATTTAATTGAAGCACCCGCATTAGTTGTTGGAGCAACTGTGGGAAATGTTCCACTTGACCCTTTAACGTATTGTATGAACACAAAAGCTAGCTAATTACGCTCTTGTTAAACAATTACTCCCATACCTATGAAGAGGGGACAAACCTGTGCACTCAAACGATATCGTAACTAATATTTAAAATGCCAAAGTGAGTTTGTGCGTTTCGCTTTCACGAAAAAATTGCTTGGTCGATTTGAGTGAAATTTGGTATGGATATAGTTTAGAACTTAAGGTATTATAATTATGATTTTTTATCTGAATTCGTCAAGTCGGTTAAAACCGCGGGAAACTGGTCGTTATGACATAAAACTAGTTTGCTCCGGACTATTCTAGAATGATGATAACATTAAGTTTTAATCGGTGTAACTTAGTATGAACATGATCAACAGCAAATAAATTATAATTTATATAATATCATAAAAAATATTATGGCAAAAGATGGCCCCCTTTCCATCGTTTTCAAGATCTACGTCGAAACCCGATATAGTGATCAAACTACAAGTGCTTTAAGCAAAGACTCCATAAAGCACTTGTACTTTGATCACTATACACTTCTCTTGATGCACTTAATAGGTACATAATCTCTCTACTGTAAAGGAAGTAAAAGTTTACGAACACTGACAACATGTTAGTAAAAATATCTCACTATTTCATATGAATTAATCATTATTAATTACATTCATACCAAATTAAAATCATTATTCATATTTACTTACTTTATTTCTTAAAAGGTAACGATTGGAATTACAATTCTAACTAATAATAATTGCGAAAGTGAGTTTGTGACGCTTTCACGGTTAAATGGCTGAACCGATTCAGATAAAATTTGGTACGGAGATAGATAAAACCCTGGAGACGGTTATAAGTTTTTATCCGCATGCGTTATGTAGTTCAGGACGCGGGTGAAACCGCGAAAAACAGCTAGTTTTCTTTAAAAGAAACCGCTGCCCCTCTTAAAAATTCAATCCGATTCTAAGAAGATTCTTCGTTACTTTTCTCTTACGTAAGTTCTAGTGACCTAGGACATAAAATGGCGTCTATAAAATAGCGTGCCAGTAACCATTACCCAATGAAAACCCAACAATACTGCCGACTCTGCTCGAGCTCTAGTTCTGTATACAACGTACACAAGGCTCACGTTTCTCTTTATACTTTTAAACCGCTAAAATATTGTTTCTGGCTCGCGCGATACTGTCGACTCAGCAATGCTCGCGTCATACAAGCATACATGTACAAAGATTTTTGAGTAATTGGAAATGACATGGAACGGGAAAAGGTTTGTGATATTTGCTGGTTCTGTGTTAGGTATAAGTGTATTCTAATTTGATTGCTTGAATGTATTCTAATATAATAGCTACTTTCAGATACCTTCGCGACTCAAGTTATTTTCAGTAATACTTAAAATCAAACTTTTTAAAGATAGAAAATGTGTTTACTGTTTCATTCCAAATTAAGTATTTAAGCTAATGCGGGCTTAGGTGAGTTATCCCTTACCTTTTGTAAGGCTGAGATAAAGTCTAAATTATAAACATAAACTAAAGTCAACTTCAATAAAAAATATTATTAATTATACTCGAAAAACGTATGTACAATGTTACAAGAAAATGAGCTTTGCATTTTAAAAAGTAATCTCATAAGCTGCTGAAGAAATAATTTAAGAAAAGAAAAGTACATAAGTAATAAACGTGGATTTACGAGTGATTTTATTTTCATTGTTTCAATTTTATTTTCTCTCCGTCTCGGTTTACAGCACCCGAGTTGCTGAGATACACCACAATACATACAAGTATTGTAGACGTGTAGACGGCTAGACAAAGTCTGCAGGGATTACCAATTAAATTTTGTTTACTGTTGTAATGTTTAAACCCAATATGTACCTTCATGGTGTAAGCAGTATTAGTGCACTTATTTTGGATATTGCTTTTAGATGTTCCAGTTTCCAGATGGTTGGATGTGGATATTTTGAGAGACAATATTTACTTGATTACTGATTGTATTATTTCTATACTCTATCCATACTAATATTATAAAGATGAAAGATTTGTTTGTTTGTTTGTAGGGTTTTAACTTAAAAAACTACTGGACCAATTTTAAAAATTCCTTCACCGTTAGAAAGCAGTATCTTTACGAAGTGTCGTAGGCTATATTTATTTCCAGAAATATAGTTAGGGATCTCTATTAAAACTTGAATAATTTAACCCAACGGATAAAAAAAATGACTACGCGGGCGAAGCCGTGGGCTGAAAGCTATCACGTAAAATAAAAAATAGATTCATGTTCCAGTTGATAATTGTAGTACAAAATTAATAGTTTCTCAGAAAATTTAAACGATCGTGATAAATAAGCGAATAATAGAGCTTAAAATAATGCTCACAACAGCACTGGGAAGCCTCAGGCATGAAGTTAATGTGAAACAAGTCAGCGAGCGGAATTAGGTCGCAAATCATAATAATATACAATGCAATTAATAGCAATGATAAACCACAGTAATGTCGTGTCAAACAATTGTGACCAGTTATTGTGGTCCTGTTTTAGTATCTGAATCTACACGATTTAATTAAATAGAATTTGTGGATTTTTATTATGATAAATGCTAGTAATGTTGAAAATCTGTGAAAGTTTTCGGGTAAAAATTGAAGAAGGAGAAGACCAGGCGCACAAACAGTAGGCCAAAAGCCTATGTCCAACAGTGGACCACAGGTAAAATAGGCTCATTTCTTATTAAATCTTGTACACAATATATAAAAAACATAAGCTTTTCGAGCACTTAGCTTGATTCCTATATCCTAACTAATATTATACACCAGATCATGACTATCTTTTCAACATTACAAAATAGATTTAATAGAGGTATAACGTTCTTTTTTTTAAATATGTTAGAAGTTCTTGTCACATCCAGTACTAACTCACTAACTCCACGTACGATCGTGTGTTCTTCCACAATGTATAATCCGAGGGCGTGTATATTGGACTAGCCGATATCAAGTTAGTGTTGCAAACCAGCGTTTGCTCCCAATCCTTGTTATTGAGGTACCGTTTCGACAGTTAAGATAGGTCAACACGGATTTGTATCGCACCAAAATATCGGATAAAAGCTACCTCCCCAATATCCTTATAAAGGAAGGAAAGTATTATTGTAAGAATTGAAGCGTAATATACGTGTGCACAGATCTTTAGAAAGCTATCTGGCCCAATGTTATTAAAGCTTTAGATGTTGCTTTCTTTTCGTAGAAAATTGTACTGAAATTAGAAGTACTAGGTACGACTGAATCGTTACGTTACGAAAGTTTTAATATGTTAAGACTAATATTTCCTATAGGAAATAATACTGATACTAGGTAATCCTACGTATTAGCTATACCTACAAAATGTATAATATTTATTGTTAGTAGTAGAATAGATTGTTACAAAACTAAACGTCCATTTATTTCAGTTTTTTGTTAGCATAGTTGCAGTGAATGTTGTTTGAAATCCCACATTTAATCCGCCAGGATTCCCATTGGGCAAAACTAGAGATAACTCTAGTTTTGCCCAATGGTGAGGTGAGGTGAGTCCATAAGGACTCACCTCAAATCTGTTGCTCGAATATTTATTTTTTATACAATTTTAAAAATGAGTGTTTGTATGTAGGAAATTTAATAATTTATATGACACTCATCTATGAATTCAATATTTTTTAAAGAAAACTTTTAATTACTGTTTTATACCTAATATCGATTTTTTGTACTCGGTACAAAATATCATAATCAGCCTTTAATAATCAAATCTAACTATTTTCAAATAATATCAAACCACCTTAGCAAAGCAAACAACGAAATCCTACCACATCCATAATTTTATACACAACACTAATTAATCACATCGGCCCAGCACTACTGCAGTGACACGGACCAAGTTCATAATTGTATTCCAAGTTGGGACAGCGCTTGATTGATTACCACACCGGGCTTGTTCAGTCCCACGGTATCGGCATTAGAACAACACCTGTAAATTGTTGTGTGGTGACAATTAAATGTTTCCGACGTTGCGAAGTGTTTTGATGTAGGTTGTTTGAATTTTATTATTGATGAGACTTATGACCTTTTGTATTTATAGACTTGGATATTGGCTTAGCTAAAATTGTATGGCACGTCTCTTTGAATTTTCGTAACTATGTTATTTACGTTTTGAGTGGTTGTTAATCTCTTTTATTTGTGTAATCATTTGTTTCCGTGTGATATTTTTTCTTTGTTTGTTAAGAAGATAGATTTTGTAATGCTTTTATTCTTAAAATCTAGGTTCCTAAATTAAATAATTGCTGGAAAATTGTTTTCACTTTAAATTACTAAAATAGGTGATACCTGCGGCATATTATGTACAAATACAACGACTTCGCTAACTTTTAGACTACCTCGAGAACTGAAAATTAGCTATATAATATGATTACTATATTAGTGAAAATAAAACACCTATGTAAGTTATCTTAATAAAACTTGTCTGGCCAAAATTCTTACAACATTATCAAAACATGTTCATAATATACAATATGGCACATAATGTAATATACTTACTTTTTATATAATTTAACTTCCATTAGGTTAATTTGTATGCTCAGAGCCTGAATAAGACAACTGTCTTACTCAGAAACCAAAACCGCATTTCAGTTCAAGATGTTTTGCGGACTAGAAACAGAATCTCCGCTTGCAAAGGAGAAATCGAGAAATAGAAAACCCGTATTCTCTCTTAAGGCGTACTCTTGGAAATTGGAGGTAGCACTTACTATGAATACAGTTGTTTCAGATATACATATTATACAAGTAAATGCCAACAGGGACTTAAATCTGATTTCAGTAAAAAATTTGGTAAAATAAAAAAAATGCTTTACATCAAAATATAAATCTGAATGTAAAAAAAAATAACTTTAATTTTAATATTTTGTTTTTAAAATGTTTTTATTGTAGAAACGTATAGTCCCCTCGGGGCGGCGCAAAACCGCGGCGAACAGCTAGTTACAAACTAAAATTTGAACTAATTGAATTTGTATCAAATGTTGGGGAACAGCAACAAATAGCAATATCCTAAATGCTGTCTGTGGCGCTTATAGCTGCACTCAGGAAGTATCAGAAACAAGAGCTACTAAAACTCAGTCCACAACTGTATCTAATACAAAACTTCAAGTGTAAGTATACAAAGCTAATGTTATCTAGAAATTGAGCTCGTTTCTGTCTGAGACTTGTTACGCTACACCTGAGCTTAGTTTAGACATCAACTAAAAGCACTCGAGGTACTAGTTACAGTTGTGTGTTTAATTCTGTGATTCGTGTTTCTCACACACATATGGTTGGAGTTCCGGAAACTAGTACAATTTCGGTTACAGTAACTGTTTATTCAAAGATCTAACTTTTGATTTTTCGTACTGAAAGTTGAACCACTTTTGTATAGTAAATCTGCTGGCAAATGTCATGCTGTAAATGGTTCTCGAAATAAACAAAAGACGATCGTATAAGTTAACCCAAAACTCAAGGTGAAAACTCAAGAGTAAATTATTGGGTAGCAAATATTTTGTTTATCTCCAAAAATATTAAAATACTTATATTATTCAAAATTGGAATGACTCAAAACAATAAAAGACGGACGTTGCGTGGACGCAATAGCGTCTAGCGCCTGCGCAAAGACTTTACACTGCAAATTTAGTCTACCACGATTCTCATTTGACTAATATTAAATCAGCTATTCCAGAGTAACATAAGCTCATAGAGTATCTATAGTTGTATTACTCACTATTTCACGCTCGAGTCTATCTTCATTACTCAATAATAACCAATATCGCTAAATGACATCTCGAACGAATTAACCCGCAATAGACTTTGACGCAATAACACCTAATCCTTTTTCAGCAAAACTTCAGAATTATGAGGGTGGTCTGTTATTATAGAAGCTACTCGTAGACTACAATTAGTTGAGCGTATCATAATCCACTTTAACAAAAATTAAATGTCGAGGAGAAACAAAAACGTTAAGGTCAGAAACAAAGCAAATTATATTCCTAATATTCATCAAAGGATTCAGTACTAAAACGAAACGCAGTTCAAAACAAACCCACACAGGGTCTTAAACAATAACAGTGAATAACTAAACTGTATAAAACTGAGTTAAATGTTTCTATTATGTAAAAGAGAATCATCTTTTAAGCTAGTTTGTGGAAAGTAGGATATATGTGTTTCATTGCTATCTCATTATACAGTCTCCGTTTTATTTTTGAAATATCTTTGAGCGCTACTAGGAGCTCGTTACTGGCTAGAAGATCTAGCCAGAAATTGCCATGTATTTCTACTATTCGAGAAAATATTGATTGTTTCGCGAGCTTCCACTATAGAGGTCTGTTGCAACTTAGGCTCTTTGATATTCGTTTGTCGGTCATACCCTGTAAATATGTTGAATTTCATGTTACTCTGTGAGATTGAAGAAACCTGATATCCTTATTGAAAGGATCCGAGTCAATACCGAGAAACTGTGATGGTAGTTGAAGAGCTACCTTCTAACCTTATGTATTAAAAACCTATCTAAAATAAAACCTCAGTCATTTCTATAAAATGTAATCTCAAATAAACTTCCGGAAAGGCATGAACGCAAACAAATGGTACCTTTCAAAACAACTAATACTGGGATTGTTTGCGTTCTCACTGCGAACACGTTTTAATAATGCTTCATTCAACAGATGATACCCACTAGAATAAATGAACTATCTAGCGAACTGTCGCTCTGTTTGTAAAACGTTAAGCAGCTTTTCGTTGAGTAATTGTGTACTCGTTCAGAACTGTTCAGGGTAGATTAAAATACTTTTGTTGTGTATTGTTTTGTTGTTTTACGGACGATGTATTCGCGATAAACCATCACTAGTAGGTTTTGTTCAGAATACGTACTGCGATAATGTATACGTATCGAGAAGTTTCAACACGTGTGTTTAGGGTTTTAGAAATGAATAAAAAGTATTTTTTTAAACCTAGGATGCATTAGTTTGTCTTTCTGTTGAAATAAGGTAGAGTAAAAAAAGTCTTCAGCTTAGCTTCCTTATATTTTTTTCAATCATTACTCGTATTCCTAAATTAAATAATGCCATACGGAACACATTGTCGACCAATGTCAATCTATGTTTGTCAATGATATAAGTAAATGCAAATTTGAGTTTGTTCGTTAATCAGATTTTTGTTTGTTCGTTACAAACGATAAAACGGGTGCACCTATTAAGATGGGTTTTTTTTTTTTTTTGTATGGCATCTCGCAGGTCAACCTAGAAGGTTGTCGACTGCTTAACCGGGCGTTAAGATGGGACTAATTTGGTATGGAGATATATAGGAGTCGAACATAGGCTACTTTTTATTCGGGTGTGTGATGTCCCCTCAGGACGCGGGTAAACGCGGGGAAATAGCTAGTATTTCTTATTTACGTATTAATTGTATACCTTTAAACCTGTCAGCAAATTTTTGCAAAGTTTGCTACTAATCGCAGATTCTTAACAAAACCACCAAGCTAACGACCATGGACAGGACAGCTATTGAGACAAACTTTTTTACTGGTACACGTTATAACTAGGGTGAACATGAACAAGTTTTACTTAATTAATACTGAAAAACTGATGTTTAGTACGGATTTGCATATTGATCACGCCAACAAAGGGGAAAAATAAAATTTTGAAAAAAATAAAATAGTTTACCCCTCGCACCTACACGTAAAGCGGGGATGAATATTTTTTCGTGGTCCCTGTTATAAGAGTCCTAGGTTACGTTAGATGGGTCTTTCAAAAGTAAAGTAGGCGTGTGAATACCATTTTCCAATTTTGGAAGCGGTTTACGAAATATCAAGTTTTAAAGTGCATATTTTGTTATGTTCGAGCGTCCCTATAACTTCAGAATGGTTGCATATATAACGAACTTAAAAGCAGCTAAGTAGGCTTTATCGGTTATAAATTTGTAGTCGACCAACTAAAACCTATTACGGAACCCTTTAGCGCATGGCCCGAGCCACACTTGGCCGCTTTTACATTATACCTACGTTTACTTTGTAAATATAATTATCTCTAGATAGGTAACAAAAAGTATGCACCTAAATTATTCGAATTATGTACATATATTAATCCGGAGGATGTGACATTTATGTACATTCAATGGCTAAAAATTTAATGAAACTGGCCGTAAATTTACAGAAGTGTATTTTAAAATTCGTTTAACTGAAATATTCTACAACATCGCAAAGTCTGGTAACCCTAGTTATAAAGCATTCTACACACGTGCGACCGCGGCGTCCGCGGCCCCACTTTGACCACTTAATTCAATGAGGTTAGATTCAGCAGCCCAGCGTCGGGTTTACAAACACGGCTGAACTCGCACGCTTTGTTACTGCTTGTGTTAATACGTTCTTTTGTTGGAATTCAGTAGGCTAATTCATGCATAGTTTGTAGCAAGCATTTGCTTTCGGAATTAAGTAACAAGAAACCATTGGTTTTTGGGTAAATGTTGTACGTAAACGTGAGCGCATTGCATAAAAATGCGGTGCAGCTCGCGCTTCAAGTTTTAAGATTAGGTACATTTTCACACTTCGAACGTCACGGCAGAAGATACAATGCGAAAACTATTAGTGAAGGACACCAGTGATTGGGGTGGCGTTCGAAGGCTTTAAAGTCCAGTTTAAATAATATTATCTAAATAGTACAACGTTTTTAATTTTATAGTACGATGAAGAATAATAGTTTATCTATTCCAGTTCCTGTTTCCAAGTACTTGTTCTAATTTAGTGTTAAATTACTATAAATCTATATTATTTTTATTATGATTATTTCCTCATTGCTTTTAATAACCACGTCAGTGTATTATTTACTATCCTCGCACTTGTCGTACGATTAAAAAAAAGTCAACCTAATAAAACGGAATATTAGATTAATCAATTTGAATTTAATAAAAACTTTATAGTGGGATCAATTTATAATTCAGTCGTTAAACTTGATTAAGACATTAAAATTGAATTGTCCAAAACATGATCCAATCACTTAACTTTTGACTTTCAAAATTAAACATGAATCACTTTTTCTATAAATTTTATTTTATGTTAGGCACGTAAAGTTTATGACATGATAGAAGTTTGTAGTTGACTAATGTCATTCAAACCAGATCTTAGATGTAAAAAAATATTTCATATTTTTTATCTAGCTTCTGCCAGTGACTTCGTCTGAGTGTATTTAGAATTGGGCCCAGATACCTGGATTAAAAGTATCCTATGTGTTAATCTAGGTTTTAAACTATTTATATACCAAATCCATGTATTTATTTTTGCGTGGAAGACTATCATGCATACAGCCATCCTCACAAACTTATACATGTTAATGGATATTTTTAGGATATTATGATAATTCGAATCATAAAGTTTAGGTTTGTTATTTGCTAACCCACAAGACCATTTATTGATTTTTTATTGTCAAGCCATTATAAACAATTAAATAGCTAAATAAGTGTTAAGCTGCGCTAGCCGCAGGGAGCGCCCCTCCCTGCCTCGGAGAGCACGTAAAGCTCTCGGTCCTGTGCCTGATCTATCCCTGGTCGTGTCGCATTGCCGACCCATCGGACTATGGGAGTAAGGAAATAGAGAGTGCGCCCATGTCTGCGCAAGCGCTTGTGCACTATTACTCCTTCGTACCTGGCAAGTCTTCATTGAGATTGGCCGCTTTGACTAAATTCGTTAGGAGAGATTATTATTATAAAATACCAAATAATTCTAATACATTTTGCGATTGCTTATATTCAACTGTGTAGTGGAAAATTGAGCAAATGGCTAGATAGGTAATCGTCTAGTGTAAAGGATAACAGGGCTAGACACAACCTCCGATTGAAACTAAATTCTGGTGTAGAAATGCATTCTATTTAGATTTCTGCATACGAATACACAGAAAAGCTTTGTATTTATAAGAGGACAAATGTTCCGTAACACCTGTCAGCGCCGTTGCGTTCCTTTTGAATTGATACTTCGCACTAGCTTCAAGCTAGTTCATTCGTATCGGGAACTCTGCTACAATGTCCTCCAATCCAGCTCACGTATCTATATCGTCAAAAAAACGTCTACTTCTGGTCGTCACCGACATTGTGAACTTTTATATTATTACTTGCCGTTTTCAGAGGTTTCACCCACATCCCGAGGCAACTGTTTAACGTACCCGGATAACAAGTAGTCTGTAACCGTCTCCAAGTTCTCCCCTATCTCCATACCAAATTCATTCAAATCGGATCAGCTGCTTTAACGTGTAACAAACAAACTCACTTTTACATTTATAATATTAAGGATATATTAATAAGGATTATATAATTGTTGATATAAATCGTTATATAAGTTCTTATATTTTATAAGATAGATTAATGCAATAACATTTCATGAGATTCTTAAATCTCGTCTACATACATATTTCGTCTTTATTAATCTCTGAAATACATAAGACCTCCAATTAGAGCACTAGTGGTTCAATTCTACAATCATGATTTGCAAACAGTATAATTATTTACTTATATCAAATTATTTTATCTAAATATAAAATGGTATCTTATTTAATTCATATAATTATGTTTTACGGCTTTGAGCTGCCCCAAACCTATTCTAGACCAAAGTTAAATATCATTGCTTTAAATGTCAACGTTTCATATTTTAAGCAATTAAATTATTATACAAGTCAAGACGAAATCGATTGTATTTGATCAAAAAAATCATCAAGAGACAAATAAATCGATAAAAGAAACGTTTTCGCTAATAATACGGATGAAGCTCCGAATATAACCTAGTAATAAATAAAAAGAGCTCGTTAAAAACTCTCGTCTCGCAAATACATGCATGTAAATTTTTGCAATAAAACTTTTAGTTTTGACAATAAATTCAATTGGGCCGTCAATAAATTTTCAAAGCATAAATCCTGCCAAGGTCTATAGTGTGACGTCGTAAAAGTATTTTTATGGCCGTTTGCTCGGAAATATAAAGAAATGTGTCAATGTGGAATATTAAAGCGTAATCATATTAAAACATCCGTTTATTCTTAGTTAGTGCTGTGCACGAATTAGCTTCTATGTCAATAAAAGAGAGCAAAATGTTTTTATAGCCTGCCGTAGCCCGGACACTGAGAGGCGTTAAATTTTTTATGACCCTTCTAAATTGCCAAGAAAGCACTGATTTGGGTAACACCGTGTTGAGCATAATTGTTTCCTGCTTCTAAAATACCTATGCGGTTAAACTTAAAACTATAATTAACTAGCGGTTTCACCCGCTTCCCGATGAAAGTTT
This sequence comes from Pyrrhia umbra, assembly GCA_963891755.1. Classification (NCBI taxonomy): domain Eukaryota; kingdom Metazoa; phylum Arthropoda; class Insecta; order Lepidoptera; family Noctuidae; genus Pyrrhia; species Pyrrhia umbra. The sequence continues at coordinate 9,838,995 of OY982924.1, forward strand.
CTCCAGGGAAGAACCTTTTCCAGGGTCCTCTCTATCTCCGTACCGGAGCGTAGCGTTTCTTTAAGCTAATATTATTTTTTAACACAATAATGTTATTTTAGTTATAAGTTAGTTTCTTTCCCATTAATTCCCAGAAGTTTTGAAACATGTAAACGCTAAAATATGGGCAGCCTTATTACTCATTTACCTCGTTCACGGTTTGAAGATGTTTTCCAACAAACTTTGCCAAATGAATCTAAATACTGTGCAGCTATAAAGGTAGGTACTTCTAAAATACCTGCATTGCTTCTTTTAAAAATAGATATAGAGAAGAATATATTGAGAAATTGCTCCTTGTCAGGAAGTCGGTGAGAATACTATGCACTTTTCAACTCCTCACTGACTCAAGACAAAATCCTAAACTTAATTTGTCAACATAAACTCGAAGATTACCCACTGACATGAATAATTTTGAGTTAAAGTTACACACGAGGTGTTGAACCACAGTCTACCAATTATCTTTAGAGAAATAGTACAAACCGACAAAAAATCAGAGCAATGTTGTGAGACTGTGGTCAAGCATAGCCGACTTTTTGGTGCATAGCGCTACCGAAGTGAGCTTTTGTTTTTGTGAGACGTTCCAAATGTCACCAGGCGTGAAGAATGAGCGTGGAACGTGACGAAAAGGCGGGTGTTCCAGTAATATATCGTATGTCTTAAGAAAATATGACAGTTCGTTTTATACTTTGATTTGAGAGGACTTGGTTTGAGTATCGAATATCTTGGAAGAATTTAAAGAGACGTCGAGATAGACACTTGAATGACTTTTTGTGGACCGGTGGGTAATTAGGTGTGACTTTGCTCAGGAGAGTAATTATAGAAGTGTTAATTAAAAGTATCATAACCAATTTTGGTGTGAGCATAATTTGTTGCTCCACATAATCTCAATATCGAATGACACTTAATTTTTATGTTGGTGATTAATTAGGTTTCCGAAAACATGTTTTATACTTGTTTTTATGTCGTAAATCTTTGTCAGTTTAAATTAATGCTGACGTTTTTGCCAAAATTAAGGCTGTGAAACTGCAGGAAATATCAGTACCTATATTATATTAATTTGTGCTTTAATTTTTACTAGCTGTTTTACCCGTCGTGTTCCCAAGGAACTTCTTTATGCACCCGGAAAAAGTCTATGACCGTGTTTCTCCGTACCAAAATTCATCAAAATTGGTTCAGCCATTTTGCGTAAAAGCGTAACAAAAAAACTTTCGCATTTATAAAATTAGTTATAAGCTTCTCATAACGTTTGCTATGAAGTTTTTGTTTACTAATAATTAAATAATATTTTTTTTATTAGAGACAAAACCTTTTTTTCCAGACTTAAAAAAATAATATATGGACATAATGTCAATCACTTATCTTAACCCGTTCCAAGTTTAGCTCAGACAATTCCAAATTAGTGCAACTATCTTTAATCACCGCCACAAAATTTATTTCAATTCCATAAACCTGTCCAACAGATTATTAAATCGAAGCTTCCAAATTTAACTGTATTAAACCATCAAGTTGGAACTGTCTAATAGTCCAAATTGCACTGTCAAGTCTGGATTTAAATTTAAATCGGCAGAAATAGCAACATTTGAAATTTGGTAGCGGGATTGAAAAGTGAACGATACAGCATTTCAGTGAGCTCTGAGAAACACGATTTGTCTCCTATAGCAGTCGTCGAGGCGATAAATTTCATGGAATCTAATATAGCAGTGATTTGTGCACTGTAGTTTTGGATTCAATCTGACAGTTTGAATAAAGTTACACATGAATTAGATGTTGGTAAAGTAGCTTCCACTGAATTTATCGTTGCAATATTGTTGATAACTTAATTATGTTTGTGTTGGGAGTTTCTAACAGTATAATTCCTTTCAAAAGTTTAGGCTTAGCCAAATGTTCGACTAACAACTGCATATATTTCAGTTTAAATAATTCATACTGGCAGTTTCCCGCGATTTCGCCCGCGTCCAGAAGGAAATACTTCACGCATCCAGATAAAAAGTAGCCTAAAACCTTCTCCAGGGTCTCTTCTACCTTCGTACCAAATATTATCTGAATTGGTCCAGCCGTTCACGTGTGATTCCGTCACCAAGGGAAATAGGGATTCATTTTTATATATTTACTTTTACCTGCAAACAGTTTTTTTGATTATTTATTCATTAATTAGTTAAAAACCTTTAAATAAAATATAAACTATAATTCTTGTGTATTCACTTAATTTACAAGTTTCCAGAAAGTTCTCGCTCGTTAGACAGAGTGTAATTTAAAGTTTACTATTATCAATTACAACAGAGTCACCAGACCTTAATAATAAGATTTAACGATTAGCCATGTCATAACATCGGCAAGGCAGGTCAAATTGGAATTGCAAACAATCCTTCAATGTCGGCACATCATTTTACAGCCGTACTTAAAACTTTGAAATTATCATTAAACACAACTTTGGAAACATATTAAACCTCCGCAAATCAGGTTCGCTTTACGATCAAGGGACCCAAAGGAATTTATTAAACCAAACCATACTATTTACGATTCGAACAGCAATCTATAACTCACGAACAGGAAAATGCTATCCTTACGATTTCATTACAATAAATCTCATGGGCCGAGTTATAAAGTTTTGTGTCGATCGAAACTAAACTAAGTAGATAATGTACTCTGGTCAGGCCATTCTTTACCTTGTTATGCATTCCACAAGTGAAATTAAACTCGAACGTTATTATGATAAGGTTGATAATCAATTGGTGGAATAATTTACCCTATAACTTTAAGTATTTGATAAGTGCAGTCTGATAAGTTGCAAGCGATAATTGACCCATTATTTAAAGGGAAATGATAAGTTTAAATCTACTCTAGTATCTAGGACTGTGATTGGAATTCCATCAGCTTAAGAAAACAAGAATCGAGATAGTAAAATACGATTCTTTGTTTATCTTATCATTGAATAAATATTTACGATCACAATATAACCGTTTGAGGTAAAATTGATCGTTTTGTTGGATTAAATTTGGATATCGAGAGTTGGGTTCCTTGTTAGATTAAAGTCTCAGAAATTAATTCAATATTCATAAATTTACTCATTAGGCTTAGAATTCATGAAAGTACCTAAATAATATTCTGTTTTCGAATACATTTGAAACAAAATATTTATAGATCGATGAAATCATGCTTGCTCTACATTCTACCCCATTGTTCCATTGAAACGATAACCGAAAAAAGACTCGATACTTCAACACATTTATAGAATCGTAAAACGATTTTACGATCCCAAAGCATAATCCTAACATAAAATTATAAACGTTATGTATCCGAGCAACCGAAAATCGTAAATCGACGTTTTCTTAACATAAATACATGTTTTCTATTGATGGTGGGCATAATAAGTTTTAGAATAGCTGTGCAAGTGAACAGTCGGAGTTAAATATTATGTTATTGTAAATTTTCAGTCAAGCAGGCAGGCATAATTATTAAAACTGGATAGGTGATGTTTTGCCCTGCACTAAGTTATACTTGCAACGCATGACGAAAAAACAGAGATGCTGTTTAATTTGCATCAATCAATCTCACCATTCCCATCATAGTTGTGATCAAGTCAGTTTCCAAAAATGGTACTTATACCTTTGATATACTACTGCAATGACAATTGATAATGGATAAAGTGAGGAATGAGTATATTAGAGGGAGTTTGAAGGTAGTGGCAGTGACAGAAAAAATGAGAGGCCAGCGTATGTCGTGATATGGGCATGTAATGAGAAAAGACAAAACGAATGCCACAAAAAGTGTATTGGGTATGAATGTAGATTGACGAAAGGAGAGAGGAAGACCAAAGAAGAGATAGATAAATTCCGTGAAAGTTGATATGAATGAAAAGGGAGTGAATGATAGTATGACGGCTAACAGAGATGAATGGAAGCAAAAAATATATTTTAGGTGAAATAAACGCATTTATTTAGTCTAAAACGAACCCATCTAATACGTTTTGATTTCAATATTATTTGCAAAACGTGATTCACTTGTACTGTAGAGCATTATGAACTAATACTTATTGCCAACCGATGGATCCCCAACAATAGTTACTTGTTCAGTTGTTTCTATTGTTGATGTCACGTTCCCTACACGTCATTTTGAGAGCGATCGTGCTAATACTGTTACGGTGAAACACATCTGCCCATCATAATAGATTCTGTACGGTATTATGCAATTATTGGAACGGTTTTATGGTTCAATGTCGTCATTTGTTAGAGTTATTGGACTTCATTGTTGTGCATTCAGTTGGCGAAATGATTGTCAGCTTTCGTTACAGACAAAAACAAGTACCTTCCAAAATTTTGTTTTCAATATAAATTGTATTGCCGATGTTACAGAAAAGTTTTAAAAAGTTTATCAAAACAAACAAAAATGTTCTGTTACAAAAATGCTATATAATTGAAAATAATTGGCTACGTGGAATGAAACTTTATTAATCTAACTATTCGGATGAAATATCTCATATTGTTTTTTTATTTATAAATAATAATAAAAAGTCACTTATCAATAAATACAATTTGTGTATTTCATAAATTTCCAACGAAATAATAATTAATTAGATAGAACGCTAACTTATGAAACTAATAATCGTTATTACGAAGAATACAAAAAAGTCAACAAGTGAAATGTTTACGAGAGAGAGAAGTTAGTTATGACAAGTACTGTAAAGTATTAAGAGAGACAATATTCCCAGCGGAATATGAAGTAGAAAATGTTTAGTTTATGAAAACTATTCGTGAAGTATTTATTGGACAAGCTACTTATAAAATTATAAAGTTAATCACGTGTTATTTTTATGTTAGTTGGAGAGAATAAAAACAATGATATCAATAAATACCAGTAATAGGATTTATGTGTTACTAGTACAAACAGTGTTTTGTGACGAGAAGTTTAGTTAATGCATTCAATCATTAATACATTCAATTTAAAAATTAATATTCTTATTCTCCATAGATATTTAATAATGTATATAAATTACCTAACAATCAATGGAAATTAAATACGACGAGAGGTTTAGTCAATTAATCATGCGTTTAAATGAGCCAACAACGGACGCTGTGTAAAGGCCCAATAAAGTTCTCAAATTTTCTCAGTAAGTCAGATCATCAGAGTCGCTATAAATAAAGTGAAGCGGGGAAGGTTCAAATTAATTTGCCATTCAATATCACGCTACATTTTCTTTTAATCTGTTTAAATGACGACAAATTTACTGCTTCAGATTTTCATTTAACGTTCTGGATATTTTCGTTCGTTTTTTAGTAGCCCGTGCTGGAATTGGTACAGAACAATTCGTGGAAAATCCTTTCTTTCCAGTTTGTGTATTGGTTTGTTTGTCATCGTAACTCTTGTCTGAGACATATTAGATTATCATCTGTACCTTTAAACTATGAAAATAGCCTTATCGTATGATGCGACTTTTAGATTGCTTCTGTAGAAATCTTTGTTCTAATTAACCCTGAAATATTTAGAGAAATAATGTGCAACACATTTTTGTATGTGGGCTAGCTTTTTCCGCAGTTTCATCAGCATCCTCTCGAAGAAACATCTTCACACACCTGCATGAAAAATTATCACACATCCTTTCCCAGGGATCAGGCTATGCTATTCCAAATTTCATCAAAATCTGTTCAATCGTTTTACTGTGAAAGCGAAACAGACAATGTTACTTTAGATTTTCTTAAGTACTAAGTTTTTTAGTTTTCTATAAGAAAGCTGAGTGGGGTCTCCATCTACGTCTTTATATTAGAATCTATCTATGTATATGTCACTTAATCTTAAGGACCTTTTCCCTGAAATATAATTTATTAATAATAAACGTATAACCTTTCTAGCGCTTGCTTAGTTAAGCGAATCTAATAATAATCGAGTGATATTTTGGCCGACAACATGATCAGTTTTCGATCGTTTGTCGGCTATTAATATGGCGTTTCGGGTTAATTGGTAATTGAAATCCTGGCAACTATTCAGTAATGGCAAATAGATTTTGAATCAGTTTAATTTTGAGGTAAACTTTGATTGATGTCATAAAAAAAATTTACAATATAAATGTTGTTTGGTATTTGAAGTAGATAATCTACGTTATTTTACTTGAAACTTTTAAAGTATGCTTATGGTAAGACAAAATCATTTAATGTTTTTTTCCTAAAATCAATTTCATTTTAAAAGTGGAATTTATAATGAAAGTTCAAAGGTATCCGATTATTATTTTAATTTCGGTGTCAAAAACAATCATCACTCAAGTTTGTTTTATTACAAAACACACTGTACAAATTACGTGACATCACAACCCACTATTTGCTTTCCCACGTCGGTGTCCGGTAGGTGACTGAACAAATGTATATGGCTAACGTTTAATAAACTAGTCATTAGCTCTGAATTAAGGTTAACGTTTGTGTTTACTACTGTTTATTTACTGTGCTGCTATAACTTTGGGAATTGTTAAAGATCCAACGAGGTTGAGCGCCAGTTTTAACAACTCCGAGGAATTTCCCACTAAATTACTTGGCACATTTTTTTTATGTAGTTAGCACGGAAACATGCATAGGCCCATGTGATGGTGAGTAGTCAATGCCCTATGCGATTAAAGGTATCGCAGAATACAAAGCCCATCTTATAAACTTGGCAATGCATCCAGCGGCTTGGGTACGCTCCCAGTTGACTACGATGAGGAGGAATGACTGACGCCCTTTATTAGTTAGTAGTTTTCAAAAATTTTATAGTTTTTTTAGGTATTATAATTTAAGTTTTATTGTAAAAATTAAAAATGTGTGTACCTGGCGGTAAAAATATAAGTAATAATTAAAAAGCTTGATGACGATTATACAAAAAAAAAACTTTAGTCGTTCCTAAAAACAATGTTTACCTTTGAAATTAGAACACATCATCATCATCTGCCTAGCCTTTTCCCAACTACGTTGGGGTCGGCTTCCAGTCTTAACCGGATGCAGCTGAGTACCAGTGTTTTACATGGAGCGACTGCCTGTCTGACCTCCACAACCCAGTTTACCGGGTAACACGATACCCCTTGGTAAGACTGGTTGTCAGACTTTCTGGCTTCCGACAACCCGTAACGACTGTCAAAGATCTACAAATGACAGCCGGGACCAACAGCTTAACGTGCTTTCCGAGGCACGGAGGAGTCTCGCTATGACATAGATGGTCACCCATCCACGGACCGACCGCGCCAAGCGCAGCTTAACCTTTGATCGGTCGAACCGTGCGGCTGTTACTTAGCCACGAGCTCCTCTGAAATTAGAACACATAAACAAAGGTATTTAGAGTAGTAGTACTACACAGGATAGGAACCTGCATAGAGAGCATGCAACTATTTCAACCCGACACATCTGCCTAGCCTTTTCCCAACTATGTTGGGGTCGGCTTCCAGTCTAAATCGGATGCAGCTGAGTACCAGTATTTTACATGGAGCGACTGCCTTTCTGACCTCCACAACCCAGTTACCAGGTAACCCTTTGGTAAGACTGGTTGCCAGACTTTCTGGCTTCTGACTACCCGTAACGACTGTTTTGACGACCTGAGTGGTTTAGTGGTCAACATGCCGGAATACCACGCAAGAGGTCCCGGGTTCGATTCCCGGCCGGGCAGAATTTAAAATGATGAATTTTAATTTCTGTGACGGGTCTGGGTGTTACTATCTATCTATCTATCTATACTTATAATAAATCTGTAGAGAGATCAATTCTGTACATGAAATATATTTCCAAAATAACTATCAGGGGGTGATTAGGGATCGATACTGATGCCAAAAATGCAATCAGTAAAATTTTTGTCTGTCTGTCTGTCTGTCTGTATAAACTCTATAGAAACAAAAACTACTCGACGGATTTTAACGAAGCTTGGTACAATTATTTGTCATACTCTTGAGATGGTTATAGTATACTTTTCATCACGCTACAATCAATAGGAGCAGAGCAGTGAAGGGAAATGTTGTCATTTTGTTTAAACGCGCTAATCCCAGGAACCACTAGTCCGATTTAAATAATTCTTTCAGTGTTGGATAGTCCATTTATCGAGGAAGGCTATAGGCTATATATCATCACGCTAAGACCAATAGGAGCGGAGCACCACTATTCCACGCGGACGAAGTCGCTGGCAGAAGCTAGTGTATAATATGTATGTATTTAAAACAGTATATAAGTAGTATATCCGTTAATCTAGCACCCATAACACAAGCATATTAGTTGCTTACTTTGGGGCTAGATGGCGCTGTGTGAAATTGTCCAATGATATTTATTTATTTATTTATTGTTAAAGATCTACAAATGACCACCATGACATTTAAACCCGATAGTATTAAGAAAATTCCATTATATTATAAAATATCGTAAATTCTACTACTAAAATGTACATCACATTGTGCACACAATGTGCCTTCTCAAACTCAATCTAATCAGTCACACTTTTCAAAGTGTTAATTGGTCTTAACTAAGGAACGTGATTAACATCAGTCATCCATTACCAAATGCTGCCTTCAAATAATCTTGAAGTATAAACCAGAGAATAAAGAATTTTATTGCGACAATTTAGACTGATTAGTTAAACGAAAATAGTAGATATACGTTTTATTATCGGCTGGCAAATTCGTTTACAAGAAAAAGAGGTACAAAACAAACAGACTAAACAGGGATTCGGGAGAGACCTATTCAAAATGAATAGCGCCGCTCTTTTTCATATCTGGGGCCTTACCATGACGTGCCAAAACAAGATTATTTTCGTTATGAAAAAGAGACGGAGCTATACGACGTTAGTAGCTGTGTCACGCTCTCAAACTTGAATAGTGATTGTAAAAACACGTGGTGGTACAGCCCCTGGACCAATCAGATGGCTCCAAATCTATGCTCAAAACAAGATCTATGCTTAATAAAGGTGAATTTGTGAAAAAAACATTTTATAAAGTTGATAAGTAAGATTGTACTTAATGTTGCATGTCAATGGTGTTTTTTTTTTTCAAAAAACATATCCTAGTCACCCACTATTTTATATAATATGTATATACATAGGTAATGTTCTATAATACACAACAAGATATTAATGGAAACTCAACTATGAGCGTTCTGGTAGACAGTTCCAAAAATCACTTATTCACATACTATTGTTTCAAAAATGTTAATTCTCAAGTTAAGTGAACTACGTGTGTACTAGTAGACAGATACCACATTATTCAGCCTGGCTTCGAAGCCATCCATCAGTAGCGCGACGTTCGGCTGGCATGTCTGATTGGCTACCGTACCCTGCCTTACGTTATCTGGTTTCATGTTGGCTCTTGGAATTCTACTAACCATCTAGTAACAAGAACCTCGTTTGTTCTTAAAGCGTTAGGTACGTAGTACTTGTGTGGTAGGTTTTTGTATGGTAATATGATGACAACTTGATATACTATGTGACTATATCGTTATTTCTATCCGTTGAAAATAAAGTAGGAAATATGTAATAGTCTGCAGCCCCGAGGAAAGTCTAGTCAGTTTTATTATAAAAACATTTTTGGTAGATATTACTAATATAAAATTAGGAATTTAACTTTATATGTATCCTATCCATAAAGTATTTTTACTGTGCTGTAATCTTCCTCTTGGGAGAGTATATAGGTTGCGGGTCAGTTACACAAAAATATAGTATCTTCGAAATTTACTAGTGATGTAATGAAACTGTTGAATTGTTTACAGTAGGTATATTTTTGCAACTTACTTCTAGAATGTTGTATTGCTTCAACAGTCAATTCAGTAGAAAAAATAACAAGTTTAAATATTTTTTTAAGTGAAGAATCGAGTGCTTACGGACAGTGTTTTTTTCATGATTTCAGTAATAGATATTCCGATGAAATAGGATAGATTTTTTCTTCATCACACGCCGAGTTTACTCTTGAGTTTATAACGAAAATTAAATAAAAAAATGCAACAAAGCTTTGTATATAAATATGATATTTTTTACTATCCATATACGAGCATGTATACTTAATGCATTTCAAATACCAACGAGTTTACTCCTCAAACAATTCACCTTAATTCATTCGTTTTGGACACACCATTATTCCGTGACAAACATAACAAAGTATAATGAGACATAAGACGGGCAAGCCCGTATGGACCCCCGTCATGTCACCATCAGGTTGTGGCGTTCAATACAATCACTTATTGACTGTATAATAGTTGTATGAGTGACAAGCCCGCATCAATTGTAATGAACAATGTAATATACGTAGATATAATGTTCAAAGTCCTCGGATCTAGGCAGAAATGGTTATCAGTAAGTTTTCTCAGAAACATACTTAAGGAAAAGCTTTAAGTAACTCATGTGAATATTTTATTGCTTATGAGAACACAAATAGGATTATTTTTGTCAATTCAATTGAAATATCAAGTGCCTCAACTCAATATTTACTTAATACTGTAAATATTTATAAACAATTTGGCATAGTTTTGTCGGCGAGGTGTCAAAATAGATTAATTATAAATCAAACTCAAAGATTCTATTTCTATTGCGGAACCTTAAATTTTGACAAATCAATAATGGATATGCATTGCGTCGATATAACTATGTACAAAATAAACACTCAAAAGTACGCAGCAATGTGTATAAAAATCCTTTAGGAATGGATTTCAATGGATAACCATTTTTATGTGCAAAGGACAAAAATAAAAAAAATCCAGAGTTTTAACTTGTCAAAATAAGACCCAATTTACTCTCCTCGAAGAAACCAAATAAGAAAATTGTAAAATCTGCAAATATATTTATACAAAAAATAGAAGACTTTAAACCTTCACAGTTTCTTATTCATTTTGTAGGTTTGGCAAACAAACAAAGTTGTTTGAATTTCTAAGGATTCCACAGTCGTATGTATATTATTTATAGCGAAGCCGTATGAATCTGTCCATCGTGTCTACTCACGTTGCGATTGTATTTGCTACAGTACCTACGTACCTACCTATATTTTTGACTACTGAATAATATTAAGCTTATACTAGCTATATATCGCAGTTTCACCCGCGTTGTCAAGGAACAAATACACACACTCGGATAAAAAATATCCTTTATACTATAGATTTCAATATATCTCCCCAAAATTTCTTCAAAATCGGTTCAGTTGTTTTTCCATGAAAGCGTAACAGACAGACAGAGTTACTTTCGCATTTAATATTAGTAAAGAGGTAATAGTTTTTATTCGGGTGCACCAACTAGTTACCTCAAAACGCGGACGAGACTGCAGGAAACAGCTATGTTATTTTACAAACACCAATAACTTACTTCGATTCCCAAAGAAACACGAAACTAAAACTCCCTGCGACAAACGCGCGGCAAATAAACTCTCTGGCAACTCGTGCCAAATGAAGCTTAATCAATTAGCTTGACATACTGAGCGTGTTTTCTATTACAACTCTATGTGACCTAAGTATAAAATGACTGCAAATAAAATAACAAAAGACGCTTACTTCATTACACCTCTAAACGGCAGCACATAAATCAATTGACAACAATACATACAGAACATAGTCCTTCCAGTTAGATTCGCGAATATAACAAAAGTATGAAAATGAACGAGGTGGGCCATCAATCATATGGGTACAAAATTAAACGTCACACGCGTGTTGGCCCGGACTGGACGGCGTGCGGCGCAGGTTAATGACGGGACAGAGGTTACTTAGGGGAATCTTGTTGTTACAAGAAGCATTCATTTTATTATTCGCGTAACAGTGTACTAGGCGGAATAATAATACGGAATAATCAACACAACACCAAAACTTAAAAATTAGGGCAAATTGGAATAATTGCATAATAAGACTGTTGCATTCTTTAATTTTTCAAAAACAATAAAGGCAAAGGAAACCTTTAAATAATTAAGTAGCTAGATCTGCCTATAATATTTAAATCATAACTATACGTAAAATATACTAAACTTACATGTTATATTTACGTACCTATCACAGAAAAAGGATACAAAATTAATTTATTTTATTATGAACCTTTCTACATGGGTATACATGTACAGTATAACTAATGTTTGGAAAATGTGGGAGTTGACATTTTGCACGTACTCTCTATAATTTTACATTAACCTACAACCATCCACCAACGACTCATTAATACTACATTTTGTCTCATCAAAAGACAGAATTCCTCCTTCACTCACCGTTATTAATATTGTGTCAGCATAATTATTTTCATCCTTTTCAAGATCAAATGTGACAGGATCGTAATTAGATTTATTATCAGCAAGTGAATGATTCTAAAATGATTTCGTAATATAATTTTATTAATACGCCATGACAAATTATCTGATGAATTACATTATGTACCTATTCAATGAGCGTCGCCGCGTCGTTTGTCAATGTGCGTTTATTTTCTTGGTTCAATTCTAGGGCGTTCTAATATATTTTTTATAGCAGTATCAATTCGTGTCAAGGTAGTTTTATTTGAAGGCCTACAATTATTGAAATATCTATAGAATTAAAATAATAGAAATAGTGGAATCTAGCGTAAGGTTGGCCAAAGAAAGTATAATAAATAACCAGTTCTTTTGTCAAATGAAGCCAAACTCATTTTTGGGTTCAGCCCTTTCAAAATTATGATGTGTTTGACCTAGTAACTTTGAATATAAAAACCCTGTTTCTCATTACTTTTATCAAAATTACAATATTCTTAAGTTCTTCGTCTTGTGAATGTTATAACATATAACTATTATAATTTTTGTAATGACTACATAGTTCTTAAATTTCTCTCTGAACTTCTTTAAGCTGTGCCCTATCGGGTCCATATTGTGTCTATACTATAAGTAATTTGTACCACCTGTTATGTAACATATGGAATGCTAATAAAGATTTGAGTATTGAGTATAAAGTTTGGTTTACACTATATACTGTACACTCGGGTAAAAAGCGAGTGTATGTAAACAATAGTGTGACATTTATTGTGAAATTAGAAAAGTTTCGCGACAGCGGCATCACGAAAAAAACTGTTGGAGTCTGAACATTATAAAAAATACTCTTATATTTGTGTAGCAATTTCTGTCGTAGTGTAAATTTTGCTTTAGTGCGGGTGAGCTTCACATTCATATTTGAATCTTATATGTTAATATAAATCTGCTTATGATAATAGGTATAAAGCTAAATATCAACATCTAACATCTAATATATCCCATACTTAGAAACGTGACAAAGTATCTTAGCCAACAGAATTTCATTTTCTAGCGCCAATGTTCAGGTAGAAATATAATTGGATTATATCTTTAAAGAATTGACATTTAAGTATGTTCCAGCAGAAACTCCAGGAAATCTTAGGATAGAATAACATTTTTGATTTCTGAAATCTTTACCATATCCCGGAGGTTATCTTCCATCCCGAATCTGAGATTGGAGAGTCTATCTCAGTCAGTTTGTTGAATATATTTCTAGATTTAGAGTCAATAAATTCGGAGATGTACGTCTCACCGTGATTCACACCTCGTTTTAAATTCAAATTCTAGGATTATGATATTGGGATTAGGTCATATCTGCGAAAATTTTACACAACGAATGGTAAAACTGAATTATGTATTAATAGCTGTTTCCCGCGATTTTACCCAATTCCTGGAGGAACTTATGCATCTGGATAAAAAGCCTATAACAGTTTCTTGGGTCCCACCTATCACCATACCAAATTTCATCCAAATCGGCTCAGCCGTTTACCGCGAAAGCGTAACAAACAAACAATCTCACTTTCGGATAAAGATAAGGATTGTATCAACAATTAATGATATACGTGAAGCTGAACTCCTGACAATTTCTAATTGTAGTGACGTCTAAAAATTGGCTAACTTAGAACATAATATAAAAATAAATCATATTTAATAATAATACCCTTCTAATCTTAGGACACGACGTTGACAATAACTCATCCAATCGAATTTAATACGATCCTTTTCACCTTAATTCCACGATAAACCACAGAACAGATAAACACGTGTAACCAACATGCGGAACACATAAATAATACGCTATATTCAACTTAATCCACGATAATGGTCCAACATATAAAATAATACAGGTTAAAATTATAACGTTGAACACATAAAGGGGGATTAACGGGGACGCGTTGACGTAGAGTAACACCCGCTTGAATTACTACTGGGACCAACGTTATGTATGCATGTTACAGTTTCAGTTGCATTATTGGAAACGGTTTTGGAAGTAATAATAAAGGGTTAACTTTTGAGTTTATGTCGTGGATTTTCAGAGACTATTTAAAAATGTTACTGTTGAATACATTTTAGGTAAGAGCTCGTGGCTAAGTAACAACCGCATGGGTCGACCGATCAAAGGTAAAGTAGCGCTTGGCGCGGTCGGTCTGTGGATGGGTGACCGTCTCCGAGCGAGACTCATCCGTGCCTCGGAAAACACGTTAAACTGTTGGTCCCGGTTGTCGTTTGTAGATGTTTGACAGTCGTTACGGGTAGTCAGAAGCCAGAAAGTCTGACAACCAGTCTTACCAATGGGTATCGTGTTACCCGGTAACTGGGTTGTGAAGGTCAGATAGGCAGTCGCTCCATGTACTCTGCTCTACTCTACAAACGCTGGTACTCAACTGCATTCGGTTTAGACTGGAAGCCGACCCCAACATAGTTGGGAAAAGGCTAGGCAGATGCAGATGACTGTTGAATACATTTTATTGAACAAGCTGTTCCCGCGTTTTCTCTTGTATCCTAAGTGACGTACTCTACGCAGTTGGATAAAACTATTCTTTATAGATCTCCAGGTTTTTCTGTCATAACACTTTACAAAGCATAACAGACAGACAGATGGACAGAGAGATATCTCTCTGTATATAATGTAAAGTGACTATGTAGTCACTTTAGGATTTATAATATTTTGAGGGATTATTGGGTCACTTTATAATTAATTATATTAAAATAACGACATTATATTAGAGCGACAGTGAGTGAATGTGTTACAAGATACTGATGCTTAATGCTGTTAAAAACATTTTTCTCTTTTATTTTGTGTTTCTTTGTTTCTTATGATTTATCTGCTATAATAACTTTCAAATCATAACTCAACATTTTTGTATGACGAAACATTTTTGCACTCAAGTCCAAAATGAATAATGTATTCCAACCAAATATTTTACGGCAGTAAATTATAACCAATTTCGTTTGAAATAAAAATAATAATCGCCTCGCTGAGAAATTATTAAACAAATACAAAAGTGAATATATCAAGCGGTGCATCAAAGCTTCGACGATGATATATTTGTATCGTGCGCACGCGCAAGTAAATGGGACCGAATAAATCAATCGTTACGGCAAAGAGTATAAATTAAATGTACCTCTTGCCATTTTGAACTGTTGTACCTATCCTTTTTCACACGTTTTAGACAGTGTCATGGTAATCTAGACGTTAAGACGCCTGGACCTCATGACTGTGCAGGTTCGAAACCTGGCAATTACCAATGTGACTTCTTCAAAGTTAATAAATGTACTTTCTAGGTGTATAATCATGTGGAAACTTGGACTTAAATAGTCTGAAATTGCGAATTGTGTAATCCATGCTCAATTGCTCATGCATTTCCAGCAGACCCATGAAGAAGCCATTGCCCAGCAAAACGAAAAAAATGCTGATGATAATTAATTATCAGTCGTTGAGACTAAAATATATCTAACTTTAGTTATAACCTATTACCTAAATACTTAGAATAAAATGTGACGGAGACATTCCAATTATTTCTTAACATTTCCAGTCTAAAGTACCGACCAAATAGTAAGTCTATGACTACCACCACATGCCTCATTATCCTATTCATCAAATTAAAAAAAAAACTGTATTAATTTTGTCCTTTCTGTATTACTTACTCTTTGCGAACCCAAATGCACGCCGTCGTGAGACGAGGGGGTGTGATGCGCACGCTCATAACTTACAAATCGTAGCGACGCACAAATTAATTGTTTCGATTTCGACCATACATCACAAATCAACATCCGTTACCGGTCGTGTACAGTATAACATTCTCCTATTTATTGTGTAAACCAGCAATGTAGCCCATCATCATCATCATCATCAGCCTATATAATGTTCCACTGCTGGGCACAGGCCTCTTCTCATACAGAGAAGGCATGAGCATTAATCACCACGCTTGCTCAAGGCGGATTGGCGATTTCAGACTTTTTAAGTCCAGGTTTCCTCACGATGTTTTCCTTCACCGTTAGTCAGTGACGTCTAAGATATACTTAGAAAGTACATATGACTTTAGAAAAGTCACATTGGTACTTGCCAGGTTTCGAACCTGCGCACTCGTACACGAGAGGCAGGTGCCTTAACCGCTAGGCCACCACGACTGTAGCCCAAAAACAGAAATTCAGTTTTGTAACTGTACGTTCTATTATAACAGAAAAGTAAATAAATCTTCAGAGGTGTCGATAGTAAGGCCAAATGGGGGAGATATTAACTTTTATTAGTGAGTTCTACAGCTGAATTTGTGAACGATAAATGTTAATTAGTGAGAGATGCTAACACTCTCATTTACGGTTGTTGACAGCTTGCCAAAGACTAATTAATTAATATATTTAAACAATCTATGGGGGAATGTTTAAAATTATTACCGTGAGTGTCTGGTTCGTGCATTCGTGAGTTATATTAACTTGTAGAATACGTGTAGTGTCAAAACAAGTTTTGCCAATAACAAGAAAATACTTATTTCTTTCTTTCTGGTCGTTCCCTCAATGCTAAGGATCGTGACTGTATGTCAATCTTCTCCACTCGGTCCGGTTCTGCGCCATATGTACCGCTCCCTGTATCTGGCCTCCAGTCACCTCCTTGAGTTGGTCCACCCATCTAGCTGGCGCAAGAAAATACAAAAATATATAAATCGCGTCAGATAGTATATATATAGAAGTACATGAATATATACAGAAGTACATGATTGTATGAGATTTTAATTTGTTTTTACAGCAACACAGCAATATAATAAAACATTGATAACATAAAATGTTACACAGATATATAATACTTTATCATGATATCTGGTCAATATCTAACTGTTCCACCAAGACAAATGCTAAGTAAAATAAAAGGCATGTAAACGAATATTATAGGCGCTTGCTGACATACGACCGAAGAATATTGGATTTGCAGACATGAATCAAGTTCCCGTGTTTATTGAATAAATAATACTGATATACTTCTGAAAGGCAATATATCTAAATTTTGTATAATGCTAAAAGTATATTATGGAATCTATAATATTTTTTCTCAAATAGCTAATATTAGACAGCACTCGTTTTTTTTTGTAGGATTGTAGAAAATATTTATTCAAAATTTATTAAAAACACAAGTTTTTAACATCCTCCTCCAATTATCGAGGACTATTTACACGAGTATTGATGTTTTATTATATTTTTTATTGTTATTTTAATAAACGTTTGTAGCTAATCGTATTGCGTAGGTATCGTTTCAATCGGCAAAGAGGTTCTTCAGCTACAATAACATCAGTAGGTAAGTTTCTTAAAGCCATGAATTTGCTGTGTACTTTAAGAAAAAATATTATACTAAAACAAGATTTAACACACAGTATAAACACACATACAGTCTGATCTTACTCAATGGCTAATCACTAACTCAATTTATATCAACTAAAATTCTAGACTCTTCAATAGCTGTATCAGCTGTCTAGCACCAAGCACTAACTCATGTAAATATTTATTTTACACGAGTGCAACCCCTATTTATCTGAGATAGCGCGGCAGATCACATTTCACGTAGGTTTGCTGAAGAAATCCAATCTTAGCCCGCACAATGTGGGAAGTACCGCAGACCTCACAATAGTCTGCACACACCCCACGGCTCTCAGCGTGTTCTATATTAAGTTTATTTTGATTTGTTTAACTGTGAACTATTCTTTATTTAAACCGAATTCATTTTACATTTTTTTAAGTGAAATTGTTGAATTAAAGCAAATTATTGTTGTGTAAAATACTAGGTATACCCACCTTCTTAATAACTAGTTTTCACTCCTGTTATTTAAGAGAAAACTGTATCTGTATACATATTTATCCACACGTGCACCTAGCTATGTAAATGTAAAGAGCATAAACCGGGACGCGTTATTGCGAAACGCTGTTTGTTTTAATGCGAACTCTGTCGCGATGTTATCGTTCTATATAATTGAATTCTGCCCGCCTGTCCCGCCAGATGTCTTCGCTGCTGTCTCGCAGAGGTACGTTGCTATGAAATATTTGATAGGCGCCCGCTTCTGGATATGAAACTGGTCGGAATGAATGTTCTTGTTTTGATCAAATTGATTTTTGTGGTTAATGGATATAGTCTTTAGCTGAGGCTGAATAAGTACTTAAGAATATAATAATTCGAAAAATCCATAATCACTTTTTTGTGTACCCTAATGACTATCATGGCCATTAAAAATATCCTATCGTTTTCCTAAAAAGCGAAATTCTCAGAAAATATAATACGTCACCCGTGAAACTAACGTTGGTATGAATCTAGACGTCTTTTATTTAAAATACACGATACTATACACGTTCTTATCTTTCGTATTAAGTTAACCGACTACCATGTTTAAACATAGCACTCTGGATTTCAAAACATCTCGTCTCGATGTCAGAACATTCAGACACTGTGCACAAAGATTTTTATTTCTCACGTCACGTAGGTATTGTATGTACAGAATATTATGATTTCCAATACTGCAGGGCAAAGTAAAGCCAGTCATGCATGAACGAAATATGAATGTTGCTCATCTTGTTCGTAATAGTTCGCGTATAACCAGTACAACAGGATTTTAGTATTGTTCAAAAGCTAAAAGCTCTTTTCAAAGCATTTGATGCATATTTTAATAATTATACATTATAAGAATAAAAATATTAATAATAAGATATTTAATTAAAAATTTTACTACTAAAATAAATTACTTATTCAAATGAATTATTATCCTATAAAAACTATCAAAATCTACCCTTGGAATTTCACCTTCTCTCTACTTAAAATAAAGCATTCTAAACTTTCCGCTTAAACTATTATTCTGTATTACAACTTAAAAATATCAGAATTTCATTGTTTAATTTTTCAAAAAACTTACCCACGTATTGTTTAAATAATCCGCATGAAACTAACAATAAATCGCAGTAATATTTTGCTACATATTTGTAAATAGAATAAAAAAAAAATACTTTACAAATACCTGTGTTGCTGAATATTTTGTTAAATTGGCGGCTTTTCAACGTATAAATAAACCATTTATTTGAACACGATTTTTTGTTGTATCAAAGCTTACGTTTGAACGTTAGTTATAAATACCGCTTTGGGGCATTGAGTATTTACATCTAATATTTCAGAAATACACACTATATTTATTTTAATTTATATAGAATAATATAGCTTAAAAAAATTAAAATAGAAATATTAAAGACTATCTTCGATTTGACCTAGATTGAACACGTTGGATCCAACTTTACTACGCCGCTATAATATAATCAACCAGGTACCTCTTATTTTTACTTTGAAATATGAATTAAATTGTACTATACTGTGTATTGTGTATCTCTCTGTCAGAATTGGAAGGGGATGGTTTACCGCACTAAAGCCTCATGATCTGATTTCTTCTTTTGATCCTCCGATTGATAGTTAAGTATTAAGTTTAACGTAGAAATAACTTGTAGGCGTAAGCGTATTCCACCAAAAAAATTAAGTATTATAAATATTTCTTATATATAAATATTTCTTTAATAATGCCTTTTCGAAAAACGTTGCAACGTCTGAATTTAAAATCATAATTATAGAGAAATTTATTACACCACCACAAATTAAAAAAAAATACAACTCAAACATCATAAATCAACAAAAATAATTCTTTCAGGAATATACACGTACACATAAACGCTCCGCGTCAAGCGAAGTCCTTCAAAGCAAAATTCCTGTGTAGCAATTTAAACTTACCACGAGTTGCGAGTCACTCCGGGGAACTTAAATCGATTCGTTTATCGATGGCTCACAACCGATTACCCTTATATTGCTGTTTTATTAGCCCATCTTAGATGATTCGCTTCTAATACAAGCATGTAAGTTTCGCTAGACTGTGAAAGTGAGTTTGGATTAAAAGACTTGCTACGTATCTTTGAACGGTGAAATTAGGCTTTATGATAAGAATTTTCGTCGAAGAGTTATTGAAGAAGTTTTCTTAGAGGTTAGCTAAAGTTTTGGGTATTATTTGTGAAGTAATGGTTGTCTAATGTCTTATTCATATATAGGTACCTACTCACGCCTACATTTATCTACCTAACGTTGAAACTAATATAAAAATATCTGAGAGTATTATTACTCAAGTTTTTAAATACAAGAAGATGAGTAGATTTGAAGTTAGTTTTCGAATAATATGAGTAGATACTCATTTACTGATATTATCTATGTTACGCAAAGATTTATACTTTACTCGAGCTTGGCTAGACGCTTGTTTATCCCTTTTTCGTCCGATCCTATCCGATAGACATGCCTGATTGACATCAAGTTGATTTACTCTCGGTGGTACTTGTGGAACGTAGTATAATATTATTATAGAGATGAGACGATGGATAATTTTTATGCACAAAATTTTGTTTAATTAATTGCTCGTGTATTAATAATGTTATTATTTATAATAATAGAAATACGAAAAAAAATAAAAGCATTACTCAAAAAAATAGTTTCTTTTAATTTTTTTAAGAATGACAAGAGCCTGAGGATCTACGTATATAGATTTCAAATATACTAATAATAAGAGCTCAGAAAATGTATATAGGTACATACCTACGTAATAATGGATGTATCCATCCATATGTCTCCTCAAGTTGTTTAATCGCTATTATTTAATAACACTTTTTATATTATCTGTAGGTACTACTTTATTACCTAAGATCTTTCATACAAAATAAATACTAAGTAAAACTTGATATTCCTGACGTCAAGATTGGTTTGGTAATTGTTAGTGGCACACCTAACACTACTAAACCAAAAATACAAGACTTAAGTTAAATTTCACGTACAATTTCACATTATTTTAGGCGTTGACCGGAACACACGGCGATTTGAATAAAAGCGCTCGCCGTATGGTAATGGTAACCGGACGGGGGAAGGCCGGACCACCAGGGTTGTCAAGTGGAAATGTTATATACCTACTAGTCTATACTAATACCTGTTAAATCTATACTTATAATAAATCTGTAGAGAGGTCAATTCTGTACATGAAATATATTTCCAAAATAACTATCAGGGGGTGATTAGGGATCGATACTGATGCCAAAAATGCAATCAGTAAAATTTTTGTCTGTCTGTCTGTCTGTCTGTCTGTCTGTCTGTCTGTCTGTCTGTCTGTCTGTCTGTATAAACTCTATAGAAACAAAAACTACTCGACGGATTTTAACGAAACTTGGTACAATTATTTGTCATACTCCTGAGATGGTTATAGTATACTTTTCATCACGCTACAATCAATGGGAGCAAAGCAGTGAAGGGAAATGTTGTCATTTTGTTTAAACGCGCTAATCTCAGGAACCGCTGGTCCGATTTAAATAATTCTTTCAGTGTTAGATAGTCCATTTATCGAGGAAGGCTATATATCATCACGCTAAGACCAATAGGAGCGGAGCACTACTATTCCACGCGGACGAAGTCGCTGGCAGAAGCTAGTAAAAAATAATTTCCTACTAAGACTAAATTAAATAATATGTAGTCTAAGTAGGAAATTAATGTTTGAAAATTGAACAAGTAAACGCAAGACCTTGCACCACTGCTCACTAAATACATGTACATCTAATTTGATTCAAACAAAATTTTGTTGGACTTTAGTAATGGTCTTTTTATTTTCATTTCAATCCTACCATTAGCACAACAGAAAATAGGCTACAAGAAAAAATATAAAATTTACGAAATCGATTGTAATTTTATATGCATGAATTGTTTTCATGAAAACCAGAACTTTTTGCTTAATTATGGATAAAACTATGACACCTGTCTTAACAAAAACTGTTTATTGTAGCTTATTCATAAACTATTCAATCTAAATTAATAAAACTTTTGTTTCTGCCTCTTTGGTCTAGTGGTCGCATAACGCGATTGCTAGGAGGCTGCTGAATACGAGGTCTCGGGTTTGATTCTCGGCTCGGACCGAAATCACTACAATCACAGGAAGTTGGTAGTGTTATACTTGGGAAGGCACGGCACGGGGGTATAACACCCAAAAATATTGAAATGCCTGTGAAGTAAAATTTGAATAACCAATTATCCCTTAATTAGGTAATTATTTTGAATACCCGAAAGGTACATTTAGGCACAGAGTTTAAGTCGCCCCATCTAATTAGGCAGCCCTACACAACAGAAACGTCAAACATAAACAGTAACAACGGCCGTGTCCGGTTCGCACTGTCCGATCCGGTCTATTATACTGTGTTAACTGCCTTTAACGATGTTTTTTGAGAGGTTAAAACAATATTGGACCGTAGCGCGTTGTCACGTTCTTTGCCCATTGAGTGCCGCATTATCAGAAAGAATTGCGTTTAATGTCCGTTTAAAACGGGTTAATGCTTTGAATTGTCATCGTGTTCAAAGATAATTCGTATGCAACGTTTTAATTATTGTGAAATCGTATAAAAATGATTTAAAGGTAAAAGAGGGTCGATGTGTTTTGTTCCATTCTCGAGTTTTTGTGACCTGATTTTAGTCTAAATTTATTTAAAAAGTTAGTTCAGTAGCTGGATTGTACACACACTAATTTTATTATTTAAAGAAAAAAATAATAAATGATTCCATAATATTATATATGTAAAGGTCCAAATCTATGAAACAAAGAATATAATTTGACAATGGGTATAAACATCGCACAAAAGAATATTTTACTACGACTTTTATTCAATTATTTTGCTATAAGAACAAAGTAATGATCGAATATATCGAAGTATCAGATATCATTTACATCATAAAATCTAAATTAGATCCGACTATACCCCTCAATATGCTCAACAAGGATAACAATACGCCATTTCGTTATGAGTTACAAGGGTTGGGTGCGCCAAAACTACGCATCGATTCCGCGTGCTACGAGTACGGTACGGACTGGCGTTTCGTAAACGGATTTATGCCTGAATCCATAAACGGACACACAGACATTGGGATAAAAACGTGAGCAAACTGGAATACTTGAATAGGATAAACAATAAACACGTTTACCCGTGTCATATTTGCAATTTTTTCCTTTGTACATTTTTCATGAATTGAACGTATAGAAAATTCTTCTTTGTATCTTAAAACGTTTGAAATAAAAGATACAAATGAATAATGAGCTGACATTGGCCACTCTGGTTAAAAATAGAATTAGTTTAAATTTTTTCACATGTATTAAAATTTTAACAGGGACTAGTCTTTTGTTTCTAAATCTTAAGTTTAAAGAATAAGATAATGAAATAAAGATATCATAATTATACCCTATATGGGTATATTGATTTTAATTACGATTAGTTTCATAAAAAAAATACAATATGTATTACCATTATAATATCTCCTCAATATTAATATTATGCTGAAAACATATTTCAATCGGGTACCAGGATTCCATATACTCTCGGAGGTGTCATAGGATTCACTTAATCTAATTACAAACAGGTCGATGCGGCTGTGTGTCTCCGAGCAGTCAGGTCTGGCAGGAAGCCACGTTGCTCGTGTATATATCATCGTGTTTTGACGCCGAGCAGCCTGATGACACAGTATCGGTGGAATTGGAAAAATACGAACATTTGCTTGTAGTTTCCGTTTTGTAGTTTTCTACAGATATTTGGTAGTGAGTTCTGCAGTGGACTTAATTTCAGGTAAATAGTATATTAGCTGTTTCACGGTTTCACTCGCGTCCCACTTAACGCACCCGGGCATAGCCTATAATCGTCTCCTGGATCCCAATTACGATCTTCGTATCAAATATGCACGAATCAAAAATAAGTCATTCTTTGTGTTCCTCTTATCTCAATCTTTTCAGAACGATGTCGTATTGAATGACAAGAATACAATTGTAGCACAGAATAAAAGTAAAAATATTTCTCTCAATTTGTACATTTTGACAGTCTGTTACGTATTCAATTCAAATATGTTCACAAGCGAACTGCAAAAGTGAACGAGCTAGAAAAGTTACAAAGACATATGACTTGGTCCTGGCAGGCCACTGCGAAACCTATTTCCTTATCTGCAGACAACTACTCAATTACATAAAAAAACGGATTTAGTATAATGTAAGTATTTAATCCTTATACACTTTCAGGCTGTGTTTTTTAATAACTGAAGTGGCAATAATGTTGTCAATTTGTTAATCAACATAGAGGCAATAATAATAAGCTGGATTTAACTAGGAATATAAGTATAAATACCAACGTTTAATTAAAAAGCTTTTAAACTAAATTATTTATTCAAAACTGAAATACGATAAACTAATGATATTACTCCAGCACAAACTAAATATAACTTTTGTGTGCACTTAGCGCGTCTACCGCTGGTATATTACTCAGAGAACAGACGTTAAATAAATCTGGTATTTCAACGTAAACTCCAAAATGTTGGGAAGGCGCGTAACTAGGGGTGTTATTTCTCTGAATGTTAAACGATTCATCTGTCTTTAGGCTTATTTTATTTATTATTTTTTATACTGTAACTAAGATAATTGGGTGGCACATTTATCAATACAACTGAGTACTTGTAAATGTATTTTTTTTTTCGATATAAAAATTATACTCGTATATAGGATATTTTTGTGTGAGAATAATTAGTTTTTGACCGTATTGTAAGCGATTAACTCCGATAGAATTCATAGATTTCTGTACTGGATAAATATCAAAGTGTATTATATAATAGCTTGCGGAATTTTATTCTGGGTCTGGATGTTTGGGTATGCGAGATTTGTATTTGTAGGGGATTCAAGAAAATTCTAGTGTACCTAGGTATGGACAACAGCAACTGTAATATTTGCGTCTGCAATGCTCTTAAAATATTTTACTATACCGGAATCAAGAAATGTAAAATTACCGCTTCTTTCTTTCGGCGAGTGTTGTTGAATATTACACTAAGTAAAAAAATGGGTTGCCGCACTACATAGGTAGGTATATGTATTTACGATTGCTTATACCTTTTCTCTTGAATTCTGGTCCTTTAAGAGACCCTTAATCTGCCGCAGACTTTTACGGGCTGATATAATGAACTACGACCTCTTTGACCGGTCTATAATTTCAGTATAATAACGCTCCATTTAATACGAAGGTTAGAGCAAAAAACTATGCCAAACTTATTACTTGAACGAAATATTAAAGTGTTGAAATGAGCCGTAACATATTAAAGTCGTTACAGGACAACGGCTCAATAATAAATAACGAGCAAAGTTACCTCCCTAACCATCCGGTTACGTTAGGGCTGGCACCTGAACTGAGAAATATTACGGGGTGAAGTGATATATTTTTGGAACACTTTTCCGGGACAGGTGAAAAGGTAAGGTCTTATGTCACAATAATAACAGCGATTGAGTTATGTCTTTGGTCTTTTGCGTGGCGTTATGGCACTGAAAATATATGCTTTTCAAATTCCGCTTAAAATAACATTATTTTTAAGTTGTTGAGTTTTCAAATTCAAATTTACTCAAATAAATTAGAGATTGCCAACTATAAATTCTACTTTTAAAATATTAAATTTTAAAATGTTCTTAACATTGTATAATTTAATATTTCATTAGTTATTTGATTTTAAACGACGTGTAAACTTTGGAGTAAACTCGTGTTAACACTCTTCCGGAAACAATATGTATGCAAATATTTTATCAATAGCTCGACACCCCTACAAAGCGCGTACAATGTACAGTGATATGCACTTTCGCCTTCATTACCCGCGGGCGAAGTGTTTGCAATTAACGCTCCAACTTTCCGGGTCACAGGTGAAACTGGGCCCATTAGTGGCTGACTTTAAACGTTTTAGGATTCATTAGCTGTTGCTAAACATCGATTTAGATGGTTTTATTGGGTTACTGTAAAACTGTTTTAGTTAACATGGTTACAAAAAAAAAAGTTTTGTGTCACCCTTGTCCAAGATAATGTTATTAATGAACATAAATTGAAAATAAAATATTTTCTATATTTTCCATTCGTGTATTTTCCCCGGAAGTTAGGCAGAGTAGGTGACTATTAAAACTGCCTTACACACTGAAAATTTTCTGATGAGAACAATCAATAACACTGCCTGGGAATTAAATTCATGACCTCCACATCCGCTCTGCATTAGCGCTTGCGACCACCGAAGTCGTTAGCCGTTACGTTAATTTGACGTACGTTCTAAGAAGGCTAGAATATTCGATGTTCTCATAAAGTACTAGACTAACAAATCCTGCACTCAAATCAATTGACACAAACGATTTATAATGAGTTGGAAATCACGATAGAAATCTCTTAAATCTTGTAGAACCAGTAGTTTAACTAGATTTCTTGTACACTTTCACTTCACAAGGCAGAAACTTAAACAAGTAAAACAACATGCCTTTCTTGTGTTCATGTCCTTACAGAGACACATTATCCGAGACACAGTAGTTTATTTAATAGTTAAAATGCGATTGAGCCAATCAATCTCTGATAGAAATATAAAAAATGCAAATGTTCCATACATTCCTCAAAATATATAAGCTGTACAAATTCGGTGTGCCCGATCGTCTCGTGCTCATCATTCGAGACTTTTTGTCGAACCGCTCGTTTCGCTATCGCATAGAGGGAGCACTATCCTCCCCCCACCCCATTCGAGCAGGTGTCCCACAAGGCTCCGTACTCTCCCCCCTATTATTCACGCTGTACACCAGCGACATTCCCAAAAATAATAAGGCCCAGTTGGCTCTATTCGCTGACGATACGGCTATTTACTACACGGGTCGCAAACCCGACTGCATAACTCGCATCCTCCAATCTGCTGCCACCGCCCTAGGCAAGTGGTTCCGCAAATGGAGAATCGAGGTCAATCCCGATAAGAGCCAGGCCGTTCTCTTCTCGAGACGCACTCGCAATACCGGCTCCACCCCACCCCTCAAACAGATCGAAATGTTCAATCGCCCCATCCCATGGGGTGACAAGGCCAAATACCTGGGTGTAACCCTCGATAAGAATCTCACGTTCGGTGAACACATAAGGACGGTGCGTTCGCGCGCCGCCTTCGTTCTCGGACGCCTCCATCCCATTCTTAATTCACGCAGCAAATTGCCTCTCAAGTGCAAATTGCGCATCTATACAGCGTGCATCCGCCCCATCATGACCTATGCCAGCGTAGTGTTCGCACACGCCAAATCTTACCGCCTCCATAGGATGCAAACCCTCCAGAACCGTTTCATGCGCAGGGCCACAGGATCCCCGTGGTACCTTAGAAACGAGAATCTCCACCTCGACCTCAAACTGCCTACCATAAAGCAGTTTATGAAACGCGCTTCGAAGCGCTACTTCGACTCTGCCGAAAAGCACACCAACCCCCTGATCGTATCGGCTTCCCGTTACACTCCCTCCCAGATTAGCTCGATTCGCCGTCCGCGGCATACTCTCATGTTCCCCGACGACGAAATCACCCTCCTCCAAGAGAGTAATAGGGAAACCAGCACAATACACAAACACAGACCGCCGTCATACCGTCCTCGCCGCCGAGGCCCGTCGCGACGTCCCCGTCCATGCCCTCCCCGACCCTTGCTCGACGAGCCAGCCCGCGCGCTGAGCCAGTAGCATAAAAAGTCCCGTAATAATAATATTGTTATGATCCAGCTAGTCCCTAGTTGTCCTCCCCAGTGACGCCCTAAGCCGAGGTTCGTTCCCCACTAGGGGGAGCCCTTAGCGCGCTGTCACTTAGTTTTAAATTTAGTTGTAAGCCTTGGCTGGAGGCCTTAATTTAATTAATTAAATTAGGACCTCGCCACACTGTCCGGTTAAGCAGGTCGAATGCTGTTAGAAGCACCCTGCAAGAGGTCATGTAGAAAAAAAAAAAAAAAAAAAAAAATACATTCCTCAAATATGTTATAAGGATACTCATCATCAATAATTTCTAAACATCATAAGATGCACTCACAATACCACTGATCATTTGTCTTGTTATTTCCAGCAAACAGTAAGCCACTTTACTCTTGCGGATATCATAAGTAGAGACTTGGGAATTAGATATATCGGGTGAATGAACAACAAATATCGTGCTCGCAGATTATTGCTGAAAGAATAATATTTAACAAACAGAAATAATAAACGATTATCTTTCTTACATCGAGCCACATGACAATCGAAAAAGGAATGCCTATTTTCATTGTATTTGACTTGCATTCCGCTAAGAACCTCAGCTGTCCCGTACTATCCACTACAGTCGCGTGGTTAATTATTATGTAGTACCTAGATTACTTACATTGTTTTCATTTTCTAATATCAATATATTTTCAGTCTTTGGGTAAATCTCAGATCACATCCTATGATATGAGCTGCGTACACACTAAATTTTGACACTCAACCATAAAAAATACAGCTTGTATAGTTGGAATATGTCGTGTACGTGTATTTTTGTACTGAAGTGCAGAACAAAAATACACGTTGGTATGCCGCAACAAAGCACTGCGGGAAAACTTATTCAATTTGACTGAGGAGACAACTGTTCTTGGGTTTGAAAGGCACTGTGTACCATTCACCTAGTAGTTGGTTTTTTTTTTTGCATTTTATCTGTTCCTGAACAATACTTTCATTCAATCCGCTTCCCAACATTAGACATGCAAGGCACGTTCTGTCGCGACTGCTCCACTGCCAAGTTTTGGGGCTGTGATTTGTGAATGAGAGATAGCGGGGGCGGTTTTCTGTAGAATGACGCACGACTAAAGTTAGTGACACAATCTTCAGAAAATGAACTTGTATATGGATTGGGTAAACGTGATTGTGTCAATCGAATTTTTATTTATTATCTATAAATCAATATTTTTGAATGAATTTGAATTTAGAATTGAATTTGAATTTATGGATGTCACATTGTCTATATTCACTGATATTTATAAAACAAATCAAGAAATACTATATTATAGACTAGCGCTAAAGGTTCGTTGGCATCAAGATCTCATGGTAAGATCGTAAACTTTAATTGATTGTCCATTTATAATATACATACACGAGTCTAAGCCAAAGAAAAACGTCTTACGTGTAATACGCATAAATATAATACTTTTAACAAAATCCTTATATTTACCATTACTAAAATATACAAGAATTATGCGGTAGTCAAGTCAAAGTTGTCCAATCCAGTAAATCGTTAGAAAAACAAATGTTTACCGATCGAGGCACGATCTGAACCCGCTAATCTCCTAAGCCGTAGCCTCGCCATAACTCCAACATGTGAACACCATGCAATTCTATTGGCACGTGCAAATGAACCGCCGTACAAGCGTCGCACTGTGTTTGTCTTCATACTTTGTCGCTTGAAACTCATACATTATTGATGACCGAATGTTCAGAGTTACGGTCGCCAACATGATCGTTTGATTATTTCATAGGACCTCAGAATTACGATCGCACGTATGAATAGATTTTTTTTTCTTGTGTGTGTTTTTATAAAAAGAAATAATATTGTTTTGCTCTCAGACACACAAAAAAAATAAAGTGTCTTTTTGTGATTTATTATATAAAAATCTTTTTGTTAACATAATATTGAAAGCTTTTTTATAACTGAGGCTTTATATATAGGTAAGTGTAAAATATAAATACACACGTTTTTACGCAATCTCTTACTTTAATTACAAACCTCTCCTACATAGTTAAGTAAATTAAACTTGTGACAAAACTCTTTGTCCTTTAAAAAAAAGTCCTTAATTATACTTGATTAAATCCCACCATAGTTGCGTAGCGTTAGTCCAACAATTAATCACAGTCGTTAATTTTATTAACAACACGTGGTTTGTGGTTGTTTGTCAAGTGGGTATTTCGTCCATTTGTCAATTGTCCCCGTCGAGACCTCCCGGTGGGACCGAGCGGCCCTGAAATTGTATTAATTTGATTATACCACGAGGTTGTAGTGCCGGTGTTTAATCAATTATTTATCAATGAACACAGGTTGAGTACATAATTAGCAAAACTGCTAATTGGGTATTAACTAAACTTGAACTGTTAAACACATTTGATCAGGAGTGTCATTTCACATAATGGTTAAAGCGAGCAATGTCAATTCTTTTTTTCACGTATTCGTTTATAAACTCACACTCACACTTAACCCCCAGATCTACGAACGATAAATGAAGACCTCAAAAAAACAATAACTTTAATAAAACTAAATTATAATATAAATTATTAATAAAAAAAAATCCTGTGTGCATTCGAAATTCAATAAAATAGTAATTAAATACATTGAACTAGTATTTATAAAAAACAGCTAATAAGCATTTGAATATCTATAAAACGTACATTATGCTCTTAAATGAACTACAATAAATTCTTAAAAAATCAAAAGACAGCTAGTGAGACAGCCTCAGCTCATCGATCTTCATTTAAAAACTGTCTGACTCAAACTTTGAGTTAGATAACTTTCCATAAGGTTAGTTTTTAAAACTAATTCAAAAATCCCCACCTAAGTTCTAGGACCCGTCAAGATAGGTAACGTGCATAAGATTGATTCATTATTTTCAATCTCTTTTCTTATCTCTAGCTGAGTAGGATTTTAAATAATGCAATGCATATTTTTCTGATTTTGTTTCACTTTGCAGACAAGAAAATAAAATATTTTTTGCTTGTTTGAATTGAAGAACATTCACTATATAAATATTTATTTTATTATAATCGCTATATGAGTACTACAGCTTACTGCACTCAGTAATTAGGTACTTATTGCACTCACAATTTGAATCCATGTATGTACACAAATATACAACCATTCATTCCTTTAAAATAAATTCGTTCTATATTGCGTCAACCGTACAAATAAGTTTTCGTTCATAATTATTTGCTATCGAATAATAAAATGACTTGTCACCTATCTTTTTATATGAACGCCAAATAAATTAATCAAAATACAACTCAGCAACATCATCAATTAAAAACATAACAAGCCACGCCAAAGATAGCACTTAATTCATGTCAGCAAGTTTATTATGTACGACGCTTCGAACAACTTCTTCACTAAGATTTGCGTCACCCATAATAATTAATTTTAGCTCTCGTAACTTTTTCGCAATCGCCACGGACATTATGAATAGATTACACGGGCGGACAAACAGAGTCATTTAACTAAAATATAAATGTAAAGAAAATGGCACAATAAGTACTGGACTGGCCGTCATCCAAGCCTAATGACGCATTTAAAGCCAGATTTATATTTCATTTAGGCTTTCTCATCCTGTTCTAGTAAGATAAAAAATAATATAGCATGCTCCTTTTGCCAACATGCTAGAAAATCCTCACTGCAGACGTTTATATTATTTCTGGTCATCGAATAGAAGTAATACTAGTGTGATATTGAAATAAATTTGCTATTAATTAATTTGTTTTTTTTTTTTACCGCAAGTCGCGTCAAAAAAAGATTATCTACTTTTAAAACTTAAAAGAACATACAATTAAAAAGGAAAACTTTAATATCAAAATAATATTCATACGCATTGTTGTCAAATCAATTTGCGACTGATTGATTACACTTGATAACAACCACAGGAATCAAATTTTAAATATTGTAAATGTATATTTGAATTTATAGTAAAAGATTTTTCCTCTTAAATTTTGATAACTCTTTTGACTTTATCGAAATGAATTATTATGTACGAGTAATCAAGAGCGTCCGTGCGTCAAAGCAGTAAAAAGGTTATAAAACTATCTTTGTGTCTTCGCACTGATTTGTATTCGGGAAGTTTCATTACAATGAAAATACGAGAATAAAATACTTTCATGGCCCAGTACTAAGTATGTCCGTATCATGTACTTCATTCAGCAAATTATAGTCACATTATCCTTTGGATTAGCTTTATGAAACAGTTTCAAGGTTTCATGAAAAAACCTATTCGATAAAGCAATAGTCTAGCTGGTTAATATCATAGATATATTATTTATTTTATTCTAAAAAGCTTGTGAGTACAGGTGAGGAACATACGTACCTAATTTATTTCTAAAGTAAAGTAAAATTGTTATTACGAAATAAATAAGTGGAGATCAGATGATTAAACATAGTACTATATCCAGCTATATTAAAAAAATGTTTGAATACTTCATTTGATGCTGAATGGAGTAATTAATGCTTATTTTGTGACAGTTTACAATGTTAGAAGGCTTGATCCCACCTTGTGTTTAAAATTGCCTATCTTTTTTTTAGTAAACATATTTTAGACTGTCATAAATCAATACAAATTTGAAGCATAGTCCCTAAGTCCATATACATTTACAAATAGTAGACGTAGATATAATATTTTTACAACAGGAGTCGTTCATCCGCGCCGTGTCGCCAACGACAGCTGCCTCTACAACGCAACGCGACGAATTCAAATTATGGAAGCGAAATTTGTCATTGAATTTCCTCTGTTTTTTACCTTTGAACTTTCAGTTATGATTCCTTATTTAGAATGATTTATTGCTTTGATTTGTCAGTGTCTTGTGATGTAATTGATGTTTTCAATAACGTTTGTCAGGAACTAATTGGAGATCGATACCGCGAATTTCATTTTGTGTAATTTGTTTTAAGAAGAAATGATATATTCTTCGAATATTTGTAGACTTATCCGATCGAATAGTTATGTAGTAGTAATAGGAGCAAAATAATCATAATACAAACACGGCGTTTATAAGTCGTCGCAGTCTTTTAGTAACCAATGCTTTTTATAATTATTATACAAATAAAATGTATTTACTTATGTTTTGTTATGTGAGTGTGACATGAGAACCAGAAAAAAAATATGTGTATGCGATTTGTAGTACCTCAAACGATAGGTACCCTGGCATAGTCTGCGAGCAATAGTATAGTTATTTTAATTTTTAATTGAACACTAAAAGTGGTATATAATAATGAGATTACAATAGCAACATTATAACACTTCCTCTTCAAAAGTAAGTTGTTTCGGGTCTTATTCCTACATTCTTGTATAGCATATATATTATCGTCACTATACCATTTATATGAACCTGGTTCGTACTTCTATAATGCATGAAAGGTATGAGAATGAATATCAAAGTAAAGTTACGAAAAAGAATAAATATTTCTATTTTATAAAACACTATTTTTATAAAAGGTGTAGGTAAGTCATAAAATCGAATAAAAACCTAGCTAAACTGAAATAAATAAAATGTAATAAATCTCAATAGAATCTAAATAACACTACCAAGCTGATAACGTGTGTTGCCTCTTTAATCTTCTACTCTTAAACCGAGTGCTGCCCGGAATACTTTACCGACAATTTATTTACAACTCTTCGTCTCCATTAAACAAGAAATATGTTAACCACAATCGAATGCGGCGAATCTAAGTAAGCAGATGTTTTATTCATGATGCTGCAAATGGCAATTATAGTAACATACTGTATGGACGGAAGGACCTTTGTATGATAAGATATACTGCATGATCATACTTTGCTGATGACAATTCAAAATCAAACAGTCAATATACATACATACATACATTATATAAAGAGGTAAATTTTGTAAGTCTGTATAAAGGAGACAGTCTTGAAACTAATTAACCAATTACAAAATTCATTACTAATACTTAGTTGCATCAATCTTACTGCCACAAATGCTACGTTCCATGTGATTCAGAATTCAAAATCTAGTAGGACATTAAAATAATTAACCTTTTAATTTTTATTTGGACGTAAGTTTATTAAGTTCATCTCTTCTGCTGAACGAAGTATTATGTTATTACTATACCTATTTTCGCCATTTTTAATGATAATAAGCAAACTAATATTAAGGTTTTTATTGTATCTAGAATATTTATAATTAAAATTGAAAAACATATTAATCAGTTATAGAGATGTATGGAATAAAAGGACATGCTATATCGATCATTTTCCAAATCAATGTCTAATCAGATTTCTTAAACTCCCTGTCGTAATTCTGCTGACTATAAAATCGTATCCAGCTTAATAGCTAATGAGGCTATCCGCACATCCCCAATAAAAAAGCTACGGAAATCGTTAACGGAACGATGTGGCATTGTTCACGTAGAGAATTATGCCCAATGCTAGGTTGATGTGTCGTTTCATCCTTCAGCCATCTCGGTGAGCTAAGGTCGATCGCATGATAAGGGTAAGGTTTCGTCCTTTTTTTATAAATTATTCATTTTATATGCTATTCTGAGAATTGGAAGAGGAGGGGATGACAGATGATATGCGTGAATGAAGTCATGAGCACCAACGATGGATGACATTTAGGAAATCTAGTGGTCAGGCATTTTTTATCATCAAGTTTGAGAAAAAAATCTGGCGTAATCGCCAAATTTATGAAAAATGTACAGGGTTCATCAAGTTTGACGAAAATAACTATACGTGTGTATGTGTAAAAATACTGAAAACATATTTCGTGCGTGACTTAGCGGTAATATTAATTAATCCAGTAGCTGCCTTCTATTACCAATTACGCCATTCGGTTCAAATATTACAAATGGTCGCACTACATGCAACTTATAAGCACATTTTATTACGTCATTCTACGTATGAAAATATTATTAAGTATTTTCATTAGTGACCGGGTTAAACGCAGCCGGAAGGAATTTGAAACAAATCTTTTGAGGTCATGCCAAGGGTAGAATAATAAACATAATAAATTGTGCCTATTGTATGCCTGTTGGTATGTCTGTTTACTGGTCTTGGCAATGATAAAATCTATTCGTATAAATTTAATAACCTTCAATATTATATATGTTATGTCAAGGTTGTTGTAGCAAGCTTTTCAAGCTCAAATGAATTCAGAACTTGTCAAATAATAGTGATTTTTTTTTTCAAAACATTTGTACTTTTTAAGTTCATCTGACTGTGAAAAATATGCTCGCATAGCTCAGCTCGATAAAAAGATACTTTTGTATAGCTTCTAAAATCACTGCCTGATACTAATGGTCACGTTATTTATAGTAAAAATAAAGTGACACACTATAACGAGCCTACGGGTAGTTGTAAATACACCCGCAATGTTTACCAAGTTGAGTACAACACGACAAAATCACTTCACATATTGCGTACCGCTGAATTACGGTTTGGAGTACTATCGACATGATATTATACCATGATATTTTTTTTACACAGTGACACATATTATTATATACTACATACATATTTCATGTATAATACGGTACATGAAATACAAATAAACACAAAAATTACACGTAGTATGTATTATGTGTATGTAGCAATATGTGCATTTTTGTTACATTTTACTTTATTTGTTTATGTATTCAAATTAATCTTACATGAACCAAGAACGGAAAAAATTGCTTATAACTGTCTCCAGGGTTGTATCCATCTTCATGCCAAATTTCATTCAAATCGGGTCAGCTATGATACCATGAAAGCGTAATAAACTCATTTTCGAATTTATAAAATTAGTTTTTTATACTACGCAAATAAAAAAAGTATAATTAATTTTCTGATGTCGTAGTCTATACATACAATCTGCTTGGCGTATAATCTATATCGAATCAGATTATTCCCTCGACGTGTTCACTGAATTTGATACGGCCCATTAGAACGAAACGCGAAATTACTTCGAAGTACAACGTTTGTACGCGAAAAGTCACAGTGAGTTGTAATTCAAACAGAGCTCAGAGTAAAGGGCCATAAAAGTGATAAAATATCTATTTAGCTTTTTCTCTACAGTCGTTTTCCCCGTTCATAGGCCCGAGAAAACGTTCGTTTCCTTCCCAAGAACGTTTGGTGACTGGGTAATTGCAGTTTATGTTAACTCAGATAAACGTGATAACTTTTCCGTTCACTTCATTCGTTCGTTCATTCGTACATCGGGTTATTCCCGTTTTCCGAAGACGCAGCTAATAAAATAAACTTCAGTATTATGATCTTCATTCGTGAGAATATAAACATACCGTTATCGAAGAGAATATTACAAACCTTTGCGTAAAGATATTCCTTTATATTCAGAAGTTGAACCTTACTATTAACCCTGTTCGCAGTAGGCATTACTCTTCTACTTATTTTCCTCTTATCGAACCGGAAAATTACGTATTCTGACAATGTCAAATGCTTTACTTCGTTCGGATTAATTAACGTTCATAAAACTGTATTTGCAGAGGCAGGCCAAAACTGCGGTGGATGAGTGTCGTAAAGAAGGATATGGAAAGCTGCGAACTCGAAGAAGAAGATGTCCAGGACAGAGCGAAGTGGAAGAAGAGAGTACGGAAAGCGGACCCCGTCACGAGACGGGACAAACGCTAGGAAGAAGAAGAAGAAGAAGAAAACTGTATTTGCATCACTTACAAAATGCGGACCGTCTTAATAAGATGAGGCTTTCTTACGAGTATTATCTTTGAATTAAAATTCAAGAGCACGAACTGAATGTCACGTCACCATGGTCATATTACTTAGTGTGCAGCGGGATAATTGTGGTGTTGGTGTTGATGAGGTACTGGTACGTTGGTGTCGAAAAAGAAAAAATATAAAAAGCCGGTCAATTTTCATTGATATAAGAAGGTAGGGGACGTGTTGCCATACTTATCGTAATACTTTACATTTAATACTGGTATTACAATGTTATTTATTAAAATATCCAATGTCAAAATGTTCTGACTCACCAGAGCAATCGTTTCTTCCTCAAAATTCTAATTATGCAACAAAATAAAACCACATCACAAAGTTAAAGCCCCTAAACAAATATTCGAATCAATTCACAGACCATTCAGATTTACATTCACGAAAAATTGCCAGTAATTAATCTAGTATGGTTGTTAAATTAAAAATTCTCCACTGTATCCGACACGGGGCATTAAACGTTTGGGACTGTACGGCTGTCTATCAAAAAGCACTTTTGCGGCATGGACGGCACGTGGTGCGGCGCGGATTTACCGCCCGCGGCATTTCCATGTCGACCGCATTGGGAAACCCATGGAGCTATGTTAACTAGACGTGCTATTTTGTTTGAACACTACTGAATCAGACTAAGGGCTGAAATTTGCTAAGGAATGATACAGTGTGTATGATTTAAATCCATGTAAAGTATTCTTGCTCGAATTTCGATAATCGCATGCATGCAAACACACAGACACTCTTACTAGAATACTACAGAAAGTCATAATGACAGTGAGAAGATTTTTTCTATTTTAATGTATTTTACATAAAAATATTTAAGGCATAGCTCCAAATATTAAATAATGTTTTCGTTTAAATGTCACACTATATTTCTCTAAATCCATGGCAGCGCTATACTATTGCCAAGCTGACAAACGGAGGCTACAATTAATTTCAGAAATACGGCCATGTTGACTCCATTTCGGTTGAGAAATTAAATATAAACATGTCATTGCTCCGGGCTTTTATGCGGTGTAGGGTCCCACGGGTAATGTTTAATTGATATCTTGATTACTTCGTGATTGATATTATATGAACTTGAACATGCCGCGTTTCAGTTTCAGATTTACTTATAGGGGCAAGGTAAATACCAAAAGTGTGGAGTATCTAATAAATTACAAAATGTAGCGGTATATAATACTGACAACAATATATGGAATAATAATATGGAAGCATATTGTAACAAGCCTTAAATAAATTAAATATAAAAACATAAATTTGAGTGTATCTCTGTCGAATCTTCCGAGAAAAATACGCATCATATTACGTTTAATATAGACTTTAAACTAATTACAATCACCAAAACAAACACTGCATTAGTTTGTTTTAATCTATAAGCCGAACCTATCTATGGACTTACCAGTATTTTATTTTACGCCGACTTTAATTCGTAAATCGGTTTGAAAAATATTCACGTTCCATTGCAAAAATATCAGACGAAATAAATGGAACCCAGATTTATTCGTGTACCGATTAATTAACCGATGATATAATTATTTTATGTCCAGCTTATTCAATTAAATCGTCTCTACTAACCGAAACAAATTATTTGTGAACGATTTACTCTTCAATCAATTATGAAGCGTTTAACTTCGGAAATATTTTTATGCATTTAATCCTGCATTCGATATTGGAATGGAGCTGTTTTTATTGATTGCAGATCATAATATTCCATATTATGTTATATTGTTAGAATGATTGTAAAAGCGATCAATTTATATTTACAGCACATCGCACAAAACGTCTACACCTAAGTATATCTTACTTGTATTGGTTCATTTAAATTCATACAATTCTGTCCTCAAATGACATCACTTCATATTTTTACGTTTCCACCATGACACACATCCTCATAAGGAAGTGTTTTGATACAAATAATAAGTTACGGACACGTATCCTCCCTCACGCAAGCTTGCAAAATCTTTACAATATTTTTATCGTATTTTTTCCTTCGTCAATATAGACCACGTATGGGGTTCCCTTGCTCTTGATACAAGGATGTTTAGATGTTATCAGAGTAAATTTACATATGACTGAAAATATAACCAAACATTACATGAAATGTCACCTTAGTACACATGTCGGAGGTGAAAATTAAAGAATAAATTGACTGATATTTAGACGGCATAAAATTTGCCCATAATTTTCTTAACCTGTAATTGACTAAAAAATATTATAAACCAAAAGTGTAAACTATTTTTTTTCTGCAAAGTAATCCAAGGCATTTTGGGAGCTATTTTTTGTAAATTTTATATTCATAAAGTGCTGATTTTCGGCCTAGTTTGAATAAATTATTTTTGAATTTGTATTTGAAAAAAAAATGGGATGCCATGACCATACACTTTAAGAGGATTATCCTTTTTATGGAGTCA
The DNA here is from genome assembly GCA_963891755.1 of Pyrrhia umbra. NCBI lineage: Eukaryota > Metazoa > Arthropoda > Insecta > Lepidoptera > Noctuidae > Pyrrhia > Pyrrhia umbra. The sequence continues at coordinate 9,877,928 of OY982924.1, forward strand.
ACCGATTGTGAGGGATCAACAAAAAAGTTGATTCAATTTATGTGAGATCTTTAGAGTATATAGTTTTACACGTCAATGATGCGATCTCCTGAAGCAAGAAATATTGAGTCTTGTCACTATTGAAAACTTAATTTGTTTCGTTTTCTTGTATCGTTATCGGCTTTGGTGTACAGTATGTCTATAGTAATTTATAAAGCTGAAGATATTTTTTTGGGTTGGTTCAGTTGGACTTGATGTTTTTTTGGGCCAATTCTTGAAGAAGAAAAAAATAGACGGAATATTGTGTCAACATGGTAAGTCTCCACTGGTGGGTGAAACCGTGGGGCTAGTAACACAGGTTAAATGTGTATTGAGTTCAATTTCCTACTGAAAATACACGCTAATACATCATAAGACCTAGGAGCGATATTATTAGATCCTTATTTTGGTTCCAGACCTATAGTTTCGAGTAAGATCGATGCTTTATTTATGATACGCGCACATATTTTGGGTTCTCACCAATAGATGCTCCCGCTTTGTCTGTGCCTACGGAATTGAGATAAACGACTATCCGAATAGTGTTGAGGATCAAATCCAATTTTGCAGTCGCAAATTGAAGAGGGAACGTATCGAGTCTATACTTGTTAGTCGATACATCTCTATTTAGATATTTTGTTTTAGTGGATTCGGTTCGCAAGGGCGTCGGGTGTAGAAAGAGGAAATTGTTTCGGAAAATAAATTACTCACTATGAAGGTACGTTTTTAATAGTTCAATGAACGGTTATGTGGCATTTGAATACCAGCCCTCGCTTTCCTGGCATTAACCAAAAGGGAGACCAGTAAAATATGATTGTAACAAGACAATTTAGTTACGAAATATTTTAAAACAACGTCTAAATAATTTAAGAAAATTAAATTTTCTATTTTAAAACTACATGGAAGCGAGGGTGCTAAAATTATTGCAAGTCTTTTAAGGGCCAACAAGTAGGTATTACTTTGATTTATTTGCGCAACTAGTTTCATTAGGTATACAAAAGTGGCTCGAGTGATGTTTCGTTTGACTGGCGACGATTCGCGAAATCGATGGCCGACCGTTCGCAGCGAAAGGGTGCTCTAAGAAGAAGTCCGATAACCTAGTTCAAACTTTGCTTTGTAAAACACCTCGTATATTTCTGCGAAGAGGACGACTGAGATCACATCCTGTCGCAGGAAATTATACAGGTGATACGTACTTTTAGATTTGTGAAGGTGATTATTCAATGAAACAGTCCTAACCCCTTATTGATTTACTAATCGCGATAGTTGCTTGCCAGCTATTTTTAACGAAGCATAAGAAAATGGCAATGGCATTAGTTTCCTAAGAGTAGTTAAAGTTACATTTTACGACCTGAGTGGTTTAGTAGTTTAGGGCAAGAGGTCCCGGGTTCGATTCTTGGCCAAATTGAAATGATGAATTTTAATTTCTGTATAATATGGAAGTATTGAAAAAAAAGTATATAAGTAGTATATCGTTAATCTAGCACCCATTACACAAGCATATTAGATGCTTACTTTGGGGCTAGATGGCGCTGTGTGAAATTGTCCAAAGATATTTATATTTATGGTTATTATCTAGGTTAGGACATAGAGGAAAATCGACAAACTTACGGAGAATTAACAAATTTACTGACGAAAATGAAACGCAATATGTACGAGGGGTGGAATGTAAATCTTGAAACTCACTTGGAATAAAATCTACAACATCCTAGCAATCTGCGACAAAGAACAACAACTACATGTTTTTTTTTAAATTACCAAATAAAAACAGTTGTAATTTTGAATTCAAAGCAAAGAAGTGTATTTTATTGTTCCCTTGTTTGTTATGCGAATGTAAATTTCATTTTCTTACCCCCAAAGAACAAGACGTTTACTATCCAAGTACCCCATTGCAACGTGCAGTAATATTGTAAAATGTTTTCATAAAACATACGGAGGGGGACACGGGGACTTTGTAATTGAATTTTGAAAACCGTACTCATATGTTCATGTATAATTGAAGAGACGCTTGCATGGTGCATCACAATTTCGCTATGGTTTGTTTTGTTTCCTATTATACGTACAAAATGTAATTGCTGGTCGAACCAAGTTCTTAGCTCTTAAAAGCTTGATTTGGCAATGATTGAAGAATTTAATCTTTATAGTACACTATCTGTTTCGCCCGCATTCTGAGGGACAAAGAGTAGCTTTAAATCGTCTCCAGGGTTGCTATCGTCATACCAGGTTTCATCTAAATCGGTTCAGCCATTTCATTATGAAGTGTATTAAAGAAGTAAATAAACAGCTCACAATCACAAAGGAACATATTTTAATTAATTAGGCACACCAACTAAATACACACAAAAACATTCAAAGAACATATAATTTACAAATTCAATAGCATTGCATGCATCTAAATTAAAGGTAAGCACAGCATTTTAATTAGATCTCAATATACAATATTAATACTAAAAAGATGGATAACAATGTACATAATTAGAACTAATATCAATCATATGGATGATGATGCAACGATTGTAGCCAATCTTATTTGGACAATTGATAGAAATTTATTTAATGACATGTAGGTACTACTTGGTCAACCATGAAGAAATAATTGAAATATTTTTGTTTATTGTATAAAAACAGTTATAAAACCTACCCGAAGCACTAACATTGGGCTTTAATATCAGCTTCGTACCTTTAATAACATTTTTAATAAAACAAAAACATTGTATGATGCTAAGGATATTTACCTTTATTATTTCATGTTATTGTTTCATTTCCCTGGTACGTGCGTCGTATTAGAATGTTTTAAAAAAACGTGGAATAACATTCATAAGAGATATTATTAGGAGGCTTGAGTTGATAAACGGGTTCTCTCACGTGGTGTTAACACGATGATATATTACACAATTTTCTTTACGAGCAAAACGGATTTATAACAAGGCGACGCCAGCGTTTTGAGCTCACAATGTTTTAGCTAGAATTTGAGGGAACAGGTTGAGGTATAGAGTTTCGGGTCTAAGGTTAATATATGTTAATCAAGCAATGTCATTTACTATAAACGCAAAATATATTTATCTTACGAGTAAAATCTAGCAGGTAATCTGGGATGATTGTCGAAACAAGAAAATCGCTATTTACATTTTTTAAGATTTGTTTATTTCCCCCAAACATTTTAGATATTATATATAGCTTAAGATATTATTATAGATAAGATATGTATATCATAGAATTAACGTCATTTCTTATTAGGTAAGTTTTTTCTGCAAAAAAATTATTACACTGAAACTGAAACTAATAATTTACTGGAGAAAGAAAACTTAAATCCAACCATTACAAAAGTACAACAGCTATTAGGTACAGAGTAAAAAGAGAAATGCGCCGCAAAAAATAACTAAAAACATATTTCATACCGTCACGTACGCTCCTAATACAGGCAATCATAAAATGAAACATCATAAGGGGGAATAAAAACTGAAAAGAGGTCATAACGACCGAGGACGGGGTCTTAACAAATCGTTGGTCATCATTCAAGGTTATGGCCCTAGGGTGTTTGGATCTCCGGTGACTGTGGACGAAGATACGTCGGCGTTTCATTGTGTGCAAGCAAACGATAACGTTCAGTTCGATTTATTATAAATTGAGGTCTGGTAAGCCCCAGTCTTATTAGCCGGCATAATGGCGGATGTTTGAAAAGGATACATATTGTGTGGGACAATTGAGTGACGGAATGCTAAGAAAAATGTGTTGCTTTTTTACTTGAGCTTGTCGAATACATCGGTATTTGTGTGTTTGGGGTTTTTTTCTGATTGTATTGTAGGGATTGTATTGAGGAAAATAAAGCTGAAATAAAAGACTAGAACTGACAGGACTAGACTGAATAGTGTTTTCATAAATGTTATCCGAATCAGTAATTTTACTATTAAAATTCAATAGAAGTATCATTTCGTGATTAACATAATTATACATTTGACAATTTATTTCAACTAGCCGCGATTAATTTCGTACGGACTAATTATCACTTTAATAAAAAAGCAGAAAACAAAATTTAATAAATTAACAAATCTAATAAAATTTTTCTGCACTTTTAAAAGGTCGTCAATGGCTGAATGTGTAATCTGGTTCCGGAAAATTGGTATACAAGAAATAACTGTATTTCCAATTTTTTTGTGAAAACTTTTGCAGCATAAAAATACTTAAATGAACGTAATGGAAGTTTTACATTATAAAATACTGGGATGAATGGATATTTTGATAGCTTTTTCATTTACGTGTGAATTCAAACAAACAGATGAATATAAATAATCTGCTTATTGCAAAATTATTACTACATAGTAAAATTAAAATTATTACTTCATCATCAAAAACGCAATATTATGTATTAATTTCAATCAAAATGCTATATTAAAATTTATTTATAATAGTTACGAGCTAAATATATTTTTCTTCATCACGGTGGCCAGGGCGAATAATCGAAGAGCGTAAAGTTTTGCCGATGTATCCCTGCTGCGTCCAGCGACTATAACACTTCCTTTAACAATAATTGGAATAAACATATTAAAGTTCGCGTTACTTAACTAAGAGCCTGTATCACAACTATTGGATACGAATTTAATTATCTACCAGGTACCTTTATAACTGAAAGAAGCTTGAAGCTAGTAATTATTCAGCAGATGAGTTTTGCCCGTATTTATCTCTCTATTTCTATCTATATTGAACTGTTGAAATTGATCACAAATTAGATAAATTCCCTCAGCGATCACCTTTTGTTTACACTTATTATATTGTAATCAACATAATGAGCTCACGCTTTAGCTGAGAGCTACTTATACAAATGATATTATACATTTCTAATATACCTATTTTTATTTTAATATTCAAACCTTAAGCTTTACACGATCATCCCTAACATTCTGATTAATGTTCTTCATTATTCGAGCTAACTTTACGAATCGAAAACTTTTTAAAACAATTTGTCTAATGGAGAGGAAATCTGTCACTGACTAAAAACAAGAGAAAAGTTTCACATCAAAAGGAATGTTTTGAGACTCCCAGCTGCACCGTTGGCATTGTTATCTTCTGTATGTACCTAGAGTTACAGTCATTATAAAAAATAAAAAATCTTTAAAGGAATAAATGGGAAACACATAATAAAGAATAGATTGTATTATGAATAATAATAAATTAAAATATATCGAATGAATATATTACAATTTATCAGATGTAAGAAAGCGGGATTACGGATACGACACGAATTGCTGGGAAACCTCTCGGAGTTCTGACCGCCGCCGGTAACTTGGATCATGTTCCTGATGTTATTTTCATATTTTTAAATGATTTATTTTAATATTGATTTTTTTTAAATTGTGTAAAATCCTTTTTGTACCTTTATTTTACAAATAGAATATTTTTTTTTACTTTTATAAAAATACTATGTAACATTTTTTTTCTTCGAGAGAGAAAAACGACGCTGTCAAAATTTTTTGTCCATGTAACGCCCAGTTTTCGCGCTGTGTAGTCCCATGATATAACGTGTGTCGATAACTAAGTTCGCCATTTAAATATCACATCACTAACATGGAATGGGCTGAAAGCCTATTAGTATTAAAAAGCTTAATGAATAGAATAGTATATCGCAATACAGTGGATACAGTGACCTAATCCGGTAATCTATTTACATTGTTTATTCGTGTTTTTAACAAATATTTATGGTCAGTGGAGCTCGCAGTCGTAAACTTACGTCAGGCTTTAAGCTGATCTTAAAATAAATACCAGAGCAAAATCCAACGATGTATAATATTAGCCGAGGTTGGTATGAGAGCGATAAAAACATCGTCTATTTTTTTAATATTTTTTGGAACCTTTAGTTTGACTTTTGTTTGGTATATCAGGATATGGTTAAGTACCAAAACAAAAACGTAAAAGAGAAAAGACAATATTTATCGTGAGTGGAATTGTCTCTCTCACTTTAACGCATAATGTTACTGATTTCCTATCCGAGTTTTTAATTTTCTACATATTTATTTGAATGATTACTATTAATTCTAATTACTAACTACTTTCCCTTTAACATTTCCGATAAAACAAGATGGCTGAAGACACGAAGCTATCCGCTAACAATGTAGCCTCTATGTCCGTTCGTTTGTAGAGTTCATTCGAACGATGCATGCGATTATGGCCATTACATCTGATGTATGCCATATTTAAATTTTAGGGTACGGGTCCACCGCATATTTGAATTTTTCTATCAGACCGTAACTGGCCACGTGCGAATGTGTTTCGCGTCGATCCGATTTTTTCGAGCTAATGAATTTGAATGCAAATTGCTATCGCTGTGAATTTATTTATGACTATTGAATTGATTTTAAATGAAGTTTTTTGAGTTAATAAAAAAAATTATCTTAACTTAAAAATATTTTTACGATTCTGCTAAAGTATACCTACTTACTTACTTTCGTGTGATCTTAGAGAATGTTGCAAATGGAAACACTCGAGTCCGGCAGTCAAGTGCGTTTAATTGCATCTTTACTGCGAACAGAACAATAAAGTCCAGAATACCTATTTCGCAGATTTCAAATAAACCTTATCTGGAACATTGTAACTGAAGTAACAAAGAAACAAAAGGTCATTAAATATTACAACACACGAATGCAATAAATTGGGTAACGACGCTATAATCTAACAAACTAAGTGTGCGAAACCAGGAGCATTTAAAATTTATCTTTGGAAAATATTACCCCACTTTTGGACGAAGGAAACCAGCTAACTCTGCAAACTAATGTTGCAGCCAACTTACCTCGGTATAAAAAGAAACGAGCCAACGTAATATTCCTTGGGGAATGTAATTTCTTTGAATAATATTTTTTTAAGTGCTCCGTGTCTAGCTAATTTCGAGATTGTGCTACTTTGTTTACCTTGCTCAACTAGCTAGAAACTGCGTCTAGTGAAATATGTGATTAAATTAAATAAAATTAAAGTTTTAATTTGAAATTATAATTTTGAGATAGCAGACAAACAAAAGACGTATATCCAAATTTTTCGACTACTATTTTTTCATCAAAATTGGAGATATATAGTTTTTCCATGACGTCGACAGAATAATGACCTTTTTCTATTTAACCGACGATATGTATGGAATAAGTCTACGGTAGATATTCAGTTTGGGCAAAAAATGTACTGGTAATAATAAATCATTCAAACGCTTTTCAATCGGCAAACTATAAAGCAGGTAATTGGCTATCTCATCCAGATTTACTTTCTCCCTCAATTTATTGTATGTTTCACGATTATCATAGGTACGATCTAAACCATCTACATCTAACCTCTAACCTAACCTAAATCCGCAAAAAACTGTGAAATTAAGAACGAAGACAAACAAAAGAAATAAGAAAAAAAAATCATCTGCTCAATTTGATCCACAATAACTTCGTTCGTACTTAGTGCGCAAAAGTCTCACGTACTACTCTTGGGATCTCACTCCGAGATAAGTGAATTGTAAACCGGCACACGTGACATGAAGCCCTGGTTACTGCTATTACTGGCAAATAATTTCAAAGGTGGTAATACTCCATTGGACCAAAATGGCAAAAAAGGCTGTCGAGCGTGAGTTACTGAAGTCGATACAAGTGATAGTGACTTTACTTGTTAGCTTGATATATGGCTGAGAATCTATTTATAATTTCGTCAATATAAAAATAGCATTGTATGATATTTTTTTTACCGTATCAGTTTAATGAATAAATTACACAATCATAAATGTTTTGATTATTCAAAATAAAATTTCAGCTCCAAAAGAATAAAATATTTATATAGTCTAGATTCTAAACAATATGTCTCTGTATTCTAAAGTCTAAAATACTGAATATGTGAAAAATTGCGCATCGCATCTATTCTTAAAACCTAAGAAGCTCTGAAATGAATCGTAGAACTTTACCAAACGAGATTAAAAAATCAACAAACTCAATAGTACGGGTAATACCTCCACAATAAGTTCGTTTGCACTTGGTGCAAAAGTCTCACGTGCGGCTCTTGGGATATCTCTCGTAGATAACTGAATTGTCGACCGACACATGTGCCGGAGTCCGTTTGACTGCATTACGAATACGATTAGTTGGATTACTGTGCAAATTGTGAATTAATGTTGTGACAAACAATTTAGCTGGCGGACCATCCAGTTTAAATGGGATGCAGTCAGTTTGTGGTTACAAATTATCCTTCCATTTAAAAGACATTATGTAAATAGAAATGTTTGTATTTTAAGGTTTTTTTTTGTGTTTAAGTAATTAAGATATAAAAATACAAGATATGCAAGTTTTAAAAGGACTGCTATAGATCATGGTACAACAATAAGTATCATCATCATCTGCCTAGCCTTTTCCTAACTATGTTGGGGTCGGCTTCCAGTCTAAACCGGATGCAGCTGAGTACCAGTGTTTTACATGGAGCGACTGCCTATCTGACCTCCACAACCCAGTTACCGGGTAACACGGTACCCCTTGGTAAGACTGGTTGTCAGACTTTCTGGCTTCTGACTGCCCGTAACGACTGTCAAAGATGTACAAATGACAACCGGGACCAACAGCTTAACGTGCTTTCCGGTGCAACAATAAGTATAATACCTAAAAAAACTTTACATTTGCAGAAAAATAAACAAATATGTTAAAATAAGATAATTTACGGTCATATATTACGTTTAAATATGACTCCAAAAAATAAACGTTTAGATTGCATTTTATTCTTCTTATTTATACATGTTTGCATGTCAACTTTATAACCAAATAAGATGAAAATAAATTGGCGCTTATAAAACTTCCAATTTCAAAACTAGACATGAAGTAGGTATATCTTGCACAGATACCTACGAGCAGATGCTCAAACCTAACTTGGTCATCCATTGCGGTTTATTACAATTACATTTTAAAACAATAGGAAAAAAACCTCTAATGGAATTTGGGGAGTTGAAGAATATCATGATTGAACGAAGTATTAGATTCACAGTTTGTTCGAGTTTGCAGGCAAACTTGACTGAATAGAACGTTATCACAAATTCTCTCAGCTAACTTTACCGACTCGCGTTTTATTAGTGAAACTGTTCGACTCTAAGTTCAGTTCAGATCTCATTCTGTTGTTGGAATTGAGACCGACGGTCAATAGGAGGTGTGATGCTAGATAAATTAAGTTAGTCTTCTAGAAATTCGAAATAGCTTACTTTATTATAACTTTACTAGAAACTTTCCGCGTTTAAGGACTACAGGTGCTGCGAAACTCAAGAAATTGTTTAATGACAAGATAGACACATTTTATCAATCATTATAAGCAAAAACTTACTTTTGTTTTTTATAACCCAAAACTTAAAAGCTTTCAAGAAATCCTGTATACCGAATTAATAAAATGTAATGATTCAGTTTTTACACAAAAAGTATCATGGATCAATGAATAATAAATGCTGATGAAAACCACAGATTTTTACGTAACTACAGAAACTTCATGAAATATGAAAACAATTTACAGATCTAAGCACTGTTCGTGGGAAATTTGCACGCCTTGATCATTTAACAAACAATGCCAGCAATGCGCAAGTCATGAACACAAAAAACTTTCCAAAATGAAACTTTACCTCAACTATCTCAAAAACGACATGAAATTAAAAAAAAAAACTACACTAAACTTCTAGAATTAAAACCAAAATAAAGTTGGCACCAAACCGAATAATGTTCGGATTTAAAATTTTACGTGCCGAAACTTCGGTGAGCCGTTTACTTCTAACGACGAATCGGCAGTTTCGGAATTTCACCGGCAATCCGAAATCGATTTAATCACGGGAATCATGCAAAGTTTCGCACAAAGTTTGTTTAAACTTTGGAATTGGAACAAATTGAAGCAGCACGGCTTGCGGCTATGTATTAATAGTAGATTCATGACGCCTACCATTTAGTTTTTATCGAATAATATCTATATTATCTAATATATCTAATATCTATTTATCTGATAAAGTTTGAAGAGTTTATACAGCTAAGATTACATGTTTTATTATCCTCCTATATTTTAACACAATTCACTATCAAAGTGGATAAGGAAAGTTAAAATGCTGCACTTGATACCTCCCAGATCATGAAGGTTTGTCATCCTATATTGGTCAACGTGATCAAAAGTAGGTCTGTATTATACACTACTGAATTGAATATAATATATTTTTAGGCTAAACATGTTGAAAATATGAGTGATAACAGCATTGAGATTTTACCATTGATGAAATAAAAAAATGCCCATTGTACAGATGCCTTTCCTTAATAAAATATGCCACTTGACCTATTAGTGTTACTATGAAACTGCAAAATCCCACTATTGGAGAGAAAAACACTTTGAACGCGGGTGCTAGCTTGCGTATCTTTATTTTCAATTTCAAGTCTATTAATATAGCTTCATATTTTTCATATACTTCAAGTCGATAGCATTAGTACTTCCCGAAAAAAGTAACTGTGACAGACAGACAGACAAAGTCACACCATAAGGCATCTATCGATTTATTGATTATGGATAATTATGCTTATTTAATCTTGAAAATCACTACAGCTTTCTAGCAAGTTTTGCAAAGGACAAACAAAATCAGAAGACAATTCCTGCCTTTGTAAATCCAATTTCCCTTTATACTAGCAGCCTTACAACAATCTTGTAAAAGCAACTTGTTCTATATTTCTTAAACTCAAGAGTACTAAACGAAAGTACACACTAACTCCAGTTTCAAGTTTCAGTTTAAACATTTCAATGCAGTTCTATTTCCTAGTATACGAATGTGAATGCTTTGAAAATATTGCGGCACACAACATACGAAACTGTTTTGTAGCATAAACGTCATAGAATAATTGAATACCAAGGAGTTGGGTTTAGAAATATAATAAACACTTTTAAGTTCTGTCCTCAGTTGAAGACATCCATAATTACAAAACTGTTCGTGCGATATTTTTTGTTTAACATAAATTTTATTATTTTTTCTTCCTCGATAAAACTATGATGAATTCTTCGAATTATCAATTTTAAAAAATATATATAAAGCATTCTGTATTAAATCATGATAAATAAACAAGAGTTAAATAATGTTATTGTTATTGAAAAAAAACCAGAGAGGTGCAGCTCCGTTACTTAATGTCATCATAATTATAGATTTAATAATACTGGTGACTTAGGACTACCAATGGTTGCTGTTTCTAGTTCTCTCGTAACTAGTTAAAAGGTCTACTTGGGAAACACGGCTATCATATATATACATTCCTATCGTAATTGCTCATCACAGATATTAATTTCAAACAAATACATAACTAGCAATCTCGTATAACAACATTGTTAGCAAGACACAGCGTTGTGTTTTTTGCGGATAGAACAATTGCTATTCCCGTGTCTCTTCTCCTTAGGTTTGTCTCCTATTTTCATTTTCCTTTGAATAAGTTCGTTACGGGCTCGAAGCCATTTACCATTCTCTGAGACATCTTCAATATTTTTACGCAGTGATTTTTTGCTCATTATTTATTAGATAAAAGTTAACAAATAAATTATTTGATTGCTTATACGAACTCACAAGTGAACAAAGAATTAGCCTGTAATGTTACTATTGCTTGGGCGCAGATTTTTTATCTCTATGAAATTTTTTTTCTTCTTTGAAAAGAGAGGACATTTCATAGTCTTATTGTGGTTTATAAGGGGGGGGGGGGGCAGAGCAATTGTCGACAGTTGTGATGGAACTAAGTGCACAAATGTAGACTTACCATATTAAAATAGAACTACCTTTTTCACTGTATAAAGAGAATCGAATCAGCTGACACTGTTCAAATGTTCTGTTTCTTTTAATAAAAATACAAAACACCAAAGCTCTGTGAAGCTATTCCGCGCACCATTGATTTCAACCCCGTTTTATGTGCGAATGAACATTATTCACATCTTACATCGATATTCACTACCTAAACAATAAACTCTTTTAGTCAAACAAGAGATAAACTTGTCTGATCAAAACGTTTACATTCTAAGTGCTGCAACGAAAACATATACATAAGGAAAAAGATCTTCGTCTCGGAAATTTTATCGAAAACTCGATTGGGATTCCTACCGCGTTCGCGATACGAGATCGATAAACGAAACGACCCTTGCCTCTTCAAAAAGTGAGATTCACCGCTTTTGCTATTCAGAAAGCGAATCTTTGTCATTGAAAAAGAATACCAGTCGTACTTATGCAAGCGGTAGTGATAAAAAGGCATAAAATATGACAGTGAGTGCCGAATGGAATTTTGATGCAGATGCGCTTGAAATGTGAAGTTTTATTACGTCCGAGATGGGGTATTGTATAAGTATTTTGATTTATTCGTACGATTTTGAGTATCGTGACTCTAAATGGTTTATTAAAATGTCCTTGGCAAGCTTGTTATATGATAGAGGTTAGTACTGACACAGGTAATTTTAAAAAACATTATTTTTGTATAAAGTAAATAAATGTTGTTTTTGTAATGGTCTAACTAACATAAGCCTTAATAAAATATATATATAATGAAACATCAAGATCGCTTGTTTAACCGATAAAAAATAACAAAATCCAGAAGTATGGTTTCAAATTGACAAAATTTGTTTAAATAACCCGTTAAATTTCAAAGTTACATAAATTCAACGCAATATTTTTAATATAAAGTTGGAAATGAAGGCACAGCACAAGTATTGTAATAGTCTCTCGTAGATAACTGAATTGTCGACCGACATATGTGCCGGAGTCCGTTTGACTGCATTACGAATACGATTAGTTGGATTACTGTGCAAATTGTGAATTAATGTTGTGACAAACAATTTAGCTGGCGGACCATCCAGTTTAAATGGGATGCAGTCAGTTTGTGGTTACAAATTATCCTTCCATTTAAAAGACATTATGTAAATAGAAATGTTTGTATTTTAAGGTTTTTTTTTGTGTTTAAGTAATTAAGATATAAAAATACAAGATATGCAAGTTTTAAAAGGACTGCTATAGATCATGGTACAACAATAAGTATCATCATCATCTGCCTAGCCTTTTCCTAACTATGTTGGGGTCGGCTTCCAGTCTAAACCGGATGCAGCTGAGTACCAGTGTTTTACATGGAGCGACTGCCTATCTGACCTCCACAACCAAGTTACCGGGTAACACGGTACCCCTTGGTAAGACTGGTTGTCAGACTTTCTGGCTTCTGACTACCCGTAACGACTGTCAAAGATGTACAAATGACAACCGGGACCAACAGCTTAACCTGCTTTCCGGTGCAACAATAAGTATAATACCTAAAAAAACTTTACATTTGCAGAAAATAAACAAAAATGTTGAAATAAGATAATTTACGGTCATATATTACATTTAAATATGACTCCAAAAAATAAACGTTTAGATTGCATTTTATTTGGTCTTCTTATTTATACATGTTTGCATGTCAACTTTTTAACCAAATAAAAAACGAAATGTAAGTAAATTGGCGCTCATAAAACTTCCAATTTCAAAACTAGACATGAAGTTGGTATATCTTGCATAGATACCTACGATCAGACAATCATGCTTAAACCTAACTTGATCATACATTGCGGTTTATTACAATTACATTTTAAAACAATAGAAAAAAAACCTCTAATGGAATTTAGGGAGTTGAAGAATATCATGATTGAACGAAGTATTAGATTCACAGTTTGTTCGAGTTTGCAGGCAAACTTGACTGAATAGAACGTTATCACAAATTCTCTCAGCTAACTTTACCGACTCGCATTTTATTAGTGAAACTGTTCGACTCTAAGTTCAGTTCAGATCTCATTCTGTTGTTGGAATTGAGACCGACGGTCAATAGGAGGTGTGATGCTAGATAAATTAAGTTAGTCTTCTAGAAATTCGAAATAGCTTACTTTATTATAACTTTACTAGAAACTTTCCGTGTTTAAAGACTACAGGTGCTCCGAAACTCAAGAAATTGTTTAATGACAAGATAGACACATTTTATCAATAATTATAAGCAAAAACTTACTTTTGTTTTTTATAACCCAAAACTTAAAAGCTTTCAAGAAATCTTGTTTACTGAATTAATAAAATGTAATGATTCAGTTTTTACACAAAAAGTACCATGGATCAATGAATAATAAATGCTGATGAAAACCACAGATTTTTACGTAACTACAGAAACTTCATGAAATATGAAAACAATTCACAGATCTAAGCACTGTTCGTGGAAAATTTGCACGCCTTGATCATTTAACAAACAATGCCAGCAATGCGCAAGTCATGCACACAAAAAACTTTCCAAAATGAAAACTTTACCTCAAGTATCTCAAAAACGACATGAAATGAAAAAAAAAAAAACTACACTAAACTTCTAGAATTAAAACCACAATAAAGTTGGCACCAAACCGAATAATGTTCGGATTTAAAATTTTACGTGCCGAAACTTCGGTGAGCCGTTTACTTCTAACGACGAATCGGCAGTTTCGGAATTTCACCGGCAATCCGAAATCGATTTAATCACGGGAATCATGCAAAGTTTCGCACAAAGTTTGTTTAAACTTTGGAATTGGAACAAATTGGAGCAGCACGGCTTGCGGCTATGTATTAATAGTAGATTCATGACGCCTACCATTTAGTTTTTATCGAAATTAATATCTATTTATCTGATAAAGTTTGAAGAGTTTATACAGCTAAGATTACATGTTTTATTACCCTCCACACAACACAATTTACTATCAAAGTGGATAAGGAAAGTTAAGATCCTGCACTTGATACCTCCCAGATCATGAAGGTTTGTCATCCTATATTGGTCGACGTGATTAAAAGTAGGTCTGTATTATACACTACTGAATTGAATATAATATATTTTTAGGCTAAACATGTTGAAAATATGAGTGATAACAGCATTGAGATTTTACCATTGATGAAATAAAAAAATGCCCATTGTACAGGTTCCTTTCCTTAATAAAATATGCCACTTGACCTATTAGCGTTACTATGAAACTGCAAAATCCCACTATTGGAGAGAAAAACACTTTGAACGCGGGTGCTAGCTTGCGTATCTTTGTTTTCAATTTCAAGTCTATTAATATAGCTTCATATTTTTCATATACTTCAAGTCGATAGCATTAGTACTTCCTGAAAAAGTAACTGTGACAGACAGACAGACAAAGTCGCACCATAAGGCATCTTCAATCGATTTATTGATTATGAATAATTATGCTTATTTAATCTTGAAAATCACTACAGCTTTCTAGCAAGTTTTGCAAAGGACAAACAAAATCAGAAGACAATTCCTGCCTTTGTAAATCCAATTTCCCTTTATACTAGCAGCCTTACAACAATCTTGTAAAAGCAACTTGTTCTATATTTCTTAAACTCAAGAGTACTAAACGAAAGTACACACTAACTCCAGTTTCAAGTTTCAGTTTAAACATTTCAATGCAGTTCTATTTCCTAGTATACGAATGTGAATGCTTTGAAAATATTGCGGCACACAACATACGAAACTGTTTTGTAGCATAAACGTCATAGAATAATTGAATACCAAGGAGTTGGGTTTAGAAATATAATTAACACTTTTAAGTTGTGTCCTCAGTTGAAGACATCCATGATTACAAAACTGTTTGTGCGATATTTTTTGTTTAACATAAATTTTGTTATTATTTCTTCCTCGATAAAACTATGATGAATTCTTCAAATTATCAATTTTTCACACATCACATTCTGATGCAACTTATTGTTGTAAGTATTAAATCATGATAAATAAACAAGAGTTAAATAATGTTATTGTTATTGAAAAAAATCCAGAGAGGCGCAGCTCCATAATTATAGATTTAATAATACTGGTGGCTTAGGACTACCAATGGTTGCTATGTTTCTAGTTCTCTCGTAACTAGTTAAAAGGTCTACTTGAGAAACACGGCTATCATATATATACATTCCTATCGTAATTGCTCATCACAGATATTAATTTCAAACAAATACATAACTAGCAATCTCGTATAACAACATTGTTAGCAAGACACAGCATTGTGTTTTTTGCGGATAGAACAATTGCTATTCCCGTGTCTCTTCTCCTTAGGTTTGTCTCCTATTTTCATTTTCCTTTGAATAAGTTCGTTACGGGCTCGAAGCCATTTATTTACCATTCTCTGAGACATCTTCAATATTTTTACGCAGTGATTTTTTTGCTCATTATTTATTAGATAAAAGTTAACAAATAAATTATTTGATTGCTTATACGAACTCACACGTGAACACAAAATTAGCCTGTAATATTACTATTACTTGGGCGCAGATTTTTTATCTCTATGAAAAATGATTTCTTCTTTGAAAAGAGAGGACAATTTATAGTCTTATTGTGGTTTACAAAGGGGGGGCCAGAGCAATTGTCGACAGTTGTGATGGAACTAAGTGCACAAATGTAGACTTACCATATTAAAATAGAACTACCGTTTTCACTGTATAAACGGAATCGAAACAGCTGACACTGTTCAAATGTTCTGTTTCTTATAATAAAAATACAAAACAACAAAGCTCTGTGAAGCTATTCCGCGCACCATTGATTTCAACCCCGTTTTATGTGCGAATGAACATTATTCACATCTTAGGTACATCGATATTCACTACCTAAACAATAAACTCTTTTAGTCAAACAACAGATAAACTTGTCTGATCAAAACGTTTACATTCTAAGTGCTGCAACGAAAACATATACATAAGGAAAAAGATCTTCGTCTCGGAAATTTTATCGAAAACTCGATTGGGATTCCTACCGCGTTCGCGATACGAGATCGATAAACGAAACGACCCTTGCCTCTTGAAAAAGTGAGATTCACCGCTTTTGCTATTCAGAAAGCGAATCTTTGTCATTGAAAAAGAATACCAGTCGTACTTATGCAAGCGGTAGTGATAAAAAGGGATAAAATATGACAGTGGGTGCCGAATGGAATTTTGATGCAGATGCGCTTGAAATGTGAAGTTTTATTACGTCCGAGATGGGATATTGTATAAGTATTTTGATTTATTGGTACGATTTTGAGTATCGTGACTCTAAATGGTTTATTAAAATGTCCTTGGCAAGCTTGTTATATGATAGAGGTTAGTACTGACACAGGTAATTTTAAAAAACATTATTTTTGTATAAAGTAAATAAATGTTGTTTTTGTAATGGTCTAACTAACATAAGCCTTAATAAAATATATATATAATGAAACATCAAGATCGCTTGTTTAACCGATAAAAAATAACAAAATCCAGAAGTATGGTTTCAAATTGACAAAATTTGTTTAAATAACCCGTTAAATTTCAAAGTTACATAAATTCAACGCAATATTTTTAATATAAAGTTGGAAATGAAGGCACAGCACAAGTATTGTAATAATTAAAATGCTGCGGATGTGACAAATAAAATGAATAGTAAGTACATTTTTGCGTGCGTAATAATCCGGCAAGCTACCAAGACAAACTGAAATCTAGTATTAAGAAAATAAAGTTCAAATTCTAATGAAAAATCATGTCGGATGTCGGCTTGATGGCACTGTTGTATGCCTTAATAACTAACAGTGAACGAGTCAAAAGAGCGTGATAAAGAATTTACATTTAATGAAGGAGTACTGAGTGCAGACGCAGACTGGCGGCAATACGTTGCGGTAGAATTTGCATTTTTATGAAAACTTCCATGACATTGCCGACCACGTCGTTCAAAAAGAATATCACCACTTTGTTTCTGACAAAGATTGTCTTTATGGCAGTTTAGTGGGTGTTTTTATTCGCACCGACGAGGAGAGTACTATGGTGCATTCGTTCGACGTTTTATGAACGTCGAGAGTTAAGAATCGAACAGAAACTGCTACTTGGCACACGTCCAGCCGACCGTCAGTTTACGTTCGAGCTAAATGCTTTTTTGGATTTTTCCTATATTTGTCTTGGTGGAAAGGATTTGTCGAGATCGGACGTTCATGGATTTTTGGCAATCGCAGGTCGAATTGCTAAAAATACGAAGAATCAAAAATTTAACCTATATTTTATCGTACCAATAAATCTAAAGTTTTAGTTTGATTGTGTGTATTGAAAATAATTGACTTTTCATATTTAAGTAAAATTAGATGATAGAGATTACACCGTATTTAGATTTCCGTAGTCAACAAGGAACCGTTTTAGTTTCACCATGTCCGCTTGTCTGTTCGGGGTTTAGCTCAGAGGTTCTTAGAATCATCTATACATACTAATCACCACGAAAAATTATAGAAAATAGTTCTCGTAATATTACAAACGGCTGATGCGTCACCAGTTCCTTATTCTTTGAACTTGGCTGCACAGGCTGCCGCGTGTCTAGATGATGGTGGTTTCTGAAGAACATATTTTTGTCAATAATGTAATGGGTGTGTGAAAATTATTTTCCGATTTTGGAATCCATGTGCTAAATATTAATCTTTAAATGCTAATTTTGTCCAAATAGTCAAACTAAATAGTCCCGTCTACAAGATATTTTTGGTTTATTTTCAATCTAATCTGTCATTTATACAATCTTCTTAAACTTTAACTTTATCCTGCCATTTCAAGTAACCAATCCCTCTCGCCTTTAATATGCTTAGAAACTACAACCACCCCGCACTATTAGAGCAGACTAACTCCATCTTCAAAAGTTGAAATTGAGAGAGCCACTTCCAAACCTTCACTAAGGATACTTAAAACTGTTCATTTAATTCGCAACAATGGATTTCGCAAAGCTCTTGTTCACGTACGAGACTAACTAACTCAGTCTGAATTCGTTAAACGTTAGGTAACCAGATTGTAACTTAAATCCGGTTAACGTGCCCCGGCAATTAGCCGGTAGGTGAGGACGTGTGGCAAATAAGCCCACTGAATAATGTGAAGTTCAAAGAAACAGTGCCGTTTAAGTGCAGGTTTACTGTGTCATTCAAGAGCCTTTGAGTTTTTCTAAGGAATACATTTTTACTTTCAACATTAGAAGCTATTTTCTTTAAAAATCTCACCAAACCACATGTTCACTGAAGGAATACTTAATACCAGTAAACTATTTTTCACGGACATTATTTGAATTTTTATTTATACTGTAAAAAGTGCTGATGACAGAATCTGTCGAAGTAATAGATGGTTCTGAAATATTAAAATGCAAGCTTTTTTATATAGATGCCAATTTACCATTTTTTTTGTGATTTATGTCCATTTATTTTTCAATTATAAAAAGTGTCATAATTAAATATATTTTATGAAAAAGATACAACTACCTACCCACTATGGGTGGACCGGGAGGGAGTGGCAGACTCTTGCTGACTTCAATCCATTCATGTTCCTTCATTTGCCCTTTAACTGCCAGCCCCCTTAGCACAATATCTATTGAGCCTCAATATTCAAGTGTGTTGATATTCAGCCAATGTAGGTCATGCGTGGAAACATGACGTCAGACTTGTATTACCGCGTACAGTAACTTCTAGATCCATCTAAGTTTGTACTTGCTGCCATCTCAAATTATGCTCCATGCAATTTATAGCAGACACGTAACTAAGATATAAAATAAAAAGTTACGATGTTATCTTTGACATAACTGACATAGATAACATATAGATTTGAAGAGCTAAAGTAAACTTACGTGTATGGTAAACAAATAATAATAGCACTTAAAATAAAGTATCTTTGTCAGTCTGTCGCGGTTTCACGACAAAACTAATGAACCGATTTAAATAAAATTTGGTACACAGATAGTCTAGAGCCTGAGAAAGAACATAGACTACTTTTTACCCGGGTGCGTAAAGTCGTTCCCTCGGGATGCCCCGGATGAAACCGCGGGAAACAGTAATAAATATTCTCGAATTCTTAATAATATTCTGGTTTAAAATATGTATAAAAATAAATCCAAGAACTCGATGATAAATATTATAGGCTAGAATAAAATTTTCATAGCATCATTCGCATAGGTAAAATAAGGAACTCGTAAAAGTCCCATCATTTTAATCCAACAAGATTTTACTGCGACAAAGAGCAAAATAAGCAAGGCAACCCCCTTTTATGCATACATAAATTTTAACTGATAGTATGACGTTATCTTTACTTTAATGAGAACATGTAAAAAGTTATCATGTAAATTTTATATGCATCTGAGAAGATGTTTGAAAATTCATTAATTCCTACGATAAGCCTTATTTGTAGTTTTGATCTCAATACAGTAAACATTTTTTTTTAAATATAACTATGGTTAAATCTTTTAATTTTACCATAATTATTGTTTATTTATTAACTAGCTGCATTTTCGCTCGCGTCCTAAGAGAACTACTTGTCACACCAGAATAACAAGTATCTTATAACAAGGCTCAAGCTATTTCCATTACCAATTTCATCTAAATCACTACACACATTTTACTGTGAAGCCTAACAGACAAATTAATGAACTTACTTTCACATTTATAATATTCTTTTAAATAGGTATTTAGACTTTTTTATTTAAATAACTTCATCTCCTAGGCAACATGAGTAACTTTTTAACATGGAATTAACAAATCATGCCACCATGGTAAAGTTTGTTCAATCAACAAACATAATAGCAAGGTAGACAGTCTAAGATGCACCATATATACTTACACCTTACTTTAATAACTAATTATAACATTTTATTTACCTACACAAGAAATAACTACGCTATATCTGAGATAAGGCATAGAAGCTGGCAACTAATGACAAAGGTAAGCGCGCTTATGTAACATAATCCATTTATCAGTCGAAGTCACGCGCCATGAGGCAGTGATTAGATGATGCCTAATGATACGATGCGAGAGACACAGCGGTGACTAGTTTATGTTATTGTTGATATTAATGTTATCAGATAGGTGTCATTATGAATACCTGTACCTACATAATATTATTATAATTTAAAAAGTGACTTTATTTGTCTGTTACTTTTTTCATTGTTATATCATAAAGCATTTAAATACAATGAAGTATTTCGCGGGGGATACTTGTGAAACTATAACATAAGCTATTTTATTATGCAAGCCCGATTAAGTAATAGCGTGCCTTTTTAGCTGTAGATAGTAGGTAATCCTTTAAAATCTGTCGCATTTATTTTACATTAGTCTTGCATGTAGCGACCAAAATAATAAACATTTGACTCTAAGAAAATTTAACACGTCAAAGCTTAATATTTTGCTCCCTGAATCGCAAAATGGTCAAAGATTATTTCCTCACGAGTTGCTTATTGAGAAAACGTATCATATAAACGACAAAACTATAGTTAAGTACATAAGTTTCAAAAAATTCTTAAAACCGTCGAACTAATTTGTTGAGCAATTTAAAATTACAGACTCCTCTATACTGATAATATAAGTAGTTGTGAACTCAATTACGAACTCAATTAAACTGGACACAATGCTAACGCATTTCTACTATATTAGTAATAATAGCTCATCGTTCCCAATAATCATTGGTGCGTGGCGTGTGGCGTCGAACGGATTACAAGCGGTCAACGGATAATTTGAGGGGCAATATCCGCACTATTCCCGCCAGTCCGGATAATGCGGATACGGATAACCAGCGGACTTATTCGCCTCAATTATATGGTTGTGATTGAGTAATACGTCGTCGATTCGTACAAAGGTTTTAGAGCTAGATTTTGTATTTTTATAAACTCGTACGTTGTTGGTATCTATGCAATTAATATGTTTGATATACATTTTAAAGAGGAAACTGGATATTTTTTATAATATTTGCTAGATCCGCCGCATCGAATTGCCCGTCTGTAGGTTTTTTTATTCTCTTTGACAGCCAGTCCTATCCTATCCTATCCTAAAAGTCATGGCGTGGGTGACGAATTTTGCCTATTCTATAACCATTATTATAAACTGATCTGTCAAAGGCTTGTATAGATAATAATCTATACATATAAATTGATTTGTCCTGAATAACTGACGGATCGCACGCACAGCCTAAACCGCTGATCGTAGAGACCTGTAACTTGGAGGGTGTATTCTTTGTATGACGTAGGTATGCGATAAGAAAGAACTTCTACCCTTAAGGAGGTGAAAAGGGGGGGCAAAGTTTGTTTGAAACTCTGTAATTTTTTAATTTGAATTCGTATAGCCCATGCAGGCGAAGCCGCTGGCGGAAGCTAGTTACAGATATATAAAATGAAATTACAAGCTAGTTTACGATGTGTACCTGTGTCTTTTGGCTATAAAAAATACTATGTCTACCGAGAACACGTTGCTCCTCATGTTTGACGGTAATTTGAAAATGTTTTATTGAAATACTACTGTATAAATTTACCGTCAATGTGAACTTATCCATAATCGTATTTACGTCGTATGTGTGTCATGGTCAACAATCCTTCTTGGATCACCGAGTAACTTAGTAAGTGGTACCAAATCGGACTCTCTTAAGATGCGTATGGATTATGTAACATGTTGAGTAACTCGTGTAATATAACAAATTATGCTACATATTATTAATATTGACAAATGTTATACAAAATAACATTCAGTATCCATGTTATTGAAATATGTTATATCGACACTGCCGTAGAACAAAGCCAGATGTGATAATACAACGAAATTGAGATTTTTACAAAATCAGCTTCAATTAAGCATAATCTATCGATATAAGCAAGAAAAAAAATTATATATCTGATACTTTCCGAGATATTGAAACGAACAAAGTTGTATTTCAAATACGTTCCAAAGAACATCGTCGTAAGGTCAATAGCGCCACTGTCGCTTGGGTATCAGCGCCGCGCACCGTGCGTCGTTCGTCACAAGCGGCGATGTTCAACGGAAAGCGGTGGTGCTTTCAACAATATGATTGACGATTGATTTGGGTGTTATTGCTTGTACTATGTAATCTTTTTTTTCTTTCTGTATTAAAATCGACGTGAAAAATGACACGAATACAAAAAATATTAAATTTAATTATTAATAATGAAGAAATAAGAAAGCGATTCGCGGAGCACTCTAGTATTTTAGGAAAATCTACGGAAAATGCACATAATTCTGGTAAGTTAATTTATAAATATTTATTTGTGATGAATAACAGTACTATTATTTTCGAGTTTATTGTTTTTGAGTCATTGGTTGACATTTTATGCCGGAACATTCAAATTTCATATCGTATCATAACAACCGACAGTGTTCTTCGGAATTTAAAAAAATAGTAGATTGTTACACAAGGGATGAAAGTGACCTATTTAGGCCCGAGATGGTTTGGCGCACGAGCGTAGCGAGGGCGCTAATAGTTCGAGGGCCTACATAGGTCTTTCTCCCGAGGTAAACACTCTGCTTTTCATTTCGAATATAAGGAAAGGAAATACAAACCTGATTACATAAACAAACAATATTTTATTTGTAAACGTAAATAATTAGCACTCGACGAAATAGCTGAAGACCGATTGTCCGCCTCTTTTTTTTTTCTGTGGCATTTTACCAGCCTGTATTTTTTTGTCAAAAGTTTTGCTTAAATCTATTTAAATTAACTAATAATTTATTGAATTCTAAATTAGAATTACTTGTATGTTACAAAATTATTGATAATATTTTTTATTGCAATTTTACGCCGCGATATAACAGAGTGGCTGTATAGAGGGACATGGCTTGCATAGTTTTTATTTGTCAGTTTTTTTTTTTAAGTAATTTTTTTTTGTAAAAAAATGCTCAAATCTATTTAAATTAATTAATAATTTATTGAATTCTAAATTAGAAATACCTGTGTAAGTATAAAGACATGTTACAAATTTTTTGATAATATTTTTTATTGCAATTTTACGCCGCGATATAACAGAGTGGCTGTATACAGGGACATGGCTTGCATAGTTTTTTTTTTTTTTGACAGCAGGGAAAATCGCTTCCCCGGGACGAAAAGTACTACTTTCGTCCCTCTGATCAGGTAACTTCAAGCGTACTTTCCGTGTATGAGAAATGAAAAAGTAATTTACTTGATAAAATTATTTTTAATGCTGTTTGCTTTATGTATATTCGTTACGTAATTTATATTTTTGTTTTCTGGGATTTGATTTTTCAGACCTCGTATGTAATTATGCTTCGTTTTTCTTCTTAATTTAATTCAATTATATGGATTGCTTGTGCACATCCGACGTTATTCTTCGAAATTTTACGACGTTTTTGATGTAGCATATTGATAACTAACTATGTACTTCGGTATAATATCACATAGGTTTTTGTTCAGCATGTTCAAACGCCAATAAAACACGTATAAATTACCCGATTTATTTTATTTTTATTCATTTATTCCATTAACATGTATCTTTAAATATTTTACTATGTTGCAGGTCCGGGGGTTGAAAAACCCGAATCACCATTACTACCAGGGGGTGTTACCACCATTACACCGTTACTACATAACTCATCGAAAATGAAGATTCGATTGATGTTTCGTTTATTTTCTTATAAATGTTTTATATGGGTAGTATAAGTATATCCCTCTATGAGCAGAGCATCAGATTGCACCTTAGGTACTGCACCACAATATATAATAAAAAGTTATCACCTATTCCTGTTATTTTCGAAGTTTTGTTTCGGTGAGTTAGAGCTGTAAGCTCCCAGGATCGGAAACATAGCCACTCAGTTAAGCGAAGTAGCGCAGGAATATGTGTTATATTTGGAGATGGTGAGGAACACTTAAATTAAATTAACTTAAATATAGTAAATTTAAGTATCACTTCTTGGCATAGATTATGCCAACACGAGTTTTGACTTAGGCTTCCCCACCAGTGATCAAATCATTATCACGTACAGAATATGGAGTAAAAGATTTTTTTGGACAGACATTTATAATTTTAAAATAAAGTTGATATATTAAATGTATGGGTTAAAAATTAGATATAGGACGAGAAGAAAAGGCAGATAGAGGAAGTCCATATTAATAAAAATGAGCCCAAAAAAATATATTATAAATATAATCTCAAAGAAAGTAATACTACAATGAACTAATAGCTAACTAGTTATTGGATCTAGTACCAGATACTCATCACCTTTACCTAATTTGGAACCTATTTCTAAAAGTTTGATAAATATAGAAAGATAAAATTATAACGACCTTTTTCATATGTGCAAAACACTACAATAATTATTTCTGAAGAACCTTTTATTTCAAATCCCTATCTTTTGTAAAAAAATCGTGGTCTTATTATCAACGATAGTGATACAGATGAAGAGTGACTTTATAAATATTCCTTTCTTACCATTTCTATATAGATTTAATTACATTTCATTTTAAGTTGATAACATGTGATTCATTTGATTCGAAATGATTTTTTTTATTAAGTGATTTCAGACAGCTTTAGCAATAATTACATACATTAATATATTTTTGGCGATATGACCTACTGAAGTTTGATTTTTGTTATTGTTAGGATTTTTTGGAAATGCTTTTTAGTATTTAAAGATTACTTTCTTTAATCATAATTGTTATTTTCTTTAAGTACCAAAAGTTTATAATCATGTTGTAAGTTAAAATGTTATTTTTTATAATAATTTTATACAACTAGGTAAACACTCATACTATATCTATTGTTATTTTGTCTTATAGGTATAGCAGAGATAAATAATATTGTGTTTATGATTGATTTCAATTGTGATAAAAATTTATTTAAGTTACTTTTAAAATCTTTTAAAACTGATTCAGACTGATTATCTTGTTACCTATTGAGACTGATGAAGTGCCATACTATGTATTAATATTAAGACTTATAATAACCTAGGTATTTCTTTAATGTAGAATTTTGCAAAATATATTTGAATTAAAAATAAAAGGATATATTGTAATTGTATGTTTCTCTCTATAATATTTTTGATATTATAGAATAAATTATGTATAATAAATAATAATAATAATATATTTGATATTATTATATAAATATATGTATAAATAAATATGTAATATGTATGTATATGTATAAATATGTATAAATAATCTTTATTAATAGTTCTTAATAAAGATTATTTATACATATCAATATTTTTTATTTTCTTAGAATGACATACAACATCAAATCTATATGTAGCTCCATAAAACAGTGTGATATGTACACATACGTCGTAGTAGTTTCCGTAGAAAAACGTCGGAAAGTCACAAAAAACATCCTAAGCTACGTAGTACAACATCGGATTGTTACATGTGAAGGCTTTTTTTTTATTTAATAAAGATTTTTTTATTATCATTGTCTATTAATAACCCTTAATAAGAGACAAAAAGCTATTGCTAATTTTCTTTTCATTTATATGATTACAAAAAATATTATGCCGTAAATTGTAAACTCAAAACTTTAAAGTGCTCTCCTGTAAAGTAGCTATTTTGTAGATCCGACATTGTTCTACGACAGTGTCGATATAACAATGTTTTATTAATATGTTATGCTATATAATGTGTACGCACCTTTACATTGTCATTGGAATTGTTTGAAGTCTGCCTATTTCAACTTTAGGTTTATTTAAGACAACTTTCAACACATAATCAAAAATTCTAAATAGGCAATTCAAGTTTGAATATAAAGCCTTCGTTGCGTACTGAAAAATTCACGAGCGTGACCTACACCACATATTTTTTACGAGTTTCAGCCGCATAGGTACTGACTTCACAGCGTTTAACATAAGATTAATTTTTACACACAGCAAAAAAAAGGCTTAAAATAAAAACTTGGCTTTTGAATCTCAGCTATGTCTATAAGTATCATAAAACTATTTATAGCTCATTTGTTATCTAAAAAACACCAGTGACCAGTGACCATATAACATTTCAAGAAACTTTTTCAATCAACAGACCAGCACAAATGATACAACTTTTTTATCGAATATCGATACGAGCGTTCGTATCGAAACTTGGTGTATGGCTTATTGTTTTGCTAGTGCAACGGGCAAATTGAATTTTACCAATCCACAAGATTACGTTCGAAGTGGCTTTCTATGGACAACAGGAGTAGGTTGTATCTTTGAATCGACTTTTAATAAAAATAAATTGTTTAAAAATAAAATCAGACCTTTTAAACTTCCCAGTTTTAAGCGGGGTTTACTCTAAATTGGATCTTATTTGAAAAACTTCTCAACCTGTTTTCTTGGGAGGTTATTTGAATTTCCGAATTTATTTGCCTAATAGATAAAGACTTGGTTTTCAAAGGACATTTTTTGACCGTATTTACTTCATAATAATCAAAGGTTTGTTGAGTATAAATATGCTATACGAGTTTTATAATGTCATGGTTATATTTCAAATATTAAAGCAACCCGTTAAAATTAGTAAAACATCCAATCAAGTGCTTTTATCGTCCGTAAAAATCAATCAAACAAAGAATTTCTTCAAAGTTCAACAACATTCACTCGAAATCAGCATCAATTTGTAATCGATGAAAGAAAATCCCAGACTTTGTATAAGTTGAGAGTCACTCCAAAACCTTTACTTGCCTTACCTTCTCCAAACCTTTACAATTCCAAGTATTTGATTTTCTTCGTAAATTTCGTTCCCAATTGCCGTGTAATATTAGTAAGACTTCAAACTTATACCGTACTGGGCTTATCTGACATACCCTGGCTTGCAGGAGAACTAGTTTCGTATAATTTCTATTTTATATTATAATAGATAAGCTAACGTGTATCGGGTAACGCCTGAAGAGGAAATTTCGTGAAACTTTAACTAAAAGGTTTTATAAACTTTGTGGTTGAATGCCGTGGGTGCGGGCAGAATAGAGCCTGAGTTAGATATCGGTTTTTTAAACTAAGTTAGACGTGCCAAGATTCTCTGGGCTGTGTGTTCTTTGGACCCTTTTTAAGTCTAAGTCGTTTCTAATTTATTTAACTTTTAAATTAATTAATTTACTGCGTTTTTTTTTGTAAATATACCTTTATTTAAGTTAAAGTTACCATCTTTACTGCTTCACCAGAATTTGGTCTAGAAACTGTTATGATAGTGACTCCATTCGCGCAAGGTATTCTTAATACATTTGGTAATTTCTTATAAAATACGTCATATCTTTGTAACGTGACAAAAATAGTTATCATTTCTGTTTTTCTTGCTTTTTGAAATTATTGCTCAACTTTTGGATGTCACAAAAAGAAATAACCATTTTATAATAAAAAGAGCCTCGTCTGACGAAAATCTAAATGACAAAATAATGGTGTTAGCTAGATTATTATTCGCTTCATGCAGTTGCAACTTCAAAATTTCTAGATAGTGCAAAGACACGTTCAGAAGAGGAAACGGGCATCGCTACCTCCCCTTATCTTAACCGCAGGCGAATACGGGCAACTGAGCATAACTGTGTGCATACTAAGCTCTGCGCTTATTTTGCTCGTTTATGCATTTCCGTGTACGGCATCCGCAGTTTCTTAACCGCTTCATTTATAGAATTTTGTATAAAATACAAACAGAGAAGGAGCTCGTAGCTAAGTAACAACCGCACGGGTCGACCGATCAAAAGTTAAGCTGCGCTTGGAGCGGTCTGTCCGTGGATGGGTGACCATCCTTGTCATACTCCTCCGTGCCTCGGAAAGCACGTTAAGCTGTTGGTGTTGTTGTTCCCGGTTGTCATTTGTAGATCATTGACAGTCGTTACGGGTAGTCAGAAGCCAGAAAGTATGACAACCAGTCTTACCAAGGGGTATGGTGTAACGTACCGGTAACTGGGTTGTGGAGGTCAGATAGGCAGTCGCCCCATGTAAAACACTGGTACTTAGCTGCATCCGGTTTATACTGGAAGCCGACCCTAACATAGTTGGGAAAAAGCTAGGCAGATGATATATTAAATACAAACAGAGCAGTTTGAAAATTTTTAAAGTTTTTAAAGTTTTTCATAGATTTTGCCATAATTAAAGTAAGATGTCAATTTTCTCTCCAGGTGACATAAAGACAAGGCGAAGACTAGACTAATTGGACATTGGATATTGGTCTTAAACCATGACAGCTTAAAAGAACACAAGAAGAGTTTTTTTAAGAAAATCGCAACTTGTTTTTATAACATCTTGTAATTTCAATGGAGACATAGCTACCCTTTGTTTACTGATTAATTTACTGATATCGTTAATAATTTAGATGAAAATGTATAACGTAATTCTGGGTTAGTAAAAATAATTATTTATTAATTGACTTTAACGATTTAGATTCATATTAATTGTTCCGTTTTAAGATATGAATGAATAGCTTTTTCTTTCTCTTACACTGAATCAATTACGACATGTCAGTACACACAGTCACCACAAACTCTACTAGGTTTTCAACAAATTGAAACTAGATCGTCATTATTGCTTAACGTAATAACAAATAAGAGATTTTCCCTATCACCGTAATGGTTTCCCCAAGTATCAGGCTTATTAAATTAAATATCAATATCACGCCTGGTGAAACCCTGCGCGTCCCCGGTGTAACTAATTAATGTTATGTTCAAATACTCCACTTGACTAATAAATTGGATTTTACTAGAACTAATAGCCGTAAATTGCCATTTTTACTCATGTAAAAAATAGATACATGTGTAAAATTGTCAATTATTAAGATAAAAGTAACCAGCAGTAAACAAGTAAAGTATCGAATGTGTAATATTATAATAACTACCGAAAACTACAATAGATAGCATACGGCAGTCACATTTTACACTTTAGATACACTGGTCATATATACACTGAAATATTCGAATTTAATATTTCAGAAAAATCAGACTGGTTGTCAGACTTTCTGGCTTCTGACTACCTGTAACGACTGTCAAGGAGGTACAAATGACAACCGGGACCAACAGCTTAACGTGCTTTCCGAGGTACGGAGGAGTCTCGCTATGACATAGATGGTCACCCATCCACGGACCGACCGCGCCAAGCGCAGCTTAACCTTTGATCGGTCGAACCGTGCGGCTATTACATAGCCACGAGCTCCTCCCAAAGGTATTTTACAAATATACAAGATAATACTGATAGCAATATTTTTATTTTGTTATGGTAAGTTAAATTAGTGCGTTAATTCTTGTATTATGGGCATTGTTTTAAAATATTTACTGTATAGGTATATTATTCGAAGATTTATGTCCAATAACCCTTTTTAAAGTATAATGATAAAAAAGTAACATGAATATTTAGTTCAAAGAACTATCTAAGAGCCTATACATGATTTACGTCAACCAATGATTAAGTTAACGGAAAATTGCCACGACGGTATAGTCGTTACTGAAAATGTGCTTGTATCGGCCGCAATTCTTGGAATGAACGTTATAAAATGGAATTGTGCTGCGTGATGTTTGGTGGAAACTAGGTTAGGCCTGTTGACTGCTGCTTTGTAACATTTCAACTCAACTCAATCCAGTTGTTTGAGTATTTGATAGTAACACGCAGATGCAAGTGATTTTCACGTGAATTTTGATTCTGTTGCTAGCTAACGAAAATCATGGAATTGCTGTGTCTCTGTAATAGACTTAAATAATTTTGGTACCTACAAATTAGCACTTGAAGTATATTGGTCGAAATGTCATTATTTTTTTGGGATTATAACTTAACTAACTTTTCACTCACACAATAAAAAAACATGTTTAATTATTATTTATATATTGACAACAAAAAAGGTATAACCCTAAAACTGTCTTTTTACACAACTCTAAAAACATATTTGAGATTCACAATTATATTATAGCATTTAAAAGGATGGATGGGTTTTCATTATTGAAGTATCGTTAGGTTTTGATTGTTTTGATTTTTTTCCAGATATTGTGTTCTAGAGTGTTTTGTCTTAAAAGCATACACACTCCACGCACGCAAACTTCAATATTATATAATTTCCAAGGATTGCATGAAAGGAGGGTCGATTTATATGTCTTGACCAGCTGCGTTTTTCCTACCTGTAGTAAAATATAACCTACACTACTCTTGTTTAACTTCATTCGTTGAAAACATATTCATTGCGTTTCTAGGAAATCCCAATAAACAATAATTGTTAATCTTTATTCAAGTTTAATCCAGCGCCCATCTAATAAAGTGTCCGGTAGTGTTTGCACAAAACTGTGCAAACACGACAATATTGCTTTAAGGCCCATAAATAATAATACAATTAGGCTGAGCTACTGGCACCCGAGGGACTTGATTTATTACCAACTGCGCATAATTTGTGACTACCCAAAGGTCACTGATTATTAAAATTTACAAGAATAATATAAATGTGAATTATTGTCGCCTTGATAGTATTTGCGTGAGTGTTTTATTAGCGGTGCTGCAGAAATAACTTCAGCTAATTAATTTTCGCACGTATTTAATTAGGAAATTTTTGGCTTATTTTGTACCGCTCAGAGGCCGGGCTAATTATTTGGTCTCCAATGGACTATAAACTAAGTCATGCTTTAATTTTATTTTTGTTTTAAAAGTTATTCGAGCTTTTAGTTCTAAAAATGAGTGCCACAGCATTCGTAAAACAAACATAGAGATTTTAATAAATACTTAGTTTCTACGCTATATAAAATTCAAATCACATTGTCTGACCACTTAATTTATATAACAAAGCACAAATACAAAACCATTTATAACATTTACCTTCATTACAATAACTTGGGTGACCGCAATACATTGAAATTTTAATTAAAATAATACGTAGACACTTCATTAATAGGTATTATTTCATTAGCATTGTTTCTTTCTTATTAGTCCCACAATCCAAATTATACGAGGGTAGGCGTTAAAGGGACGCGTATATCGCACCGTAAATTGCCTACAATAAAATCGTAACATTGTCTTTGATACACTACAACTGGATGTGGCATGGTTAGTGCCGTCAAAAGTCAAGTGCGCCCTACACATGTTTATATTTGATACTTATTCCTCCTCGCGTCCTTTATCCTCAATGTTGAGGGTCGTGGTCTCTTTGAAGTATCTTATCGTATATTATTTTGCGCCAACTCACTCTATCCTCGACAGCGTGGATGGCGTCACAGACTGAGGTGTTTAGTGCCGAGCGGATTTGATCCGACCATTGCGTTGGGCTTCTGCCTCTCGGCCTTCTTCCGCTTACTTTACCCATCAGTAGCAGTTTTTCTAGGTATATATTATGAATAGAAAAATATGTATCTATGTCAGATGACAAGTCGATCACCTGACTCATCACATATTTTTCTATAACTACATACTAAGTTAAAACAAGATGTTTTTTACTTCTTACGCTTGTTTAAAATTATATTTAGTTATATATCTATATTTTTTACCATTTAATAGAAAAAGCACCAAATATTTTTAATTTTTAGGTGTCGCGTCAATATCGCAAATAGATGCCACTTCCAGTAATCATTACAAAAACGTGATATCTCCCGCTGAATAAGCAAAAGGGAAATAAGGCAGAAACGGTGGGGGTAGGGGCCAATGTAATTAATGCTTACGTTTAATTGTACCCCAAATTGGAGGAGACGGACCCTTACAGAAGTTAGACGAGTCGCAATGAAAAATAAAGTGGATGATATTATACTGCTGTCGGCGAAAAATTTGCCAATCTATAGGATTTTGTTTCTCATATCCAATATACAAAAAAAAACTCTTTAATTTTTGCAATTTATTTTTAAATTATTTTCATTTCGCGTACATACATAGTTTAACTAGTATACTAAGTTATGCAAGACAAAATACTATTAAATAAATTGATTTTCAATTGAAATCTTCTTTTTCATATAATTTAAATGAATTTGCGCCTAAAAGACATAAATCCCAAACTCATCTATATGATTACTTATATTTGTCTTCATAATAAGTAACTATAGGTTAATTTTTAGGTACATTAAAGGATTCTTAAAAGTTATAAATGCGACTACTAAAGAGGAAAAACCATTAGCGAATCTATTTAAATTCGAACGAAATAAGCTTATTAAGACGACGACTACCGCCAATGACCTTGAGCAAATGGGCGGAGCTTGAGCTTCCCCCCCGCGACCCCGCAATGCACACCGCACGGTTGTCATTTTATATTTTGAAGAACTTTGACGGGTGACCATAATATTATGTAGAGATTCTAAGGACAGTCGCATATTGTATTTTGATATGCATGTCTAAGATATAAAAATCGAAATACAAATAACATCTGTCTGAGTAATACTTCGAAACACTAATTTTAAATTTCCAACCCCCACTGCATATCTTCTTCGTTTGCCAGAAAAGCAAAAATATTTTCAATTTCTTTAATCTGCAAAACATGTTTATCGATCTGAATTGTTACAAGTTTCAAGAAAAAATTCTGACAACTAGCATTCTTGAATTAATCCGCTGTGACAGACAGACAGACAAGATCGCACCATAGGAGTTAATTTTTAGGCCATATTGGTGTCCACTTTGAGCTCTTCTAACAGAAATGCACGCAAGTTTTTTTCATATTTGCATTTTACGACATCTGATGCTTCTCAAATAACTTCAGCTCATCTTCACTTGTATAGGAAAATCATATTAGTTTTGTAAGGAGAGCCTGGAAGCCAGTTAATTAGTCCGACGTTTCTGATCCATCTGTAAAGTGTCCGACCAAACCTTTGGCATCAGCTTTGGCCAAACCTTTAGCTTAAAATTGGCCTAAGTTTTGACACCAACAGAACCGAAATTGAATAATCTATTACGTTTAAAGACCTAAAAGTGAGTGAGACTGTATTACAAATGATGTTAATATTATAAATAAGCTGTAGGTAGTTTTATTCATATTATTAAGTTGATACACCGAACATATTAGTAAAAAGTCATTGTGGCTTCTTTGCTAAGGCACCTGCATCTCATTTATGAGTATGCAGATTCGAACTTCGAAACCTGGAAATTACGAATCTGACTATTCCAAAGTTTTACATGCACTTTTTTTAGTATAACTTAGACACCATTGACTAACGGTGAAGGAAAACATCGTGAGGAAACCTGGACTACACGGTCTGAAATCACCAATCCACCTGGAAAAAGCGTGATAATTAATGCTATGCTAATGCATGTCTATGTCATACCCAAAAGTGGGATAGTAAAGATTTCGATTATGATCAGGATTTTTTAAATTTTTACCTATCATGAACAATGGAATATCACCCGTTTTGGGCCCAATTTTGAAAGTGCCGCAAAGCAAAAAATCAATGCAAAAATAAATGTGCTAAATTCGGATAAAGACTTTGTCTGAATGAGAATTAGCTGTTACATTTTCAAGCACCAAATTTGTACGACCCTTTTCCACGGTTTCATGCATTATTGAAGAAATAAAGTAATGGGAAAAAAATCCTACCATTGTATGGCATTTCGATAATCTTTTAGAAAGATGCAATATCGATTTTTGACTTTGAAATCATTTATAATTACCGATTTAAATATTTTTGATCTTTATCTTTTTACCTTATATTACTAATATAAGGTTTTTTATAATATATTTTATCAGAAAAACTCACTGCAAAAATTGACAGATTTTTTTATAAAAAGATTATTAAATTGACATGCAGTAGCTCAATTTTTATTTAGTTTTCTTATGACAATTCATCGAAATTCAAACATAACCTTGGAATTGGAAAATGGTCGAAATACCATATTAAGAAAAGCATTTAAGAGAAAAATGTACGGAAGTCTAATTATTTCAGAATGTTTGTTTTACAAACTACGGAGAGTTTTTTTTAAATTTAATTCGTATACCAAAAGATGTCGAAGAAAACAATTTTAATTCCCATTTTTCCTCGAAAGTAATAGGTAGTATTTTTCTACTTTATCCATTTGCGATATATTTCAACAATTATTCCAAATCGATAAGGTTAGTTATTCCTGAAGTAATTATCAGCTCTGACAGACAGACAGAGAAAGTCGCATCCCATAAGGGTTACTTTTTACTATTTTGGTTCGGAACCTTAAATATACTATTTGAATATATCTTCTTTTTTCATTTTCAGTTCTTCTGTCTTTGACTTCTGGACTAAAAATTAAAGAAGATCAAGTCCTTTTTATTTATCAGGGCTTTAGCCAAAGAATTAAGCGATTGCCTATTAATCGACTTAGGCCTAGCCAAAAATCGACGTTCTGTCGGATACTATTTGGTGTTGAAAATAAAACATAAGAGTGGCATAGTGAAGTAGGACCTTCATTTCTAAAACACTATGCTTCGTCTTATCTTTAAGGTTGTGTGTATATAATATTATCCCACATTAGATACCTTGACTAATAGATTAATATGTATATCATATGTGACTGCTTACTTGGCGTTTTTACTAAACTTCGAAAATGGTTGCTATGTACAGCATCACTACCCAATGTTACCAGTAAAAAACCGGCCAAGTTCGTGTCGGGCCACGTGCAGTAGGGTTCCGTAGTAGGTCTTAGTTAGTCAACTATAACTTTGTAACCGGTGAAGTCTACTTAGCCGTGATAGTTTTCGAAAGTTAGTTTTTTATTTTATTTTTGAAAGACCTATCTAACGATACCCTACATGAAGGGTTACGCAACAAAAAAAAATATTCATCCTCATTTCACGTGTTCGGGAGCTCCACTATTTTTTTTTTTATTCATTTTTACCACTTTTTCGGCGTGATCAATACACATATCTATACTAAATTTCAGCTTTCTAGTACCAAGAGCCTCTGAGCTATGCCGCGAACAGACAGACAGACGGACATTGCGAAACTATAAGGGTTCCTTGTCGGACTACGGAACCCTAAAAATAAAACTAATGTAACCAATCCAAAATAGGAAAATGGTCTAGCTAAAATAGTCAGACAATACAATACATTTTACAATTTTACATTTATACAATACTCTTTTAATAGCATAAGCTTATTTTTTTATCATATTCAGCATTTTTTTTCAAATTCGTCTCGTAGCAAAGAAACTCGAACCCAAATTCACGTGTTTAGAAAAATATTTTCATTGGTAATAATTTAGAATAGCGCCACCTTGTTACCCATAGATAAACCGTTTTATTTACAAACCAAGTTTTGTTCTAAGATATCATCCCATGCCCTGACTTATAGCTACTATTTCTATAAATTCCAAACTATTAGGAAATATTGTAACATAACATGAAAGAATTTTAATTTTGACGATTATCTCCGACCTACATGTAAAATTTAAATTAATTAATTAATTAATTTGAATACCTTTCAATATTCTCGTTTTGAATACGCAATGTATTAAAACAAATACATATTAAAATCCTAAAGTACATTTAATTATTTAGTAAGTCAATAACAAAATATATTTGTCCTGCCAAATTTAGATACACACATTTTTGATTATGACAGATTATGGATGATTTGGTTTGAAAACACGTTATTCACATCAAAAAAATATTTTATCCGCATGTAGTGCCTTTTCAATGTAATAATTATAATTCACCAGTCATCTTATCACAAATATAATAATTTATTTACATCGTAATGTGCTCGCTCTGAGTGACAGCGTCTACCCGTGACAGTGGTCACGGACGTACTGCCCCCGTCGCCCGGTGGAGCCCCTCCGTAATTTCAACTCAACGTTTTGACAAAAGCACAAAAATTGACGTAAATGTACGATTTAAAAAAAATATACGTATACAAAAAGACAGATAATTAACTTTTCTATAAAATGGTACAGGTTTCATTAAAATCCGCTTGATAAATTCTATGTATAACTCAGTTTTTCTTGTGCGTTAGACCTAACTTCATGATTTTTTTATACAATGTTATAAATACATAATTAAAAAAAACGTTATACAAAATTATCAAGCATATGCTCTAGTTTAGTATATATACTTTTCAAATCATGAAAGCAAGTCGTTAAAGCGTATTCATTAGCTTTAAAAGGGCCAAAGTCGTATATCGCCGCCTATAAATATCGAGAATTTACAAACAAAATGAGTGATTAACTAGGAAGCTTGTTTAAACATTGATATCTTTAATCTTCTTACGCCGCGAAGTAGAAAATAATTCATAAATATATACCACGATTTAAATACAGAATTTCTTCAGAGTAACTCGCAGTGTATTCAAAAGAGAATACTAAGCAATGATGAGTAACTTTTACCTCGAATCTGAATATAAATGCTAATGCCGTCTGATCCATACTTTCAATCTCGACTCTTCTTTCGAGAGATTATTATAATTTTGTCAGAATCCTTTGAGTTAAGCTGAGCTTCATAGTTTGCATGTAAAATTGTTTTAATATAATAAAATTGTAATTGAGTTAGACTTTGCTTTTAGATATGAATTACACACAAAGTACATTTCTCTTTACTAATACATATTATGAAGTTTGTATGTAGTGAATAATTTTATGGACTACTTACTAGACCGATTACAGATATTATTTCCCTTACTGCTTGATGCTATATTTTATGTGCATACAACACGAGTGACGCTGTGGGCAGAACCTAGTGTGGTGTAACCAAATTTTGGTTTAATTTCTGCAAGGAAAATAATTAAATTTTAATCTTACGGTATTCTTTTATACGTTAAATTATTTATTGCGCGGCCCCTAATAATGCTACGAGCTATGCTACGCCGTAGTTCGCGCGCTGCTACGTCGTAACTCCCGCCGTACTACAGCTACTATCAACCGCGTTTACTTAATAATATTCTTTTTATAACTCTCCTTTATAGTAAAACTTCTGAAAACCCTTTCAGTACCCAGAACTGGGTTCACACACAACTTATTGTCTGTAAATCCCATAAAATCATTTTTGTGCAGAGTCCATTCTTCGTAAGCTTTTAAATCGAACCAAAGCATTTTATACAGTTCAAAGAAAAGGTAAAGGTATTACGTATCTAGAATTCATACCTTACTGTACGTCGGTCTCTAGTGTACCATATTGCACAGTTCCCGGACGTTTCATATTTGTTATAGCTTATTATTTTCTATCCTTAGTCGCCGCGGCTGGAATTATTTCCATTTCTTGTAAAATTTGCTCGTGCTTTTACTAAAGGAGTTTAGTTGGTATTCTTTGTTTTGTCTGAGGACCATTTTTTACCTTGTGCAGCGAGCTAGAAATACTATGTATATTATTTACAACGAAAGCTTTGCAATGTTTACATTATATTACTGAATATACGAAATTGAAACATCGGGTAATTTGAAACAACCAAGATAAATAGATTCATAAGATATAATGACAGGAATTATTTCAGTGCTTTACTATTACAATGTGCTGCTTTTCTATGACTCAAGTCAGGAAAATTATTAGTTGTATTTTTTTTCTTTATTAACATTTACAGATATTTATATGGAAATAAAGTAAATAATACCAATTACAGTTATCAACGTCAGAATCACAGTGTTTCCCTCCATGTTTTGTACAATTGTTTTCTAAAAAAGAATTTTCCATTAACTCGTTAAGAATTCCGGCCAACTTCCAAGTTGACAAATACTCGTTTTTCACGCGAGACAGAACGATAACGTTTTAAAGTGACGCTGAGTAATACCTAACATGTGATCGAGTTGAAATGGATAAGAAAAAAAATAATAAATGAACCGAGCGTCACCTAAAAGAGATTCGAAAAAGGTCGTTACCCTGATAAACTGCGTCCCTAAGTTTGCTTCGCGTTCTTCTTTCATTT
The DNA here is from genome assembly GCA_963891755.1 of Pyrrhia umbra. NCBI lineage: Eukaryota > Metazoa > Arthropoda > Insecta > Lepidoptera > Noctuidae > Pyrrhia > Pyrrhia umbra. The sequence goes on from OY982924.1 coordinate 9,916,402, forward strand.
CGTGACAAATTGATGTATCCGGAGCTGGCTGCCTGGGACAGATTTGTCGTTTTTGATGGACAAGTTATTTGAAGCAAGTAATGAAATGATAAAAACGATATATCAAAATGAGTTTGTTGACTGCCTCGTTTGCAGACGCGAATGCTGTGAATGGGGTCTTGGTTTCGATTCCCCGGTCGGGTTGAATTCGCTTTGTGGGTAAAGTTGGATGTGGTTAAATGTGGATGGTGTACGTTTAGCCATCACCTCGTCGATCGTGGAGAGTCGATTTTCGATACAGAAAAAAAAACTAAAAAATAATGATCTCTTATGACCAAACATTATTTTTTAAATCAGCCTTGCACTGCCAATAAAATGTATATATTAAGTAGCTCGATTCCCGCGGTTTCAACCACATCCTGGACCACTTCACGTACTAACATACTATACTTACTATGTTAGTACGTCAAGTTAGGCTACTGCCTATAACCGTCTCTAGGATCTTATATATCCATACTAAATTTCAAGTAAACTGTTTCATGAAAGCTTAACACACAAACAAACACACTCACATTTATAATATTAGAGGAAGTGAAGATGTTTCGATTCAAAATCCCACAAGTTCCAATTACTTACAAGCTCTTGTAACCAAAATTGGTATCGATATTTCGTACAGCCACAATAACTGAGCCATTAAGATAGAGCTCATTTTATGCTATTGATGTGGTTTAGTAAATAATCTTGTACAACGGTAGGTACATTATGTACATATTACACTGTGCAAACTGCGACTATATTAGTTCATAAAGTAGACAAGAATCAACATTGTACTGTACATTATTAGTGTACAGTATATAAAGTGTATTTTGAAATTAATTTAGATGTACTGTCTGCTCAAATTTGGTCAAATTGTACGAGTTGAGATCATAATATTTTAATGACCGAAATGGGATTAATACAAATGGGTAATAGTGTGAACTAACTGTTTGTAAATATCGTAACAAATATTTATAAAGGCGAATGTCACTTTGTTTTCATCTCACAGTAAAACGGCTAAACCTATTTTGATACATTTTTGTACGGAGATAGCCCTAGGAAAGTTTTAGGATAGTTTTCATCTAGGCACGAGAAAAAAATCAATCAAACTCGGGTGAAACTGTGGAAACATCTAGGTTTTATATAATTGTTATTTTACCAATTTTGTAGGCTGCCATTTGACAACTATATTTTCTGATAGCAAGAGGATTTTTATTTTATTTTAAAAAACGTTGCCCCACACTAGAAATTACTCCTGTATCGTGGGTGCGTTGACAAATATCATTACTCATGCGCAAACACCCAGACCCGGAACAATTTGAGTTGTCCCGTGCCGGGAATCGAACCCGCGACACGCAGCATAGCAGCCAATTGCTCAGCCACTACACCAAACGTGCCGTCGTGTGAGGTGTGGCTGACGATGGAATTTAATAAACACTCTCAACTTAACTTTCGAAAACGGAGTATCACTCCCTACCAGTCTGCATAACTAACACTTACCAAAACTCTTTGTCCTCACAGATGGATTGAGTATGAGTATGATAATGAATGCTTCACAATATGCTTGACTAACTACTTGACTAGCAGTAGTAAGTACTCAAATTAATTTTAATTTAATATGCTAAGCTATAAGCCAGTTTTCATCAACAAATACTTTCAGTTCTTAAAATGAGGGGCTCGTGGCTAAGATTTGTTACCCATGGTTTTACCAGTATCCCGAGAAAACTACTTGTCTTCGCCCACCGGAATACAAGTCAATATGTTAGTTTCAAAATATGCTATAGCAAAAATCAAAACCTGTTTTTAGCTTGTTTTTGATGCTGGTGATAGGCTTTTTCCATTTGGTCAGTTTAGTATGTTTGGTTGCCATTCGCATAAATTTAAATTGCCTACAAAAGTGAATTTGTTCCGGTTTCAATTATTTTTTCAATTTCTGCAAAATGGTATTAGAATATTTTAGAGGAATTTGAAACTAGACGACTCAAGTATTCTATGTCTGATCCAGGTTATAAATTATACCCTAAATTTTATTAAAATCCATTCAGTATTTTTTTAAATGAAAGAACAACATACACACATAGTACATACAAACTTTTGCATTTATAATATTAAAAGGATTAGATTAAACATTCGGAGTGCAAGAGACATCAATTATTCTAAGTAATATGTAAGATAATACAAAGAGGCAGTACACTTTTCGAAGTGAATACGGTAACATCTCATATTTATCATTTCTCTCTTCATTTACATCATCGTTTAAAACTTAATTGCTACATATAAATAAATTATTCAGGCGTACAGTTACATATTTATATAGACAGTACATAAGTAATTAAATACAGCCCGAAGACTGGGACTATTAAAAGCAGGCGAGCGTCGTTTCGCGGGGCGTTTATTCCTCCGATGCTATACAGAACTCTAATTAATTGTTCAGACTGGCTCATTTATTATATATTTAATTGTAAATGCAATTACACTGAGGACTAATGGCATTTTTACAAGCAGAGGGTCCGAATACCAAATGCGGTTTAATTTATTTTTCCAGATATAAAACTTATAAATCGTATTTGGAAGTTTTCTTTAAATCATCCGTAATCTCAACTTTTTAATTTTGAGTTCTAAAGATTTCTACTTACATAAATTTCAAATGTCTTTGTTAATTCTTATTATGTTTAAGCACTACTGCAAATCATTGCACCCTGACCTCATTGTCATAAATTATTATAATACTAATTCGTTGACAATACTGAATACATACTATTTTTAAACCATTTTCAATGGCAATTAAACGAAAACATTTCAAAAGAAAGGTTTTGATATTCTTATTAATTTTAATCATGCGAATCTTTAACCTCGATATTTATTAATGTATAACAAACGAAAATGAGAACTAAAGGCCCATTTTGTTAAATAAATACACGTACAACTTACTTTTGTGTATATACCTTATATAATATTCAAAAGTAATAAACTGAAACATTGATTAAACGGACGGTAACAAAAGGACCCAATAACCATTAATATGACTTTATGAAATTGGAATTTTTGATCGTCCAAACGTGACGCAGTCGCGAATATTGTGTAGTTATAATTTTGATGAAATATAATATTCGACTTTGAACTTAACAGGAATTAAGTAGCAATTCTTTCTAGTTTCTTCCACTGTGCTATTCTAATAAGAATTATGAAAATTATTTAATTATGAAAAGCCAAAAATAAAAGCCCAACTATAATCACCACCCTTCAGATTCTATTTCTAATCAGACAATTAGTCAAAGTCTTTAGAGCTAGGGATGTGACAGACAGACCACACAAATAAAAAAAAGAAAATCGCTTTATTTCAGTGTCACAATCGTGTACAGAATGGAGCATGTCAACGAACTGGGAAAATAAAGTAATACCTTGCTTAAAATCCCCTCCATATAACTCCACAATATATAAATTGGGATTCAATCATCGATTAGTGGATACAATAGGATCAGGGGATACAATATTATATCCATCGATACCTGCTATGTCGATATTTCCAACGCACTTGTTGATACCATTTGGAATTCAGAGCGCATTTATAGTAAAAGGAGCAAAAAAATACATACATTTGTTCGACCCGACAAATTGAAAAACAAACACTATTCATAAAACATTATCAAAGGTACACATGAGACGATGAGAAGTAGCGAGGCATTTGGGTTCCCTCTGAATTTGTCAATATCATTCTACACGACGCTCAGTCGTAAGGAATGCTTAAGGAATAATGATGGCATCTGTTAAGGTAAATAGAATACGAACTGTATCCATCCGGGATTCACAGTACACCTCTTTCTATAAACCTCACACGGCACATTTGTGAATAAAATAGTGTCTTAAATCAGTTTTTCTGCAATAAGCATTCTGGACTGTGTACTTTCTACATTAGGTTGAATTTACTTTATTCGGTTTGGAACAGTTACATACAATTTTTTATCAAACGTATGTGTTACTCTGAAGCTTTATTACAATTTAAGCGATGTAACAAATTGTAAAACGTGCTAACGCGAATTCTGTTCACGTCCGTACTTTGTTTGGTACCTTCTTTCATCCTTTTGAAAGTACTTTTCTGACATGTTGCCTTCAAAGTTGTACTAACTAAATGAAGTTGCTATATATGTGTTAGCAGTTCGTTAACGGTAAATATTTTACTAGGTTATGAATTTACAACTTTAGTGTATTTTTTTGTTTTATTTATTTATTTCTTCTTATATTCTGCGGGATAAAATAAAATATAGTTATAAACTGCTAATAAAAGAGAGATAATATTTAACAAATATGATGACCCATTTTTATCATAAGTAGGATATCTGTAAACAACAAAAATATCACAACTTGACCTCCCTGAACCTTTGCCAAATTCCATCACATCCAAAAAGCCTTATAGGCATATTTTAATATTACATTTTACAACAAAACCCGCTCAACCATACAACATTCAAGATGCAAATCCCCTTAGGAAAGTATTAGAAAAATATAAAGAGACTGATAAATCTCGCGTTGAGTCCCTGGAGTGTCCGACGTTGCGCGATATTTCACGGTATTTTAACAATTTTAACGAGCTTCCATATTTACTTCAAGGAACATCTTTTAAGATACATTGCGTTTATTCATAACCCTTATTATTCCTTAACGTGATGCGCTGATATTGGGGGAGTAAGAGAAATACGACATGAAATTACCTACAAAAAAAATATTTACTTGTGACTCAAGCATAATAGTGAACGTTAGACCCTATTAAAAACTATTAAAAAAATATATAAAATAATATGCAATAACGGTAGGCACATTGCTTGAGTATCTGATTAGATCCTCACTTTTTCCAGCCGGTGGTTGATTCCCCTATTCTAGTAAATATAAAATAAAGCATAGTGGTATCAGCTGTCTTTTTTCACACACAAATTGCAAGCGTCGTTAGTCATTAAGGGTGGCGTTGGATAGTTCAACATACCTTGTTTTATAGGATGAGAAAAACTATTATTGTTTTGGACCTTAATAACATAATACACCAACATTAGTTTTTTGTAATTGGACAGCTAATTAAAAAAAAAAACAATCGCGCATGCACGTAAAACATCTACTAGATAAACTACACGTTGTTTGTTCTCTAGTGAAAAGTTCATCCAATATAACTTTATAATAGTAGGTACCTATGTGCGAAATTCCAGCAAATACCAGACAGTGAACCTTTGCTGTGAACTTTAAACTTTGCTTTTGCAGCGAAATTAATTCCGAAGTTCTGATAAAATGCATTTAATTTTATCTTTTGTGTAAATAACATGTATGAAAAATTTATGCAATTCTGTATTATTTTTCTTTTTCAGAAGGTACTACAAAAGTTATTTTTATGCTTTATGTAATTATAATAAAAAGAGGATGATAAAAGAAAATAAATAAAATATCAGCGTAAAATCAAATTGATTTTTAAAAAGGACTTTAGTTGAAAGACCCTTATATTCAGACTGCTACTTTGGCTAGATGCTAGATGGCTACTTTTTATTACTCAGGTAGTAAAAACCTAAATTTAACCTTTCTTTTGTTTCTATAATTTATTGTCAAGAAAAATATGTTGCTCAAATTTATAAATCCAGTGAATACTCAACAAACGCAAAAAAGGCTCTTTCTGGGGACAATTAGATCAAGGGTTATTTTTCTTATTTAAGTCACCCCAACTCCACTCCTTTCACAAGATGATCAAGGTATACACTACCTACCTACATTTCCAAAAGCCTCGTTTCTACGCCAGTTATAAATTATAAATTACGGAAAGGTCAAGGCTAATACTTCATGCCAATGTTCGCCAATCAAACTAAACCCAATTATATTTTCATAGTTCCTTGCTGACCTGACATTTTAGTGCGAACTCAGAGCCGCTATAATATTTCCCAAAACAGCAAGTCATAAAGCAAAAACCGTTGGCTGGGCACTGCGGCAATTTATCCGTGGATCACCTGAACCATCGGGGTCATCAATCCAATGCCCCCGGGGCTAGTTTTCCAGGAGATTCAGTCTTACACCTCTTTCCCCTCTACCGTGCAGGTAAACGTAATGCGTTTGGCGTTTATATTTTATTGGGTTTTTTTCTTCTGTTCCACAACAGAGTCATTGTTTTATATACGCTAGCACGAATTTAAAATATTCTATCGTGGCCCAAATTAAGACTCAATCTTGCCAGTGAAACCTACTGATGGCATAACAACGGATTTTTTTGGATACTGAATAAAGACTACACAGCAGTTACGCCCTTTTAACATTACGGTAGTGAACTTTTTAGATACCGGTACCGTAATGTACGAGTCGTCATACAAATAATGTGCTATATTCAGTGGTATTTTAGTCTCTCAGACTTACGCAGGATACTGTGGCTATCGTAATATAAGATGGGCCTTATATTTGAACACCACCAGGTACAATAGTAAATGTGTTATTTGTGTATCTCAATGAATACTTCCGTTTTTTAATTCCTATTTTTTTTAACCCAATAAGAAAACAAACATGTTTAGTTTATAATTTTAATTTTGAATATATTATAAAACAGATATTAAAAAAATATTAGCTAACCATATTATTGAGATTCATTGAAATCAATTCCATGAATAAGAAAAGTACTCAGTAGCAATGATAATCCATTATTCATCACTAAAAATGTTTTTTCCTAATTATTCCGAAATGCGCAATAGAATATTTAAGCACAAAAATGTACGATCCATTAGGTACCGCACAATATTAATAACAGTGGTGGCACTCTGACTAATCTGAGTCTTAAGATAATAGGTGTAGAGCTGAAATTTTAAATAAAGGTTTAATTTTATTTTGTTCTGTCAGTGATGGGCTGTGAAAAAATAATGGATATGTACACTGAGCATCACGTCAGTTGCACACGCAGACTTTTGGGAATTATATGCGGTTTGAAGTAATGGTAAATTTTAACCCATCATTTTCATTTTGTGTGGATTAATAAACAGACTAGTATACATTTATCTGTTATAAATGTATGATATTTTAGTGCGTAGCTTAGTAAACTCATTCAATAATATGATACCCATAATATGGTTTCTTATTTTTCTAAATAATTTGAAATCCAAATTCAGTCTAATCAGAAACTAATAAAAGGTGCATACAAGTGTAGCTTTTGACAAGAGCTACTTTAGATTTTGTTGAATCTGGCTAGGTAAACATTTCATATACATTCCGTTTCTTTTATTCAAAAGCATTTTATTCCTTGAAATAGCTGCAAATCCTTAGAAACTCGAGTACAAACAGAACAAAGCGCATTGTACACACGGCCAGTGTTTTATGTCCTACTTGACAACGAGACACAAATTGGGACCCACAGCGAAACAGTATATCAGACGTTTTAGAAATTCTACCGTAGAAGTACAATTTAGACAAATATAAGTTGTATGCATTGCTGGGTATGCTGTTTGGTCATGAGGTCTTGTGGGGAGACTTTTAAGATTTGTTATTTCATAATAATGCGCTTGACTTTTGACAATTATTATTTTCCATTTTCTTTTATATACATTTTTTTAAATAATCTTAAAAAAATCAATATATAAAAAGTATTTTTCTCAAGGGCATTTCATAAATGGTCATGCTATTATACTATTTTTTTTTTGCTAAAATAGTGTTGATATAAACTTTCATTTTAAATTTTTAATCCAATAATTTGAATAATTGGAAGTCACTAATACATTATTATCACTGTCTAAGTAATTATACCGCAGAATTCAAACAATAATCTTTACAAGTTCAGTGATGTTTATTAACTTACAATTAAACTCTAAACAGGATCGTAAATAAGCATTAACCCAGCTTTTGAAGGTCCTAAGTCTTAAGGCTGGCTGTAAAATTATTTACCAGTATTATATCCTCTTGAGAAAGTTCCAAACGAAGGCATGGATAATCTCAGGGATTTATAATACAATTTAATATCAAAGGAGTGTTTTAATTTGCTATGTATTCAGAAATCATAGTCAAATTTTATATTAATTCGAATAACTGAAAGATAAAATAATAAATTTTGTTTTGCTATTATGCTGCTTTATTACGATATAATAATCTAGTGAGCTCAAAACACACAGGCGTTAATACTTAGTTTAAACAAAAGTTTCGAATATTTCGCCCCCAACACTTTTCATTTTTATATATCTGAATCCAACCATAGCAGCATAGGCGTATTTACATTTTAGTCTCGTCACAAAGCAAAACAAGTGCTACACTTCAACCGGTAAAAAAATGCTATAAAGTTTGTTTTCATGACAAGCAACATTTTATAGACAAAATCTTAACTGTTTGATACATTTAAATCAATAAAATAATACAAAAGTATTTACTGTTTTATTTACTTCATGATAAACTTAACCAACGCACCCATTCATCATGACCCCAAAACCAACAACGTATAAATAATTTATCGTATAAAAACATTGCGAAAGCGAAAATAAATCCAGACTCGAAGCTCAATAAACAATAGATTTGGAATAGAGAACCATCTTGGCTTAGCTCGGTAAAACAATAAATGTTATCCCATAAAACAGCGTTTACTGTCCAATAGTTGTCCACGGAACACTTCATACAATATTTATGCGGCACGAGATTCTTCTCTCCTTTTCATTTTTTTAACTCGTATATTATTTATTACATTCCGCCGGTCAAAGGTACACGAGCACTCGTGTAGTAAGTAGAAGTTTGACATTTTAGCAGAATTTGAAATTGAAAATATTTCGTCATAAAAATTACTCCAGTCAGAAAGTCCAAAATAGTGTCACTACCATCCCCCAAAAATAGTTTCATTTTCTATATAAGTCATTGTTGTAGCTGTGGCTTAGTGATTAAACGCTGTGAATTTAATTCATGGAACAAAATTCGATATATTTAAAAAATATTTGCATTACCTTTAAATTTGTTGTTCCTGATCTGAACGTTGTTGCAAGTGAGACAAATATTTGTAACAGTAAATTCATCAAGTTAGTTTAAAAAAACAACTATTGAACAGACTCAGTTGGAGCTATCAATCGGCGAATACATCGGAGATCGTTCTAAAATAGGTCTAACTACACCATCTCCTTTCAACTGCTCTCTGTAATTTCCTGCCACCGTCGGTCAAATGACCAGCCGTAATTTATGACTATTGGATAACAACAATCTTTATTTTTCAGGTTAAGGTAGATAATATAAATATGATATTAATATGAATTGTTGTAAAATAAATAAAAAATCTAGCGATTATACAAAGACTGGAAACTAACTGGCAAGAAACTTGTCGTTTATCGTTTCAAACCCCAACTTTGCATAAGTAGAGTTTAAATCAAACTTTATGACTTCAGGATTGCATTATACTGTGAGATGAGCGAAATTGGATTATAAAATAAAAGAAGTATAAACGATGGATTTAGTATCTAGATAAAAGTTTTCTTTTTCTTTTTTATATTAAATTCAAGAATGGTTTCTTTGCGTAGCTAATAAAAAAGTGTGTAGGATTCTTCAGCAAATAAAAGTAAACAGAATTTCTAGTTTTCCATGTTGATGTTAAGCGATAATGTTAAATTGCGATAGGTAGGTATATCATATCAAAGAAATAAAGTATACCTACAAAAAAAAATATTGTTCAGATGAAAATCAATTTTCGGAAGCAATTTACGAAAATCCTAAATTCATCTGTAAAAACACTCATTCCGCAAGTTAGCCCCCGGGTAACAATTTATTTGTCTTATCTCAAGAACCCTTTGTTGTTACAAAACTCGAGAGCAACGAATAAAGCATTTACGATTTAACTAAATGGACCATAACCGCTTTCTGAAGAAGTAGTGAAGGCAATTAAATTCGCGCTCGAAAAGATAAAAAAAGAATGTAAAAAGAAATTACTTCGAAAATGATTCAAGTAAAGGTTCCAGGCTGTTGAATATTTCGCTCGTGTGGTTTGATGACGTCATAACGGATAATAATTTGAAACTTATTTTGACCATTGTATTCGTAATGTTAAGGTTATTGTAAGCATTAGGGAAGCAAGATGTGATTCTTTTTACACAATTGCTTGGGTGATTGTTATTATAATTTCAATCGTTCATATACGTTATTTGACAATCTGCGCTTAGCTCTTCAACAATAAATAACAATTTATCTTATTTTAGGCTTTTACAACAGAGAGAAAATGAACAAAAGCTTCTCCTAAATAAATCTAAAACCCAATGCGAGCCGGATGATTGAGCTTATTATATCATCATTTTTAGAATCAAAGCATAATTTAATTAAGTTGCAATAAAATTGCTCTTGAAAAACGATAAGACCTAATGGATGAATGATTCAGAAAAACGGAACGTTGAGTAAATACAAAATGATAGGTGCGTCAACTCAACAAGTAGGCTATTGTTCTGATGCAAGCTTTTGTAACACCACTCCCCCTCATCACAGAAGGTAGATAATGTAAAATCCGAAATCAACAGCGAGTCCAAAGCAAACTGTATTACGGGGATCGCCCCAGAATCCTATTTTCACAGGCCAGTTTGTTTTTATTGTACAAATTCCGTTGCCTTTTCTACCGTTTGTTTTACGCTTTTCCGTTTTTTAATATACGGCTGTATGGTTTTAATTGCTCCAAGTCTCCTGTTATCACTTTTTGGGCCTGTTTTATTATTATACTATGTTCTGTACAGTTTTTTGTTTCCATACTTTTTACTATAAAAAGATGTGACAACTTTATATTACTTTTATACATGTTATTTTTGTAGTGTTTAATTTTTGTATAGAATATTTTATATTCATGTAGAATATTAAATGCTAATAGAAAATTAAAGTGTTTAATTGCCAAGAATATGAAGAGATATAATTTACTATCATAGAGGTAAAAGAAGTGTCATCATTTAGATAGCTAGAATTCAATCCCAATATGTATATCTTTTTTTTTCATATTTATCGGAGTTAGTCAAGTTTGTCTACGCTTATTACAAACTGATGCTGAGCTGTAGCATAGAGCATTGTATGCTATATATTTACCATTACAAAGTAAAATATTGCTTGGCTTCAATTCCTTTTCACTGTGCCTCAAGCTTTATGTGATCTCGTTTCGAAAGCGTTGACTTTTAAAAAGAGAACATCTATTTGTTTTAAGCAATTTACGTGAACAGTTATTGCATGCATTTTAAAACATTATATTCTAAACACAATAACGTATCTCGCCTTATAATGAAATATTAAAAATATATGTTGTTAGATTCTGTTTTCCAAATCGAGGGTTCTGTATAGTGGAAACATTATTTGATGTAAGATGACTATTGAAAAAAAAATACGTAAAAAATACAACCGACGGTGTCTCTAAGTTACTGTTGTTAGTATTTTGCCACCGACTTCTAGGGCGATGTATTGGTCCACTAGCATTTAAATAAAATGCATAGGTACTTCTCTTTTCAGTATTTTTGGAAGTCGGTTGTATTTTTTGTTTGTTAGCATTTATGTATAACATTAGTTAATATCTAATGATGCAAGTGTACTAGGTATATGGATTACTAAGATTGATATAAAAAAAACTTGTGTAAACTTAGTGCCAGGCACTCAAAACCAGACCATTCAGGAAATTGTTCTGCCGACGACGTACGGTATCCTAAAACACGCCAACAATTCCAGGAAACGGTTATTGGATGTGAACCCTTTATAAAAATTCAAATTTTATTGTTTTTGAACCAAAATTGAGGCTCTAAGGTGCACTTCTTGCTACAAAGACATCGTGGTAGTTTCAAAATAAAAGTTTAAATAATAGGTACCTACTGGTGTCAAAAAAATTTCGGATCTGTCTTATTACTTAGGATAGTTTACACTTACACTGTGAAAATAGCTTTAAACATTTAAATAGATTCAAAAGTTCTTTTATAAGTGGAAGGTATGCTTTTTAAACCTCTCATATTAGCATAAACCTATACCCAGTCACACAGTGTACGAACACAAATAGTAATGTAATGCAAACAGTACCCGTGACGTCACGATCAAACAGAATGTAAACAGGAAATTGAACTTGAATATTAACCAAGTGAAAATCATCATCATCTTTGGCCCATGTCAGTCCACTGCTGGCCTCTCATATGGTCATTAATAGATCTTCAACTCTCCTTCTCCAATACCCTGCCCTCTGCCTTACGAATATTATCGCCGCACGTAGTATTAAAAAAAAAACAAAAACCAATCAAGCATATTTACAAAATACTGTTTAGTAAAAGCGTAATGAGAACCACTTTAACAGTTACTGGAATCGTTGATTGAGAGATCAAAGCAAGGATACCAAGAATTATAGGTTGGAAACTTTGTAGCGATCGGAAAATTAACTCCATCAATATTTACATTAGCTTGGAAATCAGTCCTTTTAGACCGTCAAAATTAATTCACGATAACTTCTTCTGTTTTGCAGTTGGTAAAAATATTTGATTTGTGATAATTATACCGTTATTAATACTGCAGAACAGATTTTTTACATGATTAATGTGGATACTACAACTCTTTTTTTGCCTTTTTTTATTATTATGTATAAATGTTCCATTCGTGTATTAAATAGACAATACAAGTGTATAACAGTTTTTTTTTAATGATTGAAGTAAACAAAAACACTTTTTGTGCCTCATATAAATATACCTAAATTAAAGCAATTACACGTAGAAAATTTGTATCCTCCATCAGCAATCGGGTAATAATATGTACCTCAGAAACAAGCACCCTTTAATATGTTTTACTGAAAATGATTTTCCAAAGCTGCTGGCGTTTTAAAGTCTACAGATCACAAAAAATAACAAAGAATAATGGGGTGGCCGCAGACATGCCATAAACGTTGTGAATAATTTAACCAGGGTTGGGCCTAAGTAAATATTGTTACTGTATGGAGATTTCGTCACAACCTGTAAGTTATCGCACGAACACGTATTTGAGTTCCTTAATACATGTACCTACGTTATTGACTTGGATTTGGTGTGGGAGCTAATTTCGTTACAATGTTCTGTTTGTATTGGCTGTCTGTACGTAGGAACTATTTGACAAGTAACTAGGCAAAGTTTGACGTTCTTGTTTTCCAATTTAAAGGACCTTTGTAAATGTCACTTGGTTAAGTTCGTCGTTTTGTTCCACTTTCGAACTGTACAATCGACAAATTTGAATCATGACGATAAATCATCACTTTGACGATAAATCGTTCGAAACCGTCAAAATAACAAAGATTTCCATCCTTTTCAGTGCATGCCGCATTTAGGACGTTTTTAATATTAGGCAAGCTATGTCAATACGGATTGGAGAACTATGCAATTTTAACCTTTGTTATCACTACAATAGATAATATTTTCTATAAAGCATTAATAAAAATATTTTGAATCCAAACTCTTTGGAACAAAAAATTGTTCTTTTTCAAAACCATGTTCGAACGAATTCTTTCGATTATAAAATGACAGCGTCAAAAAGTCACTCATAAAAAGTTTATAAATTTATATCGTGTTACCATGGAAACGTATGTTTACGCGAATGTCGACCTATTTGTATTTGAATGTATGTAATAATATAGCCTTATGGTGGGTCATGATTCAAATTGGTTGACTGTACCTTGGAAGCAATTCTGAAATTAAAAGTAAATACAATAAGTAGACTCTATGTGAAGTTGGATAATTTTTTAAGATAATTTAGGACTTTGAATGATCAAATTTTTTTAACAAAATATATTTTTTATTGGAAATAAAAAAATAGACATCGCACATTATATTGTGCATAATATATTTTACATAATTAGATGGCACAAACATAGATTTTATAATAGTGTGTCATAATAGTGGATTTTGTACACACAATCTGGAATGGGTCTGCCTATAACCAAGAGTGTATCTGAACGTTGAATCATGCATGGAATGTTATTGGGCGTGAATCAAATGAAACTAGCTATTCATAATACGCAGTGTTCATTAACAATGCGTGTACATTCAATAATTCACACCTAAAACCATATTTATTGTCATCGCGGTACACTAACCACATTTTCTATTATTCAAATGCAGGAAACGGATATGATGCAGTTTATAAATTACAAAGCAACATAACATCCCGCAGCCACAATGTCTGATTCATGGTATCAATTTATTTTACGCATAATTAATTGTATGGCAATGTACATATTAAAATTATAATACGCCTCTAATGACTTGATGGCATTGCGCTATATACGCTCGATCTTTTTTGCAATTAGTCAACATATACATATAATAGGGCACAACAAATAAATCTCTGTACGAGATATTAAAATTCAAAAATCATTTATTCAAATTAAGCTAATAACAATAATGGTTAAAATAACAAAAGACAGTCCTCTAAACACCCATCCTTCACCATTTTCGACGACCTGAGTGGTTTAGTGGTCAACATGCCGGAATGCCACGCAAGAGGTCCCGGGTTCGATTCCCGGCCGGGCAGAAATTGAAATGATGAATTTTAATTTCTGTAACGGGTCTGGGTGTTACTATGTATAATATGTATGTATTTATAAAAATATATAAGTAGTATATCCGTTAAGCTAGCACCCATAACACAAGCATGCTTGCATTGCTTACTTTGGGGTTAGATGGCGCTGTGTGAAATTGTCCAAAGATATTTATTTATTATTTATTTATTATTATTTATTTTCTATGCGTTTCTGCTGGGAAGAAGAAGTGACGCTACAAATTCACCAAGTCTACCTTTCATTTCAGACAAAGAACTATATCTATATACCATAAGATATTATTAATGTAATAAATTAAAACATAAATATGTTTAAAATTTTGGACGTGTTATTTTTTGTTATTATTATGAGTTAATCCTTGTTAATACATATTGACCTACAATAATTTTATACAGTTAATAATTTCATGTATTGTAGTTGATTCAACATACAAAGTTGCGAAAATAAAATGCTGTATGCAAGGTTTAGGTCAAAACAAGATCAATATGCATGAATACAAGTTACACTGGATGTTTATAGCTATAAAGAACTATTCTTAGAGAAAGTTTATTTGTAACGGAGCCGAAGGTATCGTTCTTGGAAATTAATTGTAACAATATGTACAAATTGTCCAGTTGCCAATCAATGTACATAGTCAATGAAATTCAGTGATGATTTTTTCATGGAATACCTATTTGATAAAATTTTATAACATTCATTATATAAATATTTATTTAAGAAGTTACAATGTTAATATTAATTAATTTAAATTATTTAAAACTACTTAAGGCTAGAGATTAAAAACTACTGCTAAAACATTAAAAATAAATACAAAAAAAAAACACCTAAAGGAACACCTCAAGATTAAGCGTCAAAATATTCCTCCACATCGGTATCATCTGGTAATGTGCCCAGAAGACTGGCAGCATAATATATATAATAATACTAAATAACATAATAGTACTTATTTAGATAAATATTATACATAGTGTAGTTTGTAGCAATATTAATTTGGATCACTAAAAACTCAGAAGTTTTACAAATAATTGAGGGGTACAGCAACATAAAGTGTTCTCACGCCGGTTTAAAAAACAGCCCCTGTTTAAAACGATGCCTATTATTACCATTGTATACGCAAAACATTTTTATCTCGTCTCCGACTCTGTATTCAGTGAGTAAACGTTACAGTTAGGGTCACCATCGTTTGGTATTCAATAATTTAATTTAACACTTTTACGTATAAAAGCCGAATCTCTAAGATTTTAATGAGGACAAGTTAAATCGTTAGATGAAATTGTCTTTAAGCTGCAACAATGAAAGATTGAAGAAAAATCGCATAACCCATTGTGTTTTTTTTCTTACTTTAGCACAAAATAAAAATGCTATTTATTCCCTTGGGTGTCGTGAAGTGTATAGCGTGGCGTACCCCGATTGCTACCCGCCTGCCATTTAGCAACTGAAATGCGGTGAGTATGGCAACCTGGCTTCCGATGTCCGCGCTATGTAACAGCGGTTAAAGGGATATGCTGTGTAAAAGGTAAAAGAGCGCTGTTGTTTTTTTCATATTGGTGGAAAAAATGGTAACAGCAAAAAGTGAGATATAGCTTATTTGTTTCAACCTCATCCTGAAGGAACTGCTTTATGTTCCCGGATAAAAACTAATGGCCTTCCCTGGGTTTCAAACTATTTACATAGTAAATTCGTCAAAATTGGTTCAGTCGGTTTACCGTGAAAGCATAACAGACAGACGAAGTTTCTTCCGCATTAAAAAGAATAGTAAGTATTAAATTAGTAAAAAATAAGACTACCTACATAAAATAGAATTGCTGAAATCCTTATTCATACATTCATAAATAGCAACACCTCAACGTAACAAAAAAATGCGTTAGTATTTATTTTAGTTGATACTCGGACGGGCAACAAAATTGTCACTCGAGTCACAGCTCTCATTGTTCGTGTAATACCGGACGGCCTCAGTTAACCGCACGGCAATTATACTGAACGTTTTCTGTCTTTCACATCTACTGTTGGAAACTTAATTTCCTTCGGCTTGTCTATTGTTTCATTGTGAACGATTTTGTGTAATTTTGCCCTTAACCAACTTTGTCGCCAATCTTTTCATTTTTATTGAGCAATTTGACTTACTTTATCTAACACTGTTCCTACTGATGCGAATGTTGATTAGCTGCTTAATGAATTATCCTCGATAAATTAACACATAAACATTATTTTATTAAAGAAAATCAACAACAATTTAAGCTATTTATCGTCAATTTTGAATCAAGAAATTTATACGCGTAAGTAGGTACACCTGATAAATATCAGATTGAATCTGTAAGCTACTTTCAAAGTTAATTTATACAAGATAATACAGAATCGTTTTAAGTAAAATAATAAATAATATTGAAAACGCTGAAGCGTGAATCTTCGAAGATAGAAAGCTATTTTAATTAATCGAGATTTTGCAGAAATCTCAATTATTTGTTGTGAAAATTTTGTATCTTGAGGAAATACTTTAAATCTTTTGTAAGTTTAATATTGAGTTTGAATACCTAAGCGGTATTTAAAAGTGATTTGGTTTATTGATGTGGTTCTTGTTAGTATTCTCATCTACTGAATGCTAAAATAAAACGATATATATTTTTTTAATGTTTTCTATAATTTTCGTGCCCAATGCGATACTCAACCGAGAAATCCTGGCAATCCACTAAAACGTAAATGTGCACTTCACGTAAAAGATTAAAACCATGCTTTGCATTTTTGTAAACCTGCTACCAACACCATGAATCTCTGCACATTCTATTAGCACTGTTTGTAAAAGCAGCATAAATTCCGTTGCCGGACTCAGCCGGACTGCCTAGAAGCAGTTGAAATGCGTGAGTACTTTTATTTGCAGGTGTTCACTTTAATGGCAAAAGCATATTATTGTCAGTACTATCATAGTACAAGATTTGTAATTGAGATATATATTGAGATAGGAACTAATATTCCGGTTCAAGAACATTTAAGAGATCGTATTTTAAATTCGAAATAATTCATAGTGGTAATAAAATTTATCAAAATATCTTTTATAACATGGAAAAATATAAACAGTATTTTGTTTAAAAGTCGTACCTGTATAAAAAAAGTTGTTGTATGTTTTCATAATGAGGCGCTACATTTACAACCGGTTGCATCAATTTTTTTATCATTTATACTTAGTTCTCAGTAATGAGAACACTTTTAATATGTTTTATGTTAAAAATACATAGAAATAATAATTAAATAAACATATATCATAAATATTAAGACGAAAATTATAAAATAATAGCAAAATTATTCAATTTTATCCTCCATTTTGACAGATCTTGAATAAATAGACTTTTTAAAATTTTAGGTATAGAAAATGTGATCAACTTGGTGATGACTGCGTAACACGTTGAAAACGAATTGAACGGAACGTTGAAAAACAAACGTCGCTGCCTACCTACCCTTAACATTTGCGTAGTTTTTTGAACTTCCTCGATGTTTCTGTGTCCATGGGTTGGCTGGAAAATTCGTGGAAATGCACGTTTGCAGGGCCGAATGTCCGGAATACCTGTATTTATTCCACGTGTGTTTTTCCTTTGTAGAGTGGTAAATTAGCGATGTGAACAATGTTTACGTTCCGGCGACTGCTGCATTTGGTAAAGTCTGTACGCTTTGTTACCGAAATTGTACTGGATAAAATAAAAGTTGTAACGTGTTTCAAAGGCATACGCGTTGCGTCTTTTCATGATAATATTCCACGGATATAAGTATATAGTGTATATTAATAAGCATGAAGACTATGGGTGTTATCATTTATCAGTTTTCAAAATAAGAGTCTATATAGTAGTTTAGCCATTTTACAAATTTCAATGCATATCTAACTGCATCGTTGGTCTAATGATCACAAACGGGACTGCTGTTAATAGGGTCTCCGGTTATAATAATAATAATAAAAAAAATAAAAATCTTTATTGACACAAAAACCTTACAATTAGCTTAGTATCCAGCTCGTATTACAATTATTTTTTTTGAAAGGCTTACAAAAGTTAAACCCTGCCTCCTAAACTAGGAAACCCTGTGACTTAGGAGTCAGTGTTCTACTGTCGCTTGGACTTTAATCTAACCCTTTTACTAGAGGAAACAAACGCTATATCAGCAGACTGTACAGGTACTCTAAAATAAATGTTATATAATATAAACAAAAGAGAAGAATAATAAAAAATAAAAATAAAAAAGTGAATAAGGTGTAAACTGTGAGTGAATGTGTGATTGTGTGTGTGGGTGTGCATGTGTGTGTGGGTGTGCATGTGTGTGTGGGTGCAGTGTATATATGTGTGTGTGTGTGTATTGAAGTTGAGAATATATACTTATGACATGGGCAACAGCAGTTTCTCGGTCTGCGCATAGTCAAGAAGGTACAACAGATTCTGTAGTTTATTTTTAGCTTCGTGTTTGTTAAGACTTGATATAGATGAGGATCTGTTGATATTTCTATAAATTATTGAGCTTAATACGTACAGGTGTCTTCTAGCAAAGGTGGTTTTATGTGACACACTCGGACAATTTAACCTGTTTCCCCGTTTGCTTGGGTCTGGTGGAGGTATTTGCTGATGTTTCCAGAGTGTGGCTCTGAGCAGAAAGAGCTGTCTCACGGTTAGAATATTATGATTGGCGTATAGCTGATGTGTGGGATACCGAAAAGGTTTATTAAACATAACCTTAAGGACAGCTCTTTGAGCTCGTTCGACCTCTAGGAACTTTGTTTTGGCGGCTCCCCCCCATGCTAGAATGCAATAATTGGCGATGGACTGACAGAGGGCAGTGTATACCATTTTAAGTATCATAGGATCTGCCGAGTGCCGTAATGATTTGACTATGTGAATGGTTTTCCTAATTTTGCAGGCGGTATTTTCAAGCTGACTATACCATTTCAGTCCATCATCAACCATCACACCTAGGTACTTGACTGATGTAGCTTTAGGCAGCGATGAGCAAGTGCAATTTGTGTGGTATAGACACCTATGGGCTATGATAGAATATGTGTTGGGAGGTTTCGTTTTCGCGTTAATTGAGAATGGAACATAGTTAGTCTTTTGAAGGTTTAGTGTTAGGAGATTTCTTTGCAACCACTCTTTCACTATTTGTAGTGATGCTTCAGCGTTTATTTTTATGTCGGACCAGTTTCTACCGTGTACCACAATGGCGGTGTCATCGGCGTATGTAAATATATTTGCATTTGGTAAAGTTAATGTGCACAGATCATTGATATAAATTAAAAATAGGGTAGGGCCGAGGACACTACCCTGTGGCACTCCGTAAGTCATCGTCTCCTCAGCGCTAACATAGGGTCCTATTCTAACACAAATTTTTCTGTTCACTAGGTAACTCTCTAATAGGTTATGTACAATGCCTCGTACACCGATACTCTCCAGCTTGGAGAGGAGGGTGGGAACAGAGACCGCGTCGAACGCCTTTGTCAGATCGAGAAATAGGCCTAGGCATTTCTGATTATTATCTAACTTCTTTGCTATAAAGTTTGTTAGGTCTAATACTGCATTTTCTGTAGACACCCCTTTTTTAAAACCATATTGATTATCTGCTATAAACTTATGTTTGGTTAGATAAGCTACTAGTTGTTTATTTACTATTTTTTCCATTATTTTAGACATTAGCGGAAGAACAGCAATAGGTCTATAGTTGTCGACACAGTCCCTTTTACCACCCTTATGTACAGGATGAACGACGGCTTTTTTAAAAGTATTTGGGAATATACCAGAGGCAATGGAGCAGTTAATAACGTGTGTGATCAGTGGTACTAGGGTCTTTTCACATAGTTTTATCACTTTCATAGAGATCCCATCCCAGCCCGTGGCGCAGTCTTGTCTAAGGCTAGAGATGGTACAGGCTACGTCCTCGTTATCCACGGGTAGAAGAACAAAGGAACTAGGATATGATCTGCTTGTTACGGGACGTGGCAGGGGTACCGGAGTTGATATCGCTGATGCTAATTTTTGCCCTATGCCAGCGAAAAAGCTCATGAAGCGTCATGAAGTATTTTAGTAAGTGTGTCGGATGCCAAGTTAGGATTATTTGTGTTAAATACTTCAGAGAAGTCCTGTGCTTCAATATCTATTTTGAGACTAGGGTAATCAGTTTTAGGTATCATCCAGACGGGTATTTTAGGCGGACGTGTGTTACTGATTGATAGTAGGATTGGGAGGTGATCGGTGATGTGAGATTGAATCACGAGTAGGGTGGCCGTTCTATCGGTTTTTAGCAATGCGTGGTCTAAACAATTATCAATTCTGGTGGGTATCCGGTGTGCTGGAAGCAAACCGTGTGTGGCATTTAATGTAAGATACTCACTAGCGCGAGGTTGCATACCTATAGGTTTGATATCGATATTTAAGTCCCCGATTAGACTTATATTTGTATAGTTTTTGAGGGACGTGAGGACATTATCTAGGCTGTTCAGGAAGTTATCATACTCTACTCTAGTATTATATGACGGCGAACGATATACGGATACAATTGAGATGGTGTTTGCAAATTCACATGTTAGGCAATTTCCGTTTAGAAAGTTTTAGAAAGTTCACATGTTAGGTTGATTCCTCGAGTTGAGCAGAATCGCTTAGTGTTTTTTTTTATCTTAAAACAGCCCCTAATCGGGTATTAGGCGCTGTTACATGAGGTTCCGGCTTGATGTTAAGCCATTGTCTCCAACTATTACCTATTTATTATTGATAGCAGTCCATGCTGCAACTCCATCATCAGGCAGATTTGAGGAAACTCTGACACTAGGGTTAATTAGCAAAGTACATACTATAAGAAGAAGAACTGCATAACTATTTAGAAGCTTTTACATGTTTACACCCTCACTGGGGGTGGCCCTTCTGCCATGTAGTTATTATATTAAAATGCGACCTTACTTTACATACAAATTATAAGCACTCTAGAAAAGAATACATGTTTTTCATCTCATTACGTACAACAGACGTGCAAATTGTATAAGTACGAACTTAGTCCTTCGACAAAAGGATCCACACTGCTTCCTGCAGACAAAAGGCATCAATTCGAACAAAACAATTCCAATATTAGGAGTTCGGAGCCGAAGCCGCGAAACGGCACTATCGAGTACACAATCCATCGTACAAGTTGCGATTGATTGAACAAACTACTGACTCCTACTGTAAACTGTTCGTCTTAAGACGTTCTAACCCCGGGAAGTGTTTGCTCTACTTATCCGAATATCCGTTTGAAATCAAACTGCGACTGTGAATTTCTCCTGCTTTTCAATTCCAATGTGTTACTTTCTATATTATATTGACAAACTTTAGTCATTAAATTACTTTTCTGTAATAAAGCTTCTTATTTGGAAGATGTGTGCCGTCTACCCGCGGCTCAAGTACTGTTACTTTCAATAACAAACACGTAATTTTGAGACACAGAGCATAACAGAGAGCTTGCTGGGTTTATGTCAAAAAAATCAGTATTGCCATTCAACGTGGTAATGCCGATAGCAAAGTGGAAGAGTACCTATCTACTTTTTGTTACGCCTATTTTCATTAGGGTAATATTTTATGTTAGTTGTTCTGGTTTTGTGTATTTGTAATAAACAAAATCTATTTTTTAATAAAATCTACCACGAAACATAATCTACACAAAAGTAATGATTTGTTTTAGTTAAGATTTTCTATCAAAGTGTTTTAGCGGCGATGGGTAGTCAGATAGGCAGTCGCTCCATTGTAAAACACTGGTACTCAGCTGCATCCAGTTTAGACTGGAAGCCAACCCCAACATAGTTGGGAAAAGGCTACGCAGATGATGATGGTGGGTAGTCATCAACGCGCGAGACTCCTCCCGCTGTAGGCAGGGTGGGAATAAATGTCAGACTCTTGCTGACTAAAATCCATGCAAGTTCCTTCCTTCGCTCTTTGCGTTCCAAATTTTCAAGTTCCAAAATTTAAATTCCACAGTATAAAGAATTACCACTGAAAACATTAATTTTTAAAAGGAGTCTTTAGCGACTTTTTACATAATAAAAACATCACACGAGTGCTATAAACGAAGCCACGTAATTGTTGCACGGTCACCTCTGTAAGAGACCATAAAATTCTTTCCCTTCCCGCTAGCAAACCAGCCGACATCATAAATATGTATTGTGGGAATCAAGCATGCGTCGCGTATAAAACGCCACCGAAAATGTGATCTTGTGGGAGAGAAGGTACTTTACAGGGACTTAAGGTGATGCTGGAAGTTGTATAAGTACCTCATCGCTAACTCTGTCATATGTTACGGTGCAGTTAACACTGTTATTCTTACTTATCATCCTCTTACTTGTGATGTGAAGTTATTCGATGAACTGTTTTTTTTAGTAATAACTAGCTTTCCGCCAGCGGCTTCGCCTTCGCATATTTTAGCCAATGGATACAAAAACTTGACAAATTATATACTAAAACCTTCCTCTTGAATCACTCTATCTATTAAAAAAACGCATCAAAATCCGTTGGGTAGTTTTAAAGATTAAGGCATACATAGGGATATAGGGACAGAGAAAGCGATTTCGTTTTATACTATGTAGTGATTATGCTCTTTTAAGTATTAGTTTTAATTAAATGTTAAAAAGGCGCTAATTTTATAAAGAGTAAGGGTATAGAAAGTAGTCTTTTACAATAGTGTTGTAAATGATTCTTAAGTATGACAATTGACAATTGACATTGTATTTTTTCCAAACAAGGTGCTGTGACTCGGAAAATTAAAAAAATATGAGGAAGTTGACTTAACTATACTAAGTCACAAATATGTACCTATATTTGAAAGCGGGCAGACGCACTTGCATAATTATTAGGATGTGTCGTCCCCACTTTAATTTTCTTTCCTATACCTCTAACTCGTCCTCAAAGTACGTCGCATAACCTCATAACAGTAAATCCAACTAGAAGCACATCTAGGCGCCCTACATCCCTCCGTGAGTGACTCACACACGGTTTATTTGCCCCTATTTGCATAGAAACGTTTTTTGTGGGCGTCCTTGTTTGTACAGAGGATAGGTGGAAAAAGCTTTCGTGAGACTAGAAACCTGAAAGTACGACGCCTCAGACAGATTTGTTTGTATTGAATGTAGTGTGTTTATTTTTTTATTTTACTTCGCTTTACTGCAACCTCAGTAGTTGATATTCATTTTCGTTTGCAGTTCTCTTTGAAGTTTGGTGACACTGAATAATTTAGCTAGCTTATTTTTTTTATGGTTATTTGTCAAACTTTGGTATTTACATTGCAAAATTATTAAAGCAGTGGAGTTAAATGAACTATCTGAATAATAATTATAACGGTAATCTGAATACATTTTAAAAAAATATAATAAAATGTGCTCCGATGAATAACGCCGGCATCGTTGACCAGAACAGTCTATGAGGGGTTTTTTTTGACAATTTTTGCGTCAGCAAACTCGACTATCGTCCGTACGGGGAAAAATGAATTCGACGCACAGTAACAGTTGTCAGTGAAACGTGTCTTATTCAATCTTGTCTCTATTTTACGTAGTGCTCTTTTACAATATAGCCTGACCTCTATGAAACATCTGGTTGGAAGATCGTGCACTAACCAGTAAATTCACGGCTCGCTGAACTGTTGTGGCGAATCGTTTCTACTTGGAGTATATTTAGATTTGTTGAAAGGGATTGTAGTAATACACCTGCTTTGAAACGCCATCTCTGTATGGGCTCAAGCATAAATAGGATTAACAAGAATTGCTATAATATAAAGGTAAACGTTAAATTTTTTGAAGAATTTTTGGATTGTCTAACTAAAATTCTGCATTAACGGAAGAATTCATTATTTATTCAAAACAAAGTGTCATTTTGTTTGTCCGAAAAAATATAATGTTAAAAGATTATTCAAAGGTCAAGTCTCAAGTATTTTTATTTTGCTTAAATTGTTTAATTCAACACGGCGTAAAGGCCAAGCCTGGACCTTCTTTATCCCTGGCATTTGTAGAGTAATCCCTTGAAAATTAATTACCAACCGGCAACCGTTGTAAGGTGCGTTCCTGAATTACTCAACCTTTACTAAGCTTAAGGAGATATTAACTTGAGGCTATTGGAAATAAAAACAATGCATTTTTTCGGAATGTTGCTTCGATTTATTTTAATACAATTAATGGAATTGGAATACAATTCAACCCTTAATTGTAAAGATCAATGATAATCCCACAACGAACACAAATAATTAATTAATTCTGGATATATTTACTTAACTAAACGTGATAATTAAAAGGGATTATCCGAATTCCTCAAATATAGTCATGTCGTAAGAAACCCCACGAAAATATTATATAAGTCACAATAAATATTAAACATTGAAGATTTATCCTTAATATGTACAAGATTGTGGTGAGTCTTAAGACTATAAACCCCAATAAACTCGCGAACTATGAAGCTTGTACTGAAACTTTTTAATAATTCAGCTGATTTGATGTAATTTTACTCCGCAACCGCATGCTAGTGTAGGCTTCTTACTACATTGACACTCCTGTTCGTGTATTCGTATTTCATACCATTATTACATGCTTACTTTTGCAATATTAATTTTAGTTTGAATCAGACAATTTTAGTTAATTTTAAGGAAGCTAATTTTAGTGAAATTTATGTTGTGTGTGATAGTGATAGTAATTATTTATTTTACGTAAACAATGTTCTTCAATTTTGACTGATAAAAAAGTAACAAAATTTTCTCGCTCTCTTTTTTTTGCAATATTTATGATTCCCTATGTCAGTCAAATATAGCACAAAGATGGTAAAATCTAAGTTGTAAATACATTGTGCTTAACAAGAGCATTTCTTGTATCTCCGTCCCTACGGAGCTCGATGTCTGGCGAGCCTCTTAGAGGCTTCCGCCGCTGAAAGGGTGTGTGGTCATGCGAGCAGCCCTAAACTTACCTTGAGAACCAATTTGTTAAATTATTTAACAGACCCCTTGAGGATGAGCGGAGGTCTGAGGCTTCTTGGGTTATGTCTATATAGTATGAAGCACAATACAAGTGTTGGGGATATTGAGAATTCCCAAATAATAATCAATTTGTAATGATTGAAACGAATATATTGTCTTTGTGTGAAATACAAATTTTATATAAATCTTATTAAAACTCTAATAACGGTGCGTGTTCAACGGACAAAGAAGACGGAAGTGATTTTTAATTTTTTCTATGTCACCAACTGACAGCTGTCTATGTTTGTTCTCACTAGCGCCATTGCTATTGCTGTCACACTAGCGCCAACATACTCCCCGCCCTGGAAACTCCCAGTTCCAGCATCTTCATTTGGCTAAGTATCAATCGGTAGAGGGCATATCTTCGAAAACGCACGCTTTACTTCGCCAGCTGCTGTCCGTATACTAGCAACGCGTGAGACTCCATCCTTTCCAGTATAGACCTGGGTGACTCGTCCAAGTCTCCATTTTAAAGGTGGCTCATTGTCTTCCTTTATAACGACTAATCGGTTGACAGTGACTTCACTCTTGTTGGATTTCCATTTTGTTCTAGTCTGTAACTCACTGACATATTCTTTGGACCACCGCTTCCAAAAATGTTGACGCATTTGCTCAATCCGGTCGTAACGAGGAAGACGATTTGATGGCGCATCTGTAAGATCATCGCTGACTGGTGCTGTGAGAGGGCGTCCAATTAAAAAGTGTCCCGGAGTCAAAGCTTGAAGGTCATTGGGATCCGACGAAAGAGGTGTGAGCGGACGGGAGTTCAAGACAGCCTCAACTTGTACCAATACCGTATTAAATTCTTCAAATGTGAGATTTGAATTCCCTACCACGCGTCTCAAATGATATTTGCAAGATTTCACCCCCGCTTCCCACAAGCCACCAAAATGAGGGGAATACGGAGGAATGAATTTAAATGTAATATTTTCTAAAGCGACACTTTCGATTATAGCGTTTGAACATTTTGTAAGAAATTGACTCAACTCGTTAGCCGCACCAACGTAATTTTTACCATTATCCGAATATATTGCCAATGGTTTACCTCTTCGAGATATGAAACGTTTTAAACAAAGTAAATAACCATCGGTGGAGAGGTTTGTGACCAACTCCAAATGAACAGCTCTTGTCGCAAAGCAAACAAAAATACAAATGTAACATTTAATTAGTCGTGAACCTCTCCCTTGACGGCTCAAAATGTATACCGGACCACAATAATCAGTACCGGTACGTAAAAACGGAAAACCTGATAACAATCGTTCCGTCGGTAAGTTACCCATTATTGGGTTAAACGTTTTCCCATTCATCCTAACACATCTGACACATTTGTGAACTACTGAACGTGCCAAATTTCTACCACCAAGTGGCCACCACTCTTCACGAATGGTCGAAAGTAGGAGCTGTGGGCCTGCATGAAACAAATGTGTGTGTTTATATTGAAATAGGAGCAATGTAAATCTGTGTTTGCTACAAAGTAATATGGGATGTTTTTTATCGTAAGCAAAATCGTTGCAGTTATCCAACCTACCCCCGACTCTGATTAATGAATTCTTACAAAGAAATAAGTTAAGTCCCGACATGTTACGTGAATATTTAATTGAAGTTGCAGATTCCTTTGATAAACTATTATACTCATGTGAGAATGACTCTATTTGAGACAATCGGGCAAGTAAATAAGTTGACTCCCGTAACTCATTCACTGATAACGGTCCCTTTCTCCGATCAGTTGTAAAACGTAAGTTATAAAGGAATCGCTTAACGTACGCCATTGTTCGTATCATTTTCGTAAATGACGAAAATCGTTCTAAGGGAAAAACGTTACATGATGAAGTTGATATAATCGTGTGTGACCTTAATTCTGGTAGAACTGACGGTATATCTGTGCTATGCTTAACAACAGATAACTCGCGAATGAATGCAGGACCGGACCACCACAACTCATTATGAATGAGATCTGGCAAGTTCACACCGCGTGATAGTAAGTCAGCTGGGTTGTTCACTCCCTGCACATGAGACCAAACGCAACCAGCAGTCAGGTCGTTAACCTCAACGACTCTGTTTTGAACGAATGTCTTCATCCTAGTTGGATGAGTACGTAACCATCCCAAAACAATTGTCGAGTCTGTCCAAAACAATACCTGATCAAAGGTTATGTCCATTGACTCACTAATCCTTTTGTAAAGGCGCGCACCCACTAACGCACCGCACAGCTCGAGACGCGGTATGCTAACGGGTTTTAAAGGAGCAACCTTATTTTTCGCACATAACAATTTTACAGTAACGTTATTTGTAGATTTACAAACACTACGTACGTAGGCACAAGCGCCATAAGCCTCTTGTGATGCGTCTGTAAAAATGTGCAATTGTAATTGGTGTGCGTATTGTGAAGTCACATGCCGCGGAATGCGAACTTTATGTAAATATTGCAACGAATTTAATATTTTATAGAATGAATTAGCGATTTCAGTAGGTACTGGGTCATCTCAGTCGACCTTACAAAGCCAAAGGCTTTGCATTAGTATTTTAGTAACGATAATAACAGGCGATAATAGTCCTAGCGGGTCGTAGACCTGTGATATAACGGAAAGTAATTTTCGTTTTGTTATCTGTGTAACATCAATATTAGAATTAATTTTTGTATCGTAATTAAGTTCGTCACTACTATTACACCAACCCAAACCAAGTGTTTTGTGTTGAGCAGATTTATCTAAGGACAAAGATTTTATTAAGTTATTTGGTGAGCAACTATCAAAATTAAAAGCCCACTTGCGTAATGAGAAACAGCCTGCTTTTAAAATATTATTAATTTTTTCGCAGAGTAACAATAATTCTTCCTTATTATTATGAGAATATATCAAATCGTCGACATAAAATGAATTTAACATTAATTGAGAAACCTGCTTATCAGGGCAGTCTAATGCTAATTGTCGTAAACATCTCATAGCAAGGTACGGAGCAGACGCAGTCCCGTACGTCACAGTATTTAACTGATACATATTGAGTGTATCGTGCTTATTTTCACGCCATAAAATAAGCTGTAATGTACGTTGATCGGGATGTACAAGAACCTGTCTGTACATCTTTTCTATGTCGGCACAGGCTACAAACGCAAACTGCCTAAACCGTAGAAGTATACCTACTAAGTCGTTTAACAATGGAGGACCGATGTACTGTATATCATTAAATGATTTATTCGTAGTTGTTTGTGCACCCGCGTCAAATACTACGCGCAACTTAGTCGTAGTACTTTCACGCTGAACGCAATGGTGAGGTAAAAAATAATACGGTGACATATATGTGTCGATGCGGGTCATGTGCCCTAACGCTAAATATTCCTTTAAGAAGTCTGAATACATTTGTTTTACTTCAGGCGAACGGTCTAATTTTCTTTCTAACGATAAAAACCTATTCCTAGCTAATACATAAGAATCGCCGAGAGAATCAGCTGATTCACGTAACGGTATTTGCACCACAAACCGACCATCACTATTGCGAGTAGTTGTGGAAGTGAAGAGATCCTCACATACCTTTTCATCAGCTGTGAGTAGGTTGGTTGAAGATTTATTGTCAACTTCCTCTAACTCCCAGAAACGTTTTAATTGGTCATCTAATGAACTCGTGAATGCACAACAAATAATATTACTAGTACTATTACCAGTACTATTACTATAATTATTACGGGATAACGTACCCGAAATAATCCAGCCTAAATGAGTATTCTGTAGGTAAGGCCCGTTGGATAACCGCATCCGACCTTCCTGTAGCAGGCTCCAAAACACATCAGCCCCAATTAACAAATCAATATCTGAAGGTGTGTGATAATTTGGATCAGCTAGTGTAACGTTCTGCGGTATTTCAAATGAATTAATGTTTATTAACGAATTAGGTAACGAGTTTGTAATTTTAGGTAAAACGGAACAACTTATTTGTGTACTAAAATTACTATTTTTTGAATGCATGAGTAGGTCACAAGACTGATGTGAACGCATAACAGTGTTTCCTACCCCTGCTATTGTAAGTGTGGACTGTAATGGTTTTAAACGCAATTTTTTACATAGGGTTTCTGTGACAAAACATCGTTGGCTGCCACTATCAAGAAGAGCGCGCGCAACGGTGTGTGAGTTATTATACCATACTTCAACAACTGCAGTTGAAAGCAAAACCTGTTCTATCGGTATAGACTGCACGGCTTGTTTCAAGTCATTAGTATGTGTGAATAACGAAGATATGTCTGCACAAGCACTGTCTGATGCACAACTTATAGCTGAGTCAGTATTTATATGAGCAGATGATAAACGAATAGAATTGCAACTTGCACTGTTATCTATATGAATGAGACTATTATGTTTTTGTGAACATTGCTTACATGGACCAAACTGACATTTTTCAATAGAATGACCAGTTCGTAGGCAATTACTACACAATATGTCCTTTTCAGAAACGAATTTAATCCTATCTTGGACAGGCAAATTTAGAAAACGAATACAAGAGTATAACTCATGGTTACCATTGCACATAACACACTTGACATTACTGCGCACTGTAAACTTGCCTGTCCGAGATGGTTGCTTTTGAGAAACAAATGAACGGATTTGTGTGGAAGATTGGGCATTGTGACCTGTTGACTTTTTAACTTGTTCATTACTATGCTTATGACCACTTTGCAACATGTCTAAAACATCAGAACGGTCTCTTAAAAATTGTAA
The DNA here is from genome assembly GCA_963891755.1 of Pyrrhia umbra. NCBI lineage: Eukaryota > Metazoa > Arthropoda > Insecta > Lepidoptera > Noctuidae > Pyrrhia > Pyrrhia umbra. Next base: position 9,946,579 of record OY982924.1, read on the forward strand.
TAAATCATTTAATTTAACTTTTGTGGAATCTTTACTAATTAAACTTTTTTTATCTTCCCACTCTTTATTAGTTACTGGGTCTAGCTTACTGACTACTAAATAAATAACTAATGTGTCCCAGTATTCTGTGGGCTCACCCATAATTTTTAATGATCTTAAGTTTTTCAATACAGAGTCAATTAATTTTCTCAGTTGAGTAGGTGATTCCCTTGTAATGGTTTGTAAAGAAAACAGAGACTTAACATGATTGCTTATTAGTAACCTATTGTTATCAAATCTATTAGTCAACAAATCCCAAGCCACCTGATAGTTCTCTGATGTAAATTCTAACGATTTTATAACTTGTAAAGCACTGCCCTTTAATGATGAACGCAAATAATGAAATTTCTGAATAGGATTAATTTCTACTGCACTATGAATTAATGATAAGTAAGTGTCACGATACTCCAACCAATTTTCATATGATCCGTCAAAGGATGGCAATGAGATTGTAGGCAATTTAATAATATTGTTTGCATTGTGACCGCCAGAACACTTGGTGGTGGGCACAACCCGCACTTCATGCTTATTGGAAATACATTTAGCCAATGACATCAATTTGTAATATTGAGATTCAATCGTCTCCCTAATCTCGAGTTGTTGAGTCAATTCATCTTCATTATAGATGTTCTCGATAGAGGTCTGAACAACTTGGAATTCTTTAAAAAGCTGTTCAACATTCGAAATGCGTAGTTGCAACTCAACAACTTGTTGATCTTCTAGAGTGACTTTATCTAACGAGCTGATGTATTTTCCAAAGAGTGTGATTCTGCCACGCAAATTACCTCGCTTTTTGTTCAAATCGCGTAAATCCAAATCGTCGCTATTAGTACAAGGCGACTTAATTTCTAAACTCATTGTGATGGCTGTGTTAAAAAGAAAAGGCAAAAGTACTTACAGTTATCACCGAGGATGTAATGGCCGACGTCGGCGACTCGTTGCGGATACTTAATGCAATAAACACGGTATTAATACATTTTGAACTTATCCATTATCCACCCGAACGCTAGCCTCCCGGAGACTTCTTGATGACTACTCTTCTATTCAGTCAGTTGTATTCTTGTCTTCGGCAGTTGCTTGATCGCTTCGTTAGAATTTCAGCTCGAGTTTTAATGATGATTATCCGGCGTCGATGGACCAATGTTGGGGATATTGAGAATTCCCAAATAATAATCAATTTGTAATGATTGAAACGAATATATTGTCTTTGTGTGAAATACAAATTTTATATAAATCTTATTAAAACTCTAATAACGGTGCGTGTTCAACGGACAAAGAAGACGGAAGTGATTTTTAATTTTTTCTATGTCACCAACTGACAGCTGTCTATGTTTGTTCTCACTAGCGCCATTGCTATTGCTGTCACACTAGCGCCAACAACAAGCTATTTCTTAGGCAAAAGATTTTAGAGTGTGTAGTTATATTAAACAACATATTTGTTTATGTAAAAAAAAATATTTCATTAAACAAGTCATGATCATTCTAGCCTTTTCCCAACTATATTCGGAGCGGCTTCCAGTCCAACAAAATCCTAATCCTAGCTAATGTTATAAATGCGATATTGATTTTGGTTGTTTGTTCCACATTAGTGTAGAACAGCTGAATTGGTTCAGCTTTAAATAAAATTTGACCATGTAGTTGTCAACTGTTAAACTAACTTATCACAAAGACTTGACAAAATAATTTTACTAATAATAACTAGCTAATATTCCACTCGAAATTTTAGAATACTAACTGTATGAATTTAATTAAACATCTGTGCTACCCGTATTCAGTGGAATACTTTTATCTCGTCCACCTGCTGTGGGGACAAAAAGAAAAACATTCTCGAAAAAAAAAGTTAATTAATTACGTATGCAAATTGACGAAAAAGTCGTCTCGTGCTGAGTGGCGAGCGAGACGAGATAATGAGATTGTGCAGGCTGGAGTACCGTGATTAAATCATTGCGATGGAAAACGTTGAATTCCTAATGATTTTGATTAGCGGTTGTGCGAATCGGCCTACACGATGCTGCAAAAATAAACCTTTTATTTATTACCAACATATTATAGATATTTGAGAAACTTATAAAAAAAGAATTTAGTACAAATTCCATTGAACATTGCTTAGGAGGAGTTGGTAGTTGTGTACATTAAATAATAAATATAATATATTTTGTAAGTCGTAAAGTAGGGGATCAAAAAGACCCCTTGAAAGCACATTGCCACCATAGATTGAGCGTAGACTTGACAACTCACACTTGGCAGGTTTTGCGATTCGAATAATCGAACAAATAGTGCACCGTCCGCTTCCTATATGATATATACCATAGTCGAATAAAGCGTTAAGTAAAATTACATAGAAACGTTTTTTCGATTCAATCCGCAAACTTTACTCAACCACTTCAACTAACGGAATGTGGGAATCGGAAAATAGATTCGCATTTCCATTGATCACATCTGTATTTTTAAACATAGTGATATTTTCGCTTAATGTTGAGAAAAATACTAATAACTAGCTTCTGCCAGCGACTTCGTTCGCGTGGAATAGTGGTGCTCCGCTCCTATTGGTCTTAGCGTGATGATATATAGCTTATAGCCTTCCTCGATAAATGGACTATCAATACTGAAAGAATTTTTCAAATCGGACCAGCGGTTCCTGAGATTAGCGCGTTTAAACAAAATGACAACATTTCCCTTCACTGCTCTGCTCCTATTGATTGTAGCGTGATGAAAAGTATACTATAACCAGCTCAGGAGTATGAAAAATAATTGTACCAAGTTTCGTTAAAATCCGTCGATTAGTTTTTGTTTCTATAACGTTTATACAGACAGACAGACAGACAAAAAATTTACTGATTGCATTTTTGGCATCAGTATCGATCCTTAATCACCCCCTGATAGTTATTTTGGAAATATATTTCATGTACAGAATTGACCTCTCTACAGATTTATTATAAGTATAGATATAGATAGATTATAATGCGAAAAATAATATTTGTTACGTTGAATACGTTACAATATCATATTTTTACGTTTTTCATTGATTGGTTCATTGATACGCAAAGGTGCCGCCAGTGCAACAGAATGCATGAAATAAAGAAACAGCCTTTGGCCCTTTTATTTGGAACACAAAAGCTGGCAAAAAAACGTGTTAAAATAACACATAAGGGAAATTCCATCAACAGATAACAATGTGATCTTTACAACGCAAGACCGTCAAATGTCATCTGGATTGGTGCAATAAAATCACATCTCCATGTTCAAATATTCATTATTTTAGTTTTGTAAGCATTTATTGCTTGAAAATATATGCTATACTTACATAATTTTACCGAAAGTCATTGTTACACAAGCCATTAATAAAGAATACCCGAATAACTGAAGCACGAGCGCTTCACACGGCAATTATTTTTTATTCCATCGTATTTTGGTATGTAACTAACCGTAACATAGTATAAAGATATTTTATTGGATATTAAATAAAAAGAGCGTATTGAAAATTTGCAGTTTGTAGCTTTCAGCCACGTGGTTCTTATTGGTATAAAATGGTGTGGAATATGTTGTATATTTTTTTTAATTCAATAATTTCTATATTTAATTTGAGTTATAGCTGGATAAAAAGAAAAAAAAATATTTATTTTTCATTACGCGTCTAAAATATAATTTTTTATTTATCATTTAAATCAAATAAAAAAAGTCATGTAATAATCTTTCTGCAGCATGTATACGAATTGATTTTTTTTTCCAGTTCCATATTATAACGGATAACGTCGTCCATCCATATGTTATACAGAAAATCGTTCTTAAAAATGTCGCAAACAAATCACCGCTTTAGATCCCTTTCATTTCGGTACTAGTTGGAGATTTTAGGGTCCCGTCAGCGAATATAGTCACAAAATTTCATCATTTAAATAAGTGTTAAGCTTGCAAATTTTAATCAGGATTACTTTTACACCGACGTTAATATAAAAAACATTTACAATCACAAGACTTCGTCCATAAAAAACTGTTTGTAGAATACTCAAAGTTGATTGCATTAACCTTGGAATCTTAAAGCATTAATCGACAGGTTTTTTTTACAACAGAACAAGCAAGCTACTTTATTTTGCACAAAAACTTTTATTGAATGAGGCTGACTTGCAGAACCGCCACAACTTGAAACAGAAAAACCTACGGGACCCGAACTGGAGCGAAACTTGCACTTTTACGTTTTTTTATTTCATGTACATGCAACTTCTGTGCGGAGACCACGCTCGTTACACGTCATTAAACGATACTTTACGGCAGACGGCCCTCGAGACTGCCTACCCCTACCACCGTCTATATGCCTCTCTTAATTCAGTGCTGGATGTGGTACGGAACCACGGATTAGGAGATTTAAAATAGATGGTCAGTTAGCTTTAGAAGTATGATGTCGTGTGACTGTAAGTACATGAGTAGGTATGTAGTGTAGTGTAAGTCAATTTCATATGGAAGAGACTTTTGAGTTTGTGGATTAATAAAAAAAATTGTAAAGTCATTTAAATTAAGTTTACTGACCAAGCCAAATTAACTAACAGCTATTTTCAATAACCTTTTTTTTAGATTTGCTTACTGAAGATAAGTTTTTGACATTAGTTGTATGGACCTTTTAGAGGATCCCGTGGCTAATTAACAGCCGCACGGTTCGACCGATCAAAGGTTAAGCTGCGCTTGGCGCGGTCGGTCCATGGATGGGTGACCATCTATGTCATAGCGAGACTCCTCCGTGCCTCGGAAAGCACGTTAAGCAATTGGTACCGGCTGTCATTTGTGTTACGGGTAGTCAGAAGCCAGAAAGACTGACAACCAGTCTTACCAAGGGGGCCGTGTTACCCGGTAACTGGATTGTGGAGGTCAGATAGGCAGTCGCTCCATGTAAAACACTGGTACTCAGCTGCATCTGGTTTAGACTGGAAGCCGACCCCAACATAGTTGGGAAAAGTGTAGGCTTAGACTAGGTTAAGGTTAAAGTTAAGGAGGGCTTAAGCTAGAGTAGGTTTTCTCAAAATTCTATCTATGGTAAGAAAATCTGCGGATAGATAGATTATTGAAAATGGCCATAAGACTCTCACCATTGCTCATTAAATTCATTAGATGCTAAATATATTATAGGTAGTATATTTGAAACATAATTAGGTCCCTGTTAAGTTTAAACTATTGCAAGAGACATAAATATGTTTCACATGTTTATATTTAGCGGTAAATGTGTTTTGTGAATAGGTGCAAAAACTTTTGAGTGTTAAGTAAACTGCACCAAAAGTTGGTGTAAAATACAATTCGCTCATCTAGTGGGTCTCCATCCACAAACCCTGTAACGTGATTTTTGTCAAACTACCCAAACGCATGGAACATTTAATAAAATTTTGCTGGTACTTAATTTCGACGAATGGAGTGTCGCCGCGTATTAATTAAGCTCAACTTAAAATATTGAGCGTACAAGCCATGAAGAATTTATAAAAATAATTTTGTATATTTTTTGTGATTTTCCGGAGGCGTTAGATGTAACGAGTGTTTCGAATATGGAGCCTGGAATTTTCTAAATGAGTTTTCTTTATTTGTTTTGTTTTCTTTTTTTTGTTGTTTGGTAGATCTTAATAAATGAATGTGACTATTAACGAGTGAAGCAGTCGTGTGATGTCTTTATTCAATAGAATAATACTATTTGAAAGTTGTATTAAGAAATACCTCGTATTATTAGTATAATTATGTAAATGTATTAATATGACATGTCTATTTTAATATTATCTGGTGACCAGTAGACATACTGTGATCTATTTTCGTTGCGGTGCGAAGGTCGCAATTTAAATCTTAATATACATATATATATATAATATAATAAATTCTTTATTCGAGTAACCAAGACTCAATAATGTTAGTATTACTTAAAACTATGTTAGTAACATTTTATAATTTAAATTTATCGCTGCTTCATCCCATGCGAGACGGAACAACAATGCCTCACGTATGAGCAATCCAGACGCCCAGCAATCATACTCAGGACACTGTTGGAGCTGGCCCGCACCCTGCGCACCAGAGAAGCACACCTCTTTCGCATAGTCGCAATCTAATAATTTAATTTATATTGATTATATTATCATATTACTTTAGATTAAGATTTGCGAGAATCCTCATAAAAGCAGGAATAGTCACAAAGACACGTTGGAATTTATTAGATACTATCAACATTTTCAAATTAAACTAAAATAAATAAATCAACTCAAACGTAAAATACATTACCAAAACTTCTGCGACCATCTTGCACATTCGCTAACGCTCTATATTGTGCAGTCCGGGAATTACTTATTTCGGCTAATTTTGTGCCTTGCATTCAAAATGAGTTACTGCGCAGCATATCAATGCAGATAATCCGGCAGGAAACTTTATTGAGTTTAACAATATACGTAGTTATGGCTTGCAGAGGAAATTTGTATTAAAGTAGAGGACAGGAGGTAATAAATTGAATATACAGTAATGGTTAGTATGAAAATAAGTTGTCGACAGTAAAATTTTGATGCAAATTACGTCAGGTTTTAGTTGAAGTATAAAATTTACCTTTATTTCAGATGTGATAAAAAGTTTTATAGAATTAAAATTTATCACTCCACTTCGCATTGCGCGAATTCAGAGAATTATTTTAATGAAACTAGTTTTATAGTTTTTTTTATGGATACGGTAGGAATTAGTGAAAGACTTTAGCTTTTTCAATTACTTATACACCTGGAAGATTTAATGTGTGTAAAATCGCTGTCGAGTCGAGAAGAAACAAAGGTAAACTTGTCACCCATGAGAGACAAGGCTTCGTCAAATTAATCCCATCACATCATCTGCCTAGCTTTTTCCCAACTATGTTGGGGACGGCTTCCAGTCTAAACTGGATGCATCTGAGTTTCAGAGTTTTACATGGAGCGACTGCCTATCTGACCTCCACAACCCAGTTACCGGGTAACACGATACCACTGGATAAGACTGATTCTATTCTATTCTATTCTATTCTATTGTGAGACTTTCTGGCTTCTGACTACCTGTAACAACTTCTGACTGACTGATCCACAAATTACAACCGGCACCAACAGCTTAACATTCTTTCCGAGGCATGGAGGAGTTTCGCTATGACGTAGATGGTCACCCATCCACGGTCCGACCGCGCCAAGAATCGATGATCCGTGCGGCTGTTTCTTAGACACGAGTTCCTCAAATTAATCCTATCACAGTCAAACGAAAAACACTATCAAACTGGTGACGTCACACCCACACAACAATACCAAAGTGTTACAAATTCAATGTAAGTTTGTCGTTCGGCGTCCTAGCGCGCGTGCGGGCGCGCAAAGCACTGTCACTGTAAGCCCTAAATTAATATGAATCTCTAATTTGAGCGTCACACGTGTTGCGAGCTCACAACTTTGCAGACTACGCCAAATTGGATAAACATGTGCGAGGAACGGGGGCCCTCCCTAGAAATATACGAGAGATACGCACGAGCGTGGCCGCCGTGATTCTCAATATTAAACACGTTTTTAGATGATCCGCATAGTAATTTTACAAGTTTTGTTTACGGTCTAAGAAAAATAATATAATGCGAAATATGATACTATAAAAAAGGTTCACTGAAGTCTCCATTGTTGATGTCCCTATGTACTTTCTATGTATATCTTAGACATCACTGACTAACAGTGAACGAAAACATCGTCAGGAAACCTGGACTTAAAGTCTGAAATAGCCACATCATAATATTATGCATAGACGCCGCCTTTTTGTTTATGTTCTTTTTTTATTATTAAATCATGTGTAAGACGTGAGTTTTCATTTATTTATTTTTATATGAAGCTAAACTTGAGAAAACGGTGAAAATCGTATAATTGAGTAACAATTGAGTTTTTCTCATCATGCTGGTTATTGTGTGATTTTGATTAATAACAATGAAGACTCAAACATGTTGGGTATAATATCTACTACCTCAATTATTTTAGTTTGGATCAGTTATTTTTCATGACAAAAATATCTGAAAGAAACGATCAAGCAATTCACTTAATGGCACGTAAAATTCCTCTCTAGGTATATATCATTATTTCTATCATCTTTTGTTCATTCCTGCGACCTAAAGGCGTCGTCCATTTTTCCGGTCAAATGCCGATTTTGCTCAACCTTTCTTATCTTTTATGTTCTAGTCCTTCTAACATTGTTTGCATTTTAAAAAATACCGCTTTAATAGCAGAGTATTTTTTAATCACTGAAGTGGTTATCTTTTGTATGTAGGTATAATTTTATTGCAACTTTTTGTGTTCCTAAAGTATCATCATAATTAGCTTATATATTGTCCCATTGTTGGGCACAGGCCTCTTCTCATACAGAGAAGCCATGAGCATTGATAACCACGCTTGTTCAAGGCAAATTGGCGATTTCGGACTTTAAGTTCAGGTTTCCTCACGATGTTTTCCTTCACCGTTAATCAGTGACGTCTAAGATATACTTAGAAAGTACATATGACTAGAAAAGTAATATTGGTACTTGCCAGGTTTTGAACTCGCATACTCGTACACGAGAGGCAGGTGCCTTAACCACTAGGCCACCACGACATTTAAAAAGTACTTATAGAAAAAAAATGAAGTTTTATAATAAACTAGTTGTTTTCCGTGGTTGCATCAGCATCCTGTGGAAATTACTTCATGCATCAGAATTAAAAGCCGCCTCCGGAATCCTATTTATCTCTTTACCAGAATCGTTCAGCCGTTTTTCCGTAAAAGCGTAACCAACAAAATGACAAACAAATAAACTCACTTTCACGTTTATAATATAAGTAAGGATTGCATAATATCCCAATGTGTCATATACTTCTTTATCTCCATTGCACTGACCAGGTCACGCTGTAGGACTTTGATGCATTTTACAAGAAATTGTTTTTTAAGATACAGTTATGGGGCTTTGTGCTGTGGCAATCCATTTTAATTTATTACTAGCTGTTTTCCGCGGTCTGATCCGCGTCTAGAGAGAAATACCTAACGTACCCGGATGAGAAAGTCATCAGGGTCTCATCTATCTCCATACCAAGTTTCATCTAAATCCATGTAGCCGTTTTACCATGAAAGCATATCAAATAAACAAAAAAACTCACTTTCGTATTTATAACTAACTTTTTCCCGCAGTTTCACCCACGTACCGAAGGAACTACTTCGTGCACCTGGATATAAAGTATCCTATATGTTAATCCAGGTTATAAACTATCTGTGTCATCATCATCATCCTCCTGCCCTTATCCCAATTTTATTTGGGGTCGGCGCAGCATGTTTTCTTCTTCCATACTCTTCTATCTGCCGTCATCTCGCTAGTAACATTCATTCTAATCATATCAACCTTCACACAATCCATCCATCGTTTCTTCGGTCGTCCCCTTCCTCTATATCCATCCACATTCATGTCCAAAACCTTTCTCACTACATAATCCTCATCACATTAACTATCTGTGTACCAAATTTTATTCAAATCCATTTAGAAGTTTTTGCGTGAAAGAGAAACAAACATATATCGATACATTCTTACAAACTTTCGCGTTTATAATATTAGTAGGATAGTAGTTACGATAAAGAATTAAAAATTGGGTCTCACATGACATTATTGAAATAATGCTAAAGCAGACGCTTTGCTAAAACGCACCGTGTGTTTTTGCCCTTCCGTGTTCTCAAATGAACGTGGCTTATGGTAATTCGAAATATTGCGTTTATTGTTATAACTGTGCAATTTTAGTTCCATTATAATAATCATGTATGAAAGGATATTTCTGTCTTGTACTATGCTTCAAAGTAATTATGCATTATTTGAAAGTCTTGTAGCCAGATTTTTTTTTATTAAACTTATAAAATATTTCATGATATCATCAGCTGTATGATATGAAATATTCAAATTTAATTAGAATGTGTCTTTAACTGTTGTAAGAAAAGGTTTTTTTTTTTTCATTTTCAATTCAATATGTACGTATATGCTCAAAAAACTTTGATGTATTTAGATATAAAATAAATTTCTAGAAGAACTTAAAACTGATTGTTAATCTAATATTTTAATAGCGTAACACTATACAAGCATTATTAAATCAATTTAAGGCGCTAATAAATCCAAGTTTAAACTAAGACGGATCGCGTTAAGGCGGGCGAGTGAAAAATGCACTAATTCTAAAGTAATGCTGGCCTCGCCGACGCCGAGTGCAATTCATTCTCATTAGCCCGGGGAGCCTTTCTCATAACACGATGAAATCACAAGAGGAATAGTGGGTGCGAGTGTGAACGAACCTCTTCGAAATATTATATTGTTCTAAACTTTGATAACCTTATTGGTATCACCTTTGATGTACAAAGGATTAAGGCGTGTTTAATTAATTCAAGGTATCCTTTATCCTTAAGTGACCTTTGACTAAAAATAAACGTGTTTGCGAAACAATATTGGTTATTTGCAAAAAAAAAACTTAACCTAATATAATTTTCCGTAACCCTTAATTGTTTGGCTGTCTGTTAGTCGTTGTTGGTTCTTCCATAAATTCAAAGCATAAAAACCTTGTTATTTATTATTCGAAATACCTTAAACAAGAAATTCTATCTCTATAATTAATTAATAACATTCAAGCATTAAGATTCTTAGCGGACACTGAAAACTGCCCGTTATATTTTTCGACATATTTCTTTTTACCCTGAAATTGTTTAATGATAAGGCCGAATTTTGTACTACAGCATATATTTATAACAACCGATAATATTACATGTTGTCTTTTTATTATTAAGTGCTGCAGAGAATAAATATATAAATTCTCCAACATGCGTACCGTGTCGTAGGCGACCACTCTACGGGCAAGCGTTCTGATGAATTCTTCTGCATTGTGGAAAATTAGTAAAGCAGCGAATTTTACGTCTTGTTCTCATCAGCCGCTTTCATGTTCTTGTTTTAGACACATTATAATGACAGTGCCAGATAAATAAATTTTAGCTGGATTATTTTTAATAGACTTTAAATTAAACCACGCTAGCCTTGCGAATCTAATTTGCTATCAGAAATAATCGTAGATATATCGTCATTAGTATTCTCAAAGCAAATTCCAGGTCTTGCTTTGAGATAGGCTAAATTACTATGTATATACTCGTATAGGTATACTAGCACCTCCGAATGTTCTAAGACTCAGTACCTCTTTAAGCCGTAAATCCCTTTTCTCCGCAGGTGCAAGAAGGTCTATCCGACTAATTAAGGTGGTCACGTAAATCGACGAACGTCTAAAGTCCGTTTAAGCCTACAATTTTCGGAGCAAAGTTATTTTGAAATTAGCCGCATTGCAGTGCGTTGCTACGGTAATTCTCTTTGTCAAGAACAATGGGATTAAGCAATTCGAGTTTGTAGTTTAACGTTGATTACGTCGCAAAGTCTTGTTTTTATCACCATTTCATATGTTTATTTCTTTAAAATTTTATATAATCTATATTTTCTATTATTAGCAAAATATTTAAATTTCCTTATTGGCGTTAATATAATTTCAGACACAATATATAATAATTTTAATCTTAGTTTCACCCGTTTTCTAATTGGCGTATCCCAATATAATTACTCCAGAACATAACACTATACATTAATAAATTTAGATAACATCAAAAGCAATCACGGTCCGCTAACCGGAACCACAAAACGTCATACACTGAAAACAGCAGTTAGGATAATTACCATCCGTGATGAATCGTTTGACTCGTGTTTTTCAAACGTGTTCCCTTGATGATTGATGATGTTGAGCGTGACGGTTAAAAAGCTAAATTTGATTTGTCGAGTGACTCGTTATTAGTTCTTAATTACGTGTGTTGAAACGGCAATCTTAGTTTGTAAATTATTTGATTAGATAATTTTGACAGAGCCGTTTAGATACTTGGTTTTTTATGATAATATAATTGTTCAATTTTCTTGAATAAATGAATGAGTAAATTAAATATAAATTAATTTAAGATAGGTAGTATTTTTTTAGCAAAATTAATAAACGTCAGTTAGCGCTCACTGCATAATAAGACTTATAATTACACAAAAGTTTTATTAGTAAAGTTTTCAGTGTCAGTTTTATAAGATAAATCATTCCTGTATTAATTATAGTTTTATCAAGTTGAAGAAGATATAGGAAACTATATTTAGGAAAAAAAAAACTCCCAACCAGTCGCTGAAGTAGCAAAAGTTCTATTAAACTATTTTAATAGGAAACAACAAAATGCAGATTGAAAACGGCAATTTCCCACACCGTATCACTTCCTGTTTGACAGAATCGATTCGATATGAGGTGTGAAAGCTGTTTGATATGCAAAGGGATATAATCGAGGTATTTATCGCAAACAAGTCGCTAATATATGGAACGTTTTCAAACTAGCATCAGTAAGGTATACAGACTAGTTAGGATACCGAAACAAAATAGTATAAAGGAACCCTTTTGGTACGCTATCTGTCTGTCCGTTTGTCAAAGCTGATTATTTCAAGATCTACAAAAGCTGTCAATTTTGGAAAAGTTAAAACGAATGATAATATTCATATGTATTGCAAATTAAATAAATTGAAAAATATTTTAAGCATTTTTGGTAAAAGTGGTTGAAGTAGGGATTTAAAATTGAATCTTGCACTTGATTTGATCTCACATTCCAAAATATTTAGGTTTGATAGACATTTATCTAAATATTACAAGAAAATTAAAGCTATAATTCTGAGGTTCATATCTATTACAGAACTTGACTCAAGACTTAAGAACTATTTAAAATTAGATTCAACAAATCAAATGGCTTCGAATTTGTTATGGCGCCATTAATACTGGGTGGTTATTTGATTGGATTTAAAAACAAAATCACGTTACAACATTTATTAGTAAATCTGACAAATAAATTTACACAGTGATTAAAATAGTAATTAAATTAACAAATTATTGAAAACACTATATACTAAAAGAGAACTAAGCGTAAATGAAAGATTTATAGCATTGCATCAATCAAATACATGCGTGAATTGCACCATCGCCACTGAATACGTGGTGAGGAGACCGATCATATTCAGAACCAGGGACATGTCTACCGTGAACAGCCGCCATACTGTGTACTTGAACGGATATTGTCGAAAGAACATCATGGCATCTTGTATTGCGTCACGCGTGTCATCTTCTGAAAATGTTCACCAATCATTTTATTTATGCAATTCAAAATTAGATATCGATAAAAGGAATCCAACATTTACACCCAGTTGCATAAAAAAAATATCAGGTTACTTATACGTGAAACGGAAGAACTGTCATCGAAGATCTGTCGAAATGGATGATATATTTTATTTTTTTTTGTTTTTCGTCGAAATATTTATGATATAAGTTTATTTAATTGTTATATCTATGTACTGATATCATAAAAAATATTAAAAGTATGCTAAATATTGATATCATGTTTTATGATATTCGTAAAAGTATAAAGTATAAATGATAAAAAGTTTCATGCAACTGGCTGTTAAAATAAAATATGTAAATCAGCTAGCTGTACCTCTACACACGAGCAACTGCTTAATAACACAAAGTTTAATTTTATCTATTTCGATGTTCGTCATCTCAGCTAGAATTGCAGGTAATATACACAGCATGATGTAGGTTATAGCTACAAATATTATTATTGCGCTCCTCTGCAAGAATATAGATATATTATTCAGATAGTTTCAATAGTTAACAAGATAAAGATTTTTAACATGGTCATCATCATCTCCCTAGTCTTTTCCACAACACGTTTGGCATCTGCTTCCAGTTTAGATAGATGAGATGATGAGATTAGTTACATGGGACGACTACCATCTGACCTTCACAACCCAGTTACCGGAACAATTCTCAAATTGTTATCAGACGTTCTGGTTTCTTCCTCGGTAACGATTACCAAACCTCGACAAAAGACAACTGGGCCCACCGGCTTATCGTGCTTTCAGAGACATAGAGTAGTCTCAGTATGATATCACCGCTTCCACAGACTGACCACGGTTAACACAGCTTAACCTTTATCGATCGATCTGTATATTTCTAATTTAGCCACGAACTTTAACATTAAATTTAATTTTTATCAATTAATCATCTTAATAAAACAAATAACGATAAAAGCAAAAGGATGATTATATATCTATATCCCAGAAACATAGGTTAGGTAGGTAATCTACTTACAAAGTATCCACCAAACATCATGAAGGCATATGCAGTGATTAAAATTTGCGGAATTAAGAATATTACACTAATAAATATCTGGAATAAAAAAATACACATTAGAACCAGCACGAACCACTGTTAAAAAAGTATTAATATTGGTCTTCGCGATCAATAAATCATAAATAAAATTATAAATTAATTTTAAAAACCTAGTAAAATTAATATTATAATACAAAAAGAACAATTCGAAGTATTCAAAGATATGAATAAAGCCTTTAAGATGTCTCCTCGTCTTCGTCGTTTGCTAGTTTCGATAACATTTGTGCGTTTGTGCTAGAACCCCTAAATGGTTTTTTAAATAATATAAACTTAAAAAGCTTCGTGAATTCATCATTGACCTGGTTATTGTCCTACTGTTAGGCAAAGGCTTGTCCTGATAAAGATAAGGCAAACATGCAAAAAAATAACTATACAAGTCGTCCCAGCTGTTTCCAAACAAAGAGCGTAAAAACAAAACTTTAGATATAATAATCTATACTTATAATAAATCTGTAGAGAGGTCAATTCTGTACATGAAATATATTTCCAAAATAACTATCAGGGGGTGATTAGGGATCGATACTGATGCCAAAAATGCAATCAGTAAAATTTTTGTCTGTCTGTCTGTCTGTCTGTCTGTATAAACTCTATAGAAACAAAAACTACTCGACGGATTTTAACGAAACTTGGTACAATTATTTGTCATACTCCTGAGATGGTTATAGTATACTTTTCATCACGCTACAATCAATGGGAGCAAAGCAGTGAAGGGAAATGTTGTCATTTTGTTTAAACGCGCTAATCTCAGGAACCGCTGGTCCGATTTAAATAATTCTTTCAGTGTTAGATAGTCCATTTATCGAGGAAGGCTATATATCATCACGCTAAGACCAATAGGAGCGGAGCACTACTATTCCACGCGGACGAAGTCGCTGGCAGAAGCTAGTTATAAATATATATGTCATAAATAAACGAGTTACCGAAAGCTTTACAGACACGTCATTTTCACAAGTCATGTTCACCAAATTCTTGTAAATATTCAGACACGATCTTATTTTTTCCATTCTTACTTCTTCTTCTTCATAAACAAATCTTCGTGAATTCGATAAGTCCTGCTCAAGGCGTTTGTAAAGCATTGCCATTTGTCGCCACAGCAATTCCAACATCAGTATTCTTGTCAAGGCCATCAAATATTGTATCAAGTCAAGCAGTACCGAAACCGTGGCCATACATAATGAACTAAAAATGCTTTTATTGTAGTCGGACTGCAATTTTATATGACTAAATATTCTTGCAGAGAGTGAAAAAATAAATAAAAACATTGAAATCGGTATTTTGTCATTTAGCTCAACATCTTGTGCAATGCTATTTCTTATTTTATGAAAAAAAATTGTGAAGTAATCGTCATAAACAATATTTGTAACCACATTTATATTGTACGCGATGCAAAGAAAAACCAAATACCATATACCGATATCCACAACTTTTAATTCCTTTATATATATGAAAGAATATATGGCCAAATCGAGTATTATCGCAATGAACACACAATACGCCTTTAATAAGTTAGTTATTATTTTATTTGAACTAATTTTGAAATATAAACCGTAAATCAGCCGAGCGACCATTATCGTTTTAATGAATACTTCAGATTTTGTTAAAGCCATTGTCGTTTTAAATACTACGAGTCGTGATATTAGCTGACAGAGCTAGCGAGTAATGAAAATAATATTATACTGACGTGGCTTCGTATTCAAGGCTATATTCCATATTTACACACGTACTATCAAACTAATGATTTTTTACGGTAATGATTACATGATAGGTTTACCTAGA
The DNA here is from genome assembly GCA_963891755.1 of Pyrrhia umbra. NCBI lineage: Eukaryota > Metazoa > Arthropoda > Insecta > Lepidoptera > Noctuidae > Pyrrhia > Pyrrhia umbra. Next base: position 9,962,648 of record OY982924.1, read on the forward strand.
AGAAGAGTTATATTTTGGTGTTTATGTATGTAGGTGGGTTTCAGTATATTACTATAACTTCATATTTCATGATTTTTTTTCCATCAGCACCCAGCTAAATACAACCGATATGACGATTTTCGTATCTTTACATTGATTTTTTTTTTTTACTTTTGCATAGACTTGAAAATTTACAAGTTTTTGTAGCTATTTATACAGTTAGTGCCATTGTATTTTTTGAAGCTTCAATAGAAAAAAGATAATTTGAACTATTTATGTAATTATTTGACTGACTTTAAATTATTGTATTAGGTTAGTTAAAGTATCGGGAACAAAATTAAATTAGAAATATATCATACACTTTTTTCTGTTATATCTGTAATTAAATGTCGAACTCTAGGTTAAGATAAAAAAACCTTACAATTCTAATGTCTCGAAAACTACTGAATATCGGCCATACATGGAAGTGGTTATTTTTTTTACTTTTTAGCCCTTATATCACTTACCGAGTATATGTCGATTTACCAAAAATAATTTAAATATGGTTGATTACCTATTTACTTCAATTAAAATTACTATTTACAATTATTTACACCCAAATGAAAACCGTCATTCAATCCTGTAGTACGGACTCGTCATTTACCTGCTCATAGTCCCAGAACACCTTTTGCCTCATTTTGATACGAACCGCGGTACCGTTAAAAGTCTGCAATCAGCCTTATATAGAGTGTATGAATATTGTATGAACTGTCCCGTGGGAGACGTCTCGCGGATAAACGCCAGTTTTAAAACATAAACGCAAAGAATTTTTCAGAGAGACAGAGAGACGTACTGACTGCCTTTTATATATATAAGGCAGGAAATGTGTGACTATCTAAAATATATAGGTATACTCTAATGAAATTGTTATTTCCATAATGCTGAAGGTCGTTTGTGTATTCTTCGTTTGAACGGCATGACATGTAAAAATAACATTTCGAATAAATATCTGATGTTTGTTATTTATAAATATTAATCCCCTATCCTTTGATCGTCGAATGGAGCTTATTGTAATTGTTTTTGTGTAATACAGCGACATGTATAAAAGATTAATAATAACTAGCTTCTGCCCGCGATTTCGTCTGTGTGAACATCAAATTGGGTTCAAATACCTGAATCAAAAAGTGTTAATCTGGATAAATTAGTTTTTTTAATAAGGCGTTCCTAATACACCATTCTATTCTGTAATAACAATAAAATCTAATATGTAGCTAAAAACATAAACATATTTATATTGTAAGTTCATAGTATTGATTTGTATCTATTACTATAGTATTAAAACTAGGTATTGGAAATTTAATGGTATCAACATTCGAAACGTACAACACAAGGTTTCATAATTTACTAACAAAATACATTGCAATCCTATGGTGTTTTTACCATTTGGTAATCTACTATCTTATTTTTTTTTAAATACATCTTTCTATTATACCTAATACCCTTAAGGAAACCTTCCACATAACATAACAAAGTACTGAAATTAAATGTCACGAAAGAATAAAAAAAGAATGATTCAATGTTGATAGTAATAGTAGCAACAATATTCAATTACATACGAAACCGAATACTAAATTGTTGAATATAACGCTAGCAAATGTTCAATTACTCCCGTATTTCAAGAGAAACTAAAACGAAGCATAGGTAAAGTCCACATTAATTGACTGTCTGTTAGGCGAATGTCTACAGATTTCATTTGCCCGAGGCTTATAGCTACTTTCTTTAGTCAGAACCCCCTTGCTGTTATAATTTGATTTGAGAAAACAAATGTTTCTGACATATCGTCAGGGATTTTTTAACTAAATTGCTTTTCTATCGTGATAGAAGCTATTCTTTTGTCTACTTCTTTCGTGCGCTATTATTGTATTCTTTCTTTATGAGAGGTATTTGAAACCTCCTTGCAATTTTCCTAAGTATGGATTTAACTATTTCATTATCATAAAAAGAGTCATACTTAATTCATAATAGTCTTAGAATTTTATGAGATTTTTATGTTGTCTTTGATTTAAATGGTATAATAAATAATACGTATTTAGTAAGATGGAAGTTGTCACTAGCGTAAGTTTGAATTGCTATTAATTAAAAAATACATATTTACGCAAACAAGCACAACAATATCAGTATGTAGAGACAAACGTGTGTATTTGATGTGACTTGACAAGTGAATCCCTTTTATCTACAGCTGAAACTTCGCCCAATTTATTTTGTTCAATGAACATTAACAATTTGGAATTAAACTTTTCGACGCTACAAAGGAGCGCGATAACGTTTTATAAATGGCATTTTTCTGGAATTGAAAAAGAAAATACAATTACGAGAAGATCAGTGACTTTCGTATCAATTTATTTCAAGATTGTGTCTATTTGGCTTTCATGTTTATATTGTATTGTAATACTTCAAAGGTGCTTTAATTGAATGGAAATATCTTTGATAAATAAATTATAACACTCGTCAAGTATATTGCAGCTGATAACAATAATAAGTTAAATTTAACTGAATACCAATAAAGGTTGTACATTTGGAAATTGGACATATTGGCTTTGATACCATGTTAATTTGTGTGATTATCAGTTGATGATAATGTACAACAAAATTGTTGGAAAATATTATTTCCGGGAATTTGTTTGTCACATAGGTAGGTTACATCCTAGACCAGTGCTTTTAACTTTTGAAAACAAAAAAAATAATAGTAGGATGAAACCCATTGGAAAAGGAGGAGAATACAATAAAAATGATAGGAAAAATAAATTACGGGCGATCTGAGTTCGGGAAGTGGGGGGAGGGGGGGGTTAAAGTTAAAAAAACGGTTTATCTCAATTTCCGGCAAAACTACAAGTCCTATGAAAAAAAGTTAAATGGCAAAGTTGTAGGTAATAAAAAGATCTACAACTTTTGGATTGACACTTTTTTCACATAACCTCAAAATGTATGTGAAAAATTCAAAAAACCAAGCTTTTGGTTTTTTATTTTTATATTTTACAATAATTAATTTTTTATCACGAAATTTGGTGAAAACTTACCTTTTTATGTCCCAAACACACTGTAATTTATTTGATTTATAATAATTATTTTTTCACCCTTATTTTGACTTAATATCGAAAAAACACCCTAATTTTCAATCGAAAATTCTCGTATCAAAATATCACTTTTTTTTTAAAAGTCGGTAGTCTTTTTGTTCTTTGAAATCTCTACTTTCAGATGGTATAAAAAAATATTTACATTGCTATGGTAAATGTTCTCAGAAAATATAAAGAAACGCTACGAAATAACAGTTAGCAAGGCCAAGATCCTTCTAGCAACTCCCCACTTCTCTATGAAATACCTTTTGATCAGCTAAAAGGTATTTCATAGAGAGGTCCGAGGTTCCGTAGGTCACTCAGATACATAAGTTATCTTAAAATAGCAATAAATAGGCATCTACGCAAAAAATTTAAGCCCGTCTAGGCCTTACTACCTGTTATTTTGTAGCGTTTCTTTATATTTTCTGAGAACATTTACCATAGCAATGTAAATATTTTTTATACCATCTGAAAGTAGAGATTTCAAAGAACAAAAAGACTACCGACTTTTAAAAAAAAAGTGATATTTTGACACGAGAATTTTCGATTGAAAATTAGGGTTTTTTTTCGATATTAAGTCAAAATAAGGGTGAAAAAATAATCATTTTAAATCAAATAAATTACAGTGTGTTTGGGACATAAAAAGGTAAGTTTTCACCAAATTTCGTGATAAAAAATTAATTATTGTAAAAGATAAAATTAATAAACCAAAAACTTGGTTTTTTGAATTTTTCACATAAATTTTGAGGTTATGTGAAAAAGTGTCAATCCAAAAGTTGTAGATCTTTTTATTACCTACAACTTTGCCATTTAACTTTTTTTCATAGGACTTGTAGTTTTGTCGGAAATTTAGATAAACCGTTTTTTTAACTTTAACCCCCCCCTCCCCCCCACTTCCCGACCTCAGATCGCCCGTAATTTATTTTTCCTATCATTTTTATTGTATTCTCCTCCTTTTCCAATGGGTTTCATCCTACTATTATTTAATTCACTTTTTACCGTTTTTAGAGGCTAAAAGCACTGGCCTATCCACCTTGTAATGTTACTAATAACCTTAATAACTTTTAATTTTTAGCACAATCTATACTAATATAATAAAGCTAAAGAGTTTGTTTGTTTGAACGCGCTAATCTCAGGAACTACTGGACCGATTTAAAAAAATCTTTCAATGTTAGATAGCTCATTTATTGACGAAGGCTATAGGCTATATATGATCACGCTAAAACCAATAGGAGCGGAACACCACTATTCCACGCGGATGAAGTCGCGGGCAGAAGCTAGTTTATTATATGACCAGCTGTTTCCCGACTTCACCCGCAACCGGAGGAACCTACTTAATGCACGATAATAAAACCTATAACTATCTCCAGTGTCCTATCTATATATACAACAAAGTTCATCCAAATCGGTTGAGACGTTTTACCGTGAAAGCGTAACAAACAAATAAAAAATTAATAAGGTACCTAAAAATATAGTTAGAAATTGCTCATTATTGATAAGCAACACAAAATGCATTCAAATATCACTGAGAGAACTTTCTTAGATAGTTTACATGCATAAAGCCATAACAGAAATGCGGGCAGACGATAATGCTATCTAAATTCAGCAGCGTCAGTGAGCGAGCTACGTCTCAACGCGAACTTGTATGTTTGACAGTAATAGAGGTGTGGTCACACTTCTAGCGGATTATACTTTTGCAAGATGTACACTCGAATATTGACAGCTAGTACGTGATTTAACTTTTAAATCAAAGAAAATAATTTGACTATCATAACAAATAGAAGTAAATTTATTATTGAAAATCCTCAAAAGACTGCCAACATGTTAGAGATTTTCCTCTAAACACACAAATATTATTTTTCATAACTTGTTTGAATGATAATAAGTAGTTAGAAATTACATTTCATTAGATATCTGTTTAATTAAAATAACTTTCAGTGTTGAGCCTCTGAGTTTGTCACTTTTAAAACAATTACTGTACATTAATCGTCACAATCTGTTTATATATTTAAACAACTATACATTAATGAAATGTATGCTAACTCGCCGTGGTGGCCTAGTGGTTAAGGCGCCTGCTTCTCGTGTACGAGTGTTCTGGTTCGAAACCTTACAAGTACCATTGTGACTTTTCTAAAGCCATGTGTACTTTCTAAGGATGTCTTAGACGTCACTGACAAACGGTGAAAGAAAATATCGTGAGGAAATCTGGACTTAAAAAGTCTGAAATCGCCAATCCTGCTTGAGCGAGCAAGCATGGTGATCAATGCTCATGCCTTCTCTGTATGAGAAGAGGCCTGTGCCCAGCAGTGGGACAGTATATAGGCTGATGATGATGCCAACTTGATACTTATAAAAATAAAAAATATTTTTTACAGACTATTACGCTAGTCCTCTACGATAATCCCATTGAATGAGAAAAAAGATTTAATCCCATACTCTTCCCTCTGTCAATGGGGCCTCGGCTCGCACGTTTGACAGTAATAAGTCTGCTCCGGCGGTCCTCCAAGTTGTTCGCCTGCAACTTCTCATGCCTCCTTGAACTGGTAACTGCGACTACTCGAAGCAATTACACCGAACAACACACAGTCCACTAAGTTTCTTTTAAACTTTATTAATTTATGCACCGAAAGACGTATTTAATATTTTTCAAGAAAAAATTTAAATGCATGGTCTATAATTCTTTAAAATAAAATCATAATAAAATATTACGTTAAATTTCTCTTTGCAGTTGTAATTATGTTTGTCTTTTGAGACTTATTCAATTTTATATTTAATTAACGGTAGACAAATTTATTTCTATTGAAGACCTGTTGACGACATTTAGCAAAAGCTGGAGAGCTTGAGGCTTAGTAACAGCTGCCTGGATCGATTGAACAAGGTTTAATTGGGCTTGCCGCGGTGGGTCCGTGGATGGGTCCATGGACCATTTATAACTAGACTCCTTACTGTCATTGGTAGATCTTGGTCAGGGCTGTTATGTGCAGATCTTTGACACTCGTTACGGGTAGTCACAAGCCAGAAAGTCTGACAACAACTTTTGCAAGTATCTGGCTAATATAACTGGGTTATACTTACACGATAGATTTTCGAGGTCAAATAAGCAGTCGCTCCATGAAAAACACTGGTATTTAGCTGCATCTGGTTAGACTGGAAGCTGCCTCCAAGATAGTTGGAGGTTTAGGCAGATAATGATGACTTGTTTATGACAGCTCAAACCTGTTGCATAATAATTTAGGGCTCTAACATTTTTTTCAATAATGACTAAATAGTGTTCATACTCAAAAATAGAATAGTTATAAAATACTGTTTATATTACACTTGTACATCTTTATACTTTTCAATTCGAAAAAACGTGCACGGCACTCAAACGCTAGCAACATAGAATACCTGTCTAACCATCCATCTATCAGCGTTCCCATGAATTGCTTCCGGCTCCAGACACCCCTTTAATCTCAAATGTACATAGCCATAGTAATTTAGATCCTATCTGATGGAACCATTGAATCTATGGCGGGGTAAAGGGCCTTTAAGTGTTGAAGAACCTGGAAAAAAATACAAAATCAAAGTCTGCGGTGAAAAGAAACCTCTTCAAAGTATATTGCGCGTGGAGGATTTGAGTCTGGTAAAGGATGAATTTTGAAATGCTGTTTTATCGCTTTAGTCTTTTATAGAGCTAGAAGACTTATTAAGTACCTCTGCGCCTTCGATATGGTCATTAAATGCTTTATTATCAGAAATAAAACTTATTTAAAAAATAAATAATGGTACCATGTGATTTCTTTTTTGAATAGTTATAAACAATTAATAAAAACCCTAAAAATTTTGCTCGTTTAATAACAGCAGGTGTACAGAATCCTTACTAATATTATAAATGCGAAAGTAACTCTGTCTGTCTTTTACGCTTTCACGCCAAAACTACTGGACCGATATAAATAAAATTTGGCACAGAGATAGAATAGACCCTGAGGAACAACATAGGCTACTATTTTTACCCGGGTGCGCTAAGTAGTTCCCTCAGGATGCGGGTGAAACCGCGGGAAACAGCTAGAATTACATAGTTTCGCCAGGCGCCATAGGTTTCCATAGTTTGCCCTATCATTGCATCACATTAGCCCAAGTAGTTTTTTTATCATATTTTGCAATAGTCCTGCTGCAAACTGGTGATAGAGTTTAACGGGATAGACTCTGGGTATGTGTCACCTTTACATTTCATTAAAGTACCTAATCTTAAAGGGCTTATGCAAGTTGGCCACCCAAATTCCGGGATTCTGTAGTGCCTTGCATGGTAGATAGGTACAGCTTTTTTACTCAACACTAAACGCTATGTATCTGTCTACCAACACACGTATAAAAAGAGAGAAAAAAAAACATAAAACATACCGTCAATGCAGAGACAAACGATCGAGTGAACCTGTTAGGGATCACATTCAATTTGCGCACCGTGGATTGAGGAGGGTCAGAAATGACGGGTGAAAAAGTTAGCGAGACGGCCCCGGAAACACGCCGATGGGCGACGAAATAATAATGTGAGCGATCACATTGATATGTATGTTGAATGGTCATTCGCAAATATCCGGTCGCATTTGACAGGTTGAATTGCGTAGAATATGGACGGTATTTTGATGAAATGTTTAAATTATGGTAGAAAGAATATTATTTTGAAATAATGTGTAACTTTTTTATTGTATGTATTAGAGCCGCGGAGAAATTGAAAATTAAAATGTTCATTTGTTATTTAAAGTGCTATTTATTTTATCAATGCATTTTCAATAAATTATTACCAATTTATGAAAATAATATTACAAGTTACCTACCTTAAAATGTATACTTCATTGACGTCTTAAATCAGGTACGTAATATGCTTATTTTCAACTTATTTCATAGCTCGCCCTAATTTTATAGACAAACGAATGCTGGGAGATGGCTAAGGATAATGCGTATAATTTTATTTAAGATACTTCTTAAACATATTTCCTTCCTAAAGTTTTTCTCCTCTGTTACCTAACTTCCATCTTAATTCCAGAAAGTTTCATGTTCATATCTTGTACATTATAAATTCTCTATGCGTTAGTGGTATAACTGCCGGCATGGAATTTTTAATCTAAGAAGTTTTCTACTAAACGTCTCTTTCTCATAATACCTCATGAATGCTGTTATGGATACTGCGGCAAATATTTCGTAATTCTTTCTTTAGCTACATTATAAACGTACCTAGTGACATTGAAATGGTAAGCGTACGGAAAAAAGTATGAAATATTAATTTTATTCTATTTTTAAAATGAGAAATGGGGTCTCTTTTAAAAAAATATGTAATTTGTCTTAGAAGAAACAATATTTATAATAATAATTATTGTATTATAATTACTCCCACAGTCAAACCATTACTACGGTTTTATGGGACTTAGTTTAGATGTTTGTATGTAATAGATAGTGTACATATAATAAATAAATATATATTTTTTTGTATAAAGATATTACAAAAAATAATTAATATGTGTTAAAATGGATATAAGAAATAAATAATATTAGACTTTTTTGAATAGCAACTTAATAACACTGAAACGGTCTAGTTAATACTTAACTGATGAACTTAGCAACAATACAGTATGTATAAAAAATAGTTTTAAATAAAAGTGTACAACTATTTCCGATCTTGAGAAGATGTATTTAGGAGCAAATTTGTCGTACACGAATCCGTTGGCGGGTGGCCAGTATCTAGATGATAATGTCATTTTCTTAAAGCGGGTTCCTATTAGCAATGCAATGGGTTAATTTCAGTAAATTTAAAGTACTTAACTAATTAGTTTTTTGATCAAACTTTTTATATTTACAAGGCTGCCATTTATTTGATAAACGATACCAATTAGATTTAATCTGGTTCTTTGAAATAATTTATAAAATTATTATTTTAAACAGAGTTAATAAAGAGGAAGTTCTTTAAATATCGCTTAGTACGTTTAGAGCTAATCACCTTGACACATTCAATTACGTACATTTGTTATTAATTACATATATATTTCAAACGATTAAAGAGTCATTTTTCCTTAATTGTTTTGTGTAAAGGGATGATACTTTGATTTATCAAGCTGAAACTTTGATTTAATTTATTTAATGCTGAAAGAATTGTGAGTCACAATATATGAATACATGACATGTACAAACTTAATCAAAGACAAGAGCACTGGCTGTATAATGACATAATCTTTAGTAACTAAGTGGAAAAAAAAACTCCTTTTAGCTTGCAAGCATTCCGGATGCGCTCAGGCAATGGCCGTAATAGTTTAGTTAAGAACATTCTCGTAGCCCCCAACTGCGAGTGGAAACTATAATGAAGTTAACTAAGCGACACTGGCCCAAGTCTCGGATGCGATACAATGCAAATTAATTTAGTTTCTACGTTCCCCTCTTTTTTTGTTTAATTACTTGCGATTTTTTAAGGCTGATTGTCTAGGGAAGTTTATGGGAGTCGTAGTCGGAATAGGTACTAAAAGTATTTTCACTTCAGACTTTTGTTGCTTAATCGGGAATCTTGTAGGCGTCCTTTGAAATGAAATTTACTGAAAGATGGTCAATAATCTAGGTATAGAATATTAATATAAAAGAATAAAAGTAAATGACGAAACCTTTGTTGACATTTAAATTAAAAAAAAAACATAAAAAATTAAGGTACACAAGTAAAGTCATCATTATCACCACCCTGTCCTTATCCCAATTTATTTGGTGTTGACACAGCATGTCATAATTATCTTCATGTACATAATATTAGTCATAACAAAAAGCATATTATCTTGTCTTCGTGTACTAATATAGGTATGTAATAACAAATTATATTTAAGTAGGTATAAGTATTTTCAGTCAATCCAACAGTTTAACGACATTCTGCCTATAAAATACCTTAATAACTATACATGCGTCAGTAATAAGGAGTGGTAATAAAACACGTCTGTGTACTCTGGTATAATTTCTTTATCACGGCCCCACAGCTCGCTTTCCATTTGTCGTGCTCATCATAAAGACGGCGGAGGAGATATAAATTATTATTGCGACGCGTGTTGTTCTGAAACTTTCTGAGAGCTTGGTGTTTTGTTTTGACCACTAAAATATAAGTTATGCTCTGAGTAATAAGATCTCCAGTATAACCGCGCTAAATATTTTTATAAATTATTAATGATATAATACCTATCTTGCGCTGAGAGATAAAGAAAAAAGTTCTTCAAGGAGCAGTTTTTCATCGTATGCCATTGCGTTGAAAGGTATATAAAATAATATTCAAAACTTGACTGATCACTTAAACAGTGTTTTTATCAACAACATAATTATTATTTTGCATAGGAATAAAATAATGTTGATTACAGTGGTTCCATTTTCATTATTTGAATGCATGTATAAAAGACGCAAGAAAATTCAGCTCTGCAGTGTCGTCGCATTTGTTAAATGTGTATTATTTCCATTAAATTTGCAAGTAACTTTGTTCATTTATGTTAGAATTGGTATGTTGTTCAAGATTAGGGTAATTGTAAGAGAAAGAATTAATCAAAGTATCACTCTTTATAACACTGTTTGAAAAGAAATCTATAATACTCAGTCCCAATAGATTTTATGAAAAATGTAAACGAATTCGTAACCTGTTTTGTTCTAATTCTGCCACTGAAATTACAATGGCGTAAGGATGGCGCATTTACGTCAATTTCATGCTCTAAACATCATCATTCGTTATTTATATATGTTAGAAGAAAGAAATTTGAACAAAATATTTATTAGATATATATAATATTGATTTGTTTATGTTTTTCGTGAAATTATTTGGTACATACTATAATGTATTTTCTATTACCGTTAATCAGTTACCAATACAAAAACTTGACCTTAAAACAACTATCTGATAATACATTTTTTTTATTTATTTTGCGTTAAAATCTTACGTGACACATATCGCGAAACGCAAATTTTCTTCAACTACACTCACCTTCCTATACGAATAACCGTAAAATTACTTTTCTATTTAAACACTAGTGCAATCTTCCATTAAACTATAAAATGAACACTACAAGTCATTATTTCTAGTAGCTAGCACTCAACCAACTAATTCCAAGCACAAAACGCTACACTGCAACAACCGCCGGTGTCGCGGAGGTACTCTGAAACCCCCATAAAAGCAAGTTTACAAACCATTCCCTCTTTTATTGTAAAAGTTTAATAGAGAGAGGATCTGTAAATGGACCAATCAATACTTTATTGTGCTTTTCTCAGCTCCCCGTTTCAAACTGTTGGAATTGAGGTGGGGGGAATATAAGTACATATTCCAAACTCTCCCCTCCTTACAATTGTTAAGAAAAAAGTTGTTTTTCTTTATTGCATTTGTGTATGGAATGAGATATGTAATTTTTATGCGAGCACGTATGTTATTAGGTTTCCTTGTCCTTTTTTGTAGTTATAGGTAAGAACCGGCTCGGATTTTATGTAAAGGAACAGTGATTTGGTCGTATTAGTTTACATAAGTCAAATTGTTAGGTAGGTGTATAAATGTGATGATTTTGAAATTGAATATCTTTGATTTATTTGGATATACTACTATATACCCATGGGATAATATCACGGGTTCCTTCCTCAAAAATAAATAGGCGTACATAAGCCAAAAATTATAAGAAACCAGTATACGAGTGTTTTTCGTAAAATGTTAAATTACTGGCATATTAAGTTGCCAGTCTAAACTAAAATATTAACTGCAAAGCCTTTTCAATTCTACTTACCCGACGAAGATTTCAGGTTTGACTTTTCTAAAGAACGTTTTAAAACTTCCTCGGAAACAGCACGGGCAACGCACAAAAAATTAACAGAACCGAAAAATATTAATGATTGCATTATGAGAAAAAAAGCAAGAATCTTAGAAGGAATGAGCTTCGCGTCTTTCCAAGTTATAAAAGGTAAAGAAAGAGCTTGCATTTAGTGAATACCCATTCAGAGTTGGGGAAAATTCAGACCACTGCAACCGCGTATTCCCAGCACTTTACGAATGCAACTCCTTTTGATGGAATCCGTTTTTTTTTCGACAATCAGACTCGAAGAATGTTTTTTAGTAAGTCAGACCCTTTAGAATGTCGGACAAGGCTTTAAATTTGAATATAGCGACTGTTGTTGATTTAAGCATTCGTTTTGAAAAGAGATCTTAGAAAATTTTGGGATAAGGATTGTTTTTTGGTGCATGCATGGCTCACAATGCTCAGCGGGATATGTACCTAGTGTTCTTCGTACAATATATATTTTTTTCTCTCTTATATTGCAGAATTCGTCATTAAGGCATGGGGACAACCTACATACAGCAGTAGAAGTCATTTAATTATGGTGGTACTACTACTAGCTTACTATTATTTTTTTGGTTAATACCTTCTTTAAAAAAATAAAAAATATTATAATAATACGAGTATCTTTTGTACTCACACCATGTACGGAATCCTTAGTGCTCAGAAAATAATCCACTCAAAGATATTCAACTCTACCTGTATTAAAACTTAAACCGACAGTTACAAAAGTTCCCTATTATGGTGCTCTAGCCTTTCACCAAATGTTTCAGCAAAATTCTCAAGATCAAAAGACTTTTCAAGTGGTTGCTCGAAATTTCCATTATACTACTTCAAAAAGTGAATTTACATTGCCCTCAGGAATAATTTGTGATTTAAACTTCGACCCCATAAAGTATAAGTTTTATTTTTATATTAAAAATAAAAATTGCTTGTTACAACTTTAATAATTGCTGCTTTAATTTTGTTTGACTCCTATTAACAGAAAGGGTTAAAAATTGCATTTTGACCCTATTCCTTATAACTGAAGGTTTTTTCATTATATTGTCTTTATGCACTCCCTGTGTTACATATTTCTGATTAACCAACCTTAATGTATTACTATTAAATCATATTTTACAACCACGATAGCGTAAAGTACTAGTCGGTTGCAACAAAATTTACGTAATTTATCCTTCATACATTCACATAGGTATATCACAAAACTTTGTTCGTCAATTTTGTTGCATACTTTTAAGATGTGATATAGATCAATACATGATATAAAATTAAGCGAACATTTATCACATACACCGATCTCAAATTAAAGTTTTCACGTTTCACGTATAAGTAACCTCATATTTTGTTGTTGTAACTGGCTGTAAGGCAAAAGCAACAAACAAAATCCAATACCCTCTAATCAATCGTAAACCTTTTACGCCGTCATTTCCTCTGCCGTCAACACTAGATAATTCTTAACTAACCTTCCATCTCAGTTCGGACACGTTTCTGTTTCGCAAATCTAATTTTTCTCCCGGGCGAATTCCTTTTTGAGAACTATCCGGGACTCGCTCTGGCTTCAGTATTGGCAATTCCGACGAATGTTCCTATATCTGTTTCGTTCAGAAAACTTTTTGTTTCGTGCTTGTATCGACATGTTTTGACGGTACGAAATGTATGATGATGCGTTGCTTCGGATTAAGTCATCGTGGCTGGTTTATGTTTAGGATTGGTACTTGTTAATTAGTTGGTATTGGTATTTATTATTGTTAATTTCTTCTATAATAGAAGGTATAATTGCAGTTTCCTTTTTTTCTATCTTATTTGAAGGCATTTTCAAGATAGCCTATTTTGAAATCCTTATTATGGTATAATTATTTTGTTAGAAAAAGAATGATAAATTAAATAAATTTCGTGTGCACAAAATGGAGCCGTAATCACCTTAATACACTTTTGGCTTGTATCCAGACAGCAATTAGATAAAATTAGCCTTCCACATATTATTGTTAGTCCAACGAATATTATTACTTAAAACATTCGCGTTGCGCACACAGCAAGTTTAATAACATACAAAAAACCAAACATAATTTATAAAGCTCATATGGAAAGCGGCATAAAATAATAACCAGGTACACGTTCGACACCTAAATATATAACCTGTTGTTCTTATGCTCACAGGGAAAAATATATAAAATATCTCATCACAATATTTTCTTGTATCGTACGGAGCGATAATAACTTTATGGTGCGTGTAAAATCCCCAGCAATTTGTTCGGTACATGCTCGAATTTCTAGCCCTCATCTCCCAAATGTATCTATATTTATTACGGCGTGCTGTGAAGGTCTTTTAAACAAAAAGAGGATGGGCGCCAAAAACTCAATTCCGGGGCTTTGCTATAAGGAAAACGGGGAAATCAAGTTAACGCACACTACGACCGACGCTCAATAACACCAAAATGTTGTGTGTTTATTAAATTATATTAAATAACAAATTAATATTAAATGTCGTAATATTAAATCATTAAAACGAATTTTATGAGTAAACATACGTATTTTTTTAACACTACAAAATTTTAATCAATGATGATTTCCTTTGAGAATTAGTATAATAATAAACAAGTCCACGAATAAAATAATGACCAATGTGCTTTTATATCCTATTTCAAACTAATATTATAAATGAAAAAGTGATTTTGTTTGTGACGCTTTCACAGTAAATCGTCTGGACCGATTTGAATAAAATTTAGTACGAATATAGATGAGAGCCTGCAGATGGTTATAGGCAATTTTTTTGCAATTTTTTATCCGGGTGTGTAAAGTAGTTCCTTTGGGACGTGGGAAATAGCTAGTACTATTTTAACTTCAGTATTGTGTATGGTACATAACAGTGTGATGGAACGCCGAATTTTCGCATAAAAAATGTTTTGAATACAGCGCTATCTAAGCGTGCCGTTAATGTAAACTAAGCAAACGAAGCAGTCCTGATTAAAAAGGTCCCTCGCAAGTATACAACAAATTGGATTCCACAGAAAAAACAAGGATTGATTCCGAAATAGAAAATCGTTTTATGATTTTGGGTCCGGCACCTATTGCTTGGCCGATATTCTTGCGCGACCCAATTTGTTTTGCCGTATTGGCGACATTCCTGATTGCTGGATCTATCAAGATTTTATAGTATTGCAATAAAATAAATAGTAAAATGTTCATTAGGAAATTGCTGATGGTAGTTCATACATACTATGTTTACTACAAATATTTTATAAGATTACAACAAAAAGGCACAATTTACTCTTTACGAAATTGACACATGATATCATTAAAAAAATGTAAAATTGTAACTGTTCTTTATGAAGTTTCTTCCCACATGATTTATACAGACATCATAATTATATAGAGAACGTAATAAAAAGGTACCTACTTACATCAGCATAACACATTGGTGATAAACAGTCGTGATGTTATTTATCATAACTATTTATTTAAAAAAGCTCTTGATTAAATCGGTCGATCAATTAAGTTGATTAGTCTGTCTGCCCATAGATAGGTGACCATATTTGAATATGAGAATCCTCCGTGCCTTGCCGAAAAGTACGTCATGTCGTTATTTCCAGCAGTTATTTATAGATCTTTGAAAGTCGTTACGAGTAATCAGAAGCCAGAAAGTCTGACAACCAGTGTTACGAAGGCTTTAGTGTTACCCGATAACAGGGTTGTAGGATTCAGATAGGCAGTCATTCCATGCAAAACACCGGTACTCAGCTGTATCCAGTTAAATTGGTAACCGACCTTAATATAGCTTGAAAGAGGATAAGCAGATAATGGTTTAATTAATAGGTTTTACCTTGCCACAACTTTCTATCTAATTATTTATTAAAAGTAGTTATCACAGAAGCTTACACATTTCAGTAACGAAGTTTAAACAGCGCCAAGCGTTGCATGTAAAGTTGCAAATGAAACTTTGTCTCAAACGTTGCTGACAAAATTATATATTAAATTCCACATGGCATACAAAATATTTGGACTACGTGGCAAAAATGTTACTGAGAAATATAGTGTTGAGTTTTAAATTATGATATTTCGCATTACTAGTGATGTCCTGTGGTTTTCTGAATCCTACGGGGGCTACTTTCCATTTTAAAATTCTCAACTTTGATTAAATTGATTACTATTTTATCACTGATAAAAATTCTAGCAGACAAACAGTATTTCTTTCTTATTTATAGACTTTGGTATCTATGGCTCAGTGCTTATTGCTAGAGCAGTGGTTAAGTTTTGATGCAAATATTTTGAAACGCTTTTAACATAACGTTAATTGCAGTAGCAGTTCTGCGAAGAAATAATTAAGTAATGAAAACTGAAATTAAACCCATGTTGATGCGTTCACAGAAAATAACTCCATCAACAATTCTATAGAAAAAACCTTATTTTTAAACTGTGACTTAAATCAATGATTAATTTAATATTTCTGTCCAAATATTTGTGCCATTTTCGTATTGCAAAGTGAACATTATGTTTCTACTAATAGGGTTCACTTTGTGTTTATAAAATAATGCGAATATTTGGACAAATACGCCAAGTGTAGTAGCAGCATGAAACAATATTTATTGTTAGACCTCGACTTAACATATACTTAAAAATAAACTATATTCTATTCTATTCAATATTTTACTCACTTATATTCAAGCTTATAAGTATCCAAACAATCATTGCTCCCCCTTATTTATCTCCATAACGCTAATTGAAAAGTTTGCTGAGCATAGCCTAGTTTTCTTACTGCAACCCGTACGGTATCGGACACTAAAGTTTTTAAAACTTTTGTAAAATATTGAAAAAACTTCCAACGATATCCTATCTTTATAGTTCGGCAGTTAAAGTTGTCCTATTGGAAAACATGGGCATTAAAATAGATAGTTTGAATACTTAAGTGGAATTGCTTCCGGGGAAAACTCTTAGGGTGAATATTATGTACATACCTACTACTTTGTGTATATTGACATAAAAAATATTATTTATTTATAGGCATAATAGCTGTTCCTCGCGATATCATCTGCGCCCGAAGGAACTTAACGCACGCAAATGAAAAGTGGTCTATAAACGTCTCCTTCTTATCTCCGTGCTAAATATTATCCAAATCGTTTCAGTCGCTTTACCGAGAAAGCGTAACAAACAAATAACCTAACTCACTTTCGCATTACAATATTAGCTAGGATTAGGCTTCGTTAATATGTATTGTGCTACGAGGAAACACCACCAATTTGGGATAATAATACCAATTCGATTTATTGTAGTACATGCTGAAGTTTTGTTATTTCGTTAACAGGGAAAACTACACTGCGCAACAGTTAACCTTACATTTAACCTAACCTTAATCATTCTTAAAAAAACATTAAACTTTTCTAAATATAATTCAAACGAATACAATATTTTAATCTCAAAAACTTAGTGAAAATAAATAAATAAAATACATTTACAAAACCAAGAGTAATTAACTAATTTTTATTTTAAACCCTAAGGCTAGTCTTCAAAAGCAAAATATGGGCTAATAACTTATGTTTGTAAAATTTAATGTTATATTTTCTACGTATAAAATAGTCATATAAAACTTTGGCACAAAGACGGTGTCTAGTCTGGCTATATTATAAATCATATTACTTTTTAATAAGTTAAAACTAAAATAAATTGAAGTCTTCAAAAAACTTAAAAAATCTAATTTATTTTCTTTTAAACATAAGAGTAATAATATACTTTTTAGATTCGTTAGTTTTTTTCCACAGTAAAAGAATAAATCTGATGATGAGAAATGAAAAACATTGCACGAACAATATTTTTTATTTTTTGCTCGCCCATTAAGTACTTAGACAACCTTGTAATATTTACTTATATTTAATATTTATTGAAATTACTGGCGAAAAAAAGCTAGTAAAGAGTAAACCAAAATTGTAATGTATGACGAATAGATAGATAAAAAACTAAATATTCCAAACCTCTGCATGAAAGCTACTACAACACAAGGAAATTCCAGCTTCAAAGTACATTTACCATAATTTTACAATGTTATACACAATAGTACATTTGTATCCGTCATACAAAGTAAGTAAGACCACTCGAATACTTGCAGTAATAGAAAATTATCTGAGAAATATATGACGTATGTAAAAATAATATTGCAGTATTAAGAGTCTAAACCTTAACATTGTTTTTCTATTCGATTTTCGAATGTGAGTGTGATATACCTAGGTCTGTAAACTATATATTCCTTTTTGCTATTTATATAATTACCTTATCATGTCATAGGCCCTGGTCCGCATACTTCAGGTTTGTATAGGTACATTATTATTTCGTAAAATGCAGAAATAAATGAAATAGTTTTTCTTACACTTACTCGTAATACATAGTTGAGAAAAATAAGTGAGAACTTAATATTATGTTATTACGAAAAAAGTAAGCGCTTTAAGAATCCATACACGTAATAAAAAAGCATATTACGATAAGCTAATCTAAACCTAAAGCCGAAGTCATATAAAAGACACAATACTATTTTTCTCCGAAGTACAAAATCATATTTTCTCCGGCGCCCAACTCCAGTACCTCACACGGTTTTCCTTTAATCACCTCACGACGAAAAGGTCCAACAAATCTCACAGGTAAACCGTATTACTTAACTTAAAGAGCTGAGGCCGAACGGAAGTGAGGGCAGAAAATATAGTCCATAATTTAATACATCTAAAGGGTAGATATCTTTTTAGGGGTACACGACAAAAAGGCGCTACCCTTATTGAATGGAAGGTCCACATTATTCACACATTATATTCGGACAACAATATAAACGTAGACATAATGGGATTGAGTTTTATTTTCGTGATGTTCAACATTTTTTTTTTGTAGAAAAAAAATGAACTGTACTGTCGTGTTATGAACATTGTTTGGGAAATGACAGCGCTTTTTCATGCCAGTCTTTGATGAGTATAATAATAGCACATTTATGTATACAAGCATTTGTGAATAATGCCGAATCTTTTTAAAGGAATTACTAGCACGCCTCTTCTTACTGTCCCAATTTTTAGTACTTTAATGAGATAATTTATGTCTTCGCGTGCATATTAAAACAACAACTGCAACATTGTAGTTATTGAAAATAATGAAGAAGATTTCTCCTCACCTACCTATAATTACTATGATTAGTATATTATAATGTATAATTCTTACTTAATATATTACATTAAATACAATAATACACACAAGTCTTTAAATAATACAATCTAGAATTCTCTTTGTAATCCGAGCTTAGTACAACAGCGATCGATTTTTCAATCACACTAGAAAATTGCATTTTTCTACTTTGATGAAGCACTACGCTATTAATCTTACTATACGAAGACATAATCCGACGAAAGGAGCGGTTAAACGTCACAGACTTCAATAAATAAATGTCGTCGACTGAAATACTGTGACTTGTGAGTCTTTGAAAAACGATATCTTTGTAAAGTCCCGTGAAGCAGTAAAACATACTTATTTTTAAGCTCTTTCCTCTTACGATTAAGTCTTCAAGTCACATACAGTGGCAACGAGTTGGTTTTGAAATGAAAGATGAAAGGAACTAGAGTTCTTTACTTGGTTGATACTACAACCTGAATGGGATGATATACTGCTGATACACAACAGGTTTATTTCTCTCTCAAATCATAGAAAGAACTGAAAGCTGAGATAAGATTTGTGACGTAATTTTAAGATTTATGTGACTTTGTAGGCTATTGTGTAAACTACCTTTATTGAATTTCTAATTGTATCAGACAATTGATTCAGTGTTCAATGTTTTCCCAAGTGAGCGTTTAACTTTCTCCATACGAGAAGGTTGTGCGTAGATTGGTGCGAGTAAAAGATCCTGTATGATATAATTACTTTTTCTTTCACCATTTGTTTATCACTTCTGTATGTAGCCATACTCGAAAGTACGAGCCTGCTCTAATCTAAGCCATTTACCTTGAAATAGTAAGTCAAGGAAACCTTCCTACAGGTCAACACTGTTTTTTGCAAAGTTCGCTATTTAAATAAGGTGTATTTTTATGAAATGGCTCGGAGCGCACGTAGATACTATATTCTGATTTGTAACACTCACCTTAAACTTTGAGAAATGACGGAATCAAAATAAAGTGGGACATAAAAAAATCAATAGGTATATTAAGATCGTAAAAACCTCGAACCTATCAAATCAGTGTGATTTTATGATTTCCATAAAACACGGTCGATTGGTTTTCTTTGGCAATTTTTTATATTGCACCGAGGAAAGTTGGATCAATTAAAATTTTACTCAGCCCGGTGTGAATTCCGAAAAACCTATTAACATAAAACATTCGTTATTTTCAAGGCGAAGAAGTTTTATGGTTTGTAAAATATTGAGGGCATAAATAAAGCGGCTGTCTTGTATAACAGCACGTCCCCGCACCTCGGCTCTGCGTAGCGTCGTATTTTATCTTGGATTCTCTTATTCGTGAAAATAAAAAATATGGATATAAAATTGCCAACGTTCACAGTTTTGGATGTTCGACGCTTACGATTTCCTGTGGGATTACTCGTAATAGAGTAAACAACTTCTAGTTTATAAATATGAATTTTGGTGCTATTACAAGCAATTTTTACGATTACCTGATAAATAAATAATGAGCTTTCATTCCTACATGTCCAGAATCTGACAAGGGCCAAAATGCTTGAAATAAAATCTTTACAACCTTTTTCTTTATTTATTTTTACTCCGTTTTTTCTCACAAGAGTAATATCCGCGGCTACGCACGTATACCCACATATGAATTTTAAAGTAGTCCCCAATAGTTTACGTTCGTTCCCCTAAGGAGTAGTAAATCGTTCTTTCACATGGCATGGGGTTAGTGTCACACGTCCTTTTTTAGTTTTGCTCTAGTGTTTTTCCTTATTATTAATAGGATACACTAAATTTGGTGTTGAACGTTTTACGAACGAATACTTAAGTGTAAAGCTATTGTATTAAATCTGTAATAAATCATAAAATTCATCCAAATTATATTTTACTAGCTTTTTTTCCCGAATTCAGCCACGTCCCGAGGGAATGCTAAATATATATGGATAAAAAGTAGCATATATAATCTATACCAATTTTCAATCAAATTGGTTCGTAAAAGCGTAAGATATAAACTCACTTTTACATTTATATAATATTAGTTAGAATAAGAATATTTGTGCCAAATTCATTCAAAGACTAACTTACCAGACTGTCAATTCGAAACCCCTCTTACAATTCGACATTTGTCTAAAAAATCGAACTTTGTCTTAAAAATCGTTCGGCGTTTTAATAGAGAAAACGTCAGATTTATGATTTGAATGGGCCGTCCTATCAAAACAGAGGTTTTGGAAGGATTCTGAATTTTGTTTGGTCTGTGATTCGGTTTCAATATTGATTTGAAGACTTGATTTTACTAAAACTGTATTTATGAATCTTAATACTTTATTTTTTTGCTTTATTTGTCAATACGTAATGCGATTCTTTAGATGACAATATTTTTTTTTTCATTATTAACCAACTTCAATAAATGTCCGCTATTTTCATTATTTTTTTTAATCACACCTATGTACTTTCAAAGAGTATCATGAACACCTTTGTATGAGAATAAATAGTCTAACGATCATGGATTATTGCCATGTTTTTTTTAATGAGTCCGTATTTTCACATTTAACACTAGCGTATTAAATTACCACCTCCAGATAAAAACTGTAACAGAAAGGAAACTGTAACTCGGCTCATTAAGGGCTGTAACTACAGCCCTTATTCATGATTATTATTTTGTTGACTTATATTCAAAGTCAACAAAATAATAATCATGAAAGATGCTCGATATCAAGCAAAATGTATAAAACTTTGTCCCAAAATTGGCCTCAACGATCCTGCATTAAAATTTGGCATGCCCTAAGAAAACAGAGGACGGCTCGCAAGGCATTTGGCCTTCATTATACCCTCGTAACTTGTTTGTCGGTAGTTTGATTTTATTATATTAGGTATGTGGTGATTTTGTTAGATACTGTTAGAATAAATTGTTGAACAGGCGAAGAGGGTTCAAAAGTAAGTTTATGGGCAGTTAACAGTTCAGTTTTGTTGGATTAATGAATTGATTTCATGTCAAGTAAGTTTAGTCGCAATACGTAGCATTCATAACTGTCGGATACCGAGGGAAAAAGCTTATAATTTATTTTGCCATAAAATAAATAAATTTTTGAGGATATATTTATAATTTTATTGGTACACACATAGTGTATAACCCGGATTATCATATAGGATACTTTTAGGTGTTGGCTGCGCGTAGTTATTCTTTTAGGATGCGCGTGAAACTGCGGGAAATAGCTAGTTAATCATAAATCCTTGCAATGAGAACTTGAACAAACACTACAGACATACAAGCACTTCGTATCAGAAGATAAGTAGTTTTTGCATTTGATGAAGAAGCTTTATATCCTACTAATATTATATATGCGAAAGTTTGTGAGAATGTATGTATGTTTGTTACTCCTTCTCTTTTTGTAACCTGAACTAATATGTTTCTTTCATCTGGTTCCTTCAGTATGTTGGTGAAACCACGGGAAATAGTTAATTAAAAATAAACCTATCTATCTTAATAGTTTATACTAGCTTCTGCCAGCGACTTCGTCCGCGTGGAATAGTGGTACTCCACTCCTATTGATCTTAGCGTGATGATATATAACCTATAATAGCCTTTGTCGATAAATGGACTATCTAATACTGAAAGAATTTTTCAAATCGGACCAGCAGTTCCTGAGATTAGCGCGTTTAAACAGAATGGAGTAACTTCTTCCGTTTTACCAAGATTTCCCTTCACTGCTCTGCTCCTATTGATTGTAGCGTGATGAAAAGTATACTATAACCAGCTCAGGAGTATGAAAAATAATTGTACCAAGCTTCGTTAAAATCCGTCGAGTAGTTTTTGTTTCTTATCGATTATACAGACAGACAAACAGACAAAAATTTACTGATTGCATTTTTGGTATCAGTATCGATCCCGTATCACCCCCTAATAGTTATTTTGGAAATATATTTCATGTACAGAATTGAACTCTCTACAGATTAATTATAAGTACAGATAGATAGAAGATAGCTAAATTCGTAATGGAAACTCACTTGGAGTTAACAAAACAAGCGCTTAGTAACACTATTACAAACAATGAAATAAAGCTTAAATTGTAACTGTAGGTACAATAATGAAAACTATTCCTCACGATCCAATCGTTAATTTCTGACACTAAACTGAGTTGTTAAACTTTCTCGACTTTACGGTGTGTGTTAATTACAAAAGCTAACCGGTCCGGGCTTACAATGTGTGAAATAATTTGTGTATAAATTATTAAACCGCAAAAATGTCCATGAAAATGGAGTTGATGAATTAAAATTTTATACAATGAGACGGTTATAAGGGAATATAATATATTATGACAAGATTTCTGGGAGCTCTTTTGTTTCTTTTTACAAAATTTGTTATAGTTTATAGTCAAAATAAGCACAAAGTTTTCCATACCTACGTAAAGTAACTAGATTGCCCTGTAAAGCATGTTTTGGTTGCACAGAAATTATCTTGATTGTAAAAGAATATTAATAGATTTTGTATTATGTTTTTTTTTATATTTAATAATTTTAGCAAATGCATCGCAGTTCAATTAAAATATATAATATTAATGACAGACATGTTACACATTTAGCATTCCAATTTAAAATTCTGTTAACATATTCAACGCAACACATTTTCTCATACAAAACGTTTTCCGGATAAACATATCTCCGAGGACCACCACGCGTGCCGACTGTATAATTACCCGGTAGTAATAATAAAGACGTTTATTACGGCAATAACGTAGCAATGATACCTAAGTATTGTCGAGCTACTCCTTAGATTTTATGACGTCACTTTGAGGATACGAACTCATAAACTTAATTAAGTGCAAACGTAACACCTCCCGAAATTGAATGCGTTATATGTGTCGCTTCTAAGATTGCTTGCCGCTGATTGTGTTATAAAAGTTTTATTGCACTTTAATAAAAGGTCATGTAAAGAAAGTGGGTGATATGTCGTTAGCAAAAGCGTGATTTGATTGACTTTATCAGGAAAAAAATATCTTATTGAGATTATTGTGCCGCAAATTCTAATCCCAACTAACATTATAAATTTTAATGCAAAAGTGAGTTTGTTTATTTATTTGTTTGTTACACGTTCATGGTGAAACAACTGAATCGATTTGGATGAACTTTGGTGTGAAAATAGAGGGCCTTCTTTTACTAACTAACCCATCCATGTTCTTTCGTTCGTCTTTTGTGTTCCAGAGCCGTATTAACTCTTTCGAACTACCCACAGTCCCGGGAACCCTGGAAATGGTAATAGGCAACTTTTTATCCAAGTGTGATAAGTAATATTAACATAATGCATCTTCATTCAAAGGCGAGAGTACCACGCTTGCTTAAAATAAATTGGCGATTTCAGTTTTTCTTTCGTAAGTCCAGATTTGCTCTCCGATGGTTTTCTGTATTTTAATGGTGACTAATAGTTAACGCTAATTAAGATGAGAATAAGATAAAAACTTAACATATTCTTCAATTACAATTTAAACGATTCCCCGGCTGGAAAGAGTCTTGAGCATTTGCCAACAGATGTGGAAGACATCTTGTCTCGTATATCTTTCAAGGCATTAAAATACAGTGTAATTATGTAAGCGTTAAGTTGACAAAAGTTCATAATATTTTAGGTAAGGAACCGTTGGAACAAGGACATATTAATTTCATGTTTTCCCTATCTCACTTATAACACTATGTATAACTTGAATATTTAGTTATTTATTTTGATGCAACCAATTTTACATAGGCGGACTTGGTGCCTCAGGAATTCAACACTGTTCTTTATTTGTCTTGTCTTTCAATTATTAAACTTACTGAAATACCTAACAATATAAAAAGAAAAAGAGTGTCAAAAAAGCATCCTCGGCGATATTTGCATGCAACTATTTTTGTCCTTTGAAAATACTAGAGAAAAGTGAATAATTAAAATGATTCCTATTTTTAGGGTTCCGTAGTCCAACAAGGAACCCTTATAGTTTCGCTCTGTCCGTCTGTCTGTCTGTCTGTCTGTCTGTCTGTCCGCGGCATAGCTCCGTGGTTTTTGTTATTAGAAAGCTGAAATTTGGTATGAATATGTATATTGATCACGCCGAGAAAGTGGTAAAATAAAATTAAGAAAAATATTTTTTTTTAGGGTAGCTCCCAAACATGTAAAGTAGGGATGAATATTTTTTTTCTCGCGTACCGCTTCGTGTGGGGTATCGTTAGATAGGTCTTTCAAAAATATTATGGGTGTGTCAAGATCATTTTTCGGTTAAGCGAGCCATTTGCGAAATATCTAGATTTTAAGTGAATTTTTTTGTTCCATACGAGTTACCCCCCCCCCCTCTAACTTTTGAATGGCTGTACCTAGAAATGTGAAAAAAATCACAGACCTAGCACATGTAATGAACTTACAAGGAAAACTATCACGGCTAAGTAGGCTTAACCGGTTACAGAGTTATAGTCGACTAACTGAGACCTACTACGGAACCCTACTGCGCGTGGCCCGACACGCACTTGTTTTACTCTCTATTTCTGCGGGATATGCATGAACTAATGACAGCTCTCGTGGTCATACCAAAGTAGCTGTTTGTTAGTGTGTGCTCTTCAAAGCTACCCCAGCTAACACCGTTTGTGGAGCAAGCTAAAGCCAAAAGGACGATGCGGTCTACTTTCCTTACCCCGAGGCTCATTGCATGTCTGAAAGCATTTTCAATTTAAGCTTCCCGAAAAAGATCAAAGCAAAAATGTGTGATAAATAAAGTTAAACTTTTTTGCTTTAATTTCATGGCAAAACAAATCAAATAATCAAAATTCTTGACCTAACTTTATATTTATTAAATGTCATTTATCATGCTATAGAATCATGCTTGAAAACATTTATTATTGCACTTTTCTTGGACCTGCATACTTTTTCAAGTTTTATATAAAATAGACTAAGAAATATTTTCATTTTTAAATGAATGTAGGTTAAAGCCAACTGGTTGAACCTTTACCTATCATATACAAATATTTAGAATAAACGTTGCACTAGGTTTCAAGCATATTGCTGTTTTGGTACAATATTTCGTATGCTATGTAAGTAAAGTCGAATTTCACTTGTCTCACCTCACGCCACTCTCATACTTTACGCACCAATGTTTAGTTATGAACACAAAAAGGCACTCGTTCTTCCAAAATTCTAAAACCAGCTCGACTTGAATAGACCTTTGTCACATTATTTCATTGTATCAACTTCGTCACAGCATAGTCAAAGCCTCATAAAAAAGATGCCAGCAAATGGCATTATCTTTAGAAAGTATTTTAATTCGATGAAGGAACTTCCCGTGAAGTTCCCGTCTTGGTCGTCGGCAATACGTTGTCGGACGATTTGCATTTTTATGAAAACGTTTTACGGGTCGGTCTGGGGTCCTTACCGACGGCTTGTATGGAATGAGTTTGACTTATTATGTATAGGAGTCGCTAGTGGAATAGTTGGATATAAGAAATAAATA
Source organism: Pyrrhia umbra (assembly GCA_963891755.1). Lineage (NCBI taxonomy): Eukaryota > Metazoa > Arthropoda > Insecta > Lepidoptera > Noctuidae > Pyrrhia > Pyrrhia umbra. The sequence goes on from OY982924.1 coordinate 9,989,115, forward strand.
TTTTATGAGGTAGTAGAGTTGTCGTTTATGATTTTTTGTTTATAATTAAGCGGAGAAAAGGTCTGCAAACAAATCCATTCGGCTGACCTGTTGAATATGATACAAATGTAAACTAAACAAAACATATTATGTCATAACTATAGCAAAATACATATTTTGATACAAAATAAATATTAAACGTCCACCGTCTCCTCTTAATAATAACGTAGTGAAAGGTTTCATCGTTCTCGCATTTCTAGTTAAAATATCTTTGTTCGCTATTATTCTCTGAAGCAACGATGCACGCGCACTGAGGTAGACGAAAGTTAGTAAAATAAATACAGCTGAACTAAACATTATAGGTAGATACTTAAAATAATAGAAGCTATTTCAACACAAATAGCAGCTGAATTTAATGAAATGAAAATATGATGAGTTGTTACATTATTCCAGTACTCGCCATATAAAATATCCAGCTGTAACGTTTTCAAAGTTTGAAGACATTTTCTCGGTTTAACGTGAGGTATTCTCTTTATTCATCATGCATAATGTTCAGCTGCCATGTTCCCGCGTTGCTTAGAGTTCATTCGTGTTTGCAGGTGATATAAATAATTAAATGAATGTTCACGCCCATATCCTCATATTCTTGTTTAGGCAATACTAGCTATTTCCAGTAATTTCACTTGCACCTCGAGAATACAGAAATGAACCCTATGTCCTTCCCCAGGTTCGAACCTATAGCCACACTAAAGTTCAAAATTGGTTTAGGTTGTTTTAGGTTCCTTTTACCGTGTATGCATAACGGACTTTGTTCCCACATTTTTAATATTAATAGAACTCGTAAAAGGCGTATAAGAGATGATTTTTTTTTGTTGATAAAATTCATTAAGCATTAAACATGCTGCAATCAAGTAAAATATTATTATTCAACTTTACATAGTTAAAGTTAAATACATATTAGATCTGTCATAGTATCACTTGATTTCTCGTTTTTGGAGCTGAGCTTTTGCAAACTGTGCCTTCTAAGATTTTAAATTATGTTAAACTGATAATACCAGCAGCTTAATACGACTCAGTATTTCAGTTTTATCGCTTCGAGTACCCTTTTCCTTTTTTATATCTAAAATCACGAGACTAAAAGTCTCATCAGTTGAAAGTTGAAATTCTGTTGAAACCCGCGAGGCCACAAGATTTCCTCCCAGTAGCAAAGGCACGTGAATTCCCGCATAAAATGTTAAACATCTGGACCGACACGCTTCTAGGACAACTCCTATTCATTCGTGTACTCCTCGCGACTTTTTTTTTTCATCTTTTACATTTTCGTGGCGACCTCGCTGCGTTGACTTTTGTGTCATGTTTTTTCAAAGAGGTTGGAATTTTTTGGGCTTGACCTCTCTATTTTCCGTAGTGTTCAAGTTATATAATACATTGTGTATCAAAAGCAAGCTATTTATATGCTTAAAATGTCAAGTAAAATTACGACACGTAAAGTTTATTAAGATGAACTATGAATATGCTTTTTGTAATTAGAGTAGTAATTTTTTTTATGAACGCTAAGTATCGTAAATATTTATACTCAATAGGTTTAGTTAGATCATGAAAACATGAAGTGTTTGTGGCCTCTTATTTTACAGGTCAATTAGTGTGAAAATTTTAAATTATGCGTACCTAACACAATTATAATTAAGTACCTACCACAGACAGGACCAATTTTCTTCTTCACAGAACTCGGAAATAGGTCAACTATCGAGTTTTCAGATTGAACGAAACTAGTAATTTCTACTTACACATACACACAAACGAACAGAGCTTATTAACGGTTAACACAATACGGAAATTACCACATTCACTAAAGTTGCAGCCGGCGGTAGTGATAAATCAACACTTCCGTAGTACTGTATTGCAATTACTGCATAATTATTACTGCGAAATATGAATGGAAACACGATGAAATGCAACCTTTCTAAAGGTAATTATTCGCTTTATTGTATGTACACAGAAGAGGCATACACAAAACACTCGTGTAAAAATTTACATGTCTCTTTGATTATGTAGAACAAGTACGACCACTTCGGATGGCGTGTACATAACATAACTAGCTATTTCCCATGGCTTTACCTGCATCCTGAGGTACTCCACGCACCCGGTTAATCAATCCAGGTTATGAATCATGTGTTTTCTAAATTTCATCCAAATCTATTCAATAGTTTTTGCGTGAAAGAGTAACAAACAAACGTAATTATATACATACTCAAAAACGTTAGCATTTAAAATACTAGTAAGATTACGCGTTACAAAACCTGAAAACTGTCTTATATTATTGGTTGAGAATGATTAATTAAAGCCAAAGTTACCTCCGTGTACTAGATATCATTGCAACTATTGTGTTTGTGTTTGAAACAAACGAGTCAGAACTTAGGTACAACTAGAGCCTAAACTATGTTTAACGCAAGTGTGCCCAACTGCCTATAAAATCACGTCTCCAAATCGTGCATTAAATGTAGAAAACCTAACTAACAAAATACTTCGAATCCCATCATATCATATAAAATAAACTTTCAAGATAAAAATCTCTACGTAGTACTTATCTTCCCCCTTGACCGCACTTGGCCCTTGTTTTTTCAACGTCTGCTAACTCATGGTTCGAAAAAAAATTATGAACGGGAAGTTCAAAACAGTCTTAAGAAATTTTTACTTTAATAGTAGTCGACTATTTAAACCGAAGAGCCAAGAGATCCCGAACTTAAGCAATTAGTGAGCTCCAGTCAGACAGCAATTAACGGAATATGCTATTCGAAAGCAGAAAAGGTAGAAATAATTCAGCCAATAACTGGGTGCTTGCCGGCTTGACTCGTTAGTTAAATAATTCATTAACTACTAATGACCGAAATATATCAACCACTTGGCGTGCCGAAGTACTTGGAGGATCGGGTGTTATAATTAACGTTTGCAGCTGATGTAAGTACTCTTAGTGGTAATGAAGACGATGAAGGAGGTTGTGGTTGTATTTTTTTGTATTGGTCTGCAGTTTTCTCAACCAATTCAGTTTTTTTTTCTGATGGGAAATCATCAAATTACTCCTCCCGCCGTTAGTGTCAGACTCTTACTGACTAAAACCCATCCATGTTCCTTCCTTAGCCCTTTGTATTCCGGGGGCGCGGTATCTCTTTCGAACGTCCAGCAGAACTAATTCAGTTTAATATCTATCAGTTTAATATAATTTAATATCGCTCGTAACATAGATGAAATGTTCAAAACCGCGCTATCATCAGAAGCTCAATTATCATCATTTATTTACTATCCCACATTCGAGTAAAGGCAACACAGGGAAGGTATGAGCATTGATCACCACGCTTGCTAAACGCGGATCGGCGATTTCAGACTTATTACTCCAGGTTTCCTCACGATGTTTTTCTTCACCGTTAATCAGCAGTGTCTACAAAATTAGGTACATAATTATAACTTTTGGAAAGACACACTATTCTAGCTTTCGAAATCGCACACTCGTGCATGAGAGACGACTTAATGGCCATCACGACTTGAAAAAACCAAATTTGAACAGTTTATTTTTATAAGTATTAATTATAAATCTTTACTCTTAACTCGTCAACTCTTGAATTTACTACACATTAGATTGGCCAATTGCAATTGATCGTATTACATTAGACAGTTCGATTAAACAGTAAAATAATCAAGCCACAATCAAATACCTTTGACTGTGACTTGATTAATTTCGGTATACCTCAGCAAATTTTCTTGTATTTGCTACAATGTTAGTTAGTAGAATAACCAAAAGAACTAAATAATTTCATGTTTTAATTACTGTTGTTGTTTTCCGTTTCCCTGTGAGCAAACGAAAACTTTTGCTACCATAATTCACTCTGAATACCATCGGAATGTAATTAACTACTGTACCGTGTACTGTAATTAAATTGAGCTTAATGAATCTTGCGTAATTCTCTACACTTTAATATAAAAGAGGCATTTTTATTTTAGCGTTTTTATTGCACGTGATTCGCGAAACTGAAAATCAAGTAGTTACGTCTTCTGTTACTATTGTGTGCTGCCAATGAATACATTCTCCTAATTATTCGTACAATACAAGGCATACATGTCATTGTATATAAGTGCAAAAAACTTTATTTTTAATGTATTAATCGGTCTAATTTTTCCCGTCATTAAGTATCTTGTATTTTTGTTTTTTTTCTATAGCGATATACGAGTACATAGTATGTTATATAAAAAGAGCATTATTTAGACAAGTGAGACTACAACGCTAATAAAAAGTGGCGTTTCCCTAACCGCCGCCACGATCTTCACACAATGTAACGAATTCTTTGATTATTCAGCTATCGAGTTGGTACTGTAATTAAATTTTAGATGGAGACAACAGATAGGTATGTAGCGGTATGCACCAAACCGCATCTCCCGATGTTGTTACCATCAGTTCTCTGAATTTTCTCCGTCTATGGAAGTTAAACACAAATTTATGCCCAAAGAAGCGGCTGAAGTATATTATGTTGGATAAAAACGATGTCAATTCGACTTCTTTTTATACACATCCAAACGTTAATTTCACCTTTACAAGAATGTCTGGCATGGCGTTAACTTGAGCCACGCGTTGAGGATAATCTCTGTGAGTGCCGTCTGAAGTGGTTAACTCGTGTGTCATACGCAAACAAAAATTTATATTAATAGAATTGCATTGAATAAAACTCATACATGATAGTGTGATGCAATTTAAAAGGTGTTTTACAATGTGGATAGTAAGTAAAAAAAAACAAGATAAAATACAAAGGTAAAATCTATCAAAATAACATTTACAAATATTTTTTCACCAATTTTTGTAATAAATAATCATCAATATTTTTGTGCAAAATCCAGAATTTTTACTTACAATATCTTGTAACATTAATATGGTAGCAAAAATCTTTATCGAACACATTTTCTTTAACGTGCTAGGTTTTTTAAAAGCACTGAACAAGAAAAATGCGTGATGAAAATGGAAACTTGTTAGAACAATCGATTAGTCTTCATTACGCTGGGGAATATAAAATTATATCTTTACTATGCACAAAGTTACCTTTGTGATGTTCCACTTGCGACTACTATCAATTAATAAAAATACTAAGTAATATAAGCATTATTACAACAACCTCCCTAAACGCTAATATCAACTCTTGATATAGAAAAACACATAGATTAAATAAATATTATAATCATTAAAAAATATATCAATCAATAAAAAAATATTTTTTTTTTAAATTTCTTCATTAATCACAGCCATCAAATAATAATCTGTGAGGACAACCCTAAAAAAAGACGAATACTAACTTATCACTTTTAATCCTAAAACTCTGAAATTTAAACCTCAAAAGCATGTCTTCATTCAATTCAACGTCTTATACAGTGATTTAGCACCGTTATCTTTAAAAGGCAACAATAGAAAGCCCTAAGTGGAACGATACTTAAAGGTTGGACTAAGCGTGATTTATATTAGGCTCGGCGGAGTTTCGCGGGCCCATGTCAAGCTTGATTCCAAGAGTTTCGACCATTAATATTCATTAAAAACCTCAACTTGTTCACGTTTATTTAATTCTATCGGAACTATTTTCATCGTAAACAGTCAAGTCTGATATAATTAAATAAAGTCGCGTACAGTTTGTATCGAGGATATAATGTCTAAAGTTAATTCATTACAAAACAATAGTGTTATCCTGCAGGGAGTCTGCGAGTTTGTTTCGTAATTTGTTTATACAAAGTGTATGTGAAACAGTGCAAAATTATATACCTACCAACTAAGGCCATGTTCTAAAAACATAGTTCTTACAATATACCTTATAGTACTACTATTATTGCTCGGTCATGATTCCAGCTTATAGGAAGACTCGCTTGACTTGCAATTTTCAAAGTAAATTCAACATTTGGAGTCTTGGTGCGAAAAGTGGAAAAAGCAACGAATAAACCTGCAACGCTTTACTCGTTACATTCAATATTCGCTGCACTTCACTAGAAATTCGAATTTCATTCGCCACCGCAGATTCTCCTTCAGATATATTTCAAACACTGGAGATTCGTCCAATCCGCTATAAAAAGTATCGCAAAAAGTACAAAATATAATGTTGCTGGCAATAATTTCTATTCAGTCAATTTTCAAACTTACTGGGAAATCAATTTTGAAGGTTGCAACGTACATCTTTTTTTTTCAATTCAAAAATTTCTAAGATAGGAGAAAGTATTTCATTACAAAATAGAAAATAAATACGAATCAAATTGAGAACCTCCTCCTTTTTTGAAGTCGGTTAAAAATAACACTAATTTTGTTTTTCCACACTTATTTATTTTACATATATTTACATTTTTAAATATTAAATTATAAATATATATAAAAAAACATTTAAAAATAGTACACCACCGGCAACGGGAACATGGTCCAAGCTACCGGCGGTCAGGACCCCATAGAGAGAAACCTCCTGACTATGCGTGCCGTATCCAGTTATACCGCTTTCTGTATCAAGCGCTTGATCCAACCATCTAACGAGAGCCTCTTTAGATGTAGATCGAGGCTCTTGGCTATCAAACCATTGGCTGAAACGACTATCGGCACAATGACTGCAGAGTCCACATGCCACATGTCAACAACCTCGTGAGCCAAATCAAGATATTTAATTTCTTTTTCAGCTTTCACGAGGTTCTCATCATGGGGCACAGTGATGTCAACAATCATTGTGCGGCGCTCTAATCGATCTATCACCACTATATCAGGCTTGTTAGCAATAACAGTCCGATCAGTGATGATAGATCGATCCCAGTACAATGTGATATGACAATTTTCGAGAACTGGGTCGGGCACATACTTATAGTACGGTACCTCCAATTCCACAAGATTATATTTCAAGGCAAGCTGCTGATGTATTATCCTGGCTACAAGGTTATGCCTGTGCAAGTATTCACCATTAGCAAGATGAGAACAACCAGAGATGATATGTCGGATAGATTCACCAGGACGGCGACATGCCCGACATATGTCCACCGTACCATCCTTCACAATATACCTTCTATAGTTGTTGGTCATCATTACTTCGTCCATAATTGCACATACAAAACCTTCGGTTTCCCCAAAGAGGTCACCGTTGCGTAGCCAGGCCACAGACGTTTTAAAATCTACATCGGGCCCATGAAGAGCTAAAAGCGCCCGTGAAGCTCCTTGCTTTGCCATATTGCCTTGCGATCATTGGTATCGACCACTACTGGTTTGCGCCAGTTCTCTTTATTTAAGGAGAGCGGGGTCAGTCCTTTGTCTACTGCAACCACGTCTCGGTGCATCCCCACGTCAGCATTGAGAAAATAATCCCTGAGGTTGCACACCTCACGATTGTGGAGGGTTTTGGCATTTAAAAAGCCACGCCCCCCACATTTTCGTGGGGTTACATCAATGATGAGGTTGTACATCCACACTAATTGTTATAAAACTCAAACTATTTTTATCGCGTAGATACCGACTTTATTAATTTTATTTTCTTTTGTGAACCCCATAATCCTTATTTTCATTTCGATCATACTATACCTGTAGAAGCTTGTTTAATAAAACATACATGGTTTTAATATGACTGTAGATAGGTTTTAATATGACTCTAGGTATATTAAATGTATGGCTTAAACCTTTTTTTTTTTGCATTACTTACTCGTGGTAATATAGTCATATCTCCATACGTCCAAATCTCAAAGCACACCTGTAACATACAGCTATAATGTGGTACGGTCACTTCCGCGCGCTTTCCGCTTAGTCTTCAATTTAATTTGATCCGACCCCCGTCTCATCCTCCTCTCAAACCGCAACATGCAATGAACGCTTCTTATAAACTCCTTCCAATCCCGCTGCTCTAACTAAACGTAAAATTGTGCAGAGACTACTTTTATTTTCAGGTATTGTCTTTTCGATTTCTATTCTGCTTTGCGAGTTAACTTTTTAGGATATTTTCTACGTTAATACAGATATAGCTTTATTTTTAAAATCTCAAGGGTTAACATATTGCTGTTCTTAATGCAGATTTTCTTTTTATAATACACTTATAAATATAAATTCAATTAATATTCAACATATTGCAATCAACTTCTAGACCTACATGATCCTCAAAGTATGTATCCAATTCCGTCTTCAGCAACCAGTTCAACGCCGGTAGCGATTTAAAAATAAATACTCATAAATGCAAAGTTTTCTTTCATACTTTCAACCTACCGCACTTCTCTCTTAAGATAGCGCACAGAGTCGCAGTAAATAAGATTTCTGTTTTATGTTGAATCAGCCTCCATCGCTTTTATAAAACTATTTGCTGTAAGTTTGGTAAATACGCTTATTGACGAGAAGTTAACAAGTTAATCAATCTTATACTTTCCTAAGATAAAGTTCTTGGAAAGTTGTTGAGTTATAATCTTTATCTTTCAGTGTCTCCATTTGCCGTGTTTTATTTTAGAGTGATTATATTATTTCATGATGATCACAACTGATTTAGATAGCGGCTAGAACCATTAAAACCACTAAGTGAAAAAAAGAATCAAAGTTTTGAATGTATCATCGTCGTCATTTTCATTTTTTAGCAGAGCAGTTTCTTCTTACAATTCTAAAACTTAAGTGAAATTTTAGCGGTTCCTACTGCTTTTATCTAAATTAACGGCTATTGATGGTTCCAGAAAAGATAACAACATAAATTAGATAATAATAACAAATAATGTAAAATTCCATTCCGAAAAAACTATAAATTAATAATGGTTCTGTAGGAATAGTTTTAGTTTTCAATATCAGTAGTGAAAAACTACCTACTTTTTATCCACAGCAGAAGGTAAAAATTACCGAAATGCAGAAAAACAATATTTGAGACTGACAAAAAAGACGTATCTTTCGAACACCGAGTCCCGGTCGTCACTAGGGAAATTATGGAATATAAAATATTTGTATGATCGTCACTCCACCGAATTTTGCGTGTTATATTTTTTCAGTCTGCCCCGATATAAAACTATATAAAATTATAGGAAAAAATATTGAAAAATAAAGTATTTTAACCTGTTCACAATTTCAATTAATCAACTAAAGTCTATTGCAGCCCACAACAAAATCTTTTTCACAGTTACTCTATTTGACTCCGGATTCTATACACTGCTAAACATTCACACTATAAAATATTCCTGAAAAACTCGCAAAACGAAACTAAGACAAAAGAGGACATTTGTTGGGTTAGACACACGACAAACATAGGAAGTAAATAGAGCCAACGACAGAGTTAAAACTAAATAAACTAGTTTGAAAGTCGATAGCGGACAACGCACACAACGCATAGACTGTGTATTTGCATTTTTATTGGAACCGTTTAAAGAAACAATGGACGGATCGGTTGAAACGCTTGCCGTTTGGGAAATTCAACAGTTTTTTTTCCTTTTTGTGCCGTTTTCAGTATAAGCTTTTATGGATTTCATTTCGATATAATCTGGGCTGCGGGTGTTGTTTTAGAAAAGTTGTATTCCATTTTGTAGATCGTTTGTGCTCGAGAACAGAACATAGAAACTCACTCACCGCGTTTACTCGTTTTGAATAAGGAGTGCTGAACTAGATCAACGCTTCATAAAATGACAACTCTGTTTACTTAATAATACCTAGTACGTTGTATTATCTTTATATATATATAATTCTTCTGTACGTGTGTTTGTCACCTAACTCCTTAACGGCTTGATCGATTTGGATGAAATTTTGCGTGTATATTTGGTCCCTGGACAGTTTGAAATATAATGAGGAACATATGAAAACTGTGTGTTGTGTGACTTTTAGTCTGTATGAATGTCCCCATATATTGATTACAGTCGCCCCCTTATTGATTACACACTATTTTCATATTTACTATGGTAGGGATAGTCTCAACCATGTAGCATTAGTTTTACTCATTCTGTGTAAACTTCGCGTAGTTTATTGTCTTTTATCCAATTAAGTTCTCATTAAAAATCTTTACACATGATCAAGACTTCAGTCAAAAATACAGAAACTTAACATCACTAAAAACACAATACCAACAGCGCAAATATGTGAGTACAAATTCTCAATCTTCCACATGAAATCCAAAACGCAAACCCTTGTTTGCATGTTGTCAGCTTCAAACACGGTCTCGGATGATGTCACTGACAATGGGAAGCTCTCGACATGACGTAGAGCCATATAGGTACCCACTCTTTTTGGCAGCACAATCCTTCAAAGGCGGATGAAATGAGAGCATCTTAATATCCACGTTTTAGTCTTATTTCGTGTGACATTAGCGAGCCCTCGACGAATGAACAAAGCTCCGGGCTATTCTGCAAATGTTATAAACTTAAATATATTGTTTATTTTTATTTAATTCAATTTGCGACAAACTTTTGCGAATAAACCTAAATAAGTACCTACTTACATATTTTGATTATCAAATATAAAATAATTACTGAATTTGAGGATGAAATTCTGGCAGTTATACAATAACACTAAATCAAATCAATGTTTAAATTTAATGACTACTAAATCAAGCAAGCATTAATCAATAAAACAAAGTCGCTTTCTTTGTCCCTCTATCCCTATGTATGCTCTAAATCTTTAAAACTACGGATTTTGATGCGGTTTTTTTAATAGATAGAATGATTAATGAGGAAGGTTTTAGTATATAATTTGTTAAGTTTTTGTATCCATTAGCTAAAATATCACGGGTGAAGCCGCTGCCGGGAAGCTAGTTATAATATAAAATTAATTTCAATTAATAAATTCTAGATAGGTGTTAAATAAATATAAAAAGAAAACACCCAACATTATTTTATTGTGGCTGCTCAAAAAACCATTAAAATTCTTAATAATCAGCATAAATTCAACTATTTTGCAGAATAACCCACGAATTTGGGACGATGCATCTGAATGCAAAAGCTTCTTGTAACAGGATGCCTGGTACGATATCCCTTGTATGAGAATGTGAAATGTATTTTAGTCTCACATTACCCACCTCCTTACTCTAATGAGGTCTGATGTAAATGTACTTCATTTATAATAGATGCACACACATGCATTTTATAATATCAGTTTATACTAAAGCGATTAGTATTGCTCACGTTTCTACAATAATTACAAACAAGTGACTTGTTTTTAATTACGTTTGTAAAGGTACATCCACGCTAGGCGAGCCGAGCATGAGCGAAGCTCGAGCCGAACACAATTCGTCTAGTGTGGACCGACTTACAAGCCTCGAACGAGCGCGCTGCGAACATTTTGTTCGTGCTCGTCTTGTTCCGCCAATTGTCGGTTTTTTAACGAACACAAAGGGATTTGGAGCGCTCTACGTTTGAGGACAGTGATCGTTGTAGGTTCGTTGTGCGTCCACACTTGACGCCACGAACGACGAAGCCGAGAACGGCTCCGCTCGTGCTTGGCTCGCCTAGCGTAGACGCACCTTTAGAGTTGACTGTGACTGCGAATGAAGAATGTCTAATTATGTTTTATAACTTTGATTTTATTGTGGCTATTGTGTTTTTTACGGTGTGTTAGTCGAAGACGTAATAATCCTAATCCTAACTTATATTATAAATGCAAAAATATGTTTGTTTATTTGTTACGCTTTTGTCGTAAAACAGTTGTACCAATGTTGATGAATTTTGGTATGGGGATAGAAAGGACAAAGAAGACGGCTACTGTTTACCCGGGTGCGTTATTTAGTTCCCTCGGAACGCGGGGGACGGTAATCAGGACAGTTAGTAATAAATATTTCAGCAGCGCATTGAGTAAGTAGGTAAAATTAAATTACAACTCACAAAAAACTAACACCTCGAATAACACTTTATATAATCGCTATTTACCTTAAATTCGCTCTCTTTCTCCTTTTAGTTTAGTTTTATACGTAGGTATAGGTATTTTTGTTGATTTCATATCCGGACAGTAATTTTTTAATTAGTATTTATTAACTCCCAAACAGCAGTAAACGACATCGCGGCAGGCCCAGAAGGAGATGGCGGGATGAACTGGACTCCTACCTAAAAGAATGGCCCCAGATTGCACAAGACCGGAACAAATGGAAGGAGGGAAGGGAGGCCTTTGCCCTGCAGTGGGACACAATAGGCTAATAATAATAATAATAATTGATTAAGTCACTAAGCCGCATAAGTCGATCGATGACAGGTTAAGCTGTGCTTAACGCGGTTGGTACGTGGATGGGTGGCCATCCAGGTAGGTACCTATATAATACTGAGAATTTTCCGTGTCTTAAACGTGCGTCAAGCTTTTGGTCCCAGCCTTTCTGGCAGTCATTTATAGATAGACAGTCGTTACGGGAGTCATAAGCCAGAAAGTCGGACGACAAGTCTTACCAAGGGCTATCGTGTTACCCGGTAACTGGGTTATGAAGGCAGATAGGCAGTCGCTCCATGTAAAACACTGGTACTCAGCTGCGTCCGGTTAGCCTGGAACCCAACATAGTTGTAAAAAGGCAGATGAATAATTTAATTATTATTATTTATAATTCAAGAAACGATATTATTGATTGTCTTATTCGCTTACTAAAAATAGTTTTTTTATTAACTGCATGTTTTACTGGCTGCTAAGTTTTTTGCTAATAAGTAATCACACAAACGTAACTCTTTTCAAGACCCGTATATTCTACAGTTTAAATTGGTTAACTAAATTGGCGAAGGGTTTGTTCACAGTACGCAGTACTGCCGCGAACTGGCAATTAGCGGCAAACCTTTGTTTTAGTTGCACTAACAAAACACGCCTACCGAAGCTGTCAAATGAAAATGGCTGTAACACAACACAGCACAATTTAGCCCTTATTTACTTTACCAATGAATGCATTATTAATACAGCAAACACGCTAATCGGTTTAGGTGGGGTGACGCTCGGTAAATTATTCTAATAGTTTTAATTATGAGTAGAAGGGAAAGAGATGCATGTCAATTAGAAATAGTCTTATAACCGGTTGCACTATAAAAATAAGATGGACCTTACTATGTAAAAAGTATTCGCTTTCCGTCAGAATTTATACTAAAACAACCTTTTTATGAGCAACGATTTACAATACAACATTACTTTATTATAGAATCTGTCTCCAGGTAACGTAAAAAATATTCGAAACTAGCTGTTTCCCGCGGTTTCACCCGCATCCCAAGGGAACTACTTAGCGCACCCGGGTAAAAAGTAGCCTATGTTGTTCCTCAGGGTCTATTCTATCTCTGTACCTAAATTTCATTTATATCGGTCCAGTAGTTTTGGCGTGAAAGCGTAACAGACAGACAGACAGACAGAGTTACTTTCGCATTTATAATATTAGTAAGGATATAAATTAAGTGACATTTTAAAATATAAATGACATTAATTTCTATGCAACTGGCCGTTACTTTATAAACTGTATAGTAATTAATGAAACAAATTAATAATAGTTTCAAAACGAACTCTTACGAAAACCAGTGCTCATGTGAAGGATTTAATTAAAAAGACAAAAACTTAATCAAATTAGTACATTCATTTAAATTAACTATAACAATGATGTCCCATAAGGACAAAATGAATGAATATGTAGCTATCTATACTAACGTAAAACTTTTTTGGCAATACAATGAACTATAAGCTTTTTATGGGTTGAAACAAGAAAGTATTTTCTTTTGATAGACAATTTCACAGAAAACAGACGGACAGCAGTTCTTTTTTACATGTTATATTGGACTATAAATATAAAATAAAAGGACAACGTATGTCTATCATACTTAAATGACGTTTGTGCCTCTTGTGCTTTTACTATTTCACCAAAACCGATGTTTATGTATATCCGTAGAGACTCTGGCAGGTTCTTCTCTAAAGAACCCACTGCACAGAACCATGTAACAAAGCCTATCTTATATGTCTTATTTTGGAGGCCTATTTGAAATAAAAATTTATCTGACTTTGATATATTTATCGCTAGAAATCAACTTTTATCCCCTAATGAATAATTGGCTCTCTCTTCCTATCCTCCTAATTAATAACCGTCTCTTCTATCCTCAAGGAAGCTTCTATTTTCTCACATTTAAAAGTATGCAGAATATTTGAAACGGTAACTATTTGGAAGCTGTTGCAATACATGATTCCGTCTTCGGACGGCGCAAGCACCACTAATTTGGCCACGAAGTTGAATAGGCCCGTGTCGAGGCCGAACTGTGTGCCAAAAGCTACACGGGCCAGGCTCTCGTCTTGCCAGCAACCGGCGCGTCTCTCTGTAATTGCGATACATTATGCTAATATCTAATGTTGTTCTGTTTAAAGTTTTTTTAAGATTATAGAACATTTAGGTTAATACATAGTTTCATCATTATGAGAAAGCAATAAAGGTTCGGCATTTAGATATTTTCTTGTTACTGCCGCCATCATGATATTGCCATTTACATTTATTCCGTTTATTCATTTTCACACATGTTAATTAAATTTTTAAATATTTCTATATAAAAAAAAATATTAAAACACATTTAAAAATATATAAAACAGGGATCCACCGATATCGGGAACAGGGTCCAACCTACCGGTGGTTAGGGCTCCAGAGACAGGAACCTCCTTACAATACGGGCCGTATCAAGGAGAACCGCCTTCTGAATCAGGCCATTTACATTATTAATATGCACAAAGCACACTTTGTATCAGTTTATCCACGAATTAAACAAACGAAAAATAAATGATAACTCACCGCGATAATGCAAAGGCATTACTTTCCTATACAAATGCATGATTCTTGCAGATTTTTCATGCCTTGTAATTGCTATCACTCTACAGGGTGGTGCAGCGCAAGAGAGTATCCTAGCAGAAGCGCCTGTTGTTGTAAGGACTATTATAGCCCTGGCTTCGCATTGCAAGGCTGCAAGAGAGGCAGCTAGGGCTACAGCGTAGGGCTGCAAAACCGGAATCTGCATCTGTAATATTTGGTATTGTAAGTGGGTCAGTTAGTGTAAGTGATAGATACAATACATAATATAAATATGACAGTTTTGACGTAGAAATATTCTAGACATGATTATTTCGAATTTCTACAAATAATAGAATTGACTAATTTTGTAACCCAGTGCACGCTCCGCTACACAGGCTACTTATTAGCAATACACGATTATATTATTATGGGGTTTTATATAAACACTTCACTACTATTTGGTGAGTTGCTCATGTTATAGTAAACCATCTATATTTGAAGGTTTGATTCTTATTTGAGATATAAGAGTAATCTCTAGTAATATCTCATACAAATATGTATTATGTCAAAAATGCGTATGGTTTTAAACTAATCAAAGTAAACCGCGTTCTAAAATAAATTCTTGATATCATCTACGTACAAAAACTAAAAATTACCAAAAATTGCAAAAAAAAAAATATATTACCGGACGACTCAGATTAAAATAGTCTGAAGCAGTATCAAGGAAATCTTTTTCTATAACTTCTGTAGCTCTTATGAAAGCTTGTATCAATTCTATGGGAGGTTTTCCACCTTGATCTATAAAGAAAATACCGTCAAATCGATATTTAATCAAATCATTGACTAGTATTAGCAATTGTCGATCAGTAGCGCTTTCTTCATAGTAATTATTGATTATAGATGGGTTCATGAAGAACACGGGTCTGCGTATCTGAAATACATAACAAATCAATTAATGTCGATTTGTAGATTGATCTCTCACATAAAAAATATATTTACGTACAAGAATATTACAGAAACTAATTAATAATAAACTTAGTTATATAGGTCCTCATATATTGCCCTATTCTTAGTAGAGGAGTTAAACCAAATTACAAGAAGTAATTAAACTTGCTTCGTTAACAATATTTAGGAGGTAGTCTCCGAACTTGCGAGCCATTGTTTTTGTTGGGCCCAAATTAACATAAAGACTATTGCTCTAGCTTTCGCAACTACCCAATAACTTTGAACAACTTATGAATTAATAAAATATACTCAATTTTAATGGGAAATATAATAACCCAAAATTAATTTTAGATTGACATTGAATATTCCGTAAACTGTAAACACGTTTGAAACTATTAATTATTATTGTTATATTTCTATGATTATTAAATGATAAATTCACCTCTTTACATTTTCGCAAAACTTGACGGAACTCGCTAAACATATTGCCCAAGCTAGGATCCAAAACAATGCCGTCTGAAAACTAATAAAATAATTTTCCTTTTAACAATAAATTAATCATTCCCTTTACAAAATGTAATATCTTATTAACCTTAATTAATTCATTAAGGTCCTCGATTTTAAGCGTCGGAGGCCAGAACAAAATTGGCATGGAAGAAAATTTCTCATTTCTTTTCTTGAATTCACGCAGTTGGTCCGTCGTCATTATATCCTTTAAAATTATTATGTCAACCTGGAAGAAACTTTTTAATTAGTTATTTAATACAAATTCTTTTCTTCAGAAATATTTTTGAAGATGAATATCATAAGACTATTTCCCTACATTAACATTTTATAGCCAAGTTTCATGATCATGGAATGTAGTTATATATAAAACTTCGAATGGTAGTTGTTGAACAAGCTTGTTATTTAAGTTACAAATTTATACACTATAGCGTCATTATAGCGTTATATTCCGCTGACTACGAAATTTTCGCATAAACTCTAGCTAGGTGTTCAGATCTATACAGTCTTTAGACTTGTGAACGCGGGGATCTAGCTAGTGTATAATAACATTTGCATCGCATACCCTATCGTCGAGGTCAATAGGATGATTAACAGACATAGTGACGGACAAACCAACTGGTGTATAATAAGCAGTTGGAATCAATTCTGGCATGTTCTGTGAAAATTCCATGGCATCCTTGATTTTGTTAAAGAATTCAACATCATGATGTGTCATGTCGATATTGAAGATATTTACTCCAACATTGGTGAGTGAATGTATGTCATATCCATCATAATTATCATCATCTGTAAAAAGGACGATTACATCATGAAGGGAAACAATAATGCCTCCTTTTGGTTGTTGACATATAGAAAAAAAAATACTCTGTTTTTATGGTCACGCAGATTCATGTAAAAACGAAGAAGGAAACACGACACATGCTTTCATTATGAATTAAACATTTTCTGATGAACAAAGAAGTCTTTACTTACTGCACTCGTATATTATGTTAATCGTTTCATAAACTATATCTCTCTCAGTTTCCAAACCAAAGTAAACCTGGAAATTAAACCATACAATTTATTGTATGCTCGTTAGCAAGAATGCGTTTCCCAATTTAAATATGCTTAATGACACCTACTTTCTGCTTATGCCATTTTATTAAACAATAATTGCTGAGTAAGGACGCTTACTAGAAGCTGCATAATCGAAGCTTTCAAAAAGGCGCAAATTAATAACGACTGGCAAGCGCCATTTGACCTTGGAATTTTATAGAGTTTTTTTTAGGTCCTCCAAGCCGAGAACAGATTTGCATGTTAGTAAATAATGTACTATTATTTACACACATTTGTTGCTAAGGATTATACAGAAGTAGCATATACTTACACCCTCTCTGCGACGCCCTGGATTGTAATGCATCCACCAAACCATTTCCTAAATAAATAAATAATAATATTTATAATATGTGACTTATGTTGGAGTCACACGCCGTGACCATACAGATTTCATTTCAGAGTTTAAATATTTTGGGTTTTTCATTTGACACAAATTAAACTGTGAGAAACAGCTAGTACTTTTTATTTTATATTTATTTAAACGCTGTTGTATCCCAATGATTGAGGTTTGCGGGTACAAACCCATGCATAATGTGACCACCACATTGAATTAATGTTCGACCATAAGCGACACCTGCAAAAAATACCACACATCGTAACCAATTATGGCACACGAATCCTCAGTAATTCTAAAGAAACGATATTTTATGGGTTAAAATGTGGCTTCATCCATCGTGTACGAGAGAGCACTTCAATTTATGCGCGTAATTAAGTGGAGTTTGCGATGGGGCCCGAGCTCGGCACTTTCCACCAGTAAATGGAATTTACGTACGCCTCCTTTCGAACCTATCTTGAATTTTTGGTTTAAAAATGAAAAGAGAGCGTATTGTTTGCAAACAAAAAAGAGTTGGTTTACAAGTACTGAGCATTCAGCGCCTATTGTGTCCTGTCATATCAAAGAGACAGTACAAATTCTTTCGCCCAGTTCCCTTGAATAGGTTAGGCTTTTATAGTTGAATAAAAAATATAAAAGTTTTTTTTACGTAACTAAAAATATTCACAACATATTTAAAAATGTTATGTTATAATAGCGTTTAATTAAAATTCCATTTTTGTTGATACAAATGCATTTTTATTTAAAAATAAAGTTTTATATTTCCACGGATGGATTTGTTGAAAACAGCAATCAGTAAATCCGAGAATTGGTTGTAGTTTGTATAGTGTAGGTTTAAAAAATGTAATTAAATATTCAAGTTATTTATGATTATTATTTTAGCCGGTAGTACGGCAATCCATGTTTTGTGGTAGGTGCCTCATAATTTTGTGATGGCCCAGGTGAAATGCAATAAACGCCATAACTTATGGCTTGATTCCAGAAAGGCGCTTTTACTCTATTACCGTGAGAGAAAAGGGTGGACCACAGACGCTGATTGTGCAATATTGCATAATATATTGTAAAATTAAATAAATAGCAAACCCAAAAATGTTCAGTTTTAGGCATTCCAAAAAAGTCTAATGTTTTTTTAAATCAAATAGATAAAACATAGATAGGAATATCACATCTCAATATATTTAATTACATAAATGTTTATATTTAAATTGCCAAATTAATAAAATAAATAATAAACTAAATAGTTCATGAAGGACCTCTTACTACTCTTCTAGAAAGTAATTTTCTACCAGAATGTTTTATAACTAGAATGTCATTCGTAGGAAGTCATCTGACGGATAAATTTAACTGGTACTTATCTGGAGGCCGTGACATTGGGCAAAAATAATCTGTGTAGTAAAAAGAAAAAATACCTATATCCTCTGGACGCGCCTATAACATCAGGGATAGCAAGTACGTGGATAACCTTGTAGTCAGATTTCAGAACTTAAACGGAGCATTTGAAACTATGTTATGCTTAATTTAACAATTACACTGAATGAACCCAATTAATTTTAATTTAATTAAATAGTTCTGTAGCTTGTTAATTTCAATTACTTCATTTACTGAAGTGGATCCTGCTATTCTAAGACGAAAAGCTATTAAGCTAAAATATCTTAAAGGAAATCTTATTTGGCCTATTAACTTAAAAATCCCTTAAAGCTGAGAAAAAATAAGTAACAAAATTATTTCGAGGCAACGGACTCAATTTGTAATAAAACTGACTTCATTTTCTAAACTTATTTATCTTGATTACTTATTTTTTTCTAATATTGGTTTGGAAACTATGAGTCAATAAAACAAACTATGAACAAGCCGTTATCACATGGGAACATCATCATTATTATATCAGCCTTTCACTGTCCACTGCTAAGCACAGATATTTTAGGGATGGGATATCATCTAATGCTTCCTCCCACTGTAGGCGGAGTGGGATCCCTGTCAGTCTCTTACTGAAAAAAACCCATCCACGTCCCTTCTTTCACCTCCAATCAAGATCGTCAGCTATTCCAGTCTTAAATAACCCGCATCCATCCGCAGAGCGTCCACGCTACGTTTGCCTAAACAGATCCACGTACGGTATGATAGAAGAGACAAATGAATTCGATCACACCAAAGTCTCGGACGGCATCATCACACCTGAATAGGATTATTATTATTACTTAAAAAAAAAACAAATATGTGGTTAATCTACAAAATGATGTTTTGTTCTAATAATAATTTTTTATCAAAAAATAAATGAAGATCAAAAGTATGACGTCTACGCGGCCATTGTGTCACCGTCATCTCTCTCTTTAATATTACATAAGAACAGTACAGCAAACTCTTATAATGAAGTGAAATATTCATCAGCCACCGTCTGGAGACCTAGCTACCACCCGAAAACGTACCTCGACACTGCCTTATTATGATTTTAAACGCACGCTTTTTCGAAGTTGTTTTCAGATTTAGAAATTATTTTTAGTCATAGTTGGATCGAATTAAATGAATAGTAGTTAAAAAAACTTTATTTATTGAACCACATATTATTATGTATTTTGTATACTTAAAAATATTATTCGTAAAAAAATAGGACGATATCGGAAACAGAAAATTTACTTGGAAATGCACAAAAAATACATTGTTATATTCATAACACTTTTTTTATATTCAACTTTTCCATTCGCAGTGTCATAATCCATTATGATTGAAAATTATTTAAATAATACGTAAATTAATATTTTTATAATTATTTTTTTACTACATAATTTAGTTAATCGATGTTTGTCGAATTATTTCTCGCCATGGAACTGCATAAAGCTGATGAGACAGAGAGTCTGTCATAATTAGCAAGTACGCTTGGAGAATGTGTGATTAGTAACCACAGTATTTTGTTATCATCGCGCTGCTGCCGAATTTCTAGCTTCGTGCGTTTATTAGGAAGCGCCCGAATAATTTCTTTATCCGTATTAAACAGGATTTTTCGTTATTATGCCCCACCAGTGTAGCTATATGTGTAGGCATACTCGCCTTTTACTGTAATCATGGAAAACCTATGAATAAAACGCCGTTTTAACATGCAAGAATTTTTTTTAATTACAAAAATATTAATTTCTGAATAAGTAATAAATATTATGCTAGATGCGAACTGAAAAATATTCTGAGATCTTTTTTACTTCAAATCTACAACGTTGTTTTACTTCTCCTAGATACAAATGTGTGTATATTACGTTTGTTATGTTACCTTAAAAAGCACACATTTCTGTACTAATGTAATTTTTCATAGTCCAATGAATCAGCTAGTAATCCTATAAACTCATTTCCCATGAGTAAACTCATCTTTTTATTTAATTAAAAAAACTAGCAATTATAGTAATGTGCCTGTTTTCGCGAAGTAAAACTAAAGTAAACAGAATAAGCCGACGACGGTCTCGCGTCGTTGAATTTTTGAGGGCCCCGTGTGAGACCGGCGCATATTTCGGATGAAAATCTGCTTCGGTGTCGTATGAAAAAAGGAAACCCTGTTTGCATACAGTTCGACATACGTCTGAAGCGACCTGTTTATGATGAGACGTCTAGAATTGTGATTGCATTTAAAATGGAAAATGAAATAGGAGAGTACGATGTTATCTTTCTATTCATATTATTAAAGTAAGAAAACATATCTCTCATCCGAATAAATTTAGTTAACGGATAGTAAAACTGTTATTAGATCGTCATATGAGTGAAACAATAACAAAAGTATGCTTTTTAAACTTAATAGTGTACTTAATGTATCATTAGAATAGCAATTTGCCCGCGACTTCGTCCGCGAGAGATTCGGATTTTCGCACACATTCCAGAGGTGTCGCAAAATAGCATTATAAACATTCTTTTTGGATGGCCAGTTTTACCACCTCCAGAAAAATACCAATTTCCATATAATTTCAAACAAAAAATGTCCCGATAGTGTAAATTATAATGTCTGTTAGATAATTAATTTACAAAGGCAACGAAACTGAAAAATACCTAAGAGTTTTTTTTAAATACCATAAGCATAACCTCTCTCCGTGCAGTAACAGTTCAAGTCGCATAAGACTATAGTTATTTTTCTTATATTAGTAATATTATAAATACAAAACTCCATCTGTCTCTCTATCCGTTTGTCTATAATACATTCATGGGAAAACGGCTGAATCAAATGAGATGAATTTTGTATAGATATAAACTGAAAGCTGAGGAAGGACATTGGTTATTATGCGGGTGCGTGAAATAGACTCACAGACACAATCAACCGCAGACCTACATTTTTCAAGTTCAAGCAAAAAGACAGAAAGGAATTGAAGGGTATTTTGGCTACCTCGGGCCTCCGAACTGGAGTATTGAGAATCGAAAGAATGTACTGATCTCATACGATAGCAGAGTGACCTAAGAGGTCCAGATGGGCTTCAGCTTGTATGCAGATGATCACATAAATAACATGATGATCACATAAATAATTATATGCGGAGATTGCGGGGCTCGTAGCTAATTAAAAGCCATGCAAATCGATAAGTGACCCTTTTCTAAACCGACCCAACCGTGCCTAGGAGAGCACGAAAAGCTGTCAGTCCTGCGCCTGATCTTTGATTGGGGATAATTTCATTTTAGCCACGTATTGTAGCCACATTATTCAATGCGTCACTGGGTATCTTGTATCTTGAGGGAGTTGGAATGCAAACACTTTTTAAACCAGCACGCAGTTTGAAACAAACTTAAACAACCAAGTTAGATGATCCCTTAATAAGGTATTAAAGACATCATTGATGGATTTACAAACAGAAGAACCCCAGGAGGTAATAATATATACTCGTTACGAAAAGTTTGGTGATTTATTATTTTTTGAAAATACACGTGTGTCTAAACATTAAAACAGGCGGTTGACGACGACGAACGACGAAAAAGAAGTAGGTGGCAAAAAAGCACCTTTTCAACAGAAACTAAGACACCGAATTCTAGAACGATGTTTTAGCAGAAAATAAAATTAATTTTCACTTTGTAAGCCGTTTGTATTTTTGTGAAAAGTTTTTTTTCTGATTTCATCTCGTGCATTGAACCCTAAAATTCACATGAATATTATACGGACATAGGCCCGGTAAATATAATCTGGAAAAAGATTGTTTACTTTTTTAGGTATATCATTGCATTATGATAATTGGAATACCATAATTACTCTATCGCACGTCATCGAAGAAATTACATGAGATACAATTAACATCAAAGTGAAGGGTACAACGACGGTCTTATCGCTAACAGCTTTATTATTTTAGGCGCATACGGAAAGCGCGACAATATTTTCGGCCTATTTATTATCCCACTACAGGGCTATGACCTAATTTTACAGTTTTTTTAAGGCGGAAGGAAATGCACATATTAGTATAGTAGCCACATAGGCAAATATATTTTCGAGCTGTTTGTGGTTGAAACTGTACCCACCTTATTTTAAAAGATCAGGGTGTCCACTCCAAATGCCTAAAAACCATGACTTAAAAAACCTGACTTTCCATGATCACTCTACCACATTTCCCTGATGCAGTATTGTCGTCGTATAAGGCAAATATGCAATTTTCTCGTTTTAAACCAGATTATGAATGTATTATACTTTGCACTATTGAAGTAAAGGTCTAGACCATGTGCACTAAATAGGAGAAGATATCTAATTTGTGTTTAGAGTTAAGTACCCTAAATAGTAAGCTATGAAAACAGGCCAATAAGATTCAGAGCGCGAGCGAAGCGAGCGCGTTTTTTTTTTTAGTAATATGAGGAACATAATTCTTAGGTATCATGTTTTTATTACATGACTCCCTTTTCCATGAATTTTTACTCTTACGATGTTTTTACTTGACAATCCCTGACCACCTATAGCTTCCCTGACATTTTCCAGATACTGGATATCCTGGATTTAGCGAAGCGGCTTGCTAACACTTCCCGTGACCCAAGGGCTGCTTTTATCTTTGCCTAAGACTAAGCATTGTAATCCAACGTGACAATTCTGCCAGCCTCTTGAGTACGCTTCCAGTTGACGGTGATGAGGAAACATTTTTTGACGCCATATTTTAGTTAAATTTCCATTTTATTAGAATATATTTTTGTGGTTTCTGTTTTCATGTTTCTTACTGTAAATAATGTGCATACTTATGACTTGAAAGTGCTTACTTTTAACAAATTCGTAACTTGAAATCTTGTAACCGTCTCTAATGGTTATTTTTTATTTAAAAAACATGTGAATTCAACCAAAAAAAGAAAAATATAATTTACTAAACGCAAAAAAAAAACAAAACTTCGCGGGATTTGAACTCGAAGCAAAAGCAACCGACTCGGATGGTCGTTAATACAGGCTACACTGTTCGTTGACATTTTAGTTAAAATTGACGTTCTCATACATCGTTCGATTCATAAATTCTACTATTCTACCAATGTTTTCGTGTTTTCAATTTCAATTACTGCTTATCTTCTTTAGCAATCAACGTGATGATTTTCATATCAATGATTGTAATAACAGCTAAAATGCATAATTACTAAAAATGTATAGGTCATCCCATTACAAACTTTTATACAATGTCTCACTGCTCATTCCTCATAATACTTAGCGTAATGTTTTATAGCCTAAAGCCTGACCCGATTCATAACAATTTTTTTTGCTGAATTTCAAATAGAACTGTTCAGTCGTTTTGGCGTGAAGCTCAAACAGATAAACACACAAACAGACAAACAGACAAAAATTCTAATAATCATATTTTTGGATTCAGCATCGTTTACTGGTCACGCCGAGACCACTTTAAAAAAAATATATTCAATGTACAGATTTTCTACCATTACAATTTTATTATATGTATAGATACGACATGTATGAAGTAATGTTTGCACGTGATTTAGTCGATCATCTCATATCAAAATCGATATTCTATAATATCAAAGTGGGCAAGTCATTATTTTTCATGATATAGTACTTTTACATTTAACATTGCATTTCATAACATAATATACAAACATTCAAATTATTGGAAAAGTGGTGAAAGCTGAATTCGAAAACTTTGTATGGATTGCGTTTCAAGTATTCATTGCTTTGTCGCAGACTCCAAAGCTGCAACTTTGAATGGAGTGAATAAGACGTATACCTATTTCTGAGTAAAACGCTTACGATTGGAGCCTTATATTAGACATTAAAAGAGTTTTCAATTATAACTATATCCTTCTTTACTCGTGAATTTGATGTATAAAATTATAATTAATTAATTTTGGTAAATACATAGTAATATATCCTAGCCTCTACGATGCAGTTTTTAAGTAATTTTAATATTTTTGTAATGTTTTAACTGCCTTTTAAAGAATTTCCAACAATACCCCAAATCCAATTTTCCTGGTACAGTTTTATAAACCATCACGAAACTCTCTACAAACATATTCATCCAATTCCAACAAATTATATTCATCCTCCCGTAAAAATGAACCGCAAAGTTAGAATGCTTGTAACTTTTACCTTACGTCAAGTTGTAACCAACTTTTAATCTCTTATGTTATCCCGTCAACGGCGTCTACTCGGTTAGTAATTGTATCACGTATAAGCACTTTACATTTTTTGATTACACACCCTGTTTATACGTCTGAGCGCCGAAACGCAGCTTTTTGAGAAGATAATGAAATTAATGTGCTTTCTTTTCTTTTTATGGGTATATAAACTTTGAATTATGTTTCGCATATTTTTTTATGATGGTGTGTGAATTTTCTAGTTTAAATCGACAACTACCATAATCAATTTTATTTATCATTCAGTCACATTATTCAGTCTATTTTCATTTTAGTAACTTTTTTTATTAGATGATGTGAAACATGTGAATAAGTGCATTGTGTGCCCATTTATTTACTAAAAATTATATTACTATCATAATATATATAAATATCTACTAATATACAAGAATACAAATGGCACACAAGTCATAACTATTCCAGTATTTAAAATACCACACCAGCGCGTACCGAACAAAGAAAACAGGATTGTTATCCAAACTTAACACAGGTAAGAGCCCCTACAAGATTACTTATTAAGTAGATTACCGGGCACGGCAAGTCTGCCCCGACTGCGGAACCCATTCAGGGTTCGTAGACGGGCGATGAATTTTTGAGAGGCCTTCACATCGTGTGTGAGACTGGCGACTGAAAGCTTTTTTTTTTCAGAAAAGGAATCGGCGTCACAGATAATGAGCGAGACAGACTTCTACACAGAAGAGTACCGTAATGGAATGTTTTCGGCGTTACGCGATTATGTTAGGGTGGGCTTTGTTTTAAATTTCGTT